>JALIZH010032988.1:647500-1247500 GCA_030522465.1 Rhipicephalus appendiculatus
CGCGGTTACAGACACCGGCGGCGGCGGTGCAGAACTAAAGCGCTGTTGTAGCGATCTCATAACCGCGTTCGCTGAAAAATTGTTAGGGTTTTGTGTTGCAAACGCAATGATATTAAGAAACTCAAACACAGTACGTAAAACGCTTAGATTGAATTCAAATCAATAAATAATGGTAGAGTAATTCCTTACTAAATGTCGGAATGAACCGTTTCTGTGAAAAAAAAAAGAAGAATATCTCCCACAATCGCATTGAGTGCAGCGTATCGGGCATATTGCATAACCATATTTGCGCTACGTTATCGCTTTTTCTGTCATAGGTGGTATAGCATTCAGGAAGCAGCTTCCTTATCGTATCTTGAAAGAGAAAGAAAGAAGAGAGCGTTGTTATCAGAAATAGATGCTCGCGTAACCTATGTGGTTAACGGATAAAGTCTTTTCCTAGGCGGAAGCGGAATACGACAGGGAAGCTCCCCGAGTACGGCACCGAAGTGTCGAGCCATAAAATGGCCGCTTGGAAGTTAAGCCCCGCTAATCAACTCGAATCAGTGGTCCTCTAAAGGCGTTATGCAAATTTTTCTTTCATTCCGTTTCTGTGTCCATGCGGGCGATAGCGACGATTTCGGTTTCGGCATTTCAGGGCGGCAAATAAAGCTGACCTGACTTCGTTAGCGGATACGTCACGATGGTGTAACACAAACTGCAAAAGTCGAGGCAGGAGTACGGGTATATAAGAGGCCACCGTAGCCCCACAGCCGCACACAGTTCTCCGGGACCAGTGGATACCGCAAGCATTCTCACCATGAACTCTTTGGTAAGACAACCCCGTGCTCAGTATTTCACGTTGATTCCATCTGACTGCCCGCATGTTGCTCGTACTCGTTGTGGCGAAGGATAGAACATCATGCATTAACCTCCAATGAGAGATTAGTTGTATACCGCGACATTTGTGCGTATTACCGCATATGTCGCCGAAGCCTCCCACCTCTACTGCGTCGGTCGTCTCGCACCCACGAAATGGCTGTGGCGTAAACCACCGACTCGGGCTTCCCTATCCCCACCTTTGCGTCATGAAGTTCATTCGGCAATATACCCCAGCTTTGTCGGCAATATGCCCTAAGCTTTGTCCTTCTGGAGGTGTGGGCCTCAACGACATTATGTGACAATGTAAGAACCACCCCCACCTTCATAACTTTGGTAGAGCTTTAAGTATTGAGGAGTTGTGGGAACCTACCAAGCGCAGCTACAACGCTGAAATTGAAGAGGCTATCCTGGGTGGGCTGAGGCGGTAGAGGAGGCCTACCGCGATAGGATAACCTACCTTCGCCTTCTTCCCGAAGCCTCTAAGGTGTGATAAATGCAGTTGCTTCTGTATCTGTCCTTCATGTACTGATCATCTCATGAGAGTCAGAAGCGATATTCGCAAACTTTCGTGAGTGCACTCTTTCACTGACCTTGCCGCTTTGCTGATGTTATACCCCGCCACATGACTGGCTGATGCTTTTTATTACAAAGGATTCATGCGTTAAGAGCTTTCTCAATACGGACCCAATAACCATATTTTCAAAGGTTTTCCGTTCGTAAGGGCGCTTCGCCATGGGCCAGTAGCGTATGCCAACGATATGTGCGGCTTCCGGATTGGTTAGGATTCGCCGCTGCTATCTGTTCTAGAATAAAAATTCTTTCCTACATACTGGCGCGCATGATCTTTATCTTTCGCGCTTTAGATACGTAATTCATTACTGAAAGCTGGCAAGTTGGCTGACTGGTGAGAAGCCTTAATGAAGGACAACAATGCTTGCAAGTGTGGAGCTTCAGGCTCGCAGAGCTCAAACAGCGTATCTTGAATTACCGGTGAAAGGAAGAGTGAGAGCGAACCAAACGTATGAAAGGCTTAAGGAAGTACTCTTAACTAGACAGAAGATCCTGATGCCACGATTCTTAAGTGCACGTACTGATCTTTCGTTGTCGTGTAAGTTTGTAACACACCATGTTGTGTTTTGTAGGTAAAACCTTTTACCAACAGTCAGGTCTCTATTATCGTATCACAGTGCATATTGACAGAAGAATATGAAGGAGATAAAATCTATATAGTAGTATTCATACGCATGCACTCGCCAGGGTATCGTAGCTGCGGGATATTGAATTTTCCAGGATATTCACGTTGGCAGCTTGATTCGCTGTTTAACTTTTGTTGAGTGTTGAAGCAAATTAGCACAATTTTCGCTTATCATGGTAATATTTACGAACCTGAAGACTTTTACAACTGTATTAGTCGTAAATGATAAAGCATTTGTGAGCGTCTCTAAGTTCGTGGAAGGCATGAGTAATAAAAGAAACATTTTGCGAAACACCGCCAAATTATACCCTGTGACGCGAGCCAAATCCCCTTAGCCAGCAAACCTTTGATGTCTCATCTCGATAAAGCTGTTTGGATACGATAGCTTATGTTCGTAAATTAGAATTCAGAGTCGTTTAACTGCATCAGCCTCGTTCTGGTCACACTTCAAGCTTTAGACAAAAAACCATTCTTTTTTTTTCCAGTTTAACCAACCAAAAGCTTCGGCAAAGAGCCGAACGAGCTGTCTGCCGAAACTTCTTGGAATGTAATCCTGATATTTTACAAGCCGGCACTGTTTGTTCATACTTTTTTTTGTGACTGAAAGAACCGCAAGTATTTATGGGGAAAGTACGGAGCTGTGGCACCTTCCGCGCGTTCTTCGAATTTCATCAGTGCTCTCATTTAAACGTGCTTCAATAGGTTTGAGCAGAATTGTGGCTACTCTCCAAGGGCGCTACTGCGATGCCTGCATTCGCAGAAAGCTTTTTTCAATGGCCTGATTATTTAAACGAAACATTCAAACGAACAAAGTTATAGAAATGCTCGTTGATATCAGAACCATGTATGCATGGGGGAGAATATTAGTTAGTTAGTTAGTTTGCATAAGGGAGAATATTATATAAAGAACGCTTCTTCAATGTCTTATTTTTGTAGATTCAATGTTTTCTTACGTGCTTTACACTTAAACATTCCAGAGCTGTTTTCCTCATCACTAACCGTATATAAGCTATGAGTTGGCTTTGTATTAGTGCGCAAACGAATATATCCTCAAGGACGTGTAGACAGTCTGTTATGTACGTGGGGTGGCTCCTGTGAGGCCCTAGAAACCTCAATTTCAGAGCGTCGCATTCGTTATGCAGCGAGAACTGCTCATCGAGGAATATGAACTTATTCGACTTAAGTGCTCGACTCTTGATGATTGCCTGTTCCCGGGAGGATGTGCTGCTCTGCGTGACGAGACCCACAGAGCCCTACTAACTTATTTGAACAAAACCGATTTGACCTAGCGTTTATAGAAACGTTTCAATGTGACTTCTCATTTGTGTTTACATCTGTGTTATTGGTTTTTTCTCCCTATCTTCCTTTCCTGCATGGTTCTCCTTCCCGAAGGAGCAGATAGGCGTTGTGCCGCTTTAAGTGTCAGTTGTCAGCCTGTTCTTTCCTTGTTTCTGTGTATGTTTGCTGTGTATCCTAATGAAAGAATAATAATAATAATAATAATAATAATAATAATAATAATAATAATAATAATAATAATAATAATAATAATAATAATTTTTCCACAGGCTGCCCTCATCTTAGGCTTCCTCTCTGGTGGTTTGTGCAATGGCTGGTGGTCTTGGAGGTGGATACGGACTTGGTTACGGTGGCTACGGAGGCGGCCTAGGCTACGGCGGAGGCCTCGGAGCCGGAGGAGGAGGAGGAGTTGGAGTCGGGAGCAGCGTGGTCTTGCTCAGAGGAGGTCCTGGATTCGCCAGGGCAGTAGCAGGACCCGCATTCCTAATCAGGACGGTGCATCACGTTAACAAGGTGCACGGTGGAGGCGCTCTCGTGGCTCATAGTGGTCTCGGAGGCGTCGGCGGAGGTCTCGGATACGGTGGAGGATACGGTGGTGGCCTTGGCGGTCTTGGATATGGTGGTGGCCTCAAGTACGGTGGACTCGGATACGGCGGTGGCCTCAAGTACGGTGGATACGGCTACAAGGGCTAGTCAAGGCGTGTACTTTGTGTGCCCTGAAACCAGAAGCCAGTGTGGTGTCATCGACGGCGACTTTCGACAGTGACTCTCCCCAAACTCTCTCTGCTCGTATGGACAATTCTTTTTTCCTCAAGATGCAACGAGAAATTGAATGGACGAATCGGTCAATATTTTCTCTTTCTCTTGCTTCACAATTCTTCTTTCTTCAAAAAAGCAACGACAAAACGAACCCATCAATTGGCCGGTACTTTCACTTTTTGACGTTTCTTGGTCCGCACCTTGACCAATCCGCAGTACAGGCGTGATCGCTCGGCAACAAGAAACAAGCTGGTGACCGACCATGAAGGGAATATGCTAATACCGACAGATTCCTGGGCGCAACTCATCACACCATACATCAGAGTGGTCGCCCCGAGCAGCCGCAGAAGATCGACGGATACTGGATTCAGCATTTAGTCAATTCGGTGCAGTTGTCGCTACTGCGCAGTGTACATAGCTTTACCATCACATGTAGTCGCAGGTGCAGGGTGTCAAATTTCTAATAAACAAAATATTAAAAACTGTCCAACTAGTTTCGCATTCGTGCTCTCTCTAGATTTCATAGTTATGCACAATGACTTTGTAGAGATTGTCTGTGCTGCCTTTTTTTCCCCAAACGTTTACTAAGGATAAACACGCTAGTACACGATCATAGCCTTTTTTTGTGGGCCACACAGGAAGAAAGGAAGGGTGTACACATGTAGCGAACAAAAGGGAGAAATGAATGTCAAATAGAACTTTGAATGCCGGTTCTTGCAAGGGCACAGGATAGTAACTCCACGAAGACGGAAGATGTTATCACTGAAATGTTATCATACGCAGTAGTGGCCAATCCCCCCACAGTCGGTATGTGCCATTGTCTTGATGATTCAATCAATCAATCAATCAATCAATCAATCAATCAATCAATCAATCAATCAATCAATCAATCAATCAATCAATCAGTCGATTGACAGATCTGTCAAATAATATCATTAATTAATCTTTATTTAAACTAAAGCACAAAATAGTGCAGAGTACTAAATTAAGAGGAGCGAATGCAGAATTTTAGCGACACCGTCTCGTATAGTTTTGGTGACTTTGAAAACCATTGTGATAATGGAAAGCGTGAACTAGCGTATGCAACGGCTCGTTCAAAAAAAGACCTTCAAGCCATGTATTTCTATAGCGGCACACGTAGTCATGCAAACGTGAGACCAGAGTGCACAAAGTTCTTGTTCAACTAATTACGCACAAATACAGACTGCCCTTTTTTTTGTAGCCGCTCGATCGAGAAGTAAAGACAATTGTCTCAGAAGAGCAACAGTATTTGTCCTCTTGCTTATGCAGAACACAAGTTAGATACGTAGAAATGAAGAAGAAAAAAAAAACGCCACGGCCTGCACGGCAAGCGCAGCACAGTCACAGCGAAAGCTGGAAAAGTGCCATTTCTAAAACCCTCCTGCAAACTCGCTTAGGGCTACTACTACAAGTACGCTTGCACGGTACCCACTACTCTGTTAATTGGATTCGGTGGCCGATGACGATGGAGAATTATCACTGAGCCCTTTGTAATGGGTTTAATTTGTGCCTCCTCGGCACACTAACATGCTAGCTGTTTAATATGACTACAATGTTATTTGCTGGAGTTGGCCTGCTATTTCTAACTGAGTGCGAAGTATTCCAGGGAATTTCGCGTACCGACTGTTGCTACCGACTTAGTTGGGAAAAGCTTGAGACGTTGACTGGAGTGCTATGCAGACAAACGTATGCACGAGAAGACAAAGTACGAGGGGTCTTCTTTTGATATTCTTTTGTCATGTATTATTTGAAAATGTTGCGAGAATATTTTCCGCTAGAGTATTTTAGAAGATTTTATGACCAATTCATGGCCTCCCTCAGTGTGGGTACGAACCAGTTTAGGACGTCGTCATCATCATCATCATCATAATCATCATCATCATCATAATCCAAATTACGTACTCCGAAGTTTCCCGCCGTTGCGATCATTAATGCCCCGAACGTGACCGAATGTCATGAGAGTGCAGATCAACACAGGCATATAAATAAACTCAGCAGCAAGAACATCATACCAAACGTTTGGAAACCAACAGGACCAAGGTCGTCTTCTCTTATAGCGGTGCGGCAGGCACTCCACTATTATATTTTATGATTGAATCCAGGGCGGAGAGGCTGGGCCTATCTGTCCCGAACGTGGGAGCGGCCCGCTACATGATAGTTCACGCCCCGGCGGACCTGAATAAAGTTTTTTTAGATGTGAAGCATCTTATGGCGAAGCTTAATCCGGTGGTGGTGGTGGTGGTGGTGGTGGTGGTGGTGTGCCGCGTGCCCACCCTTACTGCGCATGCGCAAACAGTTAAAAAAAAATAAAAATAAAAAACCTCCTCTCCCGCTCTTTCTCCTCTAGGCATCCCTCCCCGCGGCAACCACACCCACACTGCGCATGCGCCTCCCTTCCTCTCTCCCCTCTTACACTCCCCCCCCTCTCTCCATCCCTGCCCGCGGCGTCTAACTCCCCCCCTGCGCATGCGCGTCCCCCCTCTCTCTCCTCTCCTACGCTCCCCCCCTCTCTCCTCTACGCATCCCTGCCCACGGCGTTCACACTCCCACTGCGCATGCGTGTCACCCCCTCTCTCTCCTCTCCTACGCTCCTCCCTCTCTCGCCTCGCGACGCCGACGCAGGCAGCGTCTGCTAGCGAGTTTCTTGGTTGAAAAAACCGACTGCTCGCGCTGCACAACCGTTCACTGGCCATCCCGTATATATAGCAATGGATCTTGACCTCCAAGGTGGTGCCGGTGGGAGATTTCTCCTGTGCGTTGTTGAGCAATAAAAATTCGCAGCGTGCGCGTTAACTAAAAGCGGAGTGCGGGTCTCTGTGTCCAGTCGGAGTCTTCTGTCTCTCATTGCCCATTGGCAGCGATTGGCATGTTCTAGTAGGAAAAACTGCTCCATCGCTGCCTGCTTTGCGCCTCCCCAGTTTTCTCTCCTGCGCAACGCTGCGATGAGCGCCAGCGTCAACGCTGCCGCCAGTGTAAGCGTTAGCGCCCGCTGCTTCACATCTACACATGGTTCCCTTTAGCGGGAGATGGTGTAATTTTTTTCTGTTCCATTCCATCCAATGTGCTTCCTCCTCTTGACCTCTGACGTTAGCTCATATCCAATACAGGTACAGGGGATGGTTGGTTGGTCAGGCTTTGTTACGAGTCCTGAGAGAGGCGACTCGCGCGCAGTTGGCTCCTCCCACGTTGGGACGGGCAGGCTAAGCGTGACCACCACATCAGGGGCTAATAAAATATATCAGAGGGTGCAACACAGGGTTATTTGCTATTTCGCCCTACGCGAAATAGCAAATGGTTCTGGTAATTCAATGCTCAGTTTTCGAATAAGTGGTTCCAATATTCTTTTTTTCAGAACCGTGAAACTGCGACAGGATAGGGATGATCTCCCAATCGTTTCCTCCTGATTTGAGGGGTACATATTAAAAGCCATTAAACCCGGTTTGTGCAATTAAATACAATGGGAGGGGCGCGTCAACGTAACTTAGGTAAGTCAACTGCCATCATAATGAGTTGGGCGAATGCGAACGACAGGGAAATGAAATGTACATATAATCCGTAAAATAAGTCAGTACTGGGCCTGATAGTCTTTTTTTTTAATGTAAGGGAGCAAAACCTTGCCGTCGTTTCCAATTCCTTTCAGCTCGATTGAAGGGTGATCCGTATAACCTTAAAGAAGTTTGCACCACAAGGAGGTTAAATTGGCTAAAGGGGGGGGGGGGGTGCACCCGCTGCCATGTATAAAATGCATTAGAAACATATTTTCGAAGGCCTAAACATGGCCGTACAGCTCCTCGCGCTGTAATAGGGCAAGCAGCCTAAAGTTGTATGCTGGCGCAACCGAAAAAAAATACACAGCCGAACTTTAACACCGGCCGGGCGTAAATTCCATATACAATCCTAAGTGCTTTACTTCTCATGCTAGATCTGCGGTTGCTCAACCTGGGCAAAAGGAGAACGCCCATTGCACGTGCTCCTTTCTTCGCCACATATTCAATATGAGGACGCCAAATAAGAGAGTCATTATAAATAACTGCAAGATAATTAATTACTTTTACTTGCAGGATACCTCACAGCTTGGAATTACGAAAATTTTGCGCAGGGACTGGGAAAACAAGAACATCACATGTATTCAGGTGGAACTGTAAACTATCCGGCTAGATTTTGAGCTCCCTAAAATACGATTGCAAGGTAGTGTAAAAGCAGTAAATGTCACTGGCCATGGAAAAAGAAACCAGTGTACTCAGTATACATAGTTGACACCCAAAATTAATATATTAATTAACTATAGCTTCTAGAATTGTCATGCAGTAGAAAATAATCAGCCAAAATCCATCCACAGGCCAATCTCCAGTACTGGGTATGAACAATGTTCGCAGGACAATAGCAACAACAATGGGCTCTCACAACAGCACAAATTACGGGACTAAGAAATAGAATAAGGCAGATTTTTTGGTGCCCTCTTTTTTGCTGCTGTTCAAGTACCATCCATTTCAATGAACTTGAGCTGCCGGCCATCATACTTATGTTTTCACCTCCTTGGTAATTGAGAGAAGGACTCAGCAACATACTAGTGAAATACTGGTGAGCAATAATTGCAGTGAAGCATAGGCGGAGAGTTTTCATTTTGCCGGAGGGGGCGGGGCCCGGCTTGCTCTTCTTCTACATTGTTCGCCCTGTCGCCTCATATATATATATATATGTATATATATATATATATATATATATATATATATATATATATATATATATATATATATATATATATATATATATATATATATATATATATATATATATATATATATATATATATATATCGAGAGAGAGCATGTCCGCCTCCTAAATTAAAGAATGTAATTAAAGACTTTAATACCACCTTATTCTCTTTCGCGCCTATACCGCGATATCAGTATGAATATCTCTTGTGATGACTCCCGATTTATTTTTCAACTTACACAAAGATATCGATCCTCCTCGCAACGCTTGGCTCAAAGCGAAAAATGCCGTATAAGCTGCTACTAGGTGACTGCATCACATAAAATCGATTCCCACAATGAGTGGGACCCGCCTATTTTCTTTATTGACATGCATTACTCTGCTAAAACATGCACCAGATATAAGACAGTGGTCTAATGCTGGTACAGGAAGCTTTAATCTTCAATCTGTGACGGCCAAAAATAATACTCAGGTGGTACAAAATACAATTTTCTACCATTATAGAACACTAAGAGGTCGCCTCAGTTGTCTGTTAACACAACATTTTCTGCACATACAAATCTCTTTGCGGGGAATTATTAAGTGAGTGTTTCACTTGTCACTGGTCCATGATCGGAATTTTAAAAGCCTGAAATGAAAAAGCGGGTATAAACAGCCCCCTCTGAAATAAATAGCTGCCAGACAGGAGGCCAAACGCTCGTTGTCAATGGACGGGGACCTAAGCCAAGCTCTTAAAAAATATCCCAGGCAGGCGCCGGGGGGGGGGGGGGAGGGGGGGGCTCTGCCTACCGTGAAGCCGTCCAGGGGGGAGCCCGAGCCCCCCGAGCCCCCCCCCGTACTCTCCGCTTATGCAGTGAAGTTACTTATCTGAGAGGCATTCCTCGCGTTCCCTTGTATGTGCGAGGTGCGAAGCTGTTTTGGACACACACACAAAAAAAAGGCTCTTCCTCTTAAAGGGGCCCTGCAACACTCTTTGAGCATGGTCAGAAAACGCTGCTGATTGGTAGTCGAGACTCCCGAGAACACGCGAGCCAAATATTACAGCGAAGCACGTGGCCTCGAATTTACAATAAATTCTGAAAGTCAGCTAAACATCGTTTTTCCATTCTCTCGACAAATAATGCTACATACTCAAAAATCACTGCGTCACAGGCCAAGTATCAGCCATTGGCTGATTTGAGCATGGCGCACTTGGTCGTTATTGGGGCAGCCACGGAAGACCGTGACTTGTCCACGCGTGCGCGCGCGATCACACTGAAAAGCCGCGCATTCGAAGAAGAAAGAAGAGAAAAAGTGCTCAAGGTCACGAGGCACGCGTAACGTATTTTCTTCCCCTTGCCGCCCCTCAGTGTCTAGCCTCCAGCGCTTTCGTCAGGACGAGACAAGAGAAAATGCAATTGCAGCGCGTGCGACAAATCTTTGTAACCCCGCTCGTACTGGACGGATTCTAAAATTTTTTGCGGCGGTGAATTCGGGAGGCAATAAGCTCTTTTAGTGAGGTCCATTCCATGGCTACTTGCAAAAGTGCTGCAGGGCCCCTTCAAGAATTCCGTCACCAGTGCTGCTACATAAGCAGGCGACCCTGTGGCTAGACTGCTTCTAGTACTCTCTACCATGGCACCAAAACTCTGACTATGAAGATGATGATGCTTCTTTGTATGTGGGGCGTAACCACAGTCGGGAAATTGGCCAAGAAGTGTTGATACTCAATTTTATATATTTGTAGTAATAACAAACAATTCAATAGAAAACAAGAAAACGTACGCAGGAAATTGTGCAGTATTTATTTACTTGCACATAATGACCAGACAGCTTCATGAATAACTTCAAGAGATATTACAGTAATGTGAAACTGGCAGATTCCTCTTCATCATTAATCAGAAACTCCTTACGCGGCTGATTGCGCTCAAAAAAGAGAAATCAGATGAATGTTTACGTGCAGCCCAGCTAATAAACAAAACATACCGGGTGTTCAAAGTTAAGCTTTCTCGTTTTATTAAAATTCAGCACTGGGAAGAACATGAAAACCACCTTTGCAGATAACTTATACATCCAGGGGGACACGCAATGAGACAATAATTATCGCTTTCAGGTGCCCAATTAACTCAGATTCAATAATTAACTTTTTTAGTGATTGCAGCAAGAAAGCATGTTTGTATTGAAAAGTTTGAGGCAGTCGCATTTATACACAGTTCCATTTGGAAGAATTCTTCTAGCATGTCTGTGCTCCGAGATATCCCGCTGCAAAGTTTAATTGTGGTTTACCCTGATTACGCATGCGAGACAGTCAGCGGCGGCGCAATCTCCTCCCCGGTGGGCCGTGGCAGTTGCTTGCGTTGTTTAATCTGATAACGGGTCGAAGGCACAGGCAAAGATGATAACGGTTACCCTTTTGCTACTGGCTGGCGATAGCAAGCAATGACTGTTCGTCACATCGGGGAGGAACATTGCGCTGATCCACAGCGCCCTGCATGCGTAATCAATTAAACTTTGCAGCGGGATATCTCGGAGCACAGACATGCTAGAAAAATTCTTCCAAATGGAACTGTGTATAAACGCGACTCCCTTCAACTTTTCAATATAAACATGCTTGCTTGCTGCAGTCACTAAAAAGTTAATTAATGAATCTGAGTTAATTGGGCTCCTGACAGTGATAATTATCTTCTCACTTTGTGTCCCCCCAGGATATATATGTTATCTGTAAAGGTGGTTTTCATGTTCTTCCCAGTGCCAAATTTTAATAAAACGAGAAAGCTTAACTTTGAACACCCGGTATATCAAAACGGACAGAGGGAGAGTACACACAGACAGAGCGCTCTGTCTGTGTGTACTCTCCCTCTGTCCGTTGTCGTCTTCGCGCCTTACACATCAATATGCAAAACCAACACGCCCATTCTGCCATTCTTACATATATCAAAAGTTACATTTCTTGTCTAGTCCTTACAAAATGCTTTTTTCTAATTCAACCAAATTTTGGCTGAGCTCCCGTAGTGGGTACGACCCATCGAATGGAGTCCAACCAAAATATAATTTTAGAGGCCGTTGGTTGCGTTCATATTATGTCGAAATGTGACCGCTGTGGCCGGGATCGAACACGCGACCTTCGGGTAAGCAGCCGAGCACTATAAGCACGTCTCCACCCCGGCGGACAGAACAGAAGATGCCATAGAATAAAATGTAGGTAATGGCAACACAAGTCAGATAATCACAAGAAAAGTATAGAAAGATTGTAAAATATATAATCACATAAAAAGAACAGGAAACAGAAAATAAATTCGAGAAAAGAACACAACAAAAGACAGGAAAGAGCAATAAACACTAGATAAACGCATTGGCAACACTGGCGAATCAATGCTCCGAAGTTCATCTTGCTTTCACTTGGGGACTGGATTTGATTGTTTTAAGATGAAGGTGTTTTATGCCGGGGTCCACCATGACTCCACTGACGTATTTACGTCACGGATACGACGTTGTAAAATACGCACGAACAGATGGCAAAGAAAAATCTAGAAGAAAAAGTTCCGTCGCCGGGAGTTGAACCTACGACCCCTCGCTCCGCAGCGCGAATCGATTAGGCCACAAAGCGTACGTTCGGCAATTTACTAACAGCGAGCTATTGATAAACACTATTTACCGTTAGCGGTACTCGGAGCTCGTTGGCTTCAGCATGTTCTTGTTGTCACTAGCGAGATAGCGCGAAGGGCGCGCCATCTCGCAATCTTGCCATCTCGCAATTAGAGGTAGTCTCTAATTCTCGCAATTAGAGGCAGTATTATCTCGTGAGGGGGGCGGTTTGTACATCTTGTGCTTTCACCGCAAGTTTGCGTTGAAGTTACAGAGAGCACGAAGGTCACTTCGCTGGCTGCAGCGGCCGCGTTTGTGAAAGGAGCGCGCTGCTCAAACACAAAAGAAGTAACAATTGTGACAGTTGTTAGTTCGCGCTCGTCATGTGTATACTTGTGAGTTCGTGGAGTGCGTCCATCTTTGTGTTTGAGCAAAGTGCTTTGTCGAGCTGTTCTCATTAATATTGACGAGTGACATTTATTCTTCCGCGCTCGTGCGGCGAATGTTCTTTTCGTGCGTCATTTCTGCTTGAGGAGCGCGCTGCAAGCTTTGAGCTGCTTGCCGTTCTTCGCGTGACATTACAATTTGTTGATGTAGTATTCATTCATTCGCCCTTTCAGCGAAACAATGCACAATAAATGCTCAACTACCTCTGTGAAGACACGTTTCACTTTCGTGTTATACCGATTGCTTTGACAGAGGGATCAGACATGTTTTTTAAATTCACCTTTTGTGTCGTAGCATAAGACGCGCTTACTACGCGGAAGGTGTTGCAGGTCAGGAGATTTCTATCTCGACACCCGCAATAAAGCTCACAGAAGACATCTTCACAAGGTCTTTGGTGGACGTCATTTAGACGCACGGTGTATTCGAGCGACTTAGGGCCCACGGAGAACGTCCCGATGACTCGTTGGGCATATGAGACTTGCGAGGGACGTCTACTAAATTACGAGACGTCTTTTGATCTCAGCAGACTGGAACGTCAGACGAGATCCACAGCGCCCGTCAAGTGGAAAGGAAGGCTTTTCGACTGAGCAGGCTGAGCGCAAAGAGATGGAATACAATTGATCAGGAAGGATGACGGGTAGGACGAAGTTGTTAGCTGGCTCCAGCAGAGGCTGGTATATTACATCTGATCGGCGTTATAGGACATATGCGAGCAGAGCGCAATCGGACCCGGATGCGACGGGCTATCTGTGAGAGGAAAGGAAAAAGAGACCTCTATACTATATGAGCGCTATCCCCTTGCAAAGAGACGCTTATAGCTTCGACTCAGTAGTTCCGTACACCGCTGCGGCAGCTGCGAGGCTCGTTTCATGTTCGCAACCTCTTCCACATGCGAGTGGACGAAATTGCATAAGTCAGTATGGAATATGGAATGCTTCCCGGAGAGACGCCTGCACGGGTATAAGGTGTGGAGGTTATAAGCGCAGCTTGTGTATTCAGGGATGTCGACATTACCTCAGCCAATAGTCGAAGTCACTGTTAGCATTTTCGAAGGACAATTAAATTTCTTACGCCGTTAACTTACGCGCAGTCTGAACCAGGTCTATAGTACTGGCTGAAGTTTCAATAACCTCCGCCACGCTAGCGTTGTTTATGGTGTAGTTTGCAGACGAGAGCATTCCGTCGATTTTGTTCGCCAAAGGTGTTCTTCATGTTCCTTTTCTGGTTCATCAGGAAATCCATGAAGTTGATGTGTAGTACTCACGAAAATCTTACTTCACAAAACGCCACTTCCCAGTTGCTTTTGGTAATTTTTTTAGTCCACATGGCCATCGGCGTCTAAGGCAAGCGCATTTTGCTTAGAAATCATGCAGGATCATTTTAATGAGCAGTAAGATGTGGCCACGACCTGGTGTTAATAAAATCAAGCATATTAAAAAAAAAACCGCCAGGCCTGCGTGGAACGTGCAACACAATCAGAGCGAAAGCTGAAGGAGCGTGCTTTGTAGAGCCCGTTTTAAACTTTCGTGGGGCAAGTAGGTAATACAAGTATCCACTACGCCATAAATCATATTTTTTGTGAAGCAGGGAAGCACCTACTACGTCATTCTTCGTCTTTCCGCGGATGAGCGAGGGGCCCGCTGCACATCTGTATGGCATTGTGTGCACTTGATGATGATGATGATGATTATGATGATGTCCTCGCATGGATGGCGCTCACCCACAAAGGGGGATGGGCCAAGAACCGGGCGGCAGGAGGCTTAAAATAATGGTCTGAAACTAAAGCAATCTGGATTTTTTTTCTTTTATAAAACGTTTAATAAATGAAAATGCTTAATGAGCAAGCGGTCAGTCTATCGGAGTTTTATGACAGAAATAACGTCGGGTTCCACACCCAGAATAAGAATAGATAAAAATAGGCTAACAGGGTAATCTTTTTGTTTCTTTTATGTATTCTATCACAGCAGAGCAGACATCCCTGTGGCTGTACCCTAATGAAGTGGCGCCAAATGATAAAATTACTGGAACATTTACAGCTAATCCTAACTTCTGAAGGGGGGACTTGCAGGTGCCTTTTTCTCTGATGAGAATAGCGGCGACAAAATAAAATGAAACGCTCTATTGTTTCAATTTCATTGCAAAATATGCACAACGGGGATGCCTTGATTCCAGCTTTATTTAGGCAATAATTCAGTTGCGGAATTCTACAGCGTAATCTCGTGAAAGACACTTCTAACTGCCGAGATTCACACCACTGTTTATTCCAGCCATGCCTTAAATGTGCGAAATCTGTAACTTTATCCAATGATAATTTGCCTATTTCACTTTGCAAACAAGCATTTCTGAACCTTAATGCTGTCGCGTAAGCCGTGTCTGGTAAAACTGGGATAATGGGACCACTCAAGGATATTGTGGCTAATGAGTCCGCCATTTCGTTTAAATATAGTCCGCGGTGTCCTGGTACCCACAGTAACTGGATCTTTCGTAAGTGTGTCGGTATTAGATGGCGAAACGTATGAATAAGTGTTAAATTTGTTGCCGCAGATAGTGCAGTACACACTGAGAGAGAATCTGTTACGATCACTGCTGCTGATTCGCTTGAAGGAAGTTTGCGTAGAGCTAGCACCACAGCCGATAACTCTGCAATGAATATAGGAGTATAATCTGGGAGTCGAACCGAAAAGGACCAATCAAGAGAAGAAGAGAAGATGCCAACTCCAGCCTTTTCCTTTGACACTGATGCATCCGTCGCAATTATATTGCTTATTGTCAGGTGCGCTAGGTAATCTTCTAACTGATCATTTAAATACCGAAATGGCATTTGTTTCGCATTAGGAGGGAAAATATCTTCAAATTATATGTTAAGCGTTGAAGCGAGGTTACCTGTTGAGCCAATATGTTTAATTTTTACATTCAGTGGTTCTAGCATCTCTTGTGCAAATATAATTTGTGGGGTGTGTAGTCGCGACCAATTTGTATCAAATAATAAGCTATGTTCTGCAATGAAAGCATAGCAAGATCGTCTCTGAGGTGAATTGTATAGGATTTTACGTGTGGTAGATGACGATGAAGAATTAAGCCTCAGCACTTTGTAGTGGATGGGAAGCTTTAAACCACCGACTCGTGGCGCTATTAGCATTGTGTGACGCCTGTTTGTTATTTTACTGTTCAGCCACGCTAATTACATAGGTTAACGCGATTCCTTGCCCGACATGACGCCTGTGTAGCGTCATTTTGCAATTTAGTTTTTAAGCACCAGCGTGGCTCTGTGGTACAATACTCGACTGCCAAGTAGACGGCCCGGGTTCTAATCCCATCCCGACCTGGATATTTTTTCTTATTTCATTTTTTCCTTATGTTGAGCGATGATGGTTACTAACACCAGCGGCGGACAAACTACGGCACTGTTGCTGTGATCTCATAACAGCTTTCGCTATAAAATTGTAAGCGTTTTACGTCCTAAACCCATGATATTAAGTAACACAAAAAAGTTCGTAAAGCGCATCGCTTGCATTCAAATCGTCAAACAATTGTGGAGTAACTTTTACTAAAGAAACTGGGAATGAATTCGTTTCTCCGGGAAAAATAAAAAAAAAGAATATCTACCATGGTAACATTGAGTGCAGCGTATTGGCCATAGTGCATAACTATATTTGTGCTGCGTTATCGCATCTGCTGTCACAGCTGCCATAGTGGGTATAGCGTTCAGGAAGAAGCTTCGTTATCGTATCTTAGAAGAGAAGAGAAAGAAGAGAGCGCGTTGTTATCAGGAATAGCTGCTCGCGTAACCTATGTGCTTAAAGGATAGAGTTTTTTTTTCCTAGGCGGAAGCGGAATACGACAGGGAAGCTTCCCCGAGTACGGCACCGAAGTGTCGAGCCATAAAATGGCCGCTTGGAAGTTAAGCCCAGCTAATCAACCCGAATCAGTGGTCCGCTAAGGCGTTATGCAAATTTTTTTCTTTCATTGCGTCGTTGTGTCCATGCGGGCGAAAGCGAAGATATCGGTCTCGGAATTTTGAGGGCGACAAGTAAAGCTGACCTGACTTCGTTAGCGGATACGTCGCGATGGTGCTATAGAAAGCGGCAAAAACCGGGGCAACACTACGGGTATATAAGAGGCCACTGTGGCCACGACAGAGCACACAGTTCTCCGGGACCAGCGGATACCGCAAGCATTCTCACCATGAACTCTCTGGTAAGACAGCCCGCCACTCGATTCTTCACTTTGCCTCCAGCAAAATGTACGCATGCTGCTCGTGCTTGCAAGGATAGAACTTCATGCATTAACCTCCAAAGATGGATTTCTTGCATACCACGGCAGTTGCTGGTATTAACGCATATGTCGCCGAAGCTTCCCACCTTTAAGACGTCGGTCGTCACGCACACGCGAAATGATGTGGCGCAGTTGAAGCGCGAGCTTTTCTCTCCCCAGCCTTTTGTCACAAAATTCACTCGGGAAAATTACCCGCCATGAGTCGAGCTCAGGCCATTTGCGAGCAAGTTTTTGCTGTCATTTCTAGAGAAAACTGCTTGCGTATGTGACACGTTATGGGCTTAAATTAGAATTCAGGGGCCTTTAACTGTCTCAGTGTTGTTCTGGTCGCCGTCGTTATGTTTAAAGCATGGACAATTTTTTTTGCTATTTTAACTAACAAAAGCTTCGGCAGACAGCCCATTTTGCTGACTGCCGAGACTTCTTGGAAAGTAATCCTTACGTGTTATGAGTCAAAGCAATGTATCAAGAGTTTTCTTCAAACTAATATAACTTCAAGAATTCATGAAGGAAGATACGGAGCTCGAGCACCTTGAGAGCGCATTTCTATTTTCATCTATATTCTCATTTCACGGTATTTCAAAAGTCTTTGTTCCCAAACAGAATCATGGATGCTTTTCGAAAGTGCTCTTAAGGCGTTTGCATTCGCGAAGCACTTGTCGAACACACCCACTCTTCAAAAAAAAAAAATTCAGATGAGCACATTTGTGGAAACTCCCGGCGATACTAGGGCCATGCATGCCACCTTCACTCAAAGTTTGCACGAGGGAGTGCTTCATTTAAAGAAAGCTTCTTCAATTTCTTATTTGTGTGGCATCAATATTTACTGACATGTTTGGCACCATAGCATGCCGCGGCTTCTGTTCTTGTCACTTTCCCTGGATTCATGCTCACTTCGGTGCTTGCCACAGGCTCTCCTCATCGTAGGCTGCTCTTTGGTGGTTTGTGCCATGGCCGGTGGTCTTGGAGTTGGATACGCTGGAGGCTACGGAGGCTACGGAGGCTACGGAGGCGGCCTAGGCTACGGTGGAGGTCTCGGAGCCGGAGGAGGGGGGTGTAGGAGTCGGGAGCAGCGTGGTCTTGCTTAGGGGGAGGTCCTGGATTCGCCAGAGCAGTGGCCGGACCGGCGTTCCTCGTCAGGACGGTGCATCACGTGAATAAGGTGCATGGTGGAGGCGCTCTCGTGGCTCACAGTGGTCTCGGAGCCGTCGGCGGAGGTCTCGGTTACGGCGGAGGATACGGCGGTGGCCTTGGATACGGCGGCCTCGGTGGATACGGTGGTGGCCTCAAGTACGGTGGACTCGGATACGGCGGTGGCCTCAAGTACGGCGGATACGGCTACAAGGGCTAGGCAAGGCGTGTGAACTTTTTGTGGGCCCATGACTCCAGAATCCAGTGTGTTGTTATCGACGGAGTTTTTCGAATGTGACCCTCCCCAAGCTCCGCTGGGCTGGACAATTCTTCTCTCCTGAAATGGCAACGAGAAAGTGATTGAACGAATCGTCAATATCGCCATTTTTTTTCAAGCTTCTTGGTCCACTTCTCGGCCAATCCGCAGTACTGGCGTCATTACTCGGCAACAAAAACAAGCTCGTGACCGATCATGGAGCAAATGTTGCGAGGAGAAACGGATTCCTTGGCTCAACTAATCACACCACGCAAAAATGTAGTCGCCACGAACAGCCGCAGAAGAACGGCGGATACTGGATTCAGCATTCAGCCAATACGGTGCAGTTGTGACTACTGCGCAATGTACATAGCTATACCATCACATGACGTCGCAGGTGCAGGGTGTATGATTCTAATAAAGAAAATGTCGATAATTATCCAGTTTGTTTTGCATTCGTGCTCTCCCTATATTTCACTATAACGCACATTCACTTTTTACCGATTGTCTGTGCTGCCTCTTATTCTCAAATTTTACTAAGGATGAAACACGCCAGCACATGGTCATATCGTTTTCAGTGGCACGTCGCTGAGGGTCGGAAAGCGTGCTCGTAGAGTGTAGCCGCGCGACGAATGTATTATTTGGAAATGTTAAAGCACGAAGCTATAGCTACAGCCCCTGAAACACATTCAAGGACGTCTGTGTGCCTTTGCAACGACCTCAAGGCAGCGTCTTCAGAACTTTTAAACTCCATTTTCAATGAATGCTGAGGGTATACGGTTATCTGTTATGTGTAGTGGATACGCGGAAATGCCATTTACCTTACCATCAAGGCGACAATGCAATGGCAACGACAAAGCATGAATTTTGAACGGCGCGACAACTTAGACGAAAAAATACGATAGAAACACACGAAGATCGTATCGTATTTTTTCGTCTAAGTTGTCGCGCCGTTCAAAATTCAGGCATCCGTACCAACTCGCCCAGTTGTCAGTGCTACTGAACGACAAAGCAACGGACTTAAATTAGCCATTGAGTTAACTTGCCAATTGGAGCGGTAGAACGTGTGCTTAGAGTCAGCTTGCTGCGACCTAGCTCCTGCGGATTTGGTTCACACTTAGTTCGCTACAAGAGTTGCATGTACGAACAGCCGAGGAGTTAACCCCTTATGTCAAATGGTACTGCTGAGGTGTTGTTTTGCCAGTGTTGGCGGTAACGCGTTACAAGTAACGGCATCACCGGTAACGAGTTACTTTTTCAGTAACTTAGTAACGTACTCGTTACTATTTCGCAACCGTAGCGGGTAACGCACTTTCGTTACCATTTTTCGGTAACGTTAGGTGTCACGTTACTCGTTACTTTTCATTGCAATCTTGCTCGCAACCTTACACGAAATTCATTCGCCTTGTATAGAGCCTCTTTCCCAGAGCTCGCCCCGACCTTATCTTGTCGCTGCGACGGACTGCTCTCGGACCGTCAAGGTTTGACAAAGCGACCCCGTGCGTGGTCCTTTCTTCAGCGGTGGAAACTGCAATGGGGAGCAAATTGCCGAAATTTCCTTAAATGGGTCTGCTATAGTTTCAGCTACGGTTGCTATCAATAATAATTGCTGGGGCTTTAACGTCCCAAAACCACGATATGATTATGAGTGACGCCGTAGTGGAGGGCTGCGGAAATTTCGACCACCTGGGGTTCTTTAACGTGCACCTCAAATCTAAGCACACGGGCTACAAGCATTTTCGCCTCCATCCGAAAATGCAGCCGCCGCGGCCGGGATTCGATTTCGCGACCTGCAGGTAGCAGTCGAGCACCATAAGCACTAGACCATCGTGGCGGGTGGCTACCCTGCTATCGAGGTTCAAGTTGTCGTTGGTTGTCGATGAAGCGAAGCGTAATGCTATTCTTGCAATCGTCAAAAGCGAGCTGTCGAGAGCTCCTCGGCTTGCGGACATCAAGACTTGGTGTGAGCTCCAGCACAATGGAGGATGACATCTTTGGAAATACTTTATGGACATCATTGCCAACTGAAGATTAGCTACTCTCTCGGTGTACCTTTGGTACTGCATGACATTGCAATGAGCGGGCTCAAGGAAAACTTTATGAGCTTTCACGACCACTTCCTGAAGCTGAACAGGGGAGTACCATATATAGTGTGTCCGTTGAACTCACATTTAGCGTGTACGTGCTAAGTATTCTCTAATAAGCGAGTGAGGCTGTCCGAATAAAGCTTTGAAACGCAACTCTTGCTTATAATCAGTAGTTTCTAGTTACGTTAGGTAACTGTCTGTGCAATTCTCTATACTGTTTATAAAGTACGTGTTCAAAATTAGTTTTACTTCTTGCGATTTGCAACTGCGCCTACGTTTATAAGTTATCGAACTCCTGGGCATGCGAGGCTAACTCTGAACACTTTCACATACTCGCAGTGTTTGCGGTACTTATACAGGTCAAATTGAAAAAAAACAAATATTGTTTATGTGCGCAAACACTTTTTCCCCAGATTTACGCCATATAAGTCTTTCTTAATTGCTACAAAGTTTGCACATTTATATTTCAGTTGAAGCACGCGTCATAATTACTGCAACTGTGTTCGGTGATGTTTTCTTTGCGGAGAGCGTAGATGGCGAAATCGATCCATTTGTGTTTAATGTCGCGTTGCGAAAAAATATCTTCCCCGCTTGCCACAGAGTGAGAAGCTATCACAAGTAATTCTACAGGCAACTATAGGCCACCGGTGGTACTGCCAAGGGACGACAAATATGTGCAAGTTAATCTCGTTAAGTCTTTATTTCGGGTAAAATATTTGTTTAGTGTACTTTAATGTGACATATAAATATGTCACAATAAAGTGCAGTAAATATGAATTTTAAAAAGTTGGTATTGTAGGTTCTTGCGGCGAACACGCACTGATTAAGATTTCTGACCGTGGAGTAACGCAGAAGTAACGTCTGTTACTTTTTTCGGTAACTGTAACGGTAATGCGTTAACTTTTTTTATGGGTAACGCAGTGCGGTAACGTCTTCCTTTTTCTTGAGCGTAACGAGTAACGTATTCAGTTACTTTTTTTGGTAACGCATACAACACTATGTTTTGCCAAGCCAACTTAACTACTCAGTTTATAGAGCACTTTTATTTCAATGCCGTGTGTTTTCCTGCTCCCGCAGTGATGATGTTGTTTCGAAAGATAATCTATACCCACGATTGAGAATGACCCCGTGGTAAGAAATGAAGATTGTACATGTATCGGGACAAAGGGACAATTGAATGTGAGCTATAACTTTGACCACCAAGCTACGCAGAGCCGTAGGATAGTAGGTAACGCACCCTCCACAAAGACGGAAACATGCCACGTGTTCTTCTTCCTTCTAGAAGCACAAAACTAACCAATTCATCAATAACATCATGGAGCTGCTGTAACGTGCTTTGTTATCGCGCCCGACGACGCAACCCGCGTGCCCCAAATGAGAGAATTCTGCATGTCATTCAAGATAAACAAATACTATGGCACGTTGGGTGAAAATGCGAGGACCGCGGAAACCAACGGAATCATCAGTATCTTAGTAGATATTGCTATAGGGCTAGTTCCAACCATACCACACCCACAAGACCACACGACCACACCCTACGAACGGCGTACTAGCGCGGTTTGGGAGGTGTGGTTTTGGGTATATGCGTGTGCGGATGTGTGCGTGACTGGTCAACGTCTATTACAAAGTCCTCGATTTGCCTATCATGCCATGATAAAAAGTGAGGGCACATTGTGTTGTTGCTTTTACAACGGAGTTGTTAGAACCTTCGTTATGGCTTTCATTTCCATCGTGCGCAGCTTGAGTTGCGAGTCTGAGCCACTGAAAATGGGCAAGCCCCCGTACTCGCCTCATGCCAACTAAAATGATTAAGCTGTCTAGCCAAGCACGTGCTCGTCGTCTTGCAGAATGCACCCAATGCTGGCGTTATGGACGCTGGGCTCCTCGTTGTTTCGAACCGATAAACCAATAAATGAGTATGAAATTGAAACTACATTGGATATGGAGATTGAACACCTGAATGACGCGATGCAGCTTGTCGATTCTTTGAACGTGGGGAGCCGAACGATGGTGCAGTCGGAGCGCTGCGCTTGTGTGAATACAGAACATCGAAGGGGTTTACTTGACCAATCAAGATGATTACACTTTATACCTGGCATAGGATAATGTACATAAAATTTTGCTTGCCCACTTTGCTGGACTAACAGAGCACCCCCTCGACAATATTACCAATAGCTTTCACAAGGCGAGTTATAAGGTGGGAGGGCTACTTGCTGCTAATTCACCTTCAAAAGTGGACTTAGTTAACACAGACGTCGTACATAACTATATAAAATACAGGACACAAGACGTCCGAGTGACTTCTTTTGTCCAGTATTTTAGTTGTTCGATGAGGTGCCTGTGTCAACCATAGAGTTTTACAGGAAACTATGGTGTTAACTAAGCGCAGTATTGTATACGAATCACAAAGCGTTTTACGAGGTGTCCGAAGATGAACTTACAGTCACTTTTCTAAACGTCAGATCACTTGACAAGCGTTATGCACACACGAAATACGATTAATGACATTCAAAGGTAGGACTTCCGTGTCTAACCGAGGCATGGCGGGGTTTGGTTCTACTTTAAGGAGCTTACCCCAGCACCGCTAACTTTTCGAGAAAGAACTAAAGAATAAAGAAAGGGCTCAGATATTACACTTGCTTTTCAGTACTTTCTCCCGATTCAGCCCGAACTTTGGTCAAGCTCCCGTAGTGGGTATTGCACATCGACAGTGAGGAAACAGACGATCAACTCGGAAGCCGTCAGTTGCGCTCAGCTGCTCGAATTGTGCGAATAATCATGTCCGATCCGGCCGCTGGAAAATCAGGACCCCACCGGTCGCGCTCCAAGTCTCTGCACAAGGTCCATGGAAGAGGGTCACAAGCTGTGAGTAGAATTTCGTGCGTCCCCCTTGTCGAGACCGAAGGCCGTGACCGAAGGTCACGGGATCGAGTAGCGGCCGCGGCGGCAGCATTTCGATGGAGGCACTATACCAGAGGCCTGCTTGCTTAGATTTAGGTGCACCTCAGGTACAGTACTAGAGGCCTGTGTGCTTAGATTTAGATGCACCGTAGGAGCACCTTAGAGTACTGCATTACTCTTAGGTTTTATGAACATCGGGCGGTCGAAATTTCCGGAGGCCTCCACTAAGTGGTTATTAAAGGAAAAGTGAAGAGATAAGTGCCGACCCGTAACTGTCTCTTTCAGTGGAGGTCACCCGACCCGTAACTGTCTCTCAGTGGAGGTCACCGGAGGGCTCCGCTACCGCGTCTGTTATAATCATGTCGTGGTTTTGGGATTTATAATTCCGTCAATAATTCAAGCGAGGCTTGTTTCGAATTACAGATTTCGGTGGCGGCGTTGTCGTTCGCGAAAATCCCGGCGGTTATTTCTTGAGCCTACATGACCCCCCCTTCCCTCGGTGCGCCGGTGACATTCGTATTTGTATGCGCCGTTTTCCAGTAATTGATACTCTTTAGATAGTGGGCTTGTCGGCGATCAGGCGATGTTGATATGGCATTATGAACTTTTATCTACGTCACTTGAGATTTTACGTTGGCACATTTCACAGTTGACTTGATATGAGCGCACGGACCTCACGTCCCGGCGCCGGAACGTGAATCATTGGGCGCGATGAAAACTGCGTAGGCAAGCCCGCAACCAATCAGAGCAGTTTTTCTCCGCCAAGGACACAAACGCAGAAAATAACACTGATACAAAGAAAGAAAGAAAGAAAGAAAGAAAGAAAGAAAGAAAGAAAGAAAGAAAGAAAGAAAGAAAGAACCAAAGAAAAGCAGTGGGTATGGCACGCACTCGCCAAGCTTTGGTTGCTCCATTTTCCCGATAACTAAACGACTCCGCAATAATTTTATTATAACCCTCCCATCTACTCCTTTTTCTAAGTGTTCGGTGTGACATAGGCAGGACAAAAAATCCACGCCATCTCCACGGAAGTGAATGCTGATGAGTGGGGCGAAGCTCCAACGCTTATTGGTAAAACCGTGAAACATTCGCCCACACATCATGTAAAGACGTCACACGTTGTTATAGAGACCCGCCGCGCCGCTGCTTTTGCCTCTGGGGTGTTCATGATGAGTAGCTGCGTGGAGATGTTCGCTGACTGAGCACCCGGCGAAGAGAAAGGAAGCGCGCCAAAGCGAGCGCTTTATATGGCGCGGCCCTCTAGCGGTCACCTATCTAACTAGCGCGCGCGCCAAGTGTGCAGCGGAGCCGGGGAGTGCAGGTGTGTGCGCGGAGTTGAGCCGCCGTTTCCCGCGTCCTCAACTCCGGGGTAGCAGCTTGTTGTCGGCGTTGCCGTTTTGCCTTTCGCGGGTGAGGACGCGTTCACGATCGTTTTCATCCGTGGCAGAAAGAAAATGTGTGGTCTGGAACGCGCTTATACTTCATCGTCATCAGCGTGATCGTCATCGTTATGACGTACAGTGGGTACATTTCCATGTGCTGTGCCGTGATGGCAGAAAGAGAATGTGTGGTCTGGAACGCGCTTATTCTTCATCGTCATCAGCGTCATCGTCATCGCCATCTAGCGTACACGGCGCCAGGGACATAGCCCCGGCTAGAGGAGCTTCGCCCCTAAAACACCAGTGCAGCTGCCACCACTGCTTAAGTTTCCGTCCCACATTGTGCGTGACAAGTGGAGAAATACGGGACAATTGGTTTGATGTAACCTAAACGAGGGAATGGTTCAAAAGCTCGTTTCTTTGTTATACACCACCTAATCACAGGAACAAACAAATAAGCAATAGGAAGCTTTTGTGTCAGAGAATAGGACGTGCCTATTACTCGGAAGGCGTCGCGGATCTGAGCATTTCTACTATGCAAAGTACGTCTGCTGGACATCATCGATAGACTTCATTTAGATACATGGTGAACTCTGCTGCATATAGAGTCCAATATATATCTAAATGAAGTCAACCGAGGATTTCGAGAAGGCGTCGTATGTACGAATAGAAGGGTGGCTTTTTGATTGAAAAAGGTAAGCGCACTGAGATGGAATGCAAATGATCAGAAGGACTGATGGATACCACGGGCGATGCTAATTGCTCGATCCAGTTATACGTGTCCTGTATAAGCCTTGAGTGACGCTGGAATGCATACATGATTGGGCGCTGAATAGTACCAGATGGTTGGTCCGAAAATGCACCACAACCTTCTCGGCAGGGGCTACATGGTGCGGGTGGTCGAAGGATGACCCATCGCCATAGATCCAGTGTGGCCCACCACGGCAGCGGCGGCTTGATTGGCAGTGCTGAGGCCGACCTTGACGTCTTGGCAAGAAGAGCCTCTACGAAGTTGGGCCACGCCAAGCATCACCATGCCTCAGGTTAGTTCGCCGTTCGCAGTTATCGTCGCATGATCAAGGAATTTACTCATAATTCTCAGATTTATCGATTGCAAGATGACCTGCTTTGACCGCGTTGCTCGCCCTTTGGCGATAGTCATTGCATGCAGAATGCCCCAAACATTTTGGCATACATCTGAAACGTATTTGAAAAAAGTTGCGCCAATTTATTTGCATTACAAATAGTGAACTGCAAGAATATATTGCAGACGAAATTTTTTTGGTCACGAGGTAAACTTTCGCATTTCGCAATATCTCGTCTGAGTGATGTTTCTCTTAGAATTCATTCAGAGAGTTCCACGTCCCGTGTCAGTACCAGTTTTGGTTTCCACATCAATAAATAGCTTTTGCGCAAGTTTTTTTAAATCTAAGTATTTCTGCAGTTTTTGCGCCATGTACACGTCCAGAAATTCAGCTAAAAGTTCTATGCTTGCATTTTTATCCCTTGTATAACAGCAGTATGTATGAATATCTGTGTAATCAATATTTGCTCTACGAAACGTATACTTCGCGGTAAAAATATTTCCCGACTACTGAATTTTGTGAATCTAATGAGAAAAAAAAATTAAGTGCAGAAATCTTCGTTTTGGTCCACATTGAGTTGAAATATACATCACGTGATCCTCGAAACAAAATTCAGCTTTATACCTCATTCGAAAGCAAATACGTAGTTCTTGTATGGCAAGCTTTATCATTAGGTTTTGTTTATTTTAAGCATAAAAATCATGTTTCAATTTCCCCACAGACGGCTATCTACCCACTTGTTCATGTGGCTGCTCCCTCATAGAAGCATGTCATTATCATTAATGAGGTACTTGAAATGTTATTTTCTTGCTTAAATTAAAAAAAAAAGTAATGATGAAGCTTGACATACCTGAAGAAATATTCATTTCTTTCTTCATTGGGGTATAGAACTGATTTTACTTGGATCACCACGGGGGGCATATTGAGTATCAACGGGGACAAAAATAAAAAAATTACAAATTTGTGTCTTTTTTCTTGCAAGATTTCACAACTGGAATGGTCGCAAAATTTTTTAACGCACAATGTACCTTCCGCAGTATAACTATTGATTACTCAGATGATCGTACATAGCCCAATGTTACATGGGAAAAAATGCAATCATAGAATATTTTGGCAAAATTTCTTTGGCATCTTCGGCAGAAAAATTGCAGTAATAATATTGAGCTTCGAACACCTTACACTAACGCGTTTGCCTAATATTCAAGCCAAATTCTCTATTAACACGACAAAACGTACTCCCAGAATAAATTTCCTGAGGAACATCACACAGGCGATATTCTGATAAATTCGGGAGGTTCCCACGTGACCAAAATTGCTTTCCTTTCGAAATATTCTTGCGATTCACTGCATTCAGTACAAAAAATCAACGGGATTTTTTTCGTAATATTCACTAATCGTCGCCAAAACGGCTGGGACGTATGGCGTGAAATGACTCGGAAGGTAGTGCAGCACCTCTTTCGAAGATTTAATGAAATCGCTATAAACTTCGTTTTTCAAGCGTACCTGTCTCTTTTTTCTTCCATTTTAGATAATTTTTTGAGATAGCAATTATATGGACACGAAGGCTTCACTGACGTTTCCGTCACGGATATGATGTTGGTAAAATGCACACTAACGGATTAGAAAGAAAGAACTAAGAAGAAAAAGTTTCGAGGCACCCGGTGCTCTGCCGACCCCGCCACGGACGCACATGCTTTCTTTCTAATCCGTTAGTGTGCATTTCACCACATATCCGTGATGTAATATCCGAGATGTAAGGTAGAAACTTCGCTTACATCTCTCACATAATCTCTCTCGCACGGTGCTCTCTGTTGGCGGAGCTAGACGGAGCGGGGCGGTGCCGCCGTCTGTGAGCGGTGAAGTGAACTTAAAATTAACAGCGCAAAAAAACGGACGGTCACTCAAAGGAAACACACAGGACAATCGCTGTCCTGTGTTTTTTGTGCTGTTAATTTTAAGTATGCATAACCAACTAGCCCAGTCAGCTACACTGGTAAGGTGAAGTGAAGTAGTGCGCCATTGCGCTAACGAGCGCCGATAGAGAGCGATTTGGCGACGACGCATTTAGAGCGTCTCGATGCCAGCAAGGAGCGCTGGCCACGCTAGCATCGAGGGTTTGCCCTATAAGCAGTTGCGTTCTTTGTCTTTCTCTTCGTGTTAGCGTGTGACGGCTTGGTGTCGGAATGGTGCAGCTTCCACATGCACCAACGGTGTTTGTCCGCCGCCTACTGATTCGAGTGTGATAGAACCGACTAATAAAACTCCTGCAATAAGCGCCGCAGAGATGGCAACGATGTCGACGGGCGAATATCGCGCCTACGTGGAGCGAGACAGAGGCCAGCGGGACGTGGAACGCCTTCGCGCGTTCGTGGTTCAAGCTACGAATATCTGCCTCCCGTGTTGCTGAAGCGTAGTGTGGAAGTGTAGGCATGAGCACAGGCGTATATGTTGCCCTATTACTCGGGAGCGCACACCATGCGGGGTCTCTCCTCAGTTAACGACGCTTTGAAGAAGTGCATATCGAGTACCAGTGTTCATAAAGGCGAAAACCTTTAATGTCTCATACTCGCGGTGACCGGTGTCCGTCCGGCCCCCTGGCTTGGTGCCAGCTGTGGCGTCTCCACCTCACGCGGCAGGATAAATGAGCTTTTTGAGCGCTGAAACGCGGATAGCGTCTGCACGATGAGCAAAGCGCGAGAATACGAACGCATGCGAAACGGAGCCAGGTTAGTCTCGCGTCTCGCTGCAGTTCGCGGTAAAAAAAGACAACACGCACACATTCCGTTTGTGTGTCGTTTCACTGGGAGTGTAAAAAAAGACATGGCATAGTCAATCTAATGACCTCAGGCTTTCTCCGAACACAGTTTGGAATTTACAAAGTGTCCTTAAATTTTTATGTGGTGTTGATGTCTGGTAGTTGATAACCAAATTGTTCTCTTGTGCAAAAAGTTTCCTGAAATAATTGAATACACCAGGGAGGCTAGAAACATTCCAAAATTTAGGAAACGAATTATGAATATAATAAACTGAATGTGCTGCAATGTAATGTGCAGAAAGTATTGAAGGTATGTAATATATTTAATGTATTCATTGTTTTTCATATTACATTTCAATTTGTATATATTTGAATATGTGTTAAATGGTGGTGATGATAGTGCATTTGTATTTCTTGCTTGCTGAGGGACAGCTTTACTTTCATATTTTATTTCTCCTGTTAGCTGTTGTAGTATTCCTTGTTTATTTATCGTTTGTATATCTATTTTTGTATATATATCTATGTGTTGTCGTGCTGTACCTGCCCGAAGTGCCTCACGAAGAGTGGGCCAAGTCAGGAGACAGACTCTTTCCTTTTGCCCCCCTTCGTGGGCATTTTGTGAAAATTTCCAAATAAATCAAATGAAATATCTGAGTGGGATTCAAGATATGCTGCGTCCAGGCATGTATGTTAAGCTCTTCAGCGACGACCACAATGGTTAAATCATGATCATGGGCGTTAGTCGTCGCGTTGGAGATATGACACCATAGGAGTCAACGTGGGTGCATCCACGTCAACGCTGCGATAGCTGCCAAATACCAGTAGACATATTCAAGTCATCATAGATCAATGCCCAATAAACACTCAGCTCCTTTTGCGAACACAAACTTCATTTTCGTGCTACACTAATTTCTATGACGGAGGCATCAGGCCCGTTTTTTTCCCTTACGCAGGCGCCCGGAGGTCCTTGGCCCAGGAACCAAGGAAAAGCCTTGCAGATATCTTACCCAGTGCCATGGACGCTTCAGAATACTCTTCAATAGAGGCCAAGGAGCTTCAAGAACGCTACGACAAGGTTAGATTTTAAATATAAGGGTCAGTTTTGATAAATCAGAAAATATACGATTAACACTAGGCGGTAAATTTTTTTGGCAATTCGGATTCTAATGGCCAATAAGACCCTGTTTCCTTTGATTTTATCGAAGTGTCATTTTCTAAGCGCACATTGATCAATCCCCAGATGTAGCTAATATGAACTTTACGTCACGTCTACACGATCTCGTACACCGCACCCATCGCACATTTAAAGGGCTTGATCGATCATGCACGAAGCGAGATGTCAAAGCATGTAGGGCCTCCGGGAGCGCGAAACGACGCCTTGATATACGGTCCCCCCGGTGGCACTGGGGCGCTCTAGACAACATGGAATGTATGGACCTCTTAATGTATGCATTCGTGTACTACAACAAGCTTTAAGATTGTAATGCGCTCAAACGTAGCTGTTTTGTATTCAAGTATTTGTGATTGTGTGTGTGTGTGTGTTTGTGCGTTCAAACCTTCCAGATATCTAAAATAAAACACGCTTCGTGAGTTGTAATGTTTTCGTGTTCAGATATCATTTCGTCTAAGGATTTGAAGAATTGAGAATAATGCAAAAGTAAACACCGATAAACGCCGGATTGCTGCCAAGAAAAGCTCCAAACAGCGCCGTCCGAATTTCACAAAAGGAGAGTCCGGAAACACGTAAGCCGTAATTACAACATTGCAGCAAAACACACACACACACACACACACACACACACACACACACACACACACACACACACACACACACACACACACACACACACACGCACGCACGCACGCACGCACGCACGCACACACACACACACACACACACACACACACACAAACACACACACACACACGCACGCACGCACGCACGCACGCGCGCACGCACGCACGCACGCACGCACACACACACACACACGCACGCACACACACACGCACGCACACACACACACGCACACACACACACACGTACACGCACACACACGCACGCGCACACGCACACACACGCACGCGCACACACGCAGACACACACACATTGTCGCCGACGAGAGATGGCGCGACGTGGACATGTCCCCAAATCCTGGTCATGAAAACATTTGGATGGTTAAGTGAACATTTTATTGTATTAAGGGGCATATTTTTCTTAAACAGTGCGTTGGCGGCCGCGCGCTGGCCCACTACGTCATGGACGCCATGTTCACTTTGTGAAACGGGCGTGCTGAAAAGGTGGTGCTGTCTAACAAATGGAAAGAAAAGGAAGGCGTTCTTGCAAAGTGAACAATAACTGTAGTTTACCTACGACTTCCCGCAACTGTTTGAGTCTTATAGTACATAAAGCAGCAATTATTTCAGCAAGACAATTGACAAAATTGTCAGTAATCTTAAGTATTATTTTTTGGCGCGGTGCCAGGCATACGCTTTGGTTTTTTAGCTTACACAGTGCTGTCAAGAAACGTTGTCGCCGAGTATAGCTTCTGTAACCTTTTTTTACATCAGGCATGGTTGTGGCAGAACATATGGTAACATTATCACAATGACTGGTCCAAGTTACGAAGATTGCGCACATTGTTGTGGCCCAGGTTTATCTCCATCCCATCGCTGGCACCAGTTGTTGTGGTGTCAGAGTTGCGGTGAACCCGGACTCCATTTGGAAGCGTGACTGAGTTTTTGGCTTGAGGAACTGATGCTCAGAAGTCAGAAGTAGGGAAAAGGAAAACAAACAAGCTTAATGACACTTTTTACGAACTCATTTACAAACTTATTCACTGCACAGTCGTTATAACACCTCCGGCTGACTCCTCCTTCTTGATTTTAGCTATTCACGCAAAAGAGCCCCTCTATCCAGACGCCAGCCAATAACACACTGTCGCAGAGGGGTCGCTGCACGCTTTGATGCAGCAAAGTTCCTGCGGTCTATGATCCTCACGTTCTGCCAGGCCGGGAGAGTGGGATGTCGGGCGAGTTCCATCAACTCTCCCCAGAAGGGCAGGAAAGTGCTTAGGGTGACGTCGAATTTCCGTGGTCAGAACACGAGCCCGGTCGTGGCGGTAGAATCCCAAACAAGCCACAGCGGTTCATTGGGAAGACGGTACCAGCTTTGATGTCGCCCCACTGTTCATCGGAGCCCGAATCGTTCGCTTCTCCTAGTGGGGTTGCTTCCCACAGAGCGAAGACCGGATCCGATAGCGATCGAGGTGTTTCTCGTCGCGTGGGAATTCACCGCCGGCCAACTCTCACAGACGACGTGGTACGAGTGGCTGTAACTACAATACTCACTAATCAGAGTGATTATAAACGGCAACAATTCAGGTTGGGCATACATATGAAAAAGGAAGAAGCATAAATGGTGATTGTGAATGAAACGCTTCATAGAAGCGCTGTTGGAAGATAGCAAGAAAAAAAAATACGGGAACACATGAAGTGACGTGCATGAAATGGATGACATAGATGCATTTCATGTACGTCATGGCTTAATGATACGCTGCTGCTGCGCTCGCGGCCGTGTCATTAACTTTTACAGCGAAACTGACCTACTCTGCCTTGTGCCGTTATCGTGGTAGTCGTCGTGGTAGTATCGGTCATTTGGTCATGGTAGTATTCGTAGAAGCAGTATTAATAGCAGTAGTAGTAGCAGTAGTAGTAGCAGCAGTACTAGTAGTAGTAGTAGTTGTAGTAGTCGTAGTAATAGTAGTCGTAGTAGTAGTAGTAGTAGTAGTAGTAGTAGTAGTAGTAGTAGTAGTAGTAGTATTGGTAGTAGTAGTAGTAGGTGTCACGCAGGTCAAGTGACCAAAGAGGGTAGTGAATAAAGAATTAAATAGCAACAAATGATGAGGACAACTTGCTTCGCTGTCTGCCGGTTTGCATGTCACGGAACTGACTGAACTTTTATATTGCATGCATGTTTCCGTCATCAATTATCACTGCAGGTGGCTGTCGGCGTGGCCATAGCGGTGGGGGGCACTGGTGGTTCTGGTAATCTTGATCGTCGTCACCTGGTATGTAGCGACACGAAAGGAAGTGATCGCACCGAGCGCCATGCGGGGCTACTCGCTCCTCGCTCTCCTGAAGGCGGCCTGCTCCACCGACGACTGCCGGACGGCCGTGGCCATGGTTAACACCTCCATCGATCCCTCTGCAAATCCCTGCGATGTTCGTATACACACACCATGATTACGCTTTCAGTCATTGCGTCTTCGTACCAAGATGCAGCATATTAGATGCGAAGCAGCTTAGAGCGGTGTTCAATCCGGTGGTGGTGTGCGTCCCGACCACCCTTACTGCGCATGCGCCTACTCTCTCTCCCACTCTCCTCCTTTACGCAGGTGTTCGGTCGCCTTCTCTCCTCCTCCCTCCCGCTGCTGCCGCGCACTCTCCTCCTTTACGCGGGCGTTTACGCAGGCGTTCGGTCACCTTCTCTCCTCTCCTCCCCCCCCCCCCCCCGCGCTGCAGCCTGTAAACCCACTCCCTCCTCTCCCTCCCCCCATTTCATATAAGCACGTGCGCTCGGTCGAGGAAGTCTCGCTTGAATCGTGCGGTCGCTCCGTCGGTTCCCGGTCGCTGCAGTTGTCTCGAAAGCCTCGCTACCCTCGCCGCAGACTCGCCTTGTCTCTCTGTAGCGGAAGCGGTAGCTCGACGCCGATGCTTGGCTTCGAAGGCCGAGTGAACGTAAACGGAAACTTGGTGTGCACCCCCCAATGCTGCTTCGCATCCCCTCATGGTTCCCTTTAGTGGGAGATGGTGTAATTTTTTCCAGGATTTGCGATCACTCGTGACATTATATCAGTGGGAACATAGCGTAGAATTTAATCTCTACCAGTTGTTAACCGAGGATATTATAATGCGCATTAATTATAGGAATACAGTAAACAATGTATTTTTAGTGGGTGCTGCCATCGGGCTTAGGGAAAATACAACGTGTAGCTGAATAATGAGTTTAATGCACTCTGGCTAAACTCAACATCGGGCGATGTTCTTAGAAACACCGTTCCTTATCCCAATGTTTTTGGTGTGCACTTTAATTGGCTGAACTCAACGTCGGGCAATGTTCTTATAAACACCGATCCTTATCCCAATGTTTCCGATGTGCACTTTAATTCCTTAAACCTCATTGGTTACGCGAATGCTTTAAATCTACCTATTATCTATGTCACATTGCAGATACTGGACTTAACTTCTCAGAATGCGCTAAATGGTATCTCTTTAGACGGTGTAAAAGTTGCCCGCGTATCTTGTCTTTGGGAAAGTGGCTGGTATATATGAACTGTGGTAACGCGAATGCTTGGTCGATTGCTGCCACTGGTTGACAAAGCAGTAAGCAGGCGAGCTGCAGTATCTCAGTGATCCTTCTGAAGGTTGTGGACGTGTGGGCGTTTGCATTACCTGGCCGGGTTGGTATAAACCCATGAAATACGAAACAAATTTGGCCTTCCGGCATACAAAAAGAAAACACCCGTCCTTGTATGCTTCGGGAAGCGTTTTGGAGAGCAGGTTAGCATAGGTGAAAATGGCGGTTTGTACTTTACGGAAATTGCTGGCTTTCGTAATGGCGAGTAGTTTGCTCGTGAGCTCGGACGCAGGAGACGAACCATACCTACTACATCGCCTCGACTACGTCGACTCATTCTCGTACTGCCGAATAAAGTAAGACTGTGCATGCGGCGTCATCGCTAAACTGACTTTTAAGGAGGAAATAACATTACATAGCCACTTCAGCCGAAGAGATCACCGTCATCAGCTTACGGAAAACAAATTCTACCACACAAAAAAAAGAAACAGTAATAAATGCCACGCGCATCAAAGCGAGGAATTCTTAGCGAAAAAAGAATTGCCATTAACCCATTTATAACGGTAAGTTATAGAGGAAATTTAGGCAAATTTTTAAGAGATTTTTCTGCAAAAGTAGCCGAGAATTGGTTCTGTGCATGAGCCCCATACCAAGTAAAAAGATTTTAGGCGTTGGTCTGAACTTAAAACTCCGGACGTGCAACGACTTTTCGTCGACTAAAAAGGTTTTCTTTCAGCGAAATGCGAATGAACATCCTCCTACACTCCAAGAAAAAGAGAGAGTATGTGTTGTTTCGGGAAGGTCCCAACTACCCGGGTATCTGACTACCGTTAACGAGAGTATGTGTTCTTTCGGGAGGCCCAACCACCCGGGTATCTGACTGCCGGTTAACGAGAGTATGTGTTCTTTCGGGAGGCCCAACCAACCGGGTATCTGATTACCGGTAACGAGAGTATGTGTTCTTTCGGGAGGCCCAACCACCCGGGTATCTGACTACCGGTAACGAGAGTATGTGTTCTTTCGGGAGGCCCAACCACCCGGGTATCTGACTACCGTTAACCAGAGTATGTGTTCTTTCGGGAGGCCCAACCACCCGGGTATCTGACTACCGGTAACGAGAGTATGTGTTCTTTCAGGAGGCCCAACCGCCCGGGTGTCTGACTACCGTTAACGAGTATGTGTTCTTTCGGGAGGCCCAACCACTTGGGTATCTGACTATCGTTAACGAGACACGTGAACTCTCTTTTGGGTCCTACGACTCTCCGACGAGAGTACGACGATCTCTAAAGAGAATTTAAAGGACGGTCATATACCTGACAAAGTCAGAACTCACAGAGAAAGAAAGAAAGATATTTGCTCTGTTTGGTCATACAAACAAGTGAGTGACGAATTTTCCTTCGATAATCCATCCTCCGCCTTGCGGATTCCTACAAACTGAGTCAAAGGCTAATTGACATATTTATTAAGGGCGAAGCACCTTAAGACCCCGCAATGTCCGTAAACCGCCGTCCGGCGTCTACAGCAGATGTAGCGCAGGTGTATGTGAACAAACCGAAACATCTGTGAAGCAACAAAAATATTATCAAAAGGCTGTTCACCAGAACAAACAAAATAAAAAGCCACAACACCGTAAAAACAGCGACATTCAACGACCCATCAATCAAAGCATATGAGAGAACAAAAGGTTAACAAGAACAAAATAAAAGGCTGTTAGCCAGAACAAAATAGAAGGCCACGATTCATGATCCGATGCACACTGCTTCGCCGCCATCATCAGCATTCACTTCGTAAATATGCGTGGATCTTTTAACAACACGTTTAAGGCATCGTTATTACCGGAGTAGCTTAAGGGACCACCCTGTTGTATGTAGCTTGATGTCTCGTGTTATGCGTCACTTGTTTCTTACGTTTGATACACATAAGCCAAACAGAGTGCACGTTTGGAATGCCAACGTGCGCTTGCCCGTGATCGCCAGCGTCGGCAAAGGATAATTCGTCTCTCTGAGCCAGCAAAGCGACTACGAAACCCCAGCGGCGGGAGTTAGACACAGATATACGGTTGAGGAAGCGGAGGCGAAACGCCGGCGCCTGGAGTTAGGCGCACCCATCGGTCGGCAAAACTTGTGAAGCTCATTCAGACTAACTCATGAAATGTGTTTTGCGCTCAGGGCTCACTCGGACTCAGACTCACCAAAATTTTCCGGAGTCGGACTCACTCAGACTTACACTCACGAAAATTTTCTTCAACCGGACTCACTAGGACTCAAACTCACCACAAGATTACTCACCCGGACTCACTCAGACTCACGGCTCGATGTGAGTCTGAGTGAGTCCGAGTGAGTCGACTCATGAGTCCGTAAGCCTAAAATTAGCTTTTTCGACCATGGTTTCAATGCACATTAACACCAATATCTACGAAATCGGTGCTCTTCTCGGTGCCTTTTGATATAGTACCTTCGATACGAGTTATGAGTCCTCGCAAACCAGTAAGATCATTTTTCTTGAAAGAGATGACAACATAAGATATATTTACCGAGAACTTCCCTGGAAGAGCTGGCGAGCACGGGGTGGTCAAGGCACCCCCCTACGTAATTCGCGCCTCTGATCAATAAATATTGAAATGATGTATGAACGGTACTGCTTTGGAATACGTGTGAGTAGACGTGAGTGAAAACGCGAATCCTAGCACGGCTGATAATAATGCTTAAATCAGTAGATAGGAACATAGGTCGGCAAAAAAAACGTGAATCTCACTCAGACTCACTCAAGAAATATATCTTGCGCCTTGGACTCACTCGGACTCAGACTCACCAAAATTTTCCTAAGCCGAACTCACTCGGCCACACACTCACGAAAAAGTTCTTCCACCGGACTCACTCGAACTCAAGCTCACGGCTCGATCTGAGCCTGAGTGAGAATGAGTGAGTCGACTGATGAGTGAGTTCGCCGATCTATGGGCGCACCGCGCTCGAAGCAGCAAGCAGTGGAAAAACAGTAGAAAGGAGACCACAGAATAGATGATCGGGAAACAAATAAGATTATCACAATAAAAGTACAGAAACTGATAGAAAACATCGCATAGTGACATGAAACGAACACAGAAGAGTAGATACACACAAGGCAGATCCCGGAAAACCAATGCTCCGCAGTTCTTATACAGCTTTCACTTGGGGTGAAAATGGCTTTGCTTTCTTTTTTTTTTTTTTTGTATAGGTCGTTATAATTGTCAGACGAATACATAGATGACCTGATGAAGAAAATTAAAGTACACCGGTCAAATAAACTGTTTAAAAGAAACGACGTTTCGGCTTGTTCACAACCTTGTGGCGAACAAGGCTTCTTTACGGAAGCCCAAACGCCGTGTCTTTTAAACTTTTATTTCATCAGTGTACTTCCCTTCTTTGATCATGTTTCCATTCCGACCAGACGGGTGTAAGTCGAACATTCGATTTCACATAGATGATCTGCTTCGGTTTCTTTACAAGCACTTGTTGGCTATTGCGCAGGATCTGTACAAGTACGTGTGTGGTAACTGGCACGTGGTGGACGACGACGGCAAACCCTTGTCGTACGAGGCGAACGTGAAGTACCACTACGTGAGCACCGTGGACAGCAATCTTGTCGGGAACGCAACGACTCAGACGCTGTGCAGCTCTGATGATCCCCGGGCCAAGATGGGATGCGTTTACACTTCTTGCGTCACATTCTACACCAAAAAGTGCGTATACATTCTATTGTGTAGGGTTTCTTATAGGCCAGGCCATGTAAACGGACATAAGTTGCGCCTTACAGGGTCCTTCCTCAGCTTTGTGCATTGTAAAGAAGCAGTTGTTGTGTGAAGATCAGCCAGTATAGGCCATAGGCGTGCGCAGGGTTCCCGTTCAGGAGGGGGCGAAGGTTCGTTGCATTGCCCTCCTCCTTGTTAAGTCAATGTATGGGGCATATTTAGCGCCCCCCCCCCCCCCCTGCCACCCGTCAATGTATGAAGCAAATTTGGCACCCGCCCCTCTTGGTGACTAGGGGGTGCCCCCCCCCCCCCCTAGTCAATGCATAGAGCAGATCTTGCGCCCCCCCCCCCCCCTCTTAGGTGACTAGAGGGGGGGGCGGGGGCGGTCGCCACCCCTGCCCCACTCGTGCGCACGCCTATGGTAACGGCCGCGTGTGCAAATTATGAAGCCCTTTCACGGCGCGCAAAACGGTGCCACGGCTGCCCAACAGTTCAAGCCGTCGTACAGTTGCGTCTTATATCAGATAAGTCAGATGCGTCTTATCTGTCAATTGGTGAGAATAATTGTCAACACGTGCCTGTAAGGCTTCCTGTTTTACTCTAGCGCTCTCTTGTTGCAACGCGTGCAACAGCAGGAAAAACTAAAAAAGAACGACAGAGAAATGGCGTTAAGAACGCTGTTTACGCTCTGTCCTCCATCTCAGAAGTACCTTGCAGCACTGTGGAAGCTGCAGGGCTTGTTAGCCAATAGGAAAGGCGAAAGCCCCCTCGAGACGTGTTCATCCGAGTCGCGTCGTCTGCTCGTCGTCCCTTTGGCGTCAGCTCGCCTACCTTGTCGATACTTACTCCCTCCAATTAGTACAAAACGCAAAAACCTATGTGGGAACGCCACCTCGTTGTTTCTTTATATTCAGAAACCCATTTGTGCAAGGCGTGTTCGCTGGCGTTTGTAAGGAACGCGGTTCTTTTCATAACGGCGTTCATACTGGCGTTTTCACCGAGTTCTTTTTTGTCAGCGCTGTCGACGCCCTTTCAGCAGCTATCGCGTACCATTCTTGAGGGGAACAGCAAATGATTGGCACAGAAAACAATATAGACATTCAGGGTGTTTCGCATCGTCAACGCATCACCGACGCTAATGTTGTGGCGACATCTGCTCAGTTAACATCAAACCACTTTTACGGCTTGGCATCGCCTCAGTAGTCCTAGCAGCACCAAAACAAACGAGCGATATAAATAATAGCGAAAGAAGATACCCGATTATTTGCCCTCAGCGTTAGATTAGACTAAGCGATGACAGATTATGCCACTTATTTCTTGCTGTTCGGTCAGAGAGCCAGTAAAAAGCACGAATTCGGATGGAAGCGGGTGGTCTGGGGTGTATGGGGGGCTGCCATGTTGCTGTACGTCACCGAGGTTAGGGTGGTTATTACGGCTACCAGCCGGTAACCTCTTCATTATTTCAGAAATTTCGAAGTGCATGCGCGAAGGACCTAACGTGCCACGTATCGCTGTAACGCGTCATGCTAGAAGCACAGCTAAAGCACTTGCACCTTGTTGATAATGAGAGTTAAGCCCGGGGCTATATTATGTGCTGCGGAAGAACACTGCCTGTTTACTCCTCGTAGCTTTGGCAGTGCTGCAAGGTAATTGTGAGATGGAGTATAGGTCTTTGTTCTCTCCGGTTTCGAGCTCCGTTACATGTGTTGCAATGAACCAAATAGCCTCGCAAGCAACTATTCTTGTTAATATTGGACACAACTTTAATTTCTTGTTGATCTTGCACGCAACTTTAATTTGACTTGCAAAATGCATTTTGTAAACCATGCGTGTTCTTAACTAAAGCTCACGTCCATACTTTTTCTACGACTCATCTTGCATATATTTCTTTTTTTTCTTTTTAATTCTGTTTTGCTTCTTCAACGCAGTCTTGTGCACAAATTCTGCATTTTTTTTTCTTGTGTCCCTATTTCCTGTATTCTTACAATGTATGCCTTTAGTTGTTCTTCATTGCTTGTCTACCTAGATTATTGGAGCAATTTTGCACTTATTGTAAGGTGTATTTAAATAGATATGATATACCTTGAAGCTACCCTGTCCTTGAATTTGTATAAAGATTCATAGTTATATTAACTGCACCTCTGCTCCTGACATGTAATAAAATACTTATGTAATAGATTGGACCAGTAACTAGCCACACAGGCTAATGGTCCAAATATTTCTGTAACCATTTTTGTATTAATTTGATCGAATAAACACTGATTGATTGATTGATTGATTGATTGATTGATTGATTGATTGATTGATTGAACAGGCGCTCCAGCCTTCAGTTCCTCTTGACTGTCGCGAAAATAGACCCCAAGGCATGGATGCACGCCAAGGACTTCCGGACCCTGTTCTACCTCTTCGTGCGCACGATCGTCGATACCGGCGTGCCGTCTGTGCTGCACGTCATCAAGCGAGACAGCCTGACGGCCGTCGTCGAAGTCGGCGCATGCATCTCTTGCTCCGCTGACGGCGACGACAGCCTCGTGAGGAACCTGCTCAGCCTAGCAGTCACGATCAAGGTATGAATTTCGATAGCGTTCCAGCAAACAGCTACTGTATGGCCGTGTTAGGGGTGTCGAAGGGTATAGCTGGTTTGAAGGAATACCTCTCTATCGAAATTCTAGCATTGCAAAAGCACATGCATGGTGCGTAGAGCCAGTGATGTTCCGTGCAGGGAATTTTCCCTTTTTCAGGGAATTTTCGACAGTCATTTTGGACGAAAGGGAAAAAGGGAATCTTCACGATATTGCAGGGAATTTTGAGGGGTGGCGAAATTTTTTTTTTATAACGATCAAAAGACTGTGGACATGAGGCTTTCGCATGTCGCAATCGTTTCTGGCGCATGTAGCGCGCCAAACCACAGCCTCTAAGGTTCGTTTTTAAAGACCATAGTCTTTAAAAACCCAGTCAATATATATTCTAGTCACTTCACATTTATTTATTTTTTTCTTTACGCTAGGTTTGCAGAACCATTCCTAATCAAGTCAATAAAATGTTAAATACCACCACAAAAGCTTGTTTTATTTCACAATATTTAGTCACCATTATTGAAAAGTTGACGTGCTTTTTGTACAAAATGTGGTGCATATAGATACAGAGCGTCTGCTAGGCACATCAATGCACGCCACGTCACTCAGTAAGAAAAGAACAACAACAACAATAATAAACTTTTCTTCTTATGCAGTGGCCGTGTGCATGAGCATGTACAGCATTCCTTCCGCATCGCATACCGCTTAAAGCGAGCCTCTAAGGTAGCTCCTTCGTAGTATTAAAAGCCGATCTCAGAGGCGATGCTATATATATATATATATATATATATATATATATATATATATATATATATATATATATATATATATATATATATATATATATATATATATATAAACTTTTTTTTGTGCAGGAACATATATGCGGGGATTTTTGGCGATGTATGCGGGGGAAAAATGCCGCAAATGGGGAATTTTCGGGCCTCGGAAAGGGAATTCTTCTGTCCAGGACGGAACATCACTGCGTAGAGCAGGCGGCGCCTACCGCGCCGGCGCAGAAAAATGCTATATATATATATATATAAAAAGAAGGCTTGGGCGCAGTTCTACATCCCGCAATAAATCGTGCTGTAATGTCGTTCTTGTGTAGGTCTTCGTGTAGTTATAAATGCTGTGCTTAATGCAGCGTAATTATTGCGAAAGACGAGGAAGTTCGAAGCACGGGCAACCTGGCGATTTCGATGAAAAATCGCGTGCTTGCCGAAACGGTGGCGCCCTCTCTCATGTAAGGCGGGTATCAGGCGCATGTTTCAGCAGTATTTTTCTATATTATAGGCAAGCTATCGCGATTAACTCTTGATCATTTCTGTAGTGTATATCATTGTAGACCTTGTTAGTTTGTTTTGCACTGGTTTTGAGCATTGTTAACCCTGTTTTAGGTCTGAATTGGACCACTTGCCTCACCATGAGACCATGGATGGATGACAAGCTAGGCACTCAAAGGTGCTACGCGCTTAATAGGAAACGTGGCGTACTTGTGGGGCCCTTCTCATAGGCGTGCGCACGAGGGGGGGACAGGGGGGGCGGCCGCCCCCCTCTAGTCACCTAAGAACGGGGAGCGCAAGTCTGCCCCATACATTGACTTAGTAGGGAAGGGGGGCACTTCGACGAGCCTTCGCCCCCCCCCCCCCCCCCCTGAAGGGGAACCCTGCGCACGCCTATGGCCCTTCTGTTACCCATAGGTCGGCAAAATAAATGGAGCCCACTCAGACTCACGAAATCGACGCGTTTTTCGCTTAGGACTGACTTTTTTTCGTCAACCGGACTCACTCAGACTCATACTCACCAAAAATTTCCTCAATCGGACTCAGACTCACCGCTCAATCAGAGTCTAAGTGAGTGTGAGTGAGTCGACTCATGAGTGAGTTCGACTTATGTTGGTACCCAACGATTATCGTCATCTGCTTCATGCTTCTTTTCTTGCGTTATCGCCGAAAGTGCCCTGTATAAAGGGCCCGATATAGTCGGACGTAACGTCGACGCGCGCACGCTGGGCACAGCGACGCTACGCTAGCAAAACGTGAGCACTCTACAGTATGACGAGAGTTGCGACCGACGCGCCCCGGGAGATGGGACATGCTGCATTTCGCGCGCGTCCCTTTCCTGACGTGCACTAAGGCATAGAGTTTCCTAAAATTAACTAGAGGGGACTCTGGCGCTGCGATCGTTCAGCCACCATGGGAATGATGGTTAGTACACAAGTTTGCCTAGTCTTCGTGCTTGCGGCTTCAAATGCCCTTGCGGCTTTGTTTATTGCTGTGTTTTGGTTCTGTTTCGGATAAAAGAATGGACCGTTGTGAACTTCGGGAGCCGATTTGAATTCGTGAGCCTAAAAAGGTCAAGGTGGTGAAACGTAACTGCTAAACCTTTGCTGAACTTTGGATTGCGGCAAAGTGGATTCAGGCCACACGCAGCCAAAAGAACGAAGATTAGGTAAGACTAGGCAAATTTGTGTACTACCCATGATTCCCATCTGACTGAAGCGCCGTGTGTTGCAGCTCCCATAGACACTAGCGCCAGAGTTCCCTCTAGTGTATTTATAGGAAACTCTGTGCACTAAGGGACCGGGGCGGAGCCACGTTTGGTTTTGTTGTTTGTTTCCTGACGCCATTTCCGTTTCTCTTTTTTTTTTGTTTTTTTTTCGCGTGGGGCGGCTGCGTGTTTTCTGAAGTCATTGTCGTTGCTTTCTTCTTTTGTTTTCTTATTCTCGCGCGGTTAGGGACAGCACTGTGTGGAGCGTGGACTGGCGTGGACTCGACAGCGCCGACGGGCATACACGGGCGTATTTGATCGCAGGTTTGATCATGACTTAGTCTGAGGTGCGGCTGCATGGTAACTTTTAATTGCGATTTGGCGAACTTCCGAGCCGAACTAAATCCGTCTCTGCCCTGATCGCGATCAAAACTCTCCGGCGTCTGGGTGCGAGAGTATGTCCCTGGGAGCCTAGGTGACTGGTTGCGAGATAGGTGTGTTCTGGTCTGTAGAGTGCTCGGGTCAACGTAACGTGACGAACTTGGCGCTGCCAACTTCGGCCGCTGCTGGCTCGCGCGAACGCTACGTCGGACTATACTAGGCCCTTTAATATGTGCAAGCGGCTACAGGTACAAGAACGCTTTTGGCACCATCATATACGAGACGAACAAGTAAGAATGTTTATTTATAATTGCAGAATATCCCTGCAGGCAAATTTGGTCGCATCGCTAAAACCTATGAGAGCGCCAACAGACAGTGACCATGACGGTACACACCACTAGTAACAAGCAATAGGCGATATTCGCCGTCATCTAGCCAGCTGGCGCCTGTGCTGTGTGTCTTATGTCCTTGTTAAACCAGCGCTATTTTTTCTTCGGGTGTTATAAATCAAGTGGCCGTCACTTGAATGTATGTTATTGTTGCTTGTTGCAGCAACTGCAGTGCTTCATTGGCTTCGTTTCGTTATGAGGCGACTGAGTTTCCCAGGGTACATGCTACATATTGTGCAAATTGTACGGTATAATGGCATCCTACGCTGATTATAGGATGCAGTGACTGACTCTGGCAACGCCATTGGTGTACTTAATTTACGCCGAGTATTTTGAAAAAACACTTTCAATCTGTGGCGCAGACCACAGTAACAATGAGATTGTCGTGCCACTGTCCGCGCATGCGCATGTGCGAACTCTGATAGAATTCACTGAAAGTCTACAGCTCCCCCCCCCCCCCCCAAAAAAAAAAGGGACATGCATTAGTCGCAGGGTCGTTTTTTTAGACATAACTTAATCAAACCAACAGACAATGGAGCTAAGGATCGTACATGGGACATGCATGTTTCAAGTATAATATTGGCCTAGAGATCGAACACAGTCGGCACCTAGCGGCGAGCGGGTGAAACCCAGTAGTGTGGAAGGCTCCCTGCGTCGTTTACTAGCCCCAGCGTGTTCGCATGTGTACGGAGTCATGCACGTCCTCGGAGTGCCGCCTATTCCGTTCTGTTAGCCCAATCTTAAGTGCTTGTATGTGAGCCTACACAGTACACACCACCATAGCGCTTGCCGCGGTCTACATGCACACTAATAAGTCAATGCATGCATGTGTCGGTAGGGCGCTATAGGTGTAATCAAAGTACCGTCCATTCACAAGAATCATTACAATGTGGATGTCCCTTTGTCGTTCAAGCACATCACAGTGTATTTGACGTGGTCATAACCAAAACGAGTAATTAAGGGTCAAGGTGTGAATGCGAAATTTCAGTGACACCTACTCGTGAAGTGTTGGCAATTTGTAAATACTTATGCTCCCGCAAAGCCTAAACTAGCGTCTTCAAAGGCCGGTTTCCTCTAAAGAAAGACCTCAAGCCATGCATTTTTATAATTTTCAAACAGTGAATATACGGATGCGTACTAAACAGAGAAAAAAGTGTACGAAGATCTACTTGAACTCATTACGCAGAAATGCAGCTTCTCTCTCTGTCTCTTTGTAGCCGCTCGAGCAAGAAGTGAATAAGTACTTGTTTCAGTCGCGCAGCACCACTGGTATCGTAGAATAGTCGGAAGACTAGCTAAACACATAAAAATAAAACAAGAAAAGGCATCGAGCGCAGAGCGTACACACACGACTGTCGCCATAGGCCAGCTCCCAATTAATTGGCAGATTGCGTTTATATCACACGTAATAGGAACGTTAGGCTGGCTTCGTGCGCCAGTGTGGAAATGTACAGCATATATACAAGTAGGCTGCTGTCAACTTCTTTTAGTTGCTAACAATCGGCTCAAGCCGCTAATAGCCAAGCGCCGTTGTGTACATTTGTATACGCGCCACCAACTGCCTGTCCAACTTACGCTGTGACAGTGCTGCCACCTGTAGGCTGATCTCGTGGAGAACAGTTATTATGACATGTGTGGGTTTCCTATACGTTCCTTAGCTTCATTTCCGGTTGCTTTCGCAAGGTTGTGCATAGCCCAGAAAACACACAGAGGTTAAATTGTTTAATTGGCGCAATTTGAACTCCAGGTGTCTGTAGTGATGAAGCGCGGTGCTGCGAAGCAGTACGCTGTTTTCGGTCCAGAGGTAGCCGACTCACACACGCGCTTTGAATGTTACTTTTCAAGATCGTTGACTCCGAAACCGTCGAGAAGCTAATGGACAACTTCGTGCACTTGGACAAGTTGCTCAAGAACATTCCCACGGTGCCTAAAGGAACGCCCGCCGTAGAGGCCGACAAGAGTCTGTTCGAAGGTGCTGACAGATATACCTGGGAGAAGGCCCTGTCTGGTTCCCACGCCGGCTTCTCGAATAAGACGGAGGAACTGAAGCTCGTGTCGCCCAACTCTATGGGTGCCGGAAAAGTCGTGAGCGAGCTGAGGTCCGCCTCACTGGAAGTGGCCCGGTTGTACACCCTGCTCGCCCCGGTGGCGCCGTTCGTGGCACTGGAGCGCTCGGAGGCAGGGCTACGCCCTTCGATGACGACGTTAGCGTGAGTTGGTTATTAAATATTTGAGTTTAATGCGTGCTGTTCGTTGGAATATACGTCATAAATATTGAAGCGCCAGAATGGGTCTCAAGGTAGCGGAAGTTGGATGGTCTCCGTCCAACTTCCGCTGAGGATGGGCGGAAGTTGAATGGAGCGACGATGTTAAGAAACCTGCAGCGCCATACAACTACTCTTCATAACTGTGAATAATTTGGAGGAATACATTGGTATTCGAGACCACCGATGGTGACGGATGATCCGTCGGCAAAACATGTTCTGCGTCCCCAGCAGTAAAGCGTAATTTACGTTTGTCACGTAGATAGATAGTAGAGTGCTGGTGTGGCAGTTATTAGGAGCTCATGCAGCCTTTTCCGCGTGGTAGATGGAGGGCTAGACGTGCAAGGACACGCAGTTTATTTGATATGGTGGATGGAGGGGTAGACATATGTAACACGTAGCCTCTTTCATATGGGCGATAGTGGGCTACACGTGAAGAACACGCAGCTTCATTCAAGTGGTGGATGGATGGGTAGACACGTACGGACATGCAGCCTTTTTCACGTAGTGGATCGAGGGGCATATATGCAGATATGCCAAATGGGTGCATTGGCTCAATTCTTCACTGCCTTCCCTTCCTTACCCACCAGTGAGAAATGAAATAAGCAACGAATGTTAGACTTATGTGACACCCTTGTGGCGTACACCCTTCACAGTAAAGTTAGGAAATGGTTCGTAAAAGCATGCATTTCCTAGCTTCTCGGGTATTTTACATTATTCTTTTTTACTAGCTAGAAGATTGTGGAAGCTTGTGTACGCCGCCATTTTCAACCAGAAGCATTTTTTTGTTGCTTTCACTAGGTGAACTCTTAAGCGACCTATCTGCCATATGATATTCGTAGACGGCCATAGTAATGCGCTGTAGTTGTGACATTGTTATGAAAAATTTCGACAACGTGCAATTTTCTTGTTTTTGTTGCTATAACAGTCTTTTCCGGCTTGATGGCAATCATATATGTAAACAATAGAGTACAAGAGCTTGATTAGAAAACACCGATTCTTCCTCGAACTTTTATGGCTGCAAACCTGTGCACATTGCATCATCCAAAGCAAGGTGCATATGCAGCGTTCAAGATGCTGTTAAAATAGACATCGCGTATGTACAAATGCTGGCAGTGTGCGAGTATGTGTTCTCGCTTGTAGTTATTTCATGTATTGCCGGGATATATACTTACCATGGCTCTTTGCTGGAACAAATAAACAAACATTAATTAGTCTTATAGGACAATGTCGGGCCATTTCGCTATTTATTTGATGTTATATATGCCAGTGTAATGTAATGAACTTGTAACTATGCATAGGGCACATATAAACAAAATAGGCATAAATGTCTTGCTGGGTCATTGTAGCTCACCGTTGCAAACTTGGCTAATATCGACTTTGAGAACTGGGTTCCCAAGGAGCTTGGGGTCCCAAGAAGTTTGCGAGTGGCCAGGACGCATGCGCACATGTGAAGCAACTCCTGGGCTCTAGCTCTCGCCTTGTACCCACACCCAAAAATCAAAAAACACAGCATATCCACGGAGTGAATGATGATGAGTGGGCGAAGCTGCGGAGGTTCATCGGTAAACCGTGAATCTTCCGTGAATTCTGCCCGGTACATCATCACCGACGTGAGATCGGGTGCGTTTATACTAAAGGGTCGATGAAAGTTATGGTGACTGAAGCAATCATGGTTACACCGTGAAATCTTCAGTGGTTTCGCCCAGAAGTAATCAAAGTGATAGTGTGTGTGAAATTTTATTCAAACTTCAACGACCGGTCGTCGTCCATAGTCCGCCAAGCAGCACGATCCGGCAAGCGCACTCGTACGGCGGTCCGCGCAATCGAAGAGCAGCTGCACCGCCAACGCCATCTAGCGTACCTTCACCCAACCGCCATATTGTACGCATGTCTATAGGACAGCGCCCTCTCGGAAACGAGACGAGAACTGGAGATGACGGCACCATATCCACGGAGTGAATGATGATGAGTGGGCGAAGCTTCGGAGGTGCGTCGGTAAACCGGTAATCTTCCGCAAATTCTGCGCAGTACATCATCAACGACGTAAGATCAGGGCGGATTTATACTAAAGGGTCGATGAGAGTCATGGCGACTCGCAGCTCACTTTAATTTTACATGTACGTTGTGAATTTTTTGATTGTTTAATCACGCACAGGAGACATCTCACACAGGCACTACCTTGGAGGTCGAAATCCAGTGCCTACTGGCTACTCAGGATGCATGGATCACCGAGGACCGCCGAGGTGATGCCATAAGGAGCTTCGCCCCTATATATATTCATCATATACAAGTACCGCCATCTAGCGGACATTCCAAGAACTAAAACGAGAGGGGGGCTACCTACTACATACATCGAGGACGCACGACCCACGGCTTAAGGAGCTTCGCCCCTAAAACTAGCGTGGGCCCCCCAAGGCGTCTTGGGTCTCCGGCGGGACGAAGCAGACGCAGTGCGGGCCGCGACGCTGTACGGCCCGCGTCTAGGATAATTTTAATTGACACGTGCGGTAACCTGTGCGTTTGACCCAACGCAGCCTGCGTCTGACCCAACTCCTGAAACTCTCGATGAAGCTGCCATACTGTATAGCTCTTTCTTTATTGCAAGCACGAACACTCATTCGAGTTAGCAATATACTATTCTACATTATCAACAATACAACCCATACAGTGACCCATCAGATGCTTTGGAGCGTTCTGCCTGGGCGCAGGTCGGAGTCCTTCGATGCTCTCCTCTTGCGACCTGATGGCTCGGCGTGTACAAGTGCGAAATGTTTTCCTAACAAAAAGTATTTTTTAACAGCGGGACCGTTCTAAGGCTGCGCATGACAACAGAAGAGTGTCCGCGTCGCATGAAACTCTCCAGTTTTCAGATACACCCATAGATGGCGTAACTGCCTCGGTGGCGCATGGAAGGGGTAGCCGCACAGTGAAACGAGAAAGGTCGGCTCGAGCGTGAACATGACGTAGATTCACCGTAGCAGGAGCAGGTGTTGCAGGGACTGCCACACGTCCTTTCTCGTGCATCTCTGCTCTACAAATGATGTAATCATGAACACCCCCCACTGAAATCCCAGAACAGAACAGAAAATCACAGCGAAAGCCCGGGAGACTCGTAGCACCGCTTTTTCTGCAGATATCTAGCAGGGTACGTGAGTGCGGAAAAACCTCTACTTCTTCTTGCCCGCGCCTAAACATCCGGCGAGCATTATGTGCGCTTCAATGTTTTCCGCCGACCTCCTCGGCGGCTTTTCCTGACGACTGCGCTTCGCGCGGGGGGCTCGCGCTGTCGGGCGGGACACTAAATTAATCTCTTCTTTTCACTTCTTTTAAATGCGAATGCATTTCTTAGTCGGGAGCTATGTCAGGCGGCGTTGTTCGGCGTTGTCCGTGGAGGAGGAGGAGGAGGATAGGTTGAGGAGGTGTCCGCGCGCCGGCAGGTGTTATCTCTCCGCTCTCACTCCCTCTCCCATAGCAACAGCTGCGGGCGCGCGCGCTTATCCTCGCCCCTAGCAACCGGAGCATGTGGTGCGAGAGAGTGTAGGAGAGGGTAGGTGCAGTGCTTCGCCGCTCCTTCTCTCGCCGTTCGCTCTCTCTCCTCCCTGCGCCCCACTCTCCCGTCCGCTCGCGCCTCACTCTCGACCGTTCGCTGGCTGGGCGCCTCTCAAGGCGATGGCAGAAGTCGGTGTCGGCGCAAGAAATGCATTCGCATTTCCTCACGATTCCCTTCGGGGAGGTGGGGGGCATTTTTTCAATTTTTTTTCTCTCCTATCCTTTTACCTCTTCGCTAACTTTCATTCCCTACACCCATCCTTGGGCCAACCTGTTGAGTTGTCCTCGTAAAGAGAAACAGTTACGGGACGACCCTTTTCTCTTCTTTTCCTTTTTCATAACCACTTAGTAGAACGGGATAATTTAATCAAGGTCAATCGCTAACTTTGCAGGGCGCGGGCGAAGTGCCTGAACAACGTGGCGTTTCTCTTCCCCATCCCGTTCGACACGGCGGTCGCATCCTTCCTCGGCGCGGAAAAGGCGACCGTGACCTTCGACAACTTGTGGAGCTCCACGCGCTTAGCCGGTGTCAACGATCTTCATCTCGGCATGGGCTTAGACCTCAGCAAGGACGCCCTCATGGCGGCGTCTATCGGGGTCAGAGGTGAGCATGACGTATAGGCCCCGGTCCTCTCTCTCTAAGTGGTTATTCAATAAAATAATGGGAAAAGAAGAAAAAATTACACCATCTCCCGCTAAAGGGAACCATGTGTAGATGTGAAGCAGCGGGCGCTAACGCTTACACTGGCGGTGGCGTTGACGCTGGCGCTATCGCAGCGTTGCGCAGGAGAGAAAACTGAGGAGGCGCAAAGCACGCAGTGATGGACCGGTGTTTCCTGCTGGAACATGCCAATCGCTGCTAATGGGCAATGAGAGACAGAAGACTCCGACTGGACACAGAGACCCGCAGTGCGCTTTTAGTTAACGCGCACGCTGCGAAAATTTTTATTGTTCAACAACGCACAGGAGAAATCTCCCACCGGCACCACATTGGAGGTCAAGATCCATTGCCATATATACGGGGATGGACAGTGAACGGTTGTGCAGCGCGAGCAGTCGGTTTTTTCAACCAAGAAACTCGCTAGCAGACGCTGCCTGCGTCTGCGTCGTGTGGCGAGAGAGGGGGGAGCGTAGGAGAGGAGAGAGAGGGGGGACGCGCATGCGCAGTGGGGTGTGGGCGCTGTGGGCAGGGATGCCTAGAGGAGAGAGGGGGGGAGCGTAGGAGAGGTGAGAGAGGGGGACGCGCATGCGCAGTGGGAGCTTGGGCAGGGATGCCTAGAGGAGAGAGGGGGAGCATAGGAGGGGAGAGAGGGGCGGCGCATGCGCAGTGAGGGTGTGGATGCTGCGGGGAGGGATGCCTAGAGGAGAGAGAGAGGGGGAGAGGAGGTTTTTATTTTTATTTTTTTTTGAAAGGGTTTGCGCATGCGCAGTAAGGGGAGGTCACGCCGCACACCACCACCGGATTAAGCTTCGCCATAAGATGCTTCACATCTAAAAAGTGCGTTCCCGTAACTGTCTCTCCTTACGAGGGCACCTCAACAGGTCGGCGAAGGAATGGGGTGCGGGGAATAAAAGGATAGCGTAGAGGGAAAGATAGGGGGAGAAATAAAAAATAAATAAATAAAATGGTTAACCCGTCGAGGGGGGCGCTGTTATGTAGCTGTTATTTATCGGAACACAATATTGGGATTGTTGGTCAGGCTTCACCTTAAAAGGTAAAGTGTGGGGTTGGGCTAGTTGGTATTGCATTATTAGACTGCTCAGAGCAAAAAGTAGACACAGCGCACGTAGAATAGACCTTTTTCAAGCAATCCTAGAACGCCTCGCGGACGCGCGGAGCCCTATGGAAAAAGTGTGTACGCCAGCGAGCCCGGTGGCCGGCTGTTGCGTCGCTCGCTGCTCCGTGGGAGTACGAAACAAAAGAACGCGTCACCGCTTATTAAGGCGAAAGCCTTTAATGTCTCATGCTCACGTCCGTCCGGTGTCCGTCCGTCCGTCCGGTGTCCGTCCTTCCGTCCGTCCGGATGTCCGTCCGTCCGTCCGTCGGTCCGGATGTCCGTCCGTCCGGTCCGGATGTCCGTCTGTCCATCTGTCCGTTCGTCCGTCCGGAATGTCCGTCTGTCCGTCCGTCCGTCCGTCCATTCGTCCGTCCGTATGTCCGTCCGAATGTCCGTCTGTCCATTCGTCCGTCCGGATGTCCTTCCGTCGGTCCGTCCGGATGTCCGTCTGTCCGTCTGTCCGTCCGTCCGTCCGGATGTCCGTCCGTCCTTCCGTCCGGATGTCCGTCCGTCCGTCCGTCCGTCCGTCCGTCCGTCCGGATGTACGTCTGTCCGTCCGTCCGGATGTCCGTCCATCCGTCCGTCCGTCCGCCCGGATGTCCGCCCGGATGTCCGTCTGTCCGTTCGTCCATCCGGATGTCCGTCCGTCCGTCCGGATGTCCGTCTGTCCGTCCGGATGTCCGTCCGTCCGTCCGGATGTCCGTCTGTTCGTTCGTCCGTCTGGATGTCCTTCCGTCCGTCCGTCCGGATGTCCATCTGTCCGTCCGTCCGTCCGTCCGTCCGGATGTCCGTCTGTCCGGATGTCCGTCCGTCCGTTTGGATGTCCGTCCGTCCGGATGTCCGTCTGTCCATCCGTCCGGATGTCCGTCCGTCCGTCCGTCCGTCCATCCATCCGTCCGTCCGTCCGGATGTCCGTCCGTCCGTCCATCCGTCCGCCCGTCCGCCCGGATGTCCGTCTGTCCGTTCGTCCGATCGGATGTCCGTCCGTCCGTCCGTCCGTCCGGATGTCCGTCTGTCCGTCCGTCCATCCGGATGTCCGTCTGTCCGTCCGGATGTCCGTCCGTCCGGTGTCCGTCCGTCCGTCTTTCCGTCAGTGGAATGGCCACACGCTTTCGCCGAACACACTTTGGAATGTACAAAGTGTCCTTCAATTTTTTGACTGTTAATATATTCTAAATACTACTTTTGTCAGAACGCAGCCTGCGTGTATCTCTACGCATGAAATGTGAAAGGAGTAATGTAGTCAGTCAGCGTAGGTATGAGCCAGCGGATGTTCAATCGGCGTCAAATGAAACCCGAACAGCGGCAAGCATTCGCAGTGGTATAGTACGCACCGTCCAGTTATCACCATGGGACAGGCGCGCATATATGCGCAGTGCTGCCGAACCGGATGCGCGCACCTGCCCATAGTGATAACTGGACGGTGCGTACTATACCACTGCGAATGGTTGCCCCTGTTCGGGTTTCATTTGACGTCGATAGTACGTCGGATGGAGCAGGTAAGCGGCATGCAAGTTATCGCGTGCCAGTAGATGTAGTCAAAACGTACTATCGTGAGCTACGTGAGGTGGAACACCGAATTCCTATTTATTCAACGATTACTCGTTCACAAGCCGCTATTGCATTTAATGAAATGGCGGCCTTGTGATCGGGCATACAACGCCAAAGTGTTATGATATTCCGGTATATGTATACGGAATATGATTCGATTTAAAATGACCAGTCACGCGCTGTGCAAAGAACTGAACACATTCTAAATTTGTTTAACGAAGAAGGATGTGACTAGAGCTCAGTTGTCCAGTCTCTGATAATTGTCAGTTTCTTGATACATGCTTTAAGGTTTCACTGCGGACCATGTTTTGCCGTAGTGATCATTGAAACCGGTGTTTCATTATGCGTGGGCGCATTCGAATATTGCAAAACGCGGAAATGTGATTTCATGCTTACGTTCGTGCGCGCCACTCAATAAAAACTTGGGCACATAAGCTGTTCCGGCTGCAAATTGATCACTTCAAGGAGGTGCTGTACCCCTGCGTATCAGTGCATGGGTTTGGCAAAAGCTCATTCGCATTGCAAAGAAAGATAAAAACGGACGTCCTCCACATGTAAATAATGAAGAAACTAGGAATATGACAGTCTTTCCATATATACAAAATGTTCGCACGACCTGAAAAATGCTGGGAGGCGATGTGGGGTGATGGTTGTGTTTTCCGCACGTTTGTTCTGTAGTGCAAAAGAGGTCGCAGGGGTCTGCTGTGGGCAAATTAAGAAAAATGCGGCCAGATGCTTGCCAATTGTTTTTTCGGTTGTTGTGTAGGAGTTGTTAACCGAATTCCTCTTTCGTGTGTTCACGTGTATATCGGCCAGACGTACTGGTCGATGTAGTAACACGCGCCTCAGAGAGCATCGAAATTCATTGAATGGAGCCGTTTCATCTCACATCGCATTGGCAGTCAGCATTGTCTGTCAGCATGTAATCCCATCTTCGAAGGAATAGTAGTTTTGTATCGTGATCCTAATCAAACCACGCGAGAAATCTCGGGGACCTATCATACCATCAATAACGCAGAACTCTATGTAAGTCAACCTTCTCTCTCGTTACAAGACAAGGAATTCAATTTTATTAACTGGCTGTGAACACGCTTCTTCGTTGTTTAACTTTTTGGGCCTGTGACATGCGTGATGAACGTCCATTTTTGCATATGTGTTTTTTTTCCCAAGTGCAATAAACTCTCAGTCGTGAGTGAGCGCTTGTGGTGTGTTTATTTCTTTCCTTGCCCTGCTTCTTTCTTTCTGCGATCTAAGTTTTATTCCAACTTGTAGCTTTAGTGCCAACGAAGATTGCTAGAACTTTTCGTATATTATTCGACGCCTGCGCTGTCTATAGTGAATGTATGTAATTTTACTAAATGCTGACTATACTTTCTAGCATTCTTTTTAACTATCACAGCCTCACATTGTACTCGTCGACAGTTTCGATGGTTCTGAATGCATCCGCCAATTATAGGCCACTCCTGCACTTGATAGGTAACCAAGTTATATCTTTTTTTTCTTTCATTTATTACGTGGTGCAAAAACATAATAAAACGTGACGCTTTAAAGTCGCTCAGCTGATGCAACAGTGGGACAGATTGAAATCGCAGACAAGCCATCGCAGCTAAACACTGAGGTTCGTGGTTGAATTACTCTGCACCTTGCCAAATTCACTTTATCTGAGAAGTGTGCTGGCACGGTGCACGCAGGAAGCTAAAGCGTGAGGCCCGCGCGCTCGTCGCAGCGGCTGCTGCGGCGTACGCACTTTTCACATGAGCGCTTGTGCGCGCGTTGTAGGGCGCTCGTGCGCTTGAAAAAAGGTCTATGGACGAAGGCCAGCGCAGACTTCTAATTGACTTTCGTTACCAAAAACACACAATGGTTTCAGCGTTCTCAGAACGGTTTCAGGCGCACACCATTCTTCGCTAGGCGCGTTTCACGCGCGCGTAGTCTCGAACCTTGTCTCTTTAGATGCGAAGCATCTCTTGCTCGGGGCTATGTCCCGCGGCGTCGGCGTCCGCACTCACACTACGCATGCGCAACTCTCCTCCTTCCCTCTCTCCAACAGCTGCGCGTTACTCTCTCCACTTCTCTTCTACCACCTGCTTGCGCTTCTCCTGCGTTCTCGCTTCTGCTCTCGCGGCGCATGCGCTACTCTCCTCCTCTAGTCTCCTCTCCTTCAAGTGTGAATATAAAGCGGGTAGAGCGCTCCTCCTCCCCCGCGCTGCGGCCGCGCACTCTCCTCCTTTACGGGCGCTGCGCCGTGCTCCCGACCGGGCTGCAGAAATTAGGCGCCTTTTCCTTCTTCGAACCACAACCACCACCACCTTTACGCGGCGTTTACGCAGGCGTTCGGTCGCCTTCTCTCCTCTCCTCCCCCCGCGCTGCAGCATGTAAACCCACTCCATCCTCTCACTCCCCCATTTTATGTAACCGCGTGCACTCGGTCGATGAAGTACCGCTTGAATCGTACGGTCGCTCCGTCGGTTCCCGGCCGCTGCAGATGTCTCGAAAGCCTCGCTACCCTCGCCGCAGACTCGCGTTGTCTCTCTGTAGCGGAAGCGGTAGCTCGACGCCGACGCTTGGCTTCGACGGCCGCGTGAACGTAAACGGAAACTTGGTGTGCACCCCCCAATGCTGCTTCGCATCCCCTCATGGTTCCCTTTAGTGGGAGACGGTGTAATTTTTTTTCTTCGTGCCCATGACGGCCTACGTCGGCTGCACTGGGACAATAAGTGACATCATCCTAGAAACAGCGCGAACTATACATGAACAGTAGATCACAAACTAGACGGGACGTGTCTATTCTGTCGTCCAATTCCAACTTTCCAACTGGACGAAAGTCCGTTAGGCCCCTATGGTCATAGTCGTCCGTAGCGTAGACATGTTCAGATGCTGAATATGACTTTGAGGGACGATTCCAAGCTGATTTTGCTGGCAGAACACGTGAGTTACCTGGTTTGCGAACCCAAAGTCTGCAGTTGGGGAGCCACGAATTTAGTCGATGAATCGCTCGGTTGCGTCCCCTAGCAACGCGCACGCGTGTGGAACCACGCGATCGCTTTAGTTCAGCTAAATATAGCGACACTGATGTCTACGCAGAGGCTTCCGGACTCGATGACCCTGCCTTTGCCGAGAAATACGACGGAGACTTCTTGGCCAACCTCTTGCGATATCTCCATTTCGGAAGGACTCAGTTCCAGGCCTCCGACTTCCGGAGCGACTCGAAGGACAAGGGTGGCTTCTTGCCGACCAACTACTTCAGTCCGGACTACTACTACAAGGACGCCACCGAGAAACCGATCAACTCCGGCACGCTTGGCGCGCTGGCGGCCGCGATGCTGTTCCGCCTGAGTCTTCCTCATCTCGTCTCCGAGCCCACCGGGTACATCAAGTGCTTGACCGAGTACTCGCGCAACTCGCTCAAGATCAAGGCAAACGAATCCGATTGGTTGACGTACACGCGAGCGCGATGGGCCATTTCGGTGGCACTCGCAACGGCCCGACAGGGAGCGAACCCGCGTTACCACAGGGAGCTGGGCGCGATGCACTACCTGCGTGCGGCGCGCGGGTACTGCGGCGAAGAGGAGAAGGACAGGGCGCCGCTGAAGTTCACCGCGCGCAGTTCGCCGGACTTCAACGAGACGTTCGAGTGCAATTACCCATACCCGCCCATGTCGTGTTGACCACGTTATAAAGCGTCATATGTCGCCTTTTTGTGAATGAATGCCGTTATGCCACGTCCATTTGCGACAGATTGTCCCTTTTTGCGTGTTTTTGTATTGTTTTTCGAAAGCACTTGGCAGTTAACTCTAGCTGAATTGACTTCCTAATACAGTGCGTGGGATTAATAAGTCAAGGTAAATCCGACGAGATCTTTGTGAGCTCGCCCTCCAGCTTCCGTGCAGCCCAGTAACTGGCCTTTGAACTAGAGGTGTCTGTAGAACATGCAAGTATGATTACTCAATCGGAGAAGGAAATCAGAACGGTAGGTCTGAAAATTAATACGCAACAAACTAAGGTAATGTTCAACAGTCTCCGAGAAGAACAGTGCTTTGCCATAGGCAGCGAAACACTGGAAATGGTTAAGGAATACGTCCAGTTAGGACAGATGGTGGTCGTGGTGTTGGACAAAGGGGCTGAATTAACTGGAAGAATAAGAATGGGATGGAGCGCGTTGGTGTTCTCAAATCGCGGATGGCAGTTTACCACTATCCCTCTAGAGAAAGGTGTGTAACAGCGGCAGCTTACCAGTGCCTGCCTACGGAGCAGAAACCGGGAGGCTGAAGAAGAGGGTTCAAGTTAAATTTAGGCCGACGCAGCGAGCTATGGTAAGGAAACAATAGGTGTAACCTTAAGAGACAGGAAGGGAGCAGAGTGGGCCCGGGAACAACCGGGTGTCAAGGACAACTTACCCAAAATTTAAAAAAAATGAAATAGGCATGGCAGGATGTTTAGAGCGGAGCTAATTACCAAACACTTGTTACGAATAATAATAATATCTGGGGTTTGACGTTCCATTACCATGATATGATCATGAGAGACGCCGTAGTGGAGGGCTCCGGAAATTTGGACCATCTGGTGCTCTTTAACGTGCACTGGCATCGCACAGTACACGGGCCTCTACCATTTCGCCTCCATCGAAATGCGCCCGCCGCGGCAGGGATCGAACCCGTGACCTTCGGGTCAGCAGCCGAGCACCGTAGCCACTGTTCCACCGAGGCGGACCACTGCTTGTTACGAGTAACTGACTGTATTCCAAGAGAAGCCAAGCACGTGAGGGGCAGGCAGAAAGTTAGGTGTGTAGGTAAGATAAGGAAGGTTTAGAGGCGACGTTGTGTTGGCGATTGGTGCATGGCTGAGAAATGAGGTCGATTCATTAATGAAAACATGCTTTGACCATCTGTGCGGTGACCTGTATATTTTTAGAAAAGTTCGCATAGTGAGTATGTGAAACCCTTTGAAGAGAGAAGGTAGGTGCGATTCTTCATTGAAAAATATTGCATGAAACAAATTTAGGGAGCTCCATCCATAAACATAAAGGTTCACGTTCTAAAAAAAAAAAAAAACAGTGGCCAAACATTAGTTTTCGTGGGGCATGCATATGTGACAAATGAAACGAAAGCATGCAACATTTCCACATACACCTAGAAGCACAATAATACCGATTCGATCGCCGTCAGCAACATGGAGCTACTGTAACATACAGTGATATTGCACATAACGACGCAATGTACGAGCCATAAATGAGCGAAAATTGCACGAGGATCAAGTTAAAGAAACATCCTTGTATATCTCGTTGTTGGCGTGCGCCTATTGTTTTATGCATACTTGAAAGTGAAGGGGACCACTTGCAAAACATAAATGAAGAGAAAGAAAAACAAGTTAGCCGATCATTTTAATCAGCACATTTTGTTATTTTCAGAACAATATTTCGAGAAAAAAAGAAGTTAATGTCATGCAAAGCCAGAAATGTTTCTGTTTCTTTAGCTTTTAATTTTTTTTATGAGCTACCTGATTTTTGGCCAATCCCCCGGGGTGAGTGTTAGCCAAAATTTTAGGATTTCCATCTACATTACATCTACATTTAAGTTTGTCATCTTGACTGGATAAGATTAAGATTTGCAGAAGAAGAGGTAATACGAACGCATGTTTGGTACTTGAAGCTTACGGTATATGGAAGAAGGCAAGTGCTTGCGTTGGTGATCATTCCATCAACCTGTACAGTGCGGAGAAGGTTTTTATGGTTGCGTGCAATTAGGGCATCTGATTGTTCATTTTTGCGCATGCGCCCTTGGTGCGACATTTATTCTATTCATCCGGTGCCCGCTCATGAATAACCAGTGTGTATTTACGCTTCTACCCGCACCCTTGTTTGTGAACATGTTTTCGCGCAGCCTTTCTCTTCCAAGTAAAGAAATGTTATTAGGTGGGAATGTGAGGACCACATAAACTGGCAGAGTTCTCAATGTATATTACCACATGCACACTTTGCCGCTAACGACATCTTAAAAGAAGTACCGCCAATTGCACGCTGTGGAAACCGTCGAAAAAAACGAAACTGGTGCTCCCCTTTTCTCGAACCTTTGCAGTTCCCCCTTTGTTGCAAAGCTTTCTGTGAGTCTCCTACCAGTTCCTTTTGCCTGTGATAAATTGGGCATGCGGTTACGTGTCGATGGTTTTCACAGCGGGAAACGGGCACTACTTTATTTATGAATGCCCAAGCACAAACTATGTAAATGAGGCGTTAAAGCAAGAGGTACACGGGAAAATTGCCTCTATTTAATCACATTTGTTTAGTGCTCAAGCCGCTCGCCGACTTTTCGCGGCTCATTGGTTCGCTCCCTTTCCGCCGAGTCTCAATGTCACCTCTCTCGGCAAGGCGAAGTGTTCCCCTCTTTCCACTGAACCTCAATGTTGCACGTCCGGTCATGTGACTAGTGTTAGGTCGATGTCCTCAACGGCGCAGGGTCCATTGACACAACCTCATTGGAAAAGTGAAAGCGCATGGTATATTTTTCGGAAAAGAAATGAAAATAGAAGAATTGAGACATTACGTTTACTTTTTCAGTCGATGGATCCGATTCAGTCCAAACCTTGGCCAAGGTCCCGTAGTGGGTATTGCACATCGACAGTGAAGAAACAAACGATCAAGTCGGGGGCCGTTGGTTGCGATCAGCTGCTTGATTTGTCCCTCTCCTCCTCCCTAATTTGTAATCTTCACCATGTCCGATAAGGCTGGCGAAAAGCCTGGACCCCGCAAATCGCGCTCCCGATCTCTGCATAAGGGCCGCGGGAAAGGGTCAACCAGCAAGGAATCGGTGAGGCAGCATTTCATTCATTTTCCCGTCTATTGTTGATTCCAAGTATTCGGCGTCACGTAGACAGCAAGTAACGCGAGTGTGGCTGTCACCACTCAAGTTGACGTCATAAATCGTGCGTGAAAAGCGAAGGAGTGGCACGCGACGTGTGGTTTGATGCAACATAAACGAGGGAACGGTTCGATGGACTCGTTTAGTTATCCTAAACCTAACGACACGAGCAAGCAATGAAGGAAAGAAACCTTTGGGTCAGAAGATGGGACGTGCTTATTAATCTGAAGGTGTCATGGGCCTCAGCATATCTAATATGCAAAACGCGTTTTCTCGACATCCTCGATAGACTTCACTTAAATACATGTTGGATCTGCGGGCATGGAGTCCACCATATACCAGAATGATGACTGCCGAGAATCTATAGAAAACGTTGTTTGCGCAAACATAAAGATGGTTTTTTGAATGAAAAAGCGGAATGCACAGAGATGGTATGCAAATGATCAGAGGGACTGATGGATACCCCAGAAGTTAACAGCTTGCTCTAGTATATAGGTGTTTTGTTTAAGACCTGTTTAAGGCCTGTAATGCATGCTTGACGGGGCCGCCAATACCACAAGCGAGTTGGTGCAAAAGTTTGTGCACCACCCTCTTCCCGGCAGGGCAAACGTGGCAGTGCTAGCGGAGTCGGCAGCCGACGGTTGGCCCGTCGCCACAAATCCAGTATCGCTCGGCACGGCAGCGGCAGCTTGCTTAGCCCGGCTACCGACACTGCGGCCAAGACTGACGCCGCGGGTAAAAGAGGCTCTACGCAGGCCAGCACCGCCAAGCATCATCGTGCATCAGGTTAGTTCTCCTTTGACAGGCTAAGTTTGGATGATCAAGGAATGTACACATAGTCCACCTTTTTCACTTCCCTGTGCTGCCCTCTGTCGCTTTGATAGGTTTTTGGTGGGGTTTGAAAGGGGCCAGATGACCGGTACCGCCAGAACGAAAGGTTCCGAGATCCACAGGCGTTTCACTACTTTTCCGCTACGGGAGGACGCATGCGCCGTGGCATCGTGAAAGAGGTGGACTCCCACATTTATCGCTTTCAATGTGATAGTCGAACTGGTTTATAGGTGACCATGAACAGTGAATGACGTCCCTTGGAAACGCTGGTGGTCCTATGATGATGGTCTGTAGTGGAGCATGTACCGCCGACTTGCACATGCGGGCAGTAATTGTCGCTTACGCGTCCACTTTTCAGCACGAAAGTTGTTTTATGCCGGGGTCCACCGCGGCTCCACTGACGTATTTCCGTCACGGATATGACGTTTTAAAATACAAACAGATTGCAAACAAAAAACTACAAGAAAAAGTTCCGTCGCCGGTCGTCGAACCTACGACCTCTCGCTCCGCAGCGCGCGGCGCGAAATCACACCACATACAATTGGCACACCACATACAATATACACCACATACAATTGGCGGTTCTCAGAGCTCCCTGATTTCAGCCCGTTTTTGTCATCTCAGCTCGTTTTTGTCAGATGGCGCAACTGGCACGAAAGGCGTGGTTTGAAGTTCGTGCCCCCGCGTGTTGCGAGGCGCGCGCGCCTCTTCTGGGCGAGGTCGCTCTTGCGCACGCGCTTCTCTTGATAGGGGCCGTTTGTACGTCCTGTGCTTCCTCCCAAGTTTGCGCTGAAGTTACAGAGAGCACGAAGGTCACTTCGCTCACTGCAGCGGCCGCGTTCGCGATAGAAGCGTGCTGCTCACACACAAAGGAGTAACAACTGTGGCAGTTTGTTCGCGCTCGTCCTGTGTATACTTGTGAGTTCGTTTCGTGCGTCCTTCGTTGTGTTGGAGCAGCGCGCTTGAAGTGTCGAGCTGTGACAGTTGTTAGTCTTCGCTCGTCCTGTGTATGCTCATTCCGTGCGTCCTTTCTGCTTGAGGTGCGCGCTTCAAGTGTCGAGCTGCTTGCCGTTCTTCGCGTACCATTACAATTTGTTGCTGCAGGATTCATTCCTTCGCCCTTGTGGCAAAACCATGCACAATAAACGCTCAACTACCTTTGTGAACATAGGTTTCACTTTCGTGTTATACCGATTCCTATGACAGAGAGTTCAGCCATGTTTTTTGCAAGTGGTTAGCGTTATTGAAGATGAGACGACTTGATTTAATTTCTTGAATTTTACCTACGCAGGCGCGTGGCACTCGATGGGTGGCGGATCAAGGAAAAAAAGCCTGGTCGGTCTACACAGCGCCCTTGAACGTCGCGTTGAAGAATTCTCTTCACGAGAGGTCCAGGCAATTCGAGCCCGCTGCGGCAGGGTAAGATTAAAACGTTGCAGTAAAACAAAAGGAAAAATGCTACGCGATCTTGCATGTTCAACAAATTATGAAATATAAGACAGACTTGTTGAGTTTATTGAGGGAAAATGTCTCGTCTGAGCGAAAAATTTGTCAATGTATCAATGAACAGAGGTGCTTTGAAGCTACCCATGCATTGCATGCTGTGCCACATGATCCTGGCCTTAGCTTTGCGCCGTCATGTGCGGTATCGCTCAACCTTTTATTAGGATTGCTGCTGCATAGATGAGATGCCTAGAACGCCACTCGAAACGAATTCTGGAAGCTGAAACTTCTTTTTCTTTTCTTTTACCGTTGGTATAGAGTGACTCATGTGGAAATAAATCCTTCGTTTAAAAAAAGTGTTGTGAGTAAGCGATCGTCGAAAAACTAGCGAAAAAAGAAGACTGATCCCTTCATCAGAGGAATCGGTATAACACGAATGTTAAACCTGTATTCACAGAAGTAGTTGACGGTTTAATGTTCATTGTTACATGTGAGCTTGTGCAATGCCAATTGGTCTTTGGAAGCTATAGCAACATTTGACGTAGATACACCCACGTTGATGCCTACTGGCACATCTCTATCCCTACAACAAACCCTAATTATCATGACTTAACACTTGTGGTAATTGAAGCTCCTCTTACATACCTGTACACAGCATAAGGAGAATCCCTCGCAAATTCTGCATTAAGAAGCGCATAATAAACAGTTTCACTCGGTATGCACTCCTTCAAACCGCCGTCCATTGAGAATAGAAACGACAAGGTGTGCGCTCCGTAGTAATAGGGTAACCTACGCCTGTACTCATGCACACACTACCACAATGCGTTCCAGGAACGCGGGAGGCAGAAGTTCGCAGCTTGAGCCGTGAACGCGGGGAGGGGGGTCCATTTCCCGCGGGCGTCTTTCTCACAGGTGTACGATACTGTACAAAGGAGGCTGTACAAACGTGAGGCACGTCTGTGGAGCTTTCTTGTTTATGTGTGTCGGTAGTGCAGTGGGTGGAACGCCCGGTACCTACCTCCGCGGACCGAGAGGTCGTGCATCCGACTTCCAGGTTATCGGCGTCAACAAACTTTTTCTTCAAATTTTTAATTGTCATCTGTTTGTGTGCATGTTACCAGCATCATTTCCGTGACGGAAATGGCGCCGGTAAAGTCTTGGTGCACCCCGGCATAGAACACTTTCCTGTTAAAAATCAAGTGATTTTTTCGCAATACTTAGGGGCATGAGAGTGTGTGCTTGCACTGACTGGGTTGGTAGACTCGCGATTAATAGTGAGCAATCTTATTTCTATTCTCGGTGGACATATTAATCTTTACCCTCAACCCTTTCTGCATCTTACCTGGTTTTGCACTGCATTCGGGATTGGGACACGTTTGGCTATGCATCGCTATGCTATTCATGCTTTTGGCTTCGTGACGCCAAGCGACGACATCAGCCGACACCATACGATGACAGCGTACACCATACGAGAGCGCACGACAGCCCGGGCCGCTAAGGTGCGCCGCTCTTGAATTTCACACGGTCCTTCATGCATTTGCCCAAGAGGATTACAAGGCGAATGCCATTTTATTCTCTCTGATTCTCAGTCGATTTTTGACTTCATAGGGTGACGCCATTACATGACAATCTATTGCATCACTCGCGTGGACGCGGACGGTCATTTTTGGCGTTTGATGAGGCACCTTTGGTTTAGCCTTAATGAATAAATAAAGAGAGAGATGTGATGCGGAATGAATAAATAAATTATCACTGCAGGTGGCTATCGGCGTGACCGTAGCGGTGGTGATAGTGGTGATCGTAGCCACCGTCGTCTCCGTGACCTGGTTTGTATCGGGACCCAAGGCAGTTGTCAAACCGAGCGCCATGCGGGGCTACGCCCTCATCGCTCACCTGACGGCGGCCTGCTCCACCGAACGACTGCCGTACAGCGATGGCCATGCTGAACAGCTCCGTCGATCCCTCTGCAAACCCGTGCGAGGTTCGTACAGATACACATCGAAGGTGCTTTTTTTATGGCGGAGCTGCTTAGGCTTACAGCAAGGCCGATGTCGTAAACAGAAAACTCGGGGGCTGTGCTCCCCAGAAAGCGAGTACGTGCGAAGCAGTTCCTGGCATAGAATAGCCTTGGATAGCACATTGAAGCAAGAAGGTGGGAAAGGGACGTGAGGGTGATGATACGTGATGTGGGGGTGAAGAGGAAAGAAAGATAGAGGGAAGAGGGTAAAGCATAGCTTACTTTGGTGTAATGTAGCTTAGCAAGAGGATGTGAAAGGGAAATCATGGCCGGGAGACTGATGTTAAGTTGAGGAGGAGTAAAAGGAGGAGGTCAGAAGGTAAACTATAGAATAATGTACAGTATAGCATGTCAAAACGTCAGAAAGAGAAGTGAGGGTGAGGAGGAGTTATATGAGGGTTAGGAGGAGGGAATAGAGAAATATGGAGAGAGATAATGATGAGAAAAAAGAAGAAAAAAGCTGTAGAAGAAGACAGAAGAGTGAGGAAAAAGAAGATGAAGAAAGATTTGAGTAAACAGTTTGTCGCTTGCCAGCTCCACTGTTTGCTCAGATTTGAGAGCTGTGGAACTGGCTTTAAGCACTTTTAAGGCGAAAACCTTTAACGTCTCATGCTCACGTCCATCCATCCATCCGTTCATGCCCTGGCACGGTGACAGGAGCCCGCCGGGGTGCGCCAACGGACGCCGGTCGCGTCGGACTCTGTCACGTATCTCGGGAGCGCTTGCAACGCGGATGAAAATGAGAGTCGCGAGCGGGAGGGGCACAGCAAACCCACTTTATCCAAACAAACGGCACAAAAAATCTAAATAACATTGAACATACAAAGAAAATACAGTTGAAAACGAAACGAGAACTAATCACAACTGGCGTTAGATTCAACTCTAACTCGAGTTCCGTCTGGCCACTATGACATCTCCGAGGCTACTCTCTACTCTAAACATGTCGCGCGCCCTATTCGAACGTCCTACTGTTCGTATCGTCCGCGCGGAACAAAAGCTAACTTTCCCGTCGAGGAAGTACTTGGAGACGTCTCACTGTCGTCGTCGTCGACCCACATCCGCGCTGTTTGTCTCCCGTGCTCGTACTCGGGTCGTCGTCAAGCTCACCGTCGGACTTGAACGGTTCGGCCTACCTGTACTGGCCTCTGCCCCTTGACGGCCGATCCATCCGACGACCTGGCGCTCCGATGACTGTGGTGTGGACCGCTATCGTCCTGACCCGAAGGGGAAGAGCTGTTGGCGCACCGGAACTGCTGTGATGAAGTGCGGAAGTCCGGGCAGCCTCACTCGGTGTCTCCTGAGGTCGTAGGCCACTTCCCGGGCCCTTCGTGCCATCAGCCTCCAGAACCGGGTGCCCTCTGCTTTCATCGCGGTTTCGAAGCTAACTTTCTTGACCTTCTCAGTCCGGAGCTCCACAAAACAGTGCGGTCTCTTCTTCCTGGGTTTTCCATCACGGCTCGGGTCGCGTGCCACTCGCCCTTAGCCGACGAATCACGTGCGCTGACGTGGCAGTGGAGCACACCATCGGGTACTTTTCCGCGGCTCCGCACACCATCGCCACTCGCATAGCTTCTTGCCCTTTACTCATGAGAGACTCTACAGCGCTCACGCTTTGCTTGCGTAGCTTCGCTGTGTCCAGCGTGTTCAGTCATGGAAGAAGGGAGACGCGCGCATCGCGTTCCATTCTGACCGGCGTTCCATCCCCGGAGCAGGATGAATTTTTGGTGAACTAAGAAACTTTTGATTATGGGAAATGCATATGGACTTTCTTCTACTTTCGTACAACGGTCGGATCCACTTATAACAATACTCAAGGGCCACAAAAATTTCATTCCAATAACCGAGAATTGCTATAAACGGGTTGCGCGAAAAAGTGCAAATTAGGGGGGATAGCAGGCTGTTTGAAGAAACTATCAGGTGAGATATGCGAACCGACATCAGTGATAAGGAAGACAAATCAGTCGATTTTTCGGACAGGCTTGAAAATTTGGATGCTTTCACTTGACCGCCACATGATAAATAGAGCTAATGTATGATAAGATCTGAAGTTTTGGATGCCGAAACTCTTCCAAGCCTCAACTTTTTACTCAGACTGCATGTCCGAAAATGTATTAACAGAAACCACCACCGCTACCGCGCCGTAGCGGATTTCAAAAGTCAGCTTTGCCGCCATGCTACAGCACTACGCGTATTGCATACCACCAATCGGAAGGGGCTGGGGCACGTTGGGATTGTAAGGGGGGTTCAGTAGCTTGAATTTCTCGTTTTCTTTCTTTTCAATGATTTTTCATTATATTTCGGCGCGGACACCCAACAGCCCGAATTCATTGTTATAACCGATAACGCAGCATGCGGGCATTGCTGTACGCGGGTTATTTCACTATAGAAACATAAAGCTGATGGAGCAGCACTTCCCATTGTTACAACCGATATATTGTTAAAACCAGGATCTTTATAAGTGGGTTCGACTTTATCGCGAAAAAAGACACGCCAACAGCGGAACGCGTGGCTTTCGGCACAGTCCAACCCTGACCTGCCTTGACTGTCGCTAGGCGAACCTGTGCATTCAGCCGGCGTCACCGCAGCACCGCGTGTGTTCCGAGGGTCAGGCATGACTGGCAGGTGACAAGCGCATTCTACTGTTCACGTTTTTTTCGCGTCGCGATAGAACATACAAACCGCCGAATGGCGAATATTCCTTGATTAACCCATCCTCCGCCTAGCTGTATTACGCAGAACTAATGTTCAGGTTCGACGAAGACTCGCCATGCGAGGGTGATTCATATCAACCGTAATCGCCATCACGGATTCTGAAACTACAATGGAAGCTGATGACACTGGTAAGCTGAACCTAGAAGCCGGCAAAATTCTGCAAGCAGGCAAGGACAATGTTGCCAACGACATGACTATAATAATGTGGCCACCCACCCATAGTGGACTCAGAGGGAACGAGATCGCCAACGAGAACGCCCGACCACTCATACGCCGGCCTTTCGCGCAGGCAGACTACTCCCATGTCCAGAAAGCGAGACTGAAGGGCACACAGAGAAATTCTAGAACACTGCAGAAGGGGCATAGCGAAACTGTGGAGGCATAGCCGACTCCAGATCACGTGCTCAGGGCCTGCCCACCGCTAAGCAGTCTAAATGGGAATAGAGTCATGGGAATCCTCCTTCCACAGCCAGGAGGAACAGCACCAAAAACAAAGCAATCGTCAAGCCCAGGCTGCCGCAGGACTTCCGCCGTGGAAGAGAGGGCGCCACCGCTTCGGCAAGCGTGCGATCGCCACTGTTTCCGACCGACGTCTAGGGCGGAAGTAGACGATGAAAGGAGCTGCGTCTCATCCCGATCACACATACTCTCTCGCAGGAGCAAATAAAATTCCATCTCTCTCTCACTCAAGAAATAAAAGAGGCATTCTCCTTGCTCAAAAGAAAACAAACATACTGACGTTTCGGGGCCGCTACGGGTCCTTTCTCCACAATCTGAACAAGAGACCCGTTGCAATTTCTTTTTTAAACAAGACCAGAGCCTCCTTTATTTGGTCAATAGGGCTCTGAGAAGAGAGAGAGAGAACAAAACTTTATTTTCCCATAAGGCGGGGCATTCCAAATGGTCGGGCCCCTATTCCAGGGCTTCGCTGGCCCTTGCCATCATCTCTGCCCGTTGGACCAGTGAAAGCTGATTCTCAAAGGCTGAGCTGGACAGCAGTGCCTCTCATTGTTCCTCCGTGTTGTTCATGTTGTAGTGTTCTCCATTGTGTTGTGTACACTCCCACGTGATGTGAAACAGAGTTGGTGTGGTCCCACACCACGGACATATATCTCTATGCTGTGGGGTAGAATACATGTAGCCTGTGTAAGTTGGTGTATGTGTTTGTCTGGAGTCTGCGTAACGCCGAAGATTCCATCGATGCGAGGTTCCTATGTGGTGCTGGATACATTTTTCTAGTATCCCGATTACTGAAGAATTGTAGCAAAACTGGGGTCTAGGGACGTTGGGTCCTCTATTGCAGTGGGCAAGGAGGCTCGGTTCAGAAATTTTTTTTGACTATGTCCTTGATGTTTTCCGATGAATATACCAAACGGCCCGCTTCGCATTTCATACACGTTGTTACCGGCTTTTGTGCAGGATGTGTACAAGTACACGTGCGGTAAGTGGCACGCGGTGGACGACGACGGCAGGCCCATGTCGTACGAACAGAACGTGAGGTTCGCTTACGCGAACGCCGTCGACAGCAAGCTTGTCGGAAACACCACGGCCAACTCCCTGTGCCGCTCCTCTGAACCGCTGGCCAAGATGGGATGCATTTACGCCTCCTGCGTGGCGTTCTACACCAATAGGTGCGTCTTTGTGTGGGCATGCGATTGCGTGACGTTAGTTTAGAGGTAAGACCATGTAACGAACAGTAGTTGCGCCTTAAAGCGTTCCTGCTCAGTTTTGGGCATTGCGTGCAAGCAACAGTTGTGTCTACAAGGTCGTCCAAATCTAATGCGAGCACCTGATTAGTACTTAAAGGGATCGTAGAAACTGATGTTTAGTAGATAATTCGAGACATCGGTATTGTTTTTATCGACGTCATGGCTAGACGTCACATCAGGAACATTTGACTAGTGAAGTAGAATGAACCCTCTAGTTCTGCCGGCTTGAACACTAATGAGCTGTTCAACCCGTACTTGTTGAAAAACTGGACGTGCAAACATGGACACAAGAGGGCAGTCAAGACCTCGCAGATGCCGACTAGCAACTGAAAAGTCGCGCAGCGGTGGCAAAGAAGGTAGGCTCAAAAAATTTATTGGTTAGAGTAACCGTAAACGCCCAGCCTTTAGAGCTTCTGGATTAAAGTGCGTAGCAGTTTAGGGGCGAGGCTGTCGTTCATCCTTTTGTCTCACGTCGGAATTGTCACGTAGTGGTAAATGCAGGCCTATGACAACGTTAACAATGCTCAAAACCAGTGCAAAATAAATTACCGATGTCTAACATGATATACACCACAGAAATAATGCCATTAATTTAAACAAGAATTAATATCTTGCAACAAGAGTTAATACCGTTAGTCTAAATTGCGAAAATAGCTCCTGAAATATCCGGCTCATCCCCCCCCCCCCCCCTGCGGAAGAGAGGGCGCCACCGCTTCGGCAAGCGTGCGATTGCCGCGGAAAACGCAGGGTTGCCCATGCTATGCACATCCTCAGGCTCGACGGTAGTGGAGCCGCTTAAAGCACAAGATCTAGAACTACACCAAGACCTAAACGAGATTGACGTTAGTGCAGGGTTTTCACTTTGGCGCTGTTCATTGAACGCGAAACTCCTCATGTTGCTTTTGTCCAACAGGAGTTCTAGCCTTCAGGATCTCTTTACGGCCGCGAAAATAGACCCCAGCGAGTGGATGCGCACCAAGGACCCCCAGTCCATGTTCTTCCTCGTGATTCGCAAGATCGTCGATACCGGCTTGGTGTCAGTGCTGAACATCACAAAGCGAGACACCAACACGGCCGTCGTTGAAGTTGGCACATGCATCTCCTGCTCCCCTGACGACGGCGACAGTTTCTTGAAGTTTCTTCTGGGCCAGGCTGTCTCGATCAAGGTTTGAATTTGAATCCATTCGCAGCAAGCAGCTTCGATATTGACCTGTTAGGGGTGTCGACAAGGACGACTGTTTGTGTGGATGCTTGGGTAGTGCGAACATTCCCATAATCGGACACTGTACGTAATGAAACAGCGCACCCACATAAAGACGCAGAAAAATAAAGCGACGAAACGAGCGCTTACTATGAACTAAAAATTTTGATTCAAAGCAGCAAGATTTATGCATAAAGCGGGACATCTATGACGCAACAAAATTGCTATGGTATCCACCATGTGGTGTGCCCCTTGTAGATACACTATGTTCCTGTATTAAATTTTAAAAAAATTTCACTTGACACTCAGTGCTAGTGTCGTCAGTTTATTTCTTTTAGTCTTCGTGTGGGTGCACTGTTTTTTTTGATGAAGCTTTAGTGACTCGCCTAAGTTGCAACGTTGTTCGTACATTCAATTCGAAGAGATATGTATTCGATTGGACTCGCAAGGCACGTTAAGTGTTCGAATTATATCGAACACAAAAATTTTAGGAAATGTTTTGAAATATGCACAAGGAATTACACAGTTGTGCTAAATTGCTCTAAATTTTATGCGCACATAGCGTGAATGTTCACTGGGCAAATTGGAAGCCACTTTAATCGAGACAAATAAGTTTCCGTTGCTACTTCCCGAACTGAGAAGCAGCTATCCTTCCTTCACGACATTAAATAAGTGCATTTGAGATACCGTTAAGCAACAGTGTTGCAGAATGCATAAATCTGTATGTTATTTGCTGTACACAGAAACTTGCATGTCTGACTAGAGCGAAAAAAAAATTGCAAAACTTTGTAGTTGTAATATTCGTATTGTGAAGGCGTTTATTGGAGGCTAAGCTGAGGGGTTTGTTCCCTCCTACAGCGTAGGAGTGAACCAACAGCCCACTTCATGAACCCCCAGCACGAGCGCCGTCCACAATTAATGCACGGTAGAGACAGACCGACTAGATGCCGCTTGAGAGGATGCCCCGCTTTAGCGTTACCCTTCGCTACAGTGTTCGAAAGCATTCGAAAAATATTCGATTCGATTCGTGTTTGGTTTTCATTATTCGGATTGACTTCGTTGTTGAAATTTCGGTATTCACACACCTCTAAAGGATGCCTTTTTATCTGAATTGCAGCACTGAAATAACAGGCCCGGCACTTAGGGCAGGCGGGGCTACAGAGCAGTACGCTCATAGGCGTGTGCACGAGGATGGGCAATGGGTGTAGCGGCCGCCTCCTTAATCACCAAAGACAGGACGCAAAGTCTGCCCCATACCTTATCTAGTCGGACCTGCCGCCTCATTGCTTATAGAATAGGGTTGTGACCAAGCGAATTCCAGGCAAAAATTGTGGCCGAAGGGCCATGACGTTGCATCCTAGTATTGTTTACTTCCCATCTTTAATCCGGGAAAACCGGGGACCAAGGGCAGGCCACTTGTAAGAAGCGTGTTATTGATTAATTTTGATATTTTAATTTAATGTGAAGATGTTGTCTCCCGGACTCGACCAGAGAAGGAGGGGAGAGGGTGCGGCGCTGTGATAAAGCTTCGCCCCCCATAATGGGGAACCCTGCCCACGCAGGGTTCCCACTTATGGGGGGCTATGAATACGCTTTTTTTTGCTCCACAGAATCTCGACTGACTCACGCGTTTCCGATTCTACTTTGCAAGGTCGTGGACTCCGCGAGCGTCGAGCGGCTATCAAAGGACTTGCTCGGCCTGGACAAATTGCTCAAGCAAGTGCCTCCGGCGCCCAAAGGAGCGGCCGTCGTGGACGCGGGCGGCAGCATGTTCGACAAGGCCGACAGAAACGCCTGGACGCAGGCCCTATCCAGTTCTGAAGCCGGCTTCTCGCCAAAGTCGGGCGGCCTGAAGATCCTGTCGTCCAACTCCAAGGGCGTCGGGAAAGTCGTGGAAGCGCTAAGCGGATTCTCACTGGAAGTGGGCAGGTTGTACACGCTGCTCGCCCCAGTGGCTCCGTACGTGGCAGTCGAGCGCTGGCAGGCCGGGAGACGTGCTTCGACGAAGGCGTTCGAGTGAGTCGCTTGTAAAAGCTTCGGATGTAATGCTCTGTAAAAAAAAGTCACATAATCCCTCACGCATTTGCCTGAATCGACTGGAAGGCGAAATCCATCTTTTAGCGCGATAACGTTAAAGAGCTCGTTTCGCAGAAATTCCGGCGTCGGCATCGGTGTCGGCGTCAGCGTCGTTGCTTGTGAGCGAAAAATTAGCATCTTGTCTGTGACCGAAAAATCGAGAAAGATGGAAATAAATTAAATAATAAAAAAATTTTCGGGTCCGAGTGAGGCTTGAACCCAGGCCGTCTGGGTGGCAAGCAGGTGCTCCACCCCACAGCCACGCTTCTGCTTGGGATTGCGTATAAAATAATTTCATCTGCTTGGAAATGCAGTGAAAATAGCTTTCATGCTTTACAAACACACGCGTCCTGTATACAGGCGCCACAATAGAACATGTAATATCGCAGTAATATTGCCTGGTACAAGCGTACATTGCCATCGGGCGTCAGAAGATGTGAATATCATAGCGACATTGTGGTTGAAAGCCGGCCACCCATTACAAAAGGCACACACGTTATGGCGCGTATTTCCTTAAGACGACGTAGTGGGTGCATAGCAAGTTCGAAAACATTTCCAGCATTTCCCGCGCATAATTGCTCGTGCTTTAAAGCATGCTACCTATTACATAGTATGCACTAAGTGACTGAAGTACGCACTAGGGATAGGATATCGCTGTCGCGTTCAACTCTTAAAGGCGCAGCTTAAGGGTTCCCCAATTTTTGGTTCTTCTGATTTATTTTTCTTTGAGCCTTGTTATATATATATATATATATATATATATATATATATATATATATATATATATATATATATATATATATATATATATATATATATATATATATATATATATACCCCCGCAGGGGCGTCTGCGCAAGCAGGCGTTTGGTGTGTGGCGACACCACGGACCCGAGCTAACGGGGGGGGTTTCGACTCCCTCCCACGCCTAGCCGTGCGTGGCTTCGCCGTGTCCGGTGAAAAGGGGATCCTGGGGGGTTGAGCCGACGCCGGGTGATTGGACCTTTAAGGCCCCCCCGGCGGAGGCAACACACCCCTTTGGCCCGTGCTTCACGTAGACGGCACCCCTGGGCTGACCCACCCAGGGGAAATCGGCAGTCGCCTTTTCCTGTCTTCTCTCCCTACATCTTCGTCTTTCTCTGTCTCTTTTATTCTTTCCTGTCTTCTCCTCTCTTCCATTTACTTCTAGTTTTCCTGGCGGCGAGGGTTAACCTTGTGTATCATATCCAGTCTTGGGTATGGATATTAGGTTATAGTAACAGCGTACGGCTGGCGTCGTGCAGGCTTGTTCACAAGTCCAGCCGCGTCCCCTGGTTGGGCTCCGTGGTGGGCGGTCGGCGCTGTTGCCGAACACACAAATTTTTTTATGGCTTCTCAAGTATCCACCACCATTGATCGGTCTCGTAAAAGAGGCCGCACCGAGGAAACTTTTCACTTCTCCACACAGAATACAGCAACGTTCCCAAAGTACCACGTCATTCACAGTTCAAACATACCCGCAAGAAAGCTGTCCCCATTTTTGGTGGCTAAATGCATCAAAGATAAGATTGGACCGACATACAAAGCCTCAAAAATGTCAAGCGGCGATATCCTACTAGAACTAACCGAAAAAGAACAAGTGCCAAAACTATCCGAACTATCCAGTATTGGTGAAGCTACAGTCACAATTTCTGTCCACAGGTCCCTGAACACCAGCAGGGGAGTAATATCCGAAGACGACTTCTTAAGCCTAAGCGACGAAGAGCTCCTTGAGGGTTTTCAAGACCAAGGAGTGATAAAAGTGCAGATAATAGTCATCCGCCGCAACGACCAAGAAATCCCCACCAAACATGTCATACTTACCTTTGGTACAAGTGATATGCCCACCTCTCTTTTGGCTGGGTATGTGAAAATCAATGTCAGACCGTACATCCCAAACCCGAGACGCTGTTTTAAGTGCCAAAGATTCGGTCACGCATCCCACACATGCAGAGGAAAGGAAACATGCGCCAAATGCAGCGCCAACGACCACACGTCCGAAAATTGCACCTCATCGCCACTTTGTGTCAACTGTAAAGGAGATCACCCAGCGTATTCCCGCTCATGCCCATTCTGGAAAAATGAAAAAGAAATCATAGCTTTAACCATCAATGAAAAAAATCTCGTTTTACGAAGCGCGGAAACGGTTATCTCACCTTTTCCAGAGAAGTTACGCCGATGTGACGCAGTCGGGGGCAGCGTCACAAAGGCCTGAAATGTCCTCCGGGTCCACACAAAGTGGTCCGGTTGTGACTCCTTCCGCCCCCCTTGATGGATGCAGCGCCTGCTGCGCCATCCACCTCAAAGGGCCTGGAGACTCCGGTCTCGCTGGGCCCTAAAATCAATCGAGTACCGAGACCTGAGACCCGCGTCTCAGTGCCGAGCTCTCGATCTTCCAGCGCCTCTGGCAGGGCGATGGAGGTCGATCCAAAGACCTCGGTGTCATCGACACCGAAAGACAAGCGCTCCCTGGAGCGCGCCAAACAGGAAAAGGTCCCAATAACCATGAAAAGCAAGCGATAACCAAAATGGTTATCGCATTAGTCTGTAGTTTAATTCTTAATAATGTCACCTATCATATTTAGTTTTAACCGAACAATCCCCACAAGTACATTTGCTTAATTTTATTTCATCATGGCTTTTATCGTACATTGGAACTGTAGAGGTTTAATTGATAATTTAGGTGACGTAAAGGACATCATCAACCAGTTCTCACCAGTTGCTTTCTGCCTCCAAGAGACAAATCTTGGCGCAAAACATGACAATTTCCTAAAGGGCTTTACAGTTGCCCGAAAGGACCGCGAACATTGCAACCGTCTTTCAGGAGGAGTAGCCATAGTTGTGCAAGGCAGCATTCCTACGCGAGATGTCCAAATTAACACATCTTTCGAGGCCGTAGCCGTCACCATTCTATCATACAGAACCATCACCATCTGCTCGCTATATATTCCACCTCACACCCTTTTCACCACTAAAAACCTAGAAAATCTAGTGGAACAGCTACCAAAACCATTTATTTTAGTTGGTGATTTTAATGCTCACTCCACCCTTTGGGGTAGCGACAGAACTGATACAAGAGGGCAGGTTGTTGAAGATTTCGTTTTATCAAACGATATCTGCCTTCTGAACTCCGGCGCTTTTACCTACTTTTCACCAACCTCACGCACTTTTAGCTGTTTAGATCTTGCCCTGTGCTCACCGTGTGTTTTTAGCGATCTTAAATGGGAGGTTCTCAACACGTCATACGGTAGTGATCATCAACCCGGCATCATAAAACTCGTACCATCCTACCCGACTTTAACTAGCAAGCCACGCCGGTGGAAACTGCAGGTAGCGAACTGGCCAGTTTTTACAGAAAATGCTAAGCTCGACGAAGCTTTCTCATCAGAACTTTCTGTTGAGGAACTGAACGAAAGGTTCGTTAAAACACTAATCTCAGCTGCAGAAAAGGCAATACCGCAGTCATCCGGCATCGTACGTAAAAAACTTAACCCTTGGTGGACAAGCGAGTGTACTGACGCCAAAAAACAACAAAATAAGGCCTGGGGAATTCTGCGAAGATACCCCACCTACACCAACCTCATCAATTTCAAACAGGCAAAAGCCAGAGCCCGATTTATTCGAAGACAAGCGGAAAAGGATTCATGGCAGAAATACATATCATCAATTAACAGTTCAGTCACATCCAAACATATGTGGGACCAGGTCAGGAAGTTTAAAGGAGAGTACTCCTCCTACACAATACCACTCCTCACAAGTCCAGACACACAAACAACACTAGAAGACCAGGCCAACCTATTAGGCGAACACTTTTACAAGGTGTCATGTTCAGCAAATTACACCAATACATTCCTGAAATACAAAGAAAATGCAGAAAAACAAAGATTACCTACTACCAGTACCTCAAATGAATCTTACAACATTCCGCTTACACTGCACGAATTAAACAGAGTACTTTCCGCCGGTAAAAAAACGGCAACAGGGCCTGGCCAGGTACACTACACAATGTTGGCACACCTATCCCAAGCATCGGCGCAGGCACTTCTCCAGTTTTTTTAACAAAATATGGGACTCTGGCGTAATGCCTGAAGATTGGAAAAATGCAATAGTTATACCTTTCCTCAAACCTGGTAAACCCCCCAACATCCCCAAGTAGCTACAGGCCCATTGCGTTAACAAGCTGCCTAGCAAAAACATACGAAAGCATCATAAATATAAGACTCACCTTCACTCTTGAGTCAGAGCGCCTAATAGACTCACACCAGTGTGGATACAAAAAGGGCTGTTCCACCACTGACCATCTCGTGAGGCTGGAACAAGAAATACGACAAGCATTTCTACACAAACAGCTCTGTCTCGCCGTCTTCTTTGACTTGGAGAAAGCATATGACACAACTTGGAGATATGGGATTCTCAGAGATCTAGCAAACTTGGGTATTCGCGGAAGAATGCTTAACTGCCTATGTAATTTCCTATCTAATAGAACATTCCAAGTACGTCTGGGTACGGTATTATCACAAATATTTGTCCAAGAAAATGGTGTACCACAGGGTTGCGTTCTGAGCACCACTCTTTTCATTGTCAAAATGAACTCCATCAACAGAACTATACCCCCCTACAGTCATGCACTCCATCTACGTTGACGATCTCCAAATCGCCTGCCGTGCCTCCAGCCTATCATCCTGTGAAAGGCAACTCCAAATTACAATAAATCAACTTACGAGATGGGCCAACCAAAATGGTTTCCGCTTTTCAACCCAAAAAACCACCGCTGTTCTCTTTACACAAAAAAGAGGATTGTTCCCTGACCCTGTTCTCAAACTAAACAACATCGAAATGCCTGTAAAACAAGAATACAAATTTCTAGGAATCACATTCGACCGAAAACTGAACTTTCTGCCACACATAAACGCTCTGAAAACTAAGGCAAACAGAGCACTCAACATTCTCAAAGTACTCTCCCATAAGCACTGGGGTTCCGATCGACTCTGCCTTATACGTATTTACCGATCTCTTGTACGCAGCATTTTAGACTACGGTTGCGTTGTTTACGACTCAGCGCGAGACTCATACATTCGCCGTCTTGACCCTATACACAACCTCGGTATCCGTCTGTCCAGTGGTGCTTACAGAACATCGCCTGTGCAAAGTCTATACGTAGAATGCAACGAACCTCCTCTGTGTCATCGAAGAGCATTACTAACCCTGTCATATGTTTTAAGAATAAGATCGTCACCTGAACACATCTGCTACGAAATTGCCACAATGTGTAACTGGCGCCTACACTACCTCAACAAACCTAACCTAATCAAACCACTTGTCCTACGCTTCGAGGAATACTGCCGCTTTTATACCATCCCTGAAGGAGCACTACAAGTTGCTGTTAAACCACCAAGACTGCCGCCATGGTTCGACCTGTCACAGCTTTGCGAGTTTTCACTAGGCCGTTTCAACAAAAAAAGCACTCCACCAGAACACATAATTCAAGAATTCCATACACTTCAATATGAATATAGGGATTACGAAGAATTTTACACAGATGGCTCAAAAACAGAAAACCACGTGGGTATTGGGATTGCGACATCGGAAAGTGCAGTTTCTATGAGAGTACCTGGTAGTTTTTCTATTTTTTCAGCTGAAGCTTATGCCTTGACTGAGGCAGTTCGGAAAATTATAGCTGGCAAATACAAGAAAGCAATCATATACACCGACTCACTTAGCACACTAAAAGCCCTACATATAAAATCCGAATGTGAGCCATTAGTGGGTGACATTTTAAACATGGTATATTTAAACAGCCAGGCAGTTTCCATCCGTTTCTGCTGGGTCCCAAGTCATGTTGGGATACCTGGAAACGAAAAAGCAGATAAATATGCCTCCTTGGCAGCACACAAAACAGTAGCAAAAGTGAAAATTCCCCTTAACGACATCCAGCGAACAATTCGTGTAGCTTTAAAAGCAAAATGGCAGCAACAGTGGGACACATGCACGAATAACAAGCTCCACCTGGTGAAGCCCATACTCGGTGAATGGAAGACCTGCCGTCACCAACAACGGTTTATCGAAGTTATATTATGCCGACTTCGCATTGGACACACACACCTGACACACAACTTTTTACTCGCAAAAGAAGAACAGCCAATCTGTGAAAAATGCCAAGAACCACTCACACTTATACACATTATTATCACATGCCCAGACGTTGAAACAGAGACAAAAATATTTCAGCATACTATACAAACAACACATACCCTTACACCCTGCTCTGCTGTTAGGAGATGACTCTCTAGTACCCCTGCCTGACGTGCTAAACTTTCTAAAAGAATGTGGTTTTTTAAATAAGCTTTAGAACTTCATCATCTCACTACCTTCTTCTTAACACCTTGTGTCTGGCGCAGCATAGCCTCAGCTGCTTTTGCGCCATAAAACACCAAATTAACTAACTATATATATATATATATATATATATATATATATATATATATATATATATATATATATATATATATATATATATATATATCCGGGGTATGATGGTGACGGCGGCGACAGACGGCGACGGCAAAAATCAGTCGAGAGTGTCCATATAATTGTTATCGCAATAAAACGTATATAAAGCGGATACATGGTGCTTCGCGCATGTTCAAGTTGTGACTGTAAGCCTGTGAAAGTTCAATAGTGAGTGTAAGCGCCGTCCTGTCTGCTTCTTCTAGTCTGTGTTTTAGGGGCGAAGCTCCTTAAGGCCGAGGCTTGTTTCTCCACGTCCGCGGTGTCCGTAACGGCACAGCACCGTGTAAAAGGTTAGAAAAAGGTTAACAAGAACAAAATAAGGGCTGTTATCCAGAACAAAATAAAAGGCCACAACACCGTAAAAACAACGACATTTAAGCACCCATCAATCAAAGCACACGACAAAAAGAGGTTTAGCAATAGACTATAATATCAATTATAATTGTGACAGAACAATATAAAACATCTACAAGCACAAACTCTTTGTCGTCGACTCTCACTGTACGCTGTCGAGGTATATAGAACCGTTGCTATGGTCGAAACATTTGTGTGTATGTGAATAAAAAATGGTTTACTATAAACGAACATCAATCATAATTGTGACATAACAATATAAAACACCTAAAAGCACCAACTCTTCATATTAGTCGGCGACTTCAATGTAGACATTATGGACCTTAGGACCTAGCTTTGTCGTAGACTCTTTATGTCACTTTATGTCACTTTATATAACTTTGTGTCACACAAGTTCCACCATATGGGGCAACGCTCGGGTAGCGTACCCATACGGTACCCAGAGCTTCGCCCACTCGTCATGATTCACTTCGTGGAGATGCGTGGATTTTTTTCGGTGCGCTTCAACCAGTTTTTCAAACATGAACGTAAACCAACTGGCCCAACTTGCCATCTTGCTGGTTTCACTTTTATCAAGAACCACCAATCACGTTGCAGGGCGAAGACAAAGTGCTTGAACAACATGGGCTTTCTTTTCCCCGTTCCGTTCGACACGGCCGTCGCGACCTTCCTCGGCGCGCAAAAGGCGGCCGTGACCTTCAACAGCCTGTGGAGCTCCGTGCGCATAGCCGGTGTCAACGCTCTCCACCTCGGCAAAGGCTTGGATCTCGACAAGAACGCCCTCATGGCTGCATCCATCGGGATCAGAGGTGAGCGTGACGTATAGGCCCCGCGCACTATCAAGGGGGCGCTAATACGTAGCTGTCGTTTATTCGAACACATGGTTGGGAAAGTTTGGTTTGGGTTCATTTCAAAACCGCCAGGCCTGCAGGAACACGCAGCACAGTCACAGCGAAAACTGGAAGAGCAGGCTTTCTAGAGCCTTTTTTAAACACTCTTGGGGCAACTACTACAAGCACACTTCCATGGTACCCACTACGCCATAAATAATCACAATTTTTGTGTTGTGGGGAAGCGTCCACTATGCCATTAGGGCTATTCGTCATTCTTCGGAAAAGCGCGGTACCCGCTACACTCTTTGTAACGCATTATGTGCACTTTGTTGATGCTGTGGCTGACGACGATGAAGAATTGTGCCTGATGATTTTGTAATGGGTTGGAGCATTGAACGACCCACTCGTTACGCAATTCGCATTGTGTGACGCCTGGTTCTTACTTGACTGTTCTAAAACGCTTTACAATTCACACGTCAACGCGATTCCTTACCCGACATGAAGCCTGCATAGGGTCAATTTGCACGGCAGTTTCAAGCAGCGGTGTAGCTCAGTGGTAGAGTGCTGGACTGGCACGAAGAGGGCCCGGATTCGATTCCCATTCTGTCATCGGTAATTTTTATTTATTTAGTTTTTTTTTCTTATTTCGTGCGATAGTGGTTACGGACACCGGCGGCAGCGGCGGACAACTACGGCGCAAAAACGGCCCTTGTTGTGATCTCATAACAGCTTTCGCTGTAAAACAGCCTTAACAACACGCGGATGAAGGAAAACAACAGAGAGAGGCACCCGTTCAGTTTCCCTTGCTTCATCTATGTATTGTTTGCGTGGTTTTTAAGCGGAGCAGTTTAAGGTTCAGGTAAGGCCGTGTAGAGTGAAAAAAAAATCGAAGCATATCCGCGGAGTGAATGATGATGAGTGGGCGAAGCTCCGGAGGTACATCATCAAAGACGTGATGGTGGTTGGTTGCATGTGGTCAAACGATATGCATGTGAGACCATATCGCGATGCCATGTGTTGTATGGCATCGCGATCGTCATCGTCATCACGGCACACCACATTCCATGTGGTGTGCCGTGATGGCAGCGTCATCGTCATCACGCAGGTGGCTACTACATACAAGGGACGCACGACCCACGGAATAAGGAGCTTCGCTCCTAAAAAAAGTGTCATCATCATGATGGGCCTCCACCTTCTATTGCGTTGCTCGGTCGGCGCGCGCTCTCTTCGTCCTCTTCTTCGTCTTCTTATGACGTTGCTGATTAACGTTAAGAAAGGATAATTGTTGATTAAGACGTTGCTAAGCTAAGGCTCTGCTAATTGAGACATTATAAATTTAGACTTCGCTGAATGAGAACCTCTCAATTAGGATTTTGTTAATTAGGACGAGCTTACTAGGAACATAACAATTAATCGCTCACTTCACGTTGCTTATATAGTTCTACGCTCCACATTGCCAATCCCTGCAATGCCTAGCGATACCTTGTAGATAGCTTGTAGAAACCGACAGAGGCTAGGATGGCCATAAGCTCCGCTGTTAGTCCAGCCTTGAAGCGCAATAGTGAAAGCTGGCCACGTTTGTTTTTTTTATTTTTTTTTTATGGTGATAGGATTTATCATCCCAGGGACGCCGACGTCGGCTGCCATTTGGGTACGAAGATAACTAGAAGATGTTCAGAACTGTACGAACATGCTTCATTGCTCATGCAGCGAATGCAGATTACGGAAACTTTTACATCAACCCAAAAATATTGGATAAGCGCCAACAATTGCTTACGCACATGTCTAATAATTAATTGTAGAGCTTTATTGTTCCAAAACCAGAAAATGGTTATGACAGACACCGTATTTGGGGGCTCCGGAAATTTCTACCCCCTGGGGTTTTTTAACGCTCAACCAAATCTAAGTGCACGGGCATAAGCGTGCGCAGGGTGCCCCTTCAGAGGCGGGGCGAATGTTCGTCGCGGCGCCCCCCCCCCCCCCCTCCCTATCAGGTCAATGTATGGGGCTGACTTTGCGCGCCCCTCCGCCCCCCCTCCCTATTATGTCAATGTATGGGGTGTCCATGATGAGCAGACCATGATGACGGACCATGATGAGCAGAGCAATAATGGATTAAAAATGTCGCGATATCTTTGCCTAAACTGGTTGGTAGGAAGACACCCAAGAAGAAAAAAATATCCCAGCATATCCACGAAGTGAATGATGATGAGTGGGCGAAGCTGCGGGGGATCATTCGGGTAACCATGAATCTTCCCGTACATTGCCCGCTCGAACATGCAAAGACGTGACACGTCGTGACACGAGCCCTCGCCGCCTCTGGATCGGCTTGCCGGCGCTGCCGTGCCGCTGCAGCTGCAAGAGCCCTCGCCGCCTCTGGATCAGCTTGCCGACGCTGCCGTGCCGCAGCAGCTTCACGAGCCCGCAAATCTGGTCCGCCTGTCTGCGCCGCCAGCGCCTACTTCTCTCTCGCACAACTTGAGAGCCCGCGCTGCAGCCGCTTTGCGAGCCCTCCGCTCCGCCGCCGCCTCGCCTTCTTCGTTGTTCACAGCAGTAGTATGTAGTAGCAGTATCGAAGCGCACTGAGTGACGACCGTCGAAAGAGAGAGGAAGCGCGCCGAGAGCCGAAAGCGGAGCGCGCCGGTGAGTGGAGCGAGCGCCGCAGAGCCATCTAGTGGGCGCCATGCGAATCAAATGAGAGCACAGCTGCGCCTCTAGCGGTAGCGGCGAGCACTAGAGTGGCGAAAAAACTGATTAGTTACGTACAAGGTAACTTCCAGAAAAAAATGACAAGTGACAACAGAAGAAAAATAATATCTATACCGTATGCGCACAAGATTGCTCATAACATATAAAACGTGGGCAATAGATATGGCCTAGAAGTAGTATTTTCGGCACCCAACAAGCTCGGAAAAATATGTGCAGGACTAGATCGCAAACTTTCCGCAGCAGCAAAGACAAATTCCAGTGGATGCACGGTAAATCATAAGACAAAGTTTGTAAAATGTAAATTATCAGTTGTATATTGTTTGCCGCTGTCGCGTGGAAGAGTATACATCGGCCAGACGGGTCGCTGCCTGAACACTAGGCTGCTAGAACACAATAGGTCGTTAGAGAAAAATGATCATTCCCACATCAAGCAGCCGCACTGAGTTCTCAGTGTGGCAAGCAGCCACACTGAGAACAGGACACTGTTCTCAGTGTGGCTGCTTGCCGTTATTCAGTGACACCACCGTAGTTTTTCATCATCAGAACCAACTAACCAGGGAAATCGTAGAAGCGTTTCATATTAACAAAAGAAAGGACGGCTGCATCAGTCAATCATCGGTCTCATTAAGTGATTGCGAAGCCGCGTTCCTGGCAGGACTTTAAATTGTGTTTTTACGTTTTCATTGATGAGGCCCACTTCCAGTTAAGACGCTTGTTGGTCTCTGGTGTAAAATTATGGCGGTTATTATTGACTTTGTCGTTTGTTAAAGTATATCAGCTGCACATGTCCAGATTTATCGCATGAGTGTGAGCCGAAGAAAAAATTGTTCATGGATAAGGATAAAGATACACGAACTGTTGGTTCAGTTTTTACACATGCCCAGGTAGTGCTATTGCTTGAGTGTGCAAAAAATATGATGCCTTTTTGATAAGTTTGCTCTGATTGTTAGTTCTTTTCTGTGTCGCTCGGGGGGCGAGTGGGGATATATATATGAAGTGTTTTTTTTCTCAAATAAATTCAGTTGCGAGTGTAGCGAGTGTGGTGTCCACCTTCTGTTCTTTGTCCCTGTCGAAAATTGCGCTACTTCACCATACGCTAAAATGATCAATTACCAACTAGCCCAGCTGTCAACCTTATTGAACTAGAGTGTCTACACCGGGGGGAGTGATGTACAAGCCTCGACCTTAAGGAGCTTCGCCCCTAAAAGAGAATGTGCTCTGGAACGCGCTTATTGTTCATCGTCATCAGCGTCATCGCGTATAATGGTTACCTTGCATGTGCTGTGCCGTGATGGCAGCGTCATCGTCATCGCACTAGCGTGGCTACACCGCACTCCGTGCTACACCGAGTAACACCGCCGGAGTGATGGACAAGCCTCGACCTTAAGGAGCTTCGCCCCTAAAAGAGGGAGCTACGAGCGCTGGTTCATCGGTCGGTTTGTTAACGTCCAGACGTAGAGAGTTGTTGTGGTTCAGATTTGCAATGAAAAAAAGAACAAAAAAAAAAAGGCTACGAGGATGCTTGAGCTTCGCCTTCAAGAGTAGGAAGCGAAAGTGGGCGTCGCCTTATCGATTGCTAGCGTCTTTCGGTTTCCGGTGCATGTCTGAAACGCAGACCAAGGAGACGAACATCTTGCGCGTAGCAACTGGCCGTTTCGAACTATCCTAGAATGCTTACTGCAAGTAATGTGGCGCGGTGCCCATTACGCCATCATTCTTCCTTTTGCGAATCGGCGAAGGGCCCGTGAGACAACACGCGAACCTAAGCAGTTGTTCACATTGTTGTTGATTCTGCTGCTGATTAAATATGCCTGAGCTCTTTGTAATAGATGGGCCTTTAGAACACCCACTCATTGCACAATTCAAATGTTTTGACGCCTGGCGCCATTCTACGCTTCTTCCGCACGATGTCACATGCGTTAAGGAGGCTGCTCCAACTACATGACAATCATATAGTGTCGAATTTTTCGCAGCACTTTCAAGGAATGACATGGCGTCGTGTTAGAACACTTGCTTGCTACACCAATAGCCTGAGTTGGATTCTAACTTGAACCGAAGGTTTTTATTATTTATTTTAATGGTATATTTTTCGGTATTTTGCTCATTGATAACGCTAATTTCTAGCTCGCAACCAGCCGACACCGATACCGGAATTTCTGGAAAATGTTTGATGCTATCACGTTGAAAAAGGAAAGACAGATAAGACAATGTAGAGTATGAACAACATACAGTTGAATAAGCACCCGCTGTATAACGCGTGGAACATAAATGAGCACATAGGTCAGGCCGATGGATTGGGCAGTGGGTAATGCGACCCCCTCCTCTCCTATTGTTGCGAAACTCTCTGCTGCCCTGAGGTCTCGAAATCTGCTTAGCTTGATTGCTGATAAATACGTTCCAACCTACTTACCTTTGAGAAGTATTGAGGCGTGTGCTATAGGCTCCGTGCAGACGTAACTCATGAAGGTGCCTCCGGCGGCAACAAACGCAGATTTGGAAGGACGTTCTCGGCCGCTCGCACAGGGGAGCAATCGCGGAACGACGCCTTTTCTGATGCCGATGCTTTTCGTGTTTTTCGCGCTTGGCCAGTGGTCAGAGCGACGGTCCGTCAGCGTTATTAACGCAATCAGCCAGCCGCGAGTGTTGGACGATACGAATAGCATAGAATAAGGCATGTGGGAACTGCGCGCACCAGATACCGACACGTGCTGCGCAGTGGGTGTGTGCGCTGCCCACACGCTGTCTACAAATGCGGCAGCGGACAGGCTGCGCTGGGACTTGGCGACGAACTGGCACGGAGTGAACGTGTGCGCGGTGTGTGCCCGGCGTGGCGTAGGGTGATGGCAGGAGTGGTCGCTGTGAGCCCAGTTGTAATAATGGCGCGCTTAACCTTTTGAAGTTCCTAGTGCTAATAAATGTTATTTTTCTAAGATTCTTCATCAGCGGCTGCCTCGCGTCTTTGGTCAGACGGCCGGAACCCCACAGGCATCGCTCCGCGATAGCACCCCTGCAGTGGCCGTGACAGTACAATCGCTGCTGTCGTCTGTTTCAAGCTGCCGCTCAGTTTGCTGCCGCGTTAGCCCGAGTGTGATAAGCTTTGATCGTTTAGTGAGCGAAGCGGCCCACGCTACACGCGTGCAGTTTCGCTCAACGGGCTCGTCGCCTCCGTTGTCGTTTTCGCCAAGAATTTGATGTGGCCGCGTTCGCCTGAGGGTGCACGAAGTCTGGCGAAAAAAAAAAGCACGCGCGCTAACACTACGGTTCTCTCACGGGCACGGCTGCTAACAATTTACCGTCTTTTGAAAGCAAACTGGAACGAAAACGCCTCAAGCGAAGCACCAAAGCAAGGCGCAGTGGCTTGCCGCCGCTTGCGTCGTCTGCTCCCGTATCCCGCCAATTCTGCGCCCGTGGCCGCTTTCGCACTGGAGGCACTGGAGGCAGCTCGCGACTGTGGCGGCTCCTAACGTATGCACGGTGCCTATAGACATACGACAATGACGACAGGGGGGCTCTAACGGAGTCCGTCTGGTGGGGCAGCTGTGATTAGAATGCGAGCATGATATGTCCTGTTTTGCTGGCTTGAACAGGCTAAGAATAACGGAGAGCTGAGCTAGTTCGTAAGTATTCATTTTAAGAGTGAGGGCGTGCAAGCACGGACAGAAGAAAGAAGTCACCACCAGCGGTGCCGTTGGTGGCTACGTTGCGCCAAATCGGCTATTTGTGGACCCCGTTGGCGACGAAAATTTCCAGTCGGCGCCATGGCTCTTTTGTAAACTTGTGGTTTTACTTATTCAAAATGGTTTTATCTATTCATCAATAGTAAATACTCTGTTGATAATACCGCTTCTGTTCTATTTGGCTAGAGATTCGGCGATAATATCAAATGACATGGCTACTTTGGTTACTTTTGGCGTGAGTTCTGGCGCCTTTTCATGTCCACCCAAAGGCAACCCTGGTCACCACAGACGCCGACTAAGAACCGAAAAGGCGCACAACGGCGGAAAAGAAAGAAGGCACAAAAACTTATCTTCGCATGTCCATGCAATAGGCGAACCTATCAATCCGGCACGCGTACATGTCTACATGAGAGAAAAGTGTTAAGGCAATTCGTTTATTCTTTATGCAATTTAATCGACGGTTGACTCACGCATGCGCTAACACTATTGTAGATATGTCGCTATGCGAAGCCTCAATCATTAAACGCGTTTCTTCATTCGTGTGCCTGTACAAAGCTACGCATTCATCGAAGTTCGGTTTGCACTTACACTCTCGGCAATTTAAAGAAAGATCAGAAAGTGAGCCTCCCGTTAGCGATCTCTTATGTTCCAATAATTTCTGGTTAATACTTATTACACACTGTGGTCTCTTGAATTCATTCTTGTGTCCGTGTTTGCGCGCCTTGTCTCTTAGATTGAACAGACTGTTGCGCTGGCTTGTGCAAGGTGTTCTTGTCTTGTGTTCTTGTAGTGCCGCAGCTGTGGTTGAGGTGCGGGCTACTTGAAGCCCTTCAGGCAGGCCCGTAGCCAGGGGGGGGGGGGGGGGGGGGGGGGGGGCTAGCGGCCTGGCTTCCCTACGAAATTTGGATGGAGGGGGTGTCTTACCAAGGAAAAATAATAAAAATTGGTGTTTTTCACGGCCTTCAACAAGTGGGCCTCTCTCCCCGAAAAATATTTCTGGCTACGGGCCTGCCTCAGGCAACGCGTTCATAGTCCTAAAGCCAATGTTCCACATGGTTAAGTTCGTCGCCACGTAAGGTGTAAGGCCCAGTTTGGAAGAAAAAAAAGCCTTTCCCGTGACGGGTTACAAGCAGAGCTGCCTCGCGGAAAACTTTGCGGGCTGGAGTTGGCCATTGGCAAACTACGCGCCGCCTGGAAGCGGTTTTCTTCGAGGGAGTGAGTTCCGGAGCAAAGCCTAGCAACTGCTGACTCAAGCGATGCATGTGAGCTGCAATAGGTGGCAGGCAATGCGTCCGGGTTGGATGAACGGCTCCCAGTTGGAGTTGCAGGGTTGCGGCCCACCACCTCCACTAGTGTCGAGGTGCTGTGCAACCAGAAGAGAAGGACACCTTGCATAAGGCTGGGAAACAGCTACAGTGAAACCTCGGTGATACGAATCTCACGGGACCACCAAAAATATTCGTATCAAACGAAATTCGTATCACCAGAAAGCACAGGAAAATTAGCATGCGGCAAAAGAAAGCTGGCGTACATTTTCATTTATTTTTTTTCAGGGCCGCAGCAACGTCAGGAAGAACTCTGAATGATTGTCAGTTAAGTTTTTTAGATGTCGGCAATCATACCAGCACTCGTAAATACACGGCCCGTATGCGCGTGTTTAATTAATGAACCAGGTGCGTTGTTACACGAGACAGCAGTGGCCCCTTCCAAATTTTAGTATGATTTTTTTCATGACACCGGAGTAGTGCGGCGAAAGTAACGGAAGCCTTCACGCGATAGATTAAAGCCACCAAATTTCAGAACCACGGTCCTATGTTATGATTTTGTTATCGCTGAGGTGTTGGGGTAGCTTTCGGCGAGATTTACGGCCGTGTCCGCACAAGTGCGACCTCAACAGTCGCGCACGTTGACGTTGTGAGGCCTGACTCCTTCGCCTAGACCTTCCTCGCCTTCTTTCGGTCCTCGTCCACCTTTCATAAAACGTCTGATGCATGAGGCAGGCACGTGTTAACGCAGTGCAACGACAGCAGCCCGCGCCGACGCGTTAGAAAAAAAAAAGAAAAAAGCATCGCACCAATGCCCTCTGTAATCTAAATGCGAAGGCACATGCAGGCACATTACAGCCTCAAAGATTCGCACACAAAATCTCGGAGGCCGTGACGCGTCTCTGAAGGTTCGTTCTGACCGTAAGAAGAGTATTTTTCTTGCACCGTGATTCTCACGATTTGGTGGTGCGGCGCGCATGCCCGTGCTTGCGTTTCCGAGCTCGCACGTGCTTGGCGCGTCTTCCGCGACAGCGCGGACAGCACCTCTTCGTACCTGGGCGCTAGCGTACGTTCGTATCAAACGTCGCGGGGTGAAAACCGGTTCGCAACAACCGTACTCCATTACATTGCAGGCCAATGGGCCTTGGCCGGGACCAAAGAAAAATTCGTATCACCCCGAAATTCGTATGAGCTGTGATCGTATCACCGAGGTTTCACTGTAGCCTGTTCAAGTCAGTAGAACAGGAAACGTCTTACTCGTATTGGAATCCAAGAGTTCATTGAGGGACAGTGTCTTTGAGGGACGCCATCAAGTAGATCTTGTTGCAGTGAGAACACACGAGTTACTGGGATTGCGAACTTTCAGTCTGTGTTAATGGAGCCACGAATTGAGTCAGTGTCCCCTAGCAACGCACAGACGCGTATAGAACAATGCGCGTGCCTTAGATCCGGTAAAAATCGCTACATTGATGTCTGTGCAGGGACGTCCGGGCTCGATGACCCCACCTTCGGCGAGAACTACGACGACGACTTCTTGGCCAACCTCGTGCGATACGTCCGTCACAGCAAGCGCCAGTTACGGCCCTCCGACTTCCGAAGTGACTCGCCGGACAAGGGCGGCTTCTTGCCGACCAAGTACTTCAGTCCGGACTACTACTACAAGGGAGCCACCGAGACGACGATCAACTCCGGCACGCTTGGATCGCTGACGGCCTCCATGCTGTTCCGCATGAGTTTTCCGCATCTCGCCTCCGAGCCCGGCCCCTACATCAAGTGCTTGACCAACTACTCGCGCAGCTCGCTCAAGCTTGACTTGAACGAAGCCGATTGGCGAAAGTGCACGCGGGTCCGCTGGGCCGTCGAGGTGGCGCTCGCGGCGACCCAACAGGACACCGATCAACGTCACCGCAGGGAGCTGGATGCGATGCACTACCTGCGTTTTGCGCGCGCATACTGTGGCGAGGAGGAGAGGGACAGGATGCCGCTGAAGTTCGCGGCGCTCAGTTCGGCAGACTTCAATGAGACGTTCGAGTGCAATTACCCGTACCCAGTCATAGCGTGCTGACTGCGTGATGAAGCGCCATGTGTCGCTCTTTGTTGCATCAATATCTTTGTCTCGTCCATTTGCATGAAATTGTTCCCCTTTTCGTCCTTTTGTATTAATATTTTTCAGTGTGCACCTAGTAGTTAACTCTAGCTTCTTTTACTTCTGTAAAGCGTGCATGGAATTCGTAAGAATAGGTCGATCTGCCGCAGCGTGGTCTTCATGAATAAGCGCTTCAGCTACGTCTGTAAGACATGGCTAAAGCTGTGTCTCTAAGGCATGGCTGTATATACCCAGCGGAGTTTTCTACTACGCCGGCCTTACTCCGAACTCGAAAAGTTCCTCTGTTAAAAAACTTTTAATATAACTAATAAAAAAGCATTTTTACAACCTACGTTGGAAGACAAGAAAAGTAAGAGGAAATTTCTTTAGCCAGGCAATCGATTACGTTCATTACTATAGGTTCCGCACAGCCAAGTGGACTTTCCGCATTGCAAAACCCAGAAATGGAGGTTTCTTGCTTGGTTGCTTGTTCCTGTGTCCTGGCTCTTCCCCCCTACGGGGGATTGGCCAATAAGCCGGCCGTTAATGTAAGTGAAAGAAGTAAGCTCTAGGCAGGGGAAAGGAAAAGGATTTCTTTTTTAAATACAATATGGTAAATTTTCGAGATATGAAGGCAAATTTAACAAAGACAGAAACGAAGGGAAATTTTTTAATGACAAAGAATTATCCCTAATACGTTATTCTTGATTATGTTAAAATAATGATGAATAATAATGAAATCCTAAATTTGGTTAGGGAAGAAAGCTGATCAATGGCTTAGTAATACGAAATGGAGGTTTGCTTGCTTGCTCCTCAATGCTGGCTCTTACCCACCACGGGGGGATTGGCCAAGAAGCCGGCGGTTAAACTAAGTGAAGAAAAAAATTGGGCTAGGCAGAGGAAAGGAAAATAATTCTTTTTTTTTTTAATTTGAATATGGTAATTTCTCGAGAAACAAAACAAATTTCAATAACGACAGAGATTGATAAAAATTTTTTTTTAATATATACTTCAAAGTTATCCCCAATACATGATTCATGAGTAGGTTAATTTAATGCTGATTAATAATGAAGTCCTCAATTTGGTTTGGTTCGGGGAGAAAGCTGAGCAGTAATTTAGCAAGGTAATCTCCTTGTGTCACTCAGGAATTCGCAGAGGGCCCCGCAGACGTTCCTGTTACTGTATTCCAATGAAGCAGCTCCAAAGGAAAGAATATTTGGAGTACTTAGTGGTATTCCTAATTTTCTGAATAAAATTTCAAAGCATTTTTTTCTTTGAATTTTAAAACGGCGACAGCTTAATAGGAAATGGTCGATATTTTCAGGTTCGTTACAGCTAGAACACAGTGGGGATGGCACCAGACCAGACCTGTGTAAATAGAAATTAAGCGGTGGAATACGGCATCGTAATTTAGTGATGGAGACTTCCAGTTTACGCGTGGGACACCATTTATTATCCCACGCGACATGCAAGTGCGAAAATTCTGGGTTCGGTGTTGTAACGTTTAATGAATCTTCAAGAAGAGAAAATTTCCTGAATCTCGCCGCTGTAACATAAGCTGTAGGAGGTATAACTGGCAAAATTGGACCATCAAGGGATATTCGCGCGAGTGAGTCAGCCATCTCATTTAGATATATACCGCGATGCCCTGGCACCCATATCAATCGCACTAGTCGCATGTATGCAGGGATTAATGCTTTGAATGTATTTAGTACTGCTGATTCGGACGACGAAGAGAGGGATGAACACACGGATAACGAATCAGTCACTATAACAGCTGTCGAATAAGTTGCTGGAAGTTTTCGAATAGCTAGAATAATTGCCGTTAACTCCGCTTCAAATATGGGTGTATAATCTGGGAGGCGTAATGAATATGACCAGGATAATGATTGAGAAAAAATACCCACACCTGTTTTCTTATCACTCATAGATGCATCGGTTGCAATTACAGTATTAATTCCTAACTGTGAGAGGTGCTCATCTAATAAGCCAATCAAATACTTAGAGGGCAAATGTTTGGCATTTGTTGGAAAGATGTCATCAAGTTCTATTTGCACATTGCCCGTGGTTTTATCTGTCGGAATGATCTCGGTTATATTAACATTTAAGGCATCTAGTAGATTTTGAACAAACAACACTTGAGGTTTATATACTCTGGACCAATGCTCATTGAAGAAAGCCCTGGATTCAGCAAAAAATACGAACTGCTGCCGCCTAAGAGGGGAATCATAAAATTTTAAAGAAGTTTTAACTGTTAAAAGACGGAATCTGCAAGCGAGAGTGGGTATCCGAGCTTCTTGGTACAAAACGTTGTTAGCTGTAAATTTTGGCACTCCTAGACAACTGCGAAGAGCTTCTCTCTCTAAAAGAATCAAGGGGTTAATCTTGTATGCTGGCCCACCAGAGAACAGTACACAACCAAATTCAAGAATCGGGCGAACGTACATGCGGTAAATCATAATCAACGTATCTCTGCGTAGCCCGGAACGGAGCCGGCCAAGTCTACTTATCATCCCAACAGCTCGTGTAGCCTTAGTTTTAACATGTTCAATGTGTTTACGCCAGGTCAATTTTTCATCGTATAGTACACCCAGATATTTAATACAGTCAACTTGGGGAATTCTTTCTTGATGGTACTGAAGAGAAATATTAACTGGCACATCCAAAGGAAAGACTATTATGGAACTTTTGGTAGCGTTTAATTTCATACGAATATTATCAAACCAGGTTTCTAACGTTGCTAAATATGACTGTAAAGTTGAATGAAGTAAATGTATATCACAGTGAGACGCGAAAAATGCAATGTCATCTGCATATACATAGACTTGTACCTTATCACACAATGGTATTGAACTTAACAAAATGTTGAATAACACCGGCGAGAGTACAGAGCCTTGGGGAACTCCTCTCGTTTGACTGTACTTAGACGTACGAACACCTCGTTGGGAGCAATAAAACTTTCTATCTTTTAAAAAATTCGTACATCCAATTTATTATATAATGCGGAAAGTTTAGGTCTTTTTAGGGCACTGATGAGAATACCGTGCTCAACTCTATCATACGCCTTGGCTAAATCAAGGGTTACTAAAGCCGCATATTGCCGTCTATGCCGAGCGAGCTTAATACGAGCCTCTAAATCGACATGTGCACACCATATCGAGCAACCCGGTCTGAATCCAATCTGGCACGAGCTCAGTATTGCATTATCTGTTACAAACTTCATAATTCTTATGTATAGTATTCTTTCTATTAACTTAATTACATGTGATGTTAGAGCGATTGGTCTGATGTTGTCTACCTGCATTCCCGCTCCTTGTTTTTTAAGAAGGGGAACTATTTTTGCGAGTCTCCAATCAGGCGGAACCCAACTATTTCTAAGTGAGTGGTTGACGAGGTTAAGAAGATCTTCAGGAGAAATATCGAATAATATTTTTAACATTCCTGAAGTAATGCCGTCTGGACCTGGAGCTGTGTTGGGTAGAAGACCAACGACGTGCGCAAGTTCTTCCATATTTACTTCAATAAAATCATCCACATATGAAGGTTTTACGAACTTTAGTTGTAGCTGCGATGTGAATCTCTTTTCCAAGCCTGATGCAATTTGAGCTAATATATCTTCTAATTCTTTAGGGGAAAGAATAACTGATTCAATGTTCACGGGCGCTGCAATAGCCTTACGATTACGCAGAAATCTAAATAGAGCTTTTTTATTACCGCTCTTCGAAAGAAAGTTATATCGTTTTTCTTCATAATCATCTTTCGCCAATGATACCGTTCTTTTGAACATAGCTTTAGCATACAAATAATTGCGCCAATTAGTAGGATTCTGGTTTATAAGGAGCTTTTTCCATGCAGCTTTTCGGCGTCTGTAATCTCTTGAACAATCCGAATTCCACCAGGCACACATAGAATGCCCTTTTGTTGAAGATACAGTGAACTGTGATTTTGTGATGGTACGTTTTACAACTGAGCAAAGACTCATGGCTTTAATATTTCTTTCCATACCGGTCAAGGAAGACAAATTTGACTGTAAATTATTTTTAAATTTAGAGTAGTCTATAAAACTTTGCACCTGGTAATCTAACGTTACTAATGGAACTTTAACCTCAAATGCAAGCGGCCGGTGATCACTACTTGTAGCGGTGTCAAGCACAGTCCAAGACGAGACTGAAACATTTGCGCTAGCAAAAGTTAAATCTAAGACAGACCTCGATTGACATCGAACAAATGTCGCAACTTTGGAATTTAAACAGATAAAGTTGTTCGTGTTCGTCCAGTCCCATAATCGTTTTCCCGATGAGTCTGTGCGGAAACCCCACGTCCAAAAAACGATGAAACTGAATGACTCCTCTTTTTCGTTTACGAGGTACCCTGTTTCAAACTGATTGCTTTCGAAAAAAAAAAAAGAAAATCTACACACCTCCACGAAGTGAATCGTGACGAGTGAGCGAAGCACTGGGAACCGTTCTTACCGTAAATCACCCGTGACATTGCCCACTCGCGCATGTAAATGAGTGACAACGCGTGTGCACAGTATATACACTGATTTTGCTGTTGAGCCGCCGCTTCTCGCGCCCTCAACTCCGGGGTAGCAGCTTGCTGTCAGCGTTGCCGTGTTGCCGCTGCTTCCCTAGCTCTCGCCACCGGGGTAGCTTGCTGTCTACGTAGACGCTGAGCCGCCTCATGCACCGCTCTCGCCCCTGGAGTAGCAGCTTGTCGGCGTTGCCGCTTTGCCTTTCGCGGGCGAGAGCGCGTTCACGATCGTTTTCATCCATGGCAGAAAGAGAACGTGTGGTCTGGAACGCGCTTATTCTTCGTCGTCATCAGCTGCATAGTCATCACCATGACGTACAATGGGTACCTTGCATGTGCTGTGTCGTGATGGCAGAAAGAGAATGTGTGGTCTGGAACGCGCTTGTTCTTCATCGTCATCAGCGTCATCGTCATCGGGTACCCTGCATGTGCTAACGCGCTTATTCTTCATCGTCATAAGCGTCATCGTTATCGTATGATGCCATGTTCGGCACAGCCTTACATGTGCTGTGCCGAACAACAGACAACGCACAATGGGCAAGTCTAGACCCTAAGGTGCTTCACCCGTGATAGAAATCAGACGAAAGCTTACGTGGAATCGAAGAAATAAATAAAACATGACTAAGACATTGAATTTCTTCTCTAGTTCTTACAAAAGGTTTTCTTCTAATTCCACCCGAATTCAGGCCGAGCTGTCGTAGTGGGTACGACCCATCGACAGAGTAGAAAAAAAACGGTCATATCGGAGGCCACCGCTTTCGTTCAAGTGCTTCGTTTGCAAGAATTATCATGTCTGATGCGGCTGATCCAAAACCAGGGACCCACAGGTCACGCTCCCGGTCTCTGCACAGGAGCCGAGGAAAATCATTCAGCAAGGAGGCGGTGAGGCATTCATCCGTACCTCCATCTATGCTCGATTCTTAGCGTTCTGAGTTCCCGTCACTGTGCCTTAAGGCCTGACCCCACGTACGCGTTGCAGCGTGTCAGCGCGTAGCTTTCTGACGCGGCGTCGCGCCCTCTCCCTATTTAGAGAGAGGGCGCGGGCTACACGAAGCTGCGCGCCCTCTCTCTCCATAGGGAGAGGGCGCGACGCCGCGTCAAAAAGCTACGCGCTGACTCGCTGCAACGCGTACGTGGGGTCAGGCCTTATTGGTTAAGAGGCTCGACTGCTGACCCGAAGGTTTCGGGATGAAACGCCGCCATATTTCGATGAAGGAAAAAAGCTACAGGCCTGTGCACTTCGAGAGGGCCACATTAACCCTTTCAGACGCCACCTATGAAGAACTCTCTGTAAATGGGTCAAAATAATACAACGTTATTTCAAGGCACTCAGTATACTATTGCAACAAAAATGATGTCATGATATGTTCATTTATATGTGGTATAGGAACTTATTCTAATTAAGTTGTAATTAAATATCTGTTTATCCTGAAGTCATCCATGCTCTATTTTGGCATAAATATAATGAAATCTCGGGCTAGAAATATAGTACAAATTCGTTTCTCGTTGTGTCCATTTAGAGCAAAGAAAAAGTGCACTTTTAACATGGCTCGCACGACGCGCATCATCGAACGACTCGTCGAACGGGGTAGTGCCTTCAGCAATGTGATCATACGCAACAGTACGCTGCGAAATGAAGTTAAATGACGACAAATTATTCTGCAGCAGAGTTGAAGCTGTCCGAAGCTCAATGTATCTCGCTCTCTCTTAGCCCCTAGTTGATACAAGGAGCAAAAACAAATCATGTACACAATTGTGTACATAGCGTCTCAAAGGGTTAAAGAACACCAGATGGCCAAAATTACCGGGGCCGTCCACTACGGCGTGCCTCATAATGACATCATGGTTTTGGGACGTGAAACCCCAGCAATTATTAAGCGTCCTGTGTTGCGTGGGCAGCAGGTGACCGTGAGAAGGCTACTGCCACTGTTGAAGTTCGCGAGAGATATTGTGCTCCACATATGAAGGCAAATTATTCTGATATATTAGAAGCGCTAAGAAGATAAGGACAAGAAGGTGTTCAACACAAGCGCTTACTCACAACTACAAGCTTTATTGCTTGAAAAGAAAATATATACGTATATATAAAATAAATAAAATGCAAGTAATTTTATTTGCTTGAAAAGGCGTTGGCAGGCGGCTGGTATCACCGAGACAGGAAAGCCTGCATTTCTTTAGACGATCTACCTCCTTCATGAAACCCGCGCAGAGGGACATGTTGACATGACCTGTTGTCAGCCGATTTCAGACACAGCAGAGCTATTCCGTTCTTCACTAGCTTTGAGCGGAAAGAACAATAGCTCAAGGGCGGTATGGTAGACCGGATCGATGTATGTATACTGCGCGGTAGTAAACACGGACGACAAGAAAAGACAAGGACACCGTTCTTGTCGTCCGTGTTTACTACCGCGCAGTATACATACATCGATCATGAATCACCAACTGGCCCAATCGTCCACCTTGGGTAGACCGGAGTGCGTATGTACAGTCGTGGCGACTGTTAGGTGCAACACTTGCACGCAGAGCATGTCTAGATTTCATTTTCTTGCATAAAAACAAGGGCTTAGATTTGCATAAGGCTACTGGTGGTTGACAGCTCAGACTCTTTCCGACAAACTAGTAAAGCGCACGTTCAATGTTTCTCCATCCACTTGCAGTTAGGGGGGCCAGCAATAAGAAAGGTGCTCATTCGAGTGTTGCACCTAACAGTGGCCGCGACTGTACATCCAGCAGACACGCTGTGAGGAAAAATGCAGGGATAGGTCGAGGAATCTTCAAGTGTTATCAACAGGCATCTCATATGTGGAATTCAAACCACCGCCTCTTTCGGTAAGACCTGGCGTACGCTCGTGTTGTACACTTCCTTTTCGTGGTCTTTTTATTATATGAGAATGAATTTATATTAGAAATTATATTAGAACAATTATATTAGAATTATTGTATTAGAATTAGCCAGTACCAACTAGCTCGCCTTTGTTTTTGCTTCGACGAAGGCAAGGGGTGGGTCATTTAGTTTAACGGCGGAGCAGTTTGAGGGACTGCCCGCTCGTCGTCTCGTGTGTCCCGTTCGCGCCGCGCAAGTGTCACGTTTGTACACATAAGCCGAGAACGCTGCACGTGTGGAACGCCGGCGCTTGCTTGCCCGTGAACGCCTGCGTCGCTGAAGAGCCAAGTCGTCTGTCCGAGCCAGAAAAGCGACAGCTAAAAGCCAGCGTCGGGAGTTAGACACGAATCTATGACAGGCCCGTAGCCAGGGGGCGGGGGGGGGGGGGGGTGTCCTAGTCCCTCCCCCCTCCCCGAAATTCGCATGGAGGGGGGGGGGGGTTTACTGAGAAGAAATAATGAAAGTACTCTGCGACAAGCCCCTCCACCACGTATTACGACTCGGTTGTAAAGATGTTTATTTGGCCGCGAAATCGGGAACGAACAAGCGCCACGGATCCGGTGATGAAGAGCACACCAAAAAACGATGATGATGATTGATTAGTGCTCAGGTGAGGATGAAGTGCATAATAGATGCCTACAGTACTTGTTTTTCGAGGCCTTCAACAGCTCCGCCCTCCCCCCCCCCCCCCCCCCCCCACACACACACACACACACACACATCCGAAAAAAATTCCTGGCTACGGGCCTGATCTATACGATGAGAGAAGAGGCGAAACGCCAGCGTCGGGAGTCAGATACACTGCGCTTGGAGCCGCAAACAGAAAATTTCCTCCATCAGACTCGCTCGAAATCAGACTCACTAAAATTTTTCTCGACCGGACTCACTTTCCGATGTATTACACAGACGGACTCAAACTCAGACTTACGGCTCGCTCTTAGTATTAGTGAGTCTGAGGGAGCTGACTCATGAGTGCGTTAGCGTAAAATTAGCTTCTTCGATCAGGGCTTTGAATGCTCTTTCACACCAATATCTCACAAAATCGGTGCTCTACGAGGCCTTTTGATCTATTACTTTCGAATAAGAGTTACCAGTGGCTTGAAACCCAGTAAGCACATTTAATTAAGACATGACAAACACGAGATATCTTTATCAACAACTTTCCTTGAAAGAGACTTGCAGAAGGTAGGAGAAAGAACCCTCTCCCCCTTTCTCTAGAATGACGCTGAATAAGAGTAGATATAAATGTAGGTTGGTCAAAAAAGTGGAGCTCACTAAGACTCACCAAAGAAGTACGTTTTGCGCTGAGTGTTCACTTTTACTCAGACTCACCAAAACATTCCTCATCCGGACTCACTCGTACTCACGGACCCGCTCAGGCTCACGGATGGACCGTAGTTTGAGTCAGTGGACTCATGAATGAGTTCATCGACCTAGGGGCCCAAGTACAGACGTATCCTGTTTAAGCCTCGAGGGTCACTGGAGAATAGGCGTGCACACGTGGGTGAGATGCGGCCACCACCTTAATCGTTTAAAGCGGGGGGGAAGGGGGGGGCTGCGAATTACGCCCCATATCTTAACTCAGTCGCACCTCTCACGTATTTTGTTATGCGCAGAGTTATGGCTATGCATGTTTCTTGAACACAATGGCGACCAGAGACCCATTATGCTGCAATAAAAAAAACCGTATAACTTTTCACCTTCACCCCGGAAAGCATGGGTCCAATAACAGGCCTTCGTGAATAGCACGTCGTCGCTTCGTTTTCAGATTTGCGGCCATTGCGGAGCTCGTGTTCAGTCGGACTCGATCAAAAGGGGAGGGGGTGTGCTGGCGCTTGGCTTACACTAGTGGGGAACCCTGCGCAAGCCTATGCATGCACTTGAGAGCCAGGGGCGTAGCCAGAAATTTTTTTCGGGGGGGGCACCTCCTTGATTTCGGAGGGGGCACCTCCTTGAAGTGGCCATTTTTCGCTATGTATGCCATGGCGAAAAAAAATTTCGGGGGGGGGCACGTGCCCGGTGTGCCACCCCCTGGCTACGCCACTGTTGAGAGCATACTTGACGCGACGCTGTTTAAAATGTAAAAAAATGGCAGGTACATTTGAAAGCGTATGCCCCATATTTTTGCCTGCAGGGAAGACGTGCCAGTATGAGTGGGTCCTCGGGGGGGACGAAGAAGTTCGCATCACCGAAGACCCAGCATGGCACGCCGAACCAGCATCGCGGCCGGTCGTCGAGGCAGCCTCGTCCGCCTCGGAAGCGGCGCCACGGCGATGGCGTTGCACGAAGCTGAAGCCTCTGAAAAGGCAGCCTCTGAAAAAGCTACGCACGCCAGTAAGACCACGGATGTGCTTCGCCGTGAATCAGGTTCGTTCGCCGTTTACGGGCACTTGAATAGCATGACCGAGGAGTTGATACGTAATCGTCGTGTTTATTGAAGGGCGACCAAACTAAACAATGAATCTGCTTAGATTGATGAATGGACACTCTGCGAACTCTATGTCGCTAATATCACCATAACAAGTTTGTGAAGAGAGGATTTAATCAAAAGCGCAGATTTATTTTTAAATTTCTCGCCGAAATTGCCTCACATGACTTCAAAAACTTAAGTGTTTTTTTTTCTTTCATATTTTCGCAACATTGGCCTTAACGAAATTTCCTGAGCCTAGGTATGTTCAGTCTATCCGCCCCCTCAGATGCCAAAGTGCTTGATTTTTACCAATTAGGAACTACTTACGGCCTAGTAGACAGCGTCAAAATCTGTGACGTCATGACCTTTTGCGCAGGAATCGGAAGGTGGCGTCCCTACACGCCTTTTTTGTTGTGTTTTCTCGCTTACCAAGTGTTTTCTCACGGCAAACAGTGCGTTTTCGGTATTGTTAAAGTGTACCTAACTAATAGGTAAACAATCATGTTTCTTTCTGCAGTCTCTTCAGGAGAAACTCTTAGATGGTTCATCAAACGCGATAATCGACCGTCGAAGGCTCGGAATCGGTATCAACGCGAGTGATGTGAAAACTGAAGTCTGTAGCAGATATACAGCAGACTGTGTACACCTTGACTGCCTAGAGAACACACTAAACGCATGCAGGGTTGCCGTTGGGTGGACATGAAAAGGCGCCAGAACGCACGCCAAAAGTAGGCAAAGTAGCCATGTCATTTGATATTGTCGCCAAATTTCTAGCCAAATAGAACAGAAGCGGCATTATAAACCGAGTCTACTATTGATGAATAAATAAAAACATTTTGAATAAGTAAAACCGCAAGTTTAAAAAGAGCCAAGGCGCCAACTGGAAATTTCCGTCGCTAACGGGGTCCAAAAGTAGCCAATTTGGCGCAAAGTAGCCACCAACTGCGCAACCCTGAACGCATGTGATTCTTCAAGCGTTGTTCAAGCTGTGTAACTTCAAAGTTTTCGGTATTTTTCTGGTGAAACTGAACTTCTTGCTAATGCATTTAGGGGAGCTAGTTGGTAGTGACTGAATGCCTCTATAATACCACAGAACTACACATAAGGCTACAGAGAACTGCTAGTGTCGTTCTGCATAGTCTTTGCGATAGCGGTTGTCCTTTGTAGACTTTGAATGTGTTCTCTTTAGTATTATGGAAGCATTCAGACTGAAGTGCACTCGTACGCGAACTTTTTTTAAACACGAAAGTGTTTTATGCCGGGGTCCATCAAGTATATCCGTTACGGATACGACGTTGATATAGCTTAACGCTATCAAATAAGAAAGAAAAATAATTATGAATATCTTCCCCGCCGGGAATCGAACCTCTGACTCTTTCGCCCGCGACGGTAAGCGCCCGACGCTCTACCGACTGAGCTAAAGAAGCAGACGGAGAACATGTTACCAAAGCGCCTTATATCTCCCACGCAATCTCTCTCGCTCGGTGCTCTCTGTCGGCAGCGGCGGCCGGTGCCGCCGTCTGTGAGCGATGAAGAGAAGTAATGGGGCACGACACTAGCACCGATAGAGGACGATTCGTCGACGATGCAGTTACATCATGGCGTCCGAGATTGCGTGCCGGCGCGCAATCTCGGAGGTCATGGTGAAAGCGTCCCGATAGCAGGAACATACGCTCCCCGCGCTAGCATCGGGGAGTCGCCCTAGACGCAGTTATGTGTCACTCTAGCATTTTGCTTCGTGTTAGCGTGTGACGGCTCGTTGTCGGAGTAGTGCGCTTCCACATGCAGCAACGGTGTTTCGCAGCCGAGTAATTCGAGTGCGATATCACCGAGGAATAAAACTGCTGCAGTAAGCGGTGCAGAAAGGCAACGATGTCGACGGACGAATGCGGTGCCTTGGTGGAGCGAGACGGAGGCCATCGGGACGCCGAACGCCTGCGTGCGTTCGCGGCTGAAGCTCTGCCTCCCGTGTTGATGAAGCGCAGTGTGGTAGTCTATGCAGGAGCACAGGCGTAGGTTACCGCATCCCTCAGGAGTGCACGCCGTGCCGTTTCTTTCCTTCAGTGACGACGCTTTGAAGAAGTGCGCAGTACCAGTGTTTATTACGTGCTTGTTGATGTCATCTTTGCGCGCGATTCGTGATACGGTGTGTCCAGGTAGTTTAACTATTACAGCGGATAAATCATGATCATGGGCGTTAGTCGTCGCGATGGGGATGCGCCAGTAGGCGTCGACGTGGGTGCATCCACGTCAAACGGTGCTATAGGTGTACAACAGCAATAGACGTTGTACGAACTCTCATTATCACTACACAATAAGCACTACTCCTTTAAGACACTTTTCACTTTCGTGTTATACCGATTCCTATGACGGAGGGATCAGCCATGTTTTTTTTTCATAGAGTTACCATCATTGAAAGTTTTCTAGTAAATGCCGTGCGTGCTTCATTCAGGTCATTGCAGCGTAGTTGAAGCGACAGTATTTTTTACGTTACGCATCCGCTTTTAAGAAGTAACGTTCCTGGTGAAGACTCGATGACTTGAAGTTCTTGACTTATTGTTTTTGCAGCCACACGGGCCTCAATTGCCAATAAAAGCTCGGCCAAGGTAGACAGCGACGTGCATCCTCACGATGAATTCTCTACTCAAGAGCGCCAGGAAATTCAGGAACACCACCGCAGGGTAAGATTGAAGTTGCCTAACGCATCATAAAGCTGAGGCCCTCTTAGCGCAACATTTAAGGAAAAGAAATGTACCGCAGTTTTACGGTCCGTAAGACAGTACGAACCTTGAGTGTCGTCAGGATTTTGTCGTGGGGGTGAAGACCCCTGTTGCATCGTGGTTGGGGGGAGTGGGAGGCTTGCGTGGGGGGGCAAGTGCTGTGGTGGCTTGAGTGGGGCTAGCGCCCCTTTTGCACACCCCAGCCTACGCCCATGTTATGAACTGATGAGGCCAGAAACAAGTGCTACTGAGATTAACGTTGCAGTAAGATTGCAGCATGTCAAGCAATCTCCCACGTTGAAAATTTGTTTGATATAATACCACCCGGTTATTGCACTTGATTGAACGAAACATCTTGACTCATACGGTGGTCTACTGCTTAGCAGATGACGTGTTTTATTGCAGAGCTGGAGGATGCGGGTTCGATCCCAGACAACGGTGGCCTTTGCGTAGGGCGAAATGTTACACTTATGTAATTAGAATTATGTTCACGTTACATAATACTCCACATAGTCAAGATTAATAGGAGGTTTTCTACGATGGACGGCCTTTCTGATTATCGTGATTTATGGTTATGGCACGTGAAACTTGTCTACAATATATTTTGTAGACACGTTGTCCACGCACAGTCTCTTACCGGGCATTCCCACTCGCCTCCCTCGATCAGGACGACTTCGAATTCAATCCTGTGTATTCTTTCCGCGAAATTTTGAAGCATTATCAATCCGACCACACCCTTTATCCACGCCCGTGCGAAGGCTTAAGTAAAGCGGAGGAGCGGGTTTTACTCCGACTCTTCACGAACACTATGCTGTGCCCGGCAGCACTCAAGCACTTCGATCCCGCCTTTTCCGGCAGTTCCTCACACTGTGGGGAGGAGGTCTTGGGACATGGTGTGGGCCTGCCCCTCCAACCCTTCTATACCCTTAATCCCCAACCAAACCCGGGATGGGTGGGAGGCAACACCGCTTGGCTGTTCTGACCTTCAGGCCCAAAAGGCCTTGGTCTGACGAGCCCAGGCAGCAGCCGACGCCAATGGGTCCCGTACTAGGCATCCCCACCCACTATTTGTAGGTGCTGTCCTCTTATGGGGCGGTCCCCGCATACCTCCCTTGTTTTTACAATAAAAGTTTTTACAACCACCACCAGATGAAACGAAGGACAGCAACTTGGTTTAGCTACCAAAGCAAGTCGACGATGACGTTAGGTCCACGTGGCAGATTTTGTGGGGCTGTCAGGTATTCCGGCCATACTGCAGCTTCGAAAATTCCGCGAAACTGGCTGACTTAGCCTAATCTGCGTACGTATTTTTCAACCGTGAAGCTGCCGCTTTCCACTGATGGTGTAGGTCTTTCTTTATTGTCTTATTTCTGAGGAGCAACGGTGACAAGCATAATGGGCTGCTTTCTCTCAACGCACATATGAAATACAAATAACGCGTTTTTGAAAAATCAAGTCCACTCCTGCTTCCAAAAATACTCATACTAAGACATAATGGCAGCTATCTTTTCTGAAACCTTATTTGGAACTACATGCCATTAACTTCCAGTTATGCCTTTTACAGAAAATTTCTGTGGGCTTTCATAACAGTTTTTTATAGAGACCACGTTACTGGTTCTTTAAAAAATTATACTCTATACCTCTTTTATTGTTTTCACAAATATTGCTATTACTTGATATTGTTAGTCATTACTTAAAATTTTGCATGTTCCATTGTGCTATTGAGGACTCTCCGTTTTATGCTGTGATGTACTACTAATGAATTACACGCATTAATTCCACTAACATGCTTAACCTAGAATAGCTCCCAGTCAATGATGTGCAAGCACGAGTTGGCTGCTAATATGCTCGTTTGCGGTGTGCGAACGTTCGAGACCTTTCTTGCTAGTCCTGTCATTCTATATTTCATATGCCTGCTACGAAGGTCCTCTTTCGCTATAGCTGCAACACAGTCACTCTATATAAAAGATATTTGGTAGAAAGAACCAAATGAGTCCAACCATTAGGCCAGTCGTGCCATAGAGGTCATGGAAGTTATGAAAGGGGCCCCGCATAGCTTCTTCAACGTGTTCAGAAAACGCCGCCGATCGGCAGTCGAGACTGCTGAGAACACGCTAGCCGAACATTCTCGCGCATCCCGCGACCTGGAATTTACAGTTCTCAAAGTCAGCTAGAAATCCTTCCCTCTTCTCTCGACAGATGACGTCATAAGCCCGCACTACACAGCGATTGGCTGATTTGAGCATCGTCAACTGCATACTTACCGCGGCAGCTGCGGTGTGCCACCACGGGCCCGCGCGCTCGCTCACGATGACACCTAAAGTAAGCCGCGCGTTGGAAGAAAACAAGAAAGAGCTCGAAGCTTTGGCGCGTCCTGTTGAAGAGACGCCTCTTCTTTCCCCTTTTGCATCCCCCCTCCCTGAGCAGCCTCCAACGCGCTCGTTAGCACTAAAGGAGAAATAACGCTTGAAAGGTGCCACAAATCCCTGTAACACCGCTCGAAATTGACGGATTCAAAAACATTTTGTGCCAGTCGATTGGTGAGGCAATACGCTCTGTTAATGAAACCATTCGAGGTTAACTTGGAAAAGCGTTGCAAGGTCCCTTTAATTATATACTTCACTCGTATTTGAGTGATTATGGCGCAAATTGAAATGAATCAATGTGGACGGAAATTCACCACTTCCCTCGGTTGGATCCAAACCCACCGTCTTTGAATAAAGCGTCCAATGCTTTACCAATTGAGCGGCCGGCCACTTTGTTGGATATTTCTGTACGGGCAATCTCCGGTAGTGCAAGCAAGCGCCACAAGTAGGCAAGCGCGCAAGCTTGAAAATTGAAAGAGGGCCTCTCGGGGCACGTCATCTCTGCACGAGGTGACACCGGGCCATTAATCCCTCGCATACTAATATAAAGTATTAACTATGTCATTTATAGCGAGCGCTTCGCCACGGCATACCTAATGCTTCAGGTCAGCATGCGAGCGATTATTGGTCAACTGCCATCTCGTGCAGTGAAGAGCCAGGTGATGCCTTCTGGCAAAAAACGTGTTCCACACTTCCTGCTTTGACTACGAGTGGCCCAACTAAGAGGGATTACACGTACAGAAATACACAGCGTAGTGGACACACAAAGTTTGTGGGTTGGCATTCGGTTTGACCGAAAGGTTGACTTTTCGTCCATTTCAATTAATCTCAATGGACGTCATAATTACTGAGATACAGGTAAAGACAACTTATGCCCGCGATGCTTTTCATGGCTTAATTGTTGACTTTAGTGGTCTGTGTCTAGCAAAATTTTAAAGACAGTTTCACTGCGTCCCAGCTACAGCGAAGGTTGCTGGAGATCGACACGGATAGCCAGTATGGTTTCGCACGTCCGGAAACATTGTCCGCCATGCTTTCCTTGGACTAATGTTTGGATTAACTTTGTCTAGTCTAGCAAAGAAGCGAGCCCTCTAGAAAACTAATCCCCTTTCTTGCCTTCTCTATAAATCTCTCCTTCTCATTTGCCACGAGTATTTGACACTGAAGTATGTATCACATTCTTGCCTGTCTGTGATTGCACACATATCTTCTGTACGAATGGTCATTGCAGATGGTTATCGGCATCAGCATAGCGGTAGCGGCCGCACTGGTTATCGTCGTGGCCCTTGTCGGCTTGGGCTGGTATACGGGGACACCCGCCGCTCTGTTTCACCGGACCGAGATGCGGGGATACTCCCTCACTGCCATACTGAGGAAGTCTTGCTTCACCGACGCCTGCAGGACGGCAGTGGCCATGCTGAACGCCTCGATCGACGCCACCGCTAACCCCTGCTTGGTACGTATATATTAAACATCGAAAAGAAGGTGCTCTACCACTGAGCCACCGTAGCTCAGTGGTAGAGCATCGGACGCGTTATTCGGAGGTCGCAAGTTCGGTCCCTGCCGGTGGCAAGTTATCTTTTTGTCCACCTTTCTTTCTTCACATTTACATTGCAATTACTTCTAATAGCATCCCCTATACTTTCCTTGGCATCATTGTCTGTTAGCTCTCGTTAATAATGTGTTTAACAAAGCAAACCGAGCCCTTAAATGTACACTTATTTTCTTTATAACAACAAAAAAAAAGATATTTCTTAAAGATGAGACACTATTGCATAGTCAACGCCGAAACTTCAGGGACTCCGATAGACCAGAAAAAAAAATGTAGTTCTTGTGTACGTCTCTGAGTAGATCTGAATGCTGCGATCAATGCAGCTCCACTCGCGCGGAACCTGGGGAGGTGCGTAGCGCGAGAACCCAGTGATTCCCTTGACGCTTGCCACCACCTCGGCGACCACACCTTTGCCGAGGCGGTGGCACTCTCTTTCCAGTTTTGCTGGTATTAGCCGGATGTTTCAGAAGTGTTTTTTATTTTCAATTTTAGGAAAATTGTTTTGGTGATTCCTGGTTATTTCTGCAGTTTACATTATTTTAGACCTTGTAAGTTTATGTTGCACTAGTTCTAGGCTTGTATTGTTTTAGGCTTGTATTGACAACAGCGGGCTTGTATTGACAATTTCCAGTTGGCACCATGGCTCTTTTTTAAACTTGTGGTTTTACTTATCCAGAAAGGTTTTATTTATTCATCAATAGTAAAGACTCTGTTGATAATACCACTTCTGTTTTATTTGGCTAGAAATTTCGCGATAATACCAAATTACATGGCTACTTTCGATACTTTTGGCGTGAGTTCTGGCGCCTTTTTACGTCCACCCAACGGCAACCCTGCCCAGCGGGACCATGCGTTAGAGACGATAGATCGCCGACAAACCGGGCCTCTTAAGTGCTACGCACTTAGCCGAATATTCCCACTGCTGTGGCAGGCAGCTTTGAATTTATTAAATGCGAAGCATTTCTTAGCGAACTTCGGCGACTTTGAGCGTATCTATCTATCTATCTATCTATCTATCTATCTATCTATCTATCTATCTATCTATCTATCTATCTATCTATCTATCTATCTATCTATCTATCTATCTATCTATCTATCTATCTATCTATCTATCTATCTATCTATCTATCTATCTATCTATCTATCTATCTATCTATCTATCTATCTATCTATCTATCTATCTATCTATCTATCTATCTATCTATCTATCTATCTATCTATCTATCTATCTATCTATCTATCTATCTATCTATCTATCTATCTATCTATCTATCTATCTATCTATCTATCTATCTATCTATCTATCTATCTATCTATCTATCTATCTATCTAGCCGCCTACGACTTTGTGCTCTCCTGGCCGTATCGTTAACGGGATTTACACCAAAATTGGGATGGCATATCATGACTGTATGACGAACATGAATGGCTGGTCATAGCATGAAAATCATGAATAACATGTCATGAAAAACATGATTTACACGCCATGGCCGTAGTGCTCTTGCGGCCGTTTTCTTAAATATATATATCCAAAAATTCGTACGATGAGACATTTCTGCATGACCAACATAAATGACAGGTGGTAATATGAAAATCATGACCTGCATGTCATGTACAACATGATTTACATGCCACGCTCATGGCGCGCTGACGGCCGTTTCGCTAGCTTGATATAAACCAAATATGGTATTCGGCGACGTGATTGTATGACGAGGATAAATGACAAGTGGTAATGTGCAAATCATGACATGTCATGTGCAACATGACTTGCATGCCACGCTCATGAAACTCTTGTGGCCGTTTCGCCAGCTTGATATAGGTACACCAAATTTTAAGGTGAAAGCCTTTAATGTCTCATGCTCACGTCCGCCCGTTCGTCCGTCCCTCCAGCCGTGCCCTGTCACAGTGCCAGGTGGGCGCCGGGGCGCGCAAACGGACGCCAGTCGCGTTGGACTCTACAGCGCTCGCGCTTTGCTTGCGTAGCGTCGCTGTGCCCAGCGTCTCTAATCATGCAAGGAGGGAGACGCGCGCATCACGTTCCATTCTGACCGACCCCGTCTCTGTGGGCAAAGGCGTTCGAGGAACCCACTTTGGAATTGACAAGAACATAAACTTTATTTTCGAATCATGATTCGAGTCCGGCGTCTTTTAGTGGGCCTGGGCACCCACCACGGAGGCGGTTCCGAGACCTTGTCTCGAAGCGGCTTCTTCGGCACGCTGGACAGCCCAGAGTTGTGCTGTCAGGTTCGAGCTGAGCAGTGCGGTCTTCCAGCGCGAGCGGAGGCTGGCGGTGGAAGAGACAGACGAATCGACGCTGTTCGAATTGTCTATTAGGCCCTGACACTCCCATAGCATGTGATTAAGTGTGGCAACCTCGCCACACGACGTGCATCTGTTTGTAGTGTAAATATCTGGATACATGGCGTGCATGAGTCTGGGGTTTCTGTATGAATCGGTTTGTAATTGTCTGTATTGTACCGCTTTCGTTCTGTTTAGTTTAGCGTGAGGGGATGGGTATATGCGTCTCTGTAACTGGTAGTGTGTGGTAATATCGTGAAACCTGGTCATACAATCCTCCCACGCCCAGACGTTTGCAGTAACCCGCTGGGGCTCTTCGTCCTCCGACGATGCTCGGTGAGTAAGGCCTCGAGCAACGCGGTGAGCCGCTTCGTTGGGGGGTGCTCAGTCCGGTGTGTGCCGGGATCCATAGCAAGTGCCTTCGGTTATCGAAGTCGACCTCTCCTGGATGTATGGGATGTCGCTGGAGTATGTGGAACGCCTCTTGCGAGATGCGCCCATCCGCAAAATTGCGAATCGCCGTTTGAGAATCGCTAATCACGTACCTGGCCTTGGTCTGTGTGAGGGCCAGGGCTATAGCCGCTTCCTCTGCCGCTTCGGCGTGTGCCGTGTTCACAGTGAGGCTCGTGATGTGTTTCCCGCGATGGCTGGTAACTGCCGCCACGAAACTTTTCCTGTCTGTATAACGGGCGGCATCAGTGAAAACCGCTTCCGTGTCGTTAGAGTAGCTTTCGGTAATGCGCTGTGCCCTGGCTTTACGCCGTCCCGTGTGGTGTTGGGGGGTGCATGTTGCGAGGCAATGGGGGCACGTATACTTGGTCGCGTACCGTTCTTGAAATTTGGGCCTTGACGCCGTGCTGCGTGTGGTATGTGATGCCGAGCTGTACGAGCACGTGTCGGCCTGGGCGGGTCTTGGATAGGCGCTCGAGTTGGGACACTTGTTGCGCCTCCACGAGTTCTTCGAGTGTGTTGTGCAACCCTAGCTCTAAGAGTTTGCTGGTGCTAACTCCGGGTGCCAGTCTCAGAGCAAATTTGTACGTCTTACGTATGAGGGCGTTGAGCTTGTCTTTTTCCGCAACCGTCCATTTGTGAAACGGTGCCGTGTACGTGATTTGTGAAAGGACAAAAGCTTGTATGAGTCGTATGACGCTGCCTTCGCGCATGCCCGCGTGTTTGTTCGTGATGCGTCGGATGAGTTGCATCGTGCTGGTAGCCTTTGCCGTTATCCTGCGCAGTGCTTCACCGTTGCCGCCGTTCTGCTCTATCATCATCCCCAGTACCCGGATCTTGTTTACTATCGGGATGGGTGAGCCGTTTGATGCTGTTAATTTGATTTCTTCTTTTTCCGAGGGGATGTAGTCCTTGGGCGGGCGTCCCTTTCTGACTGGTCTATATAGCAGCAATTCAGATTTTTCGGCCGAGCAGGTGACAAAGTGTCTGTCAATTTAAACGCTGGAACGCGGATGGCGTCTGCGCGATGCGCAGAGCGCGAGAATACGAACGCATGCGAAGCGGAGGTACATTGGTCTCGCGTCTCGCTGCGATTCGAGGTAAAAAATTAAGCGAACATAAGTGGCAGGTGGTAACATGAAAATCTTGGCATGCATGTCATCTACAATGCCATTTACATGCCACGCTCATGGTGCGCTTGCGTCCAGTTCGCTGGCGTGATATACACCAAAATTTGTATTGCGCGACGTGACTGTATGACGAACATAAATGACAGGTCCTAACATGTAAATAATGACATGCATATTATGTACAGCATGATTTGCTCCTTGCTGGCTGCTTCGCATCCCATCGATTCCCACAGTGCGTGGGATCTGCCGGTTTTTTTTTAGATTTGCGGCATAATCTAAAACGCAGTTAGACCAAACACAGCCACACACTGCTGGGAAATTCAAAGTTCTCTCAGAACTTTGGTCTCTAAACTTTTGACGCCGACTGCACATACACAGAAATTGGCGCGTACAGTTGATGCATACCCCGACTGATAGTGATCTTCATTCTTGTGAATTTCTAGCTATATTTTCCGTGATCTATTGAGATAGCAACTATAGAGACACTCCAAGCGTAAAGTTGCCGGCGGCGTCGCCGTCACCGTGATGGCCCGTAGAATGTCCAAATGCCATATGTTCTTGCTTTCCCCTTATGGTGCGCTGTGATGGAGGGAGAATGGAAATGTGTCTTTCATTTAGTTGGGTAGCACTGATACTTGGGCGAGTTGGTAAGGGATCATGATTATAACGATAAACAGATAGGGACGATAAACACAAACGATGGAGAATACACGAAGACAGGCGCCTGCCTGAATGTATTCTTCATCGTTTGTGTTTATAGTCCCTTGGTTGCGCCGTTTCGTAATCATGGTTTCATTTAGTTGGTCGGGCTTGGGAGGTCAAAGGGACACAGGATGCATCTCAGGCAGCACAGAACACAAGGCGCTCGCTGTGTCTTGCTAGATCGTATCGAGGTTTTAGTGAGTCACGAAAGGGCGGTTGCTGCTGTCTGTGGCATCCGCGAATCATTGTGCATTATCTCGTAGTTCGCGTTATCTCAAGAAAAGGCAAAAACCCACTCAATTCGCTTGCTCAGTTATGATAGCCCTTGTAATCACATAATCAATGTGAAAGCCAGTGTTCGGGGTCATAGAGCGAGATGTGTGAGTGTTTGCCCGTGTATTCGGGGGGACACGTTCATTATTCGGCGCTTTACTACACACATGTCGCTTTGCCGTTTGTAATGCAGGATGTGTACCAGTACACGTGCGGTAAGTGGCGCACGCTGGACCACAAGGGCCAGCCCCTGACTTACGAACAGGACCTGAACTACCGCTACGTCAACGCCATCAACGCGAACATTACCGCGGGCGCCACTGCCGACGCGCTGTGCCGCAACGTTGAACCAAAGGCCAAAATGGGATGCATCTACACCTCCTGCGTCGCCTTCTACACAAGCAGGTGTGTGTGTGCGTTTGTGGGTAACAGCGAAACAATGTGGTAGGTTACATCCTATAGTCCCGTTCAACTTGAGAAGTCCGGTGAGACCCCGCCAAAATGACCGAAGCGTGGTTGGCCATTCATGGGGATGGCCAGGTCACCGGCCGTCCCCCCTCATGACGTCAGTCTTGCAGATCGCGCCCATTGGTGGAGACTTATGTACATCCCCGTTTGAGGAGGAAATCCTGCGGACTTCTAAAGTTGTATCCGACTATACGAATGAACACAAGCTTCGCCTTCCGAACGGAGGCGCGCCTGCGCGTCATCTGTGCAAGAGAGTCGTGGTGGGTTGTTTCTGTTGTAACCATTGGTACATTTGTGCGCCTAATCAAAATAATGTGCATACGAATAATTCAATGTTCCTCGTCCCTGCTTAAAAAAAGGCAGAAGTTTACACTAGCCGTGTAAAGCTTAAACAGCGAAGCTGGTTGACCTTAAGGGCTTAACGCGGCCTTCTTACTTCTAGGTCTTTAGTTGGCGTAGACATAGTAGAGTCGATCCACAGCCTGTCACAGACCATGCAAGATTGTCCACACTCCAGCGCCAGAACTAACGTGCAAAGCTGGCTGTGGCACACCCGGTGGAAGCGCAGGCCTTTCGTCGCTCGTACTCGGCTCGCGCAGCGGGCAAACTCTGCGCGGACTGTCTCCGTCAGTGGGCGCGTCTGATAAGCAACGGCGCGGAGGATTTTTCGCGGACACCCGACGTTTTACCTCGAGCTTTAGGAGCTTCGCTCTTGATATTGCGTTTATCGAACATTGAGGTCGTAATCGCTGTCGAAATTGGCGAGGAAGTTCAAGTTATCCGTAATACTCGGTTGTCGAAGCTACCTGAAGGCAAGCGAAGCCATTTTGTAGAGTCATTTGCTACGAAATAAGTGGATCCTTCCCATAGGCGTGCGCAGGGTTCTCCTTCAGGGGGGGGGGGGGGGGGGGGAGGTTTGTCGCAGCGCCCTCCGTCCCTATCATGTCAATGGGGCTGATTTTGAACCCCCCCCTCCATATTATGGCATTGTATGGGGCTGGCTTTGCGCTCCCCTCTCGCCCCCCCCCCCCTTGCCCCCCTCCCCCCGTGCGCACGCCTATGATCCTTCCACATCAACGCTAAATTCAGTTCGAAGCGGGCGTCCAAGACCACCGCCATGTTTTTTACGTACACTACGTTAACCACGCATACAGGGTAACGCTAAATCTGAAAAATAGCGTGCGCGCGGTAAACGCTACGGGCCGTCTAGCGTACTGCGCCTGCGCATTTCGATCCCGCTATTCCGCTAAGCCTGCTAAACAGTGAAGCTCGTTCACACCTGCGGCTGGCACCGTTGGCGCAAATCTGTCAGCCGCAAAGCGACTGGTCTCAATAGGTCACAAATATCTGTTACGTTCGCAAAGCGACTGCTTTGGCTCTGCCGCTACCTGCCATATTTTTCAATCGCGCAACTGCAGTCGCAAATCTCTGAACCAATAACAAGCGCAGGAACTAGACGTCTGCTTATTTGACGGGGCAACGACAATGCTAGCCATACGCAAGCAGGCGTGATCTCGGCGTGACGACGGTGTAAGTCGCGTGCAGGTGTGAACATCGGTGGCCTCGGGTCACTTTTGGGTCGCGGCAGGTGCTAGTCGCCGGTGTGTGAATGACCAGTTTGTTTTGAAGTTCTCGTTCTGCGACGGCGATATTCATCGGACGCGCAATCCTATTTTCGCTCACTGTTAACAGGAGTTCCAGCCTCGCGGACCTCTTGACTGCCGCAAAGATAAACCCGAAAGAGTGGATGAGCATCAGGGACCACGTGAAACTGTTCGACCTGGTCGTCAGCACGATACTCCAGACCAACGTGACGTCGGTGTTGAACATCACGATGCGGGACCCTCGGGCGGCCGTCATCGAAATCGGGATGTGCATCTCTTGCTCCTCGAGCGAAGACGACTTCTTGCAGTTTATTCTGGACCAAGCCGTCGCGATCAAGGTTTGAATGCGAATTTATTAAGGCGAAAGCCTTAGATGCTTCGTCGAACACAAAAAACTGACCGTCGGGGGGCAGTAGCGTAGCCAGAAATTTTTTTCGGGGGGGGGGGGGGGGGTTCAACCATACTTTATGTATGTTCGTGCGTGCGTTTGTATGTGTGCGTGCATATATACGCAAGCAAAACTGAAAAATTTCGGGGGGGGGGGGTTCAACCCCCCCCCCCTTGGCTACGCCACTGGTCGGGGGCGTGGGCACGAGTGATGCGAAAAAATCAGCGTGCCGTTGATGACGTCATGAACGTGACGTCACATGATGACGTCAGCGCATGACATCGTCGTTTGGTCAGAGGTGGGCGGATCACGGAGTCTGGGTAAAACCAGATAGGGTGCAGAACACTCGCAATGCCTTTGATCACGGAGGCAGTGACAAACCACGTTAGGTGCAGAGAGCTTTGGAGGGGGGCTGGGGGAGGGTCAGCATATCGACTAGGAAGAAGATGGCTTTCACCTTCGAGTGGTCTTATGCGAATGCGTAATGGACCCTCTGGCAGTGTTGCCGTTAAGTGGACATGAAAAGGCGCCGGAACTCACGCCAAAAGTAGCCAAAGTAGCCATGTCATTTGATATCGCCAAATTTCTAGCCAAATAGAACAGAAGCACTATTATCAAGAGTCTTTACTATTGACGAATAAATAAAATCATTTTGCATAAGTAAAGCCACAAGTTTAAAAAAGAGCCATGGCGCCAACTGGAAATTTTCGTCGCCAACGGGGTCCAAAAGTAGCCAATTTGGCGCAAAATAGCCACCAACGGCAACCCTGGCAACCCTGCCCTCTGGGTTTTTTTTTTTTCTTTTCTCATGCAAACAGCTACGGTGCTGTTGTGTTATCGGTGTCTTGGAGGAAAGCTATTTAGGAGGTTCCGTCTATCTCAGGGTTCCGGCAAAGAAATTGAAGAGGCACGGCGCGTTGACCAGGTTGTGACTACAGTGTCTCCAGAGTATGAAGCACTCTAAGGAGGCTCGAATCGGGGCTTCTTTGTGTTCGGGCAAAAGTCGCACAGTTTCTTATGCGTTCGCCTAAGATGTGTTGAAGGCGAAAGCCATCACGTTCTTCTTCTCACTCAATTGCATTTCATGTTTGTTTCACCAAGGTTTTTTAGAGTAGTTTACATTGTGTCTAAAATAACTGTTAGTATTCGGCTGAGCCTAAGAAAGAGTTGCCGAGCGTAACCCCCCCCCCCTCACAGAACTCAAGCTTCGGGTTTAGACGATGGAAAATACCACAGATTTAAAAGGATGTTAAATTGAAACAATGAATTGGTTGAGATTCATAAACTGTACTCTGAGAACTCTAACCTCGTTAATTTCATCGTGATATGTTTGGTCATCGAGGAGAAAATCAAGGTCATAGTTTCGTTTTTAAATCTCGCGCTGAAATGGCCGCACTTGACGTCACGGGTTTCCAAACGTATTTTTCGTTTTTCGGAGACGCCGGATCAACGAAATTTCCTGAAACTTGGTATGTTAAGACCCTGAGAAGACAATGTTCTTCACTTTTTTCAGGTTAGAAACTACGTAGGACCTAGTAGGTGTCCATCAAAATATATGACGTCACGACGTTTGGTGCGATAACTTCAACGTGACCTTGCCACACGCACTTTCTTTGTGCGCGTTGTCTCGCTTACCAAGCGTCCCCTCGCCGCAAGCGTGGTGATTTTTGGAATTTTGAAGGAGTGATTTACTATGATGAGAAGAATCGTTTTTATATTTGTGAGTGTGTCAGTCAACAAACTTTACTGAGGTTCTAGGAACTACCAAGTCGTTGTTGCCGGCCGCTGCCCCGTTAGGGTCGGAAGACTTCCGACCGCTTGCGCCCTTTGGGCAACCCTTAGTTGGTCCTGGGGATTGCCGCTTTTAGGGGCTTCCTCCCAGTCCTCTTGTTCATTTATTGAGACGTTTTGTAACAAAGAACAGCACCACAGCATGTGTGCTAAGAAGCAGTACTCTTGATTGCACTACCCTAGTAGCACGCGATGTTGCCCCAACGTTGAAGCAACTTACTCAATGTTGCGGCAACATTTGGTGCTACTAGGGTAGGGCCGGTGTGGGTGTTTTCGATTCTGCAACCTTCAAAATATATTTTGCTCGGGAGACTAGCATCTCGGTTACGCGTCTTGGCATTCCACTTCATTCATTTGACGTTCATTTCACGTTCACCTTTCAAGGTCGTGGATTCCAAGAGTGTCCAGCGGCTCTTTGCGGACTTCGTCCGCTTGGACGGATCGCTCAAGAAGGTGCATGCGGCGACTCCGGGAGCGCCAGTCCAGGAAGCGCAGCACAGCATGCTGGACACCGTGAACAGACTGACCTGGCAGAAGGCTCTGGTCGGCTCCAATGCCGGCTTCAAGGTGAAAGCTGACGAGCTGCAGCTACTGTCGTCCAACTCCGATGGTGTCGGGAAATTCGTGGCCGCACTGTTCAACGTCCACGTGGAATTGGCCAGGTTGTACGAGCTGCTCGCTCCGGTGGCTCCATACATGGCACTGGAGCACTTCGAGGCCAAGCGACGCGCATCGACGAAGCCGTTCACGTGAGTCGGTCACCAAATCTCCACGTTTGATGCGTGCCTTTAGGTTACGTCTCTGTTTGGAATATTAAAGGGACAACAAAACGAAACAACCAGTCACTTTAGACTGATCAATTATACTCTGTGAACTTCAATGTCATTAATTTCACCATGCTAGGGTTTATCTACACAGGCGAAAACCTATTCGCAATGCCCATAGACTGTCGCGCCCCTAGCGGAATTTAGGAGCGTCCTCTCATGGATGATCAGCAGACGACACCAAGGCAGCCCTACGCAGTAGCGCACTTGTTCGGCTGTGTTAGCAGGAAAGAAACACTACGAGTTTGCATGTTTCCTGCTTCAGAGAACAAACCGGGCCCTCCGTGAAACGATAAATCTGACTCGTTCTTGCGAGACGCGAAGTTTTCGTGAAAATACGTGCCAACTCGCGCGTTCAACGATGACCCACATCGTACAAATATCAGCTTCGCGAGGATTTGTGTAGCCACGTAGGTTAGTTAAACGCTGTCGTCTGACCTTCTCAGTTGAAATTCACCTTGTTTTACTTGCATATAGCATTCGTCAGTGCTCTTGTAGTGCATGAATTTATAACATTGTAGGCGGAAAGTCGCGCGAGCTAGCGATGTATAACCAGAGAACATCTATACCAACTGAGTAATATCAAATTGGCCAGCGCTGCGCCGCTTGTTTTTGTACGTATGTTGATAGATGGCAGCACTCTGCCAGCGATTTGTTTGTTGACCGGTGTGAGAGCAAGAAGTTCGGCGCGCCCAGTTAACGTTGTGACGAGGACTAATCGAAGTCGTTCGGCGGAGGAAATTCTTCAGATTGCTTTCAGCAATAATGTTAAGAGGAACCACCTTGACGACGAGGATTTTTCACTGGACGGAGAAGGCTGTGAAAGCGTGTGTGTGTGAGAGAGAAGCAGTGTGACAGCGACGATGAACGATCAGCTGCTAACTCTCGAGGAGCGAGTTGCACTTCGCGTCCCCTCGCGCGCTAATGTTTTTCCACGCTCGTAAGTCACTTTGATTGTATTTAATGCATAGTATCCTTCAGCGAGATCAAAATAAGAACATAGTTTTTCTTGTACATTGCACGCAGCGCAATTATTGTAGATATTATCGAGCGCCGCATTCCGCCAGAACACTGGAGTTCGGAACAGGGAAGCGAAATGGTTAGAGCGATGAAGGGTGCAGCCACGGCCACAATCCACGCCTATCGGCTCACTTCTCCTGTACTTCACCGGTACCTTCCGATCGGCATAGTTGTTCGACGCATTTTCGCAACGTCGAAGAATTCGTCGTTGCGAAAAGCATACGTGCGTGTTCTTTTCGATATTCATGATTCGATCGTGCTGATCGAACCTGCGGCATCCGAGTGCAGTGAATTGCGCACGGCTTGAGTCTGAGCATGGATGTGATACAAGCGCTACTAAATAAGATGTTAAATGCTTGTGTTCCGTTGAAGAAGCAACTCCGCGTTCCTGACTGCGCAAGTAATGGCGACGGCGTATGTTTGCAAACCATCGCCACGTTAAACATTCGGTCCCGTGCAGCAGCGATGACGCTACTCGCTAGCGGCCTACCACTGCGACAAATCCGTCAGGCAGGCTCGGTACACAGTATCTCGGAGTGCCGTTCAGGTCATACGTCAATTCTAGTTCATGAAGTTTTCTGCAGCACGGACAGGATTTCGCACAGCATCGCTTATGCGCGGTAACGGAGGTGAAATATAACCTTTCACACCGCGGCAAATAATTAGGTGGCGAGCTTCCCATGGTTTGAGAAAGCATTTCGGTCTCATATTCATTTCAGTGCAGCCCATGACTTCATCCGGTGAAAGTGGCACGGGCCGTACGTACGCACGTCCTATCTGTTCCTGTGCTAACAAACGGATTGACCCTCCATCGGGCGCCATCTTGAATCGTACAGCGCGCCACCTATAGCTCGAGGGCATTGCGAATAGTAAGGTCGAAGTTTCAGTTTTAAGTTTCGCGTTGAAGTCATCCCACATGACGTCATGAATTTCTAAGTGTATTTTCTTATTTTAACGTCATTGCCTTAATTAAGTTCCCTGAAGCTTGTGGAGATAGGTTTGCTACAGAAGCTTACCCTACGAAGCAACCGGGAATGGGACGCGGCGTTCTCCACTGCCGTCGCTCACAAAGACGCTACGGCCGGGTTCGTCGACTCTCCGACACGGCGCAGAGATGGCACTCGAGGCAGTTCGTCATTAAACACGGCTTTATTAACCCAAGATGCAGCACAGTGCGACAATCACGGCATTGCGGGCCGTTAGGGTAACTCCGCAAGACGGATCGAGTACACCTGCCTGCAGCGCTATAAGCACCGTGCAGTCGAGTTTTCCTGTGTGACTGCAGCGCCGGAAAGCACAGCCAAGCGGTTGAAAAAAGCAATATTGAGACGGGGTCGATCGAAATGTAACGCCATGCGCGCGTCAACCTCCGTGCATGAGTGGGCGGATTCTGGCTGATCGTGGCCGAGATACCGCGGGGACGTGTGCGCGCGTCTGTGTTCTTGGTGTCCCTAACGGCCAATTTCAGCGAACTTGGGACGGGCCAGTGCGAGCAACGCAGCTCCCTCTGGTCAGTGGACGGCGCCTATACGGTTACCACACAAAGGGGAAACCAACTAAGCGCCAACGGGAAGTCGAACGCAAAGGCAGAGCATGACTTCTTCGTTGCAGGCGTGCGAGCATATCTCCCGCGGCGACCATGTATAGGTGATTCTGTTGAGAAATAGGAAGGGGGTTCGGTGTGCACGATAACCGTCTCTCGAAGAGGACACCTCAACCGATACACACACGGGGAAAGGGGATGAAAAGGAGAAAGAGAGAAGGAAAGACAGAAAAGTAGGGCTTGCAGGGAGGAAGGGCGAGGGGCGCGCTAGACTACGTGCGTGTTGGTTTTAGAGCCGCTCGCCGAGGCCGGCAGCGTCGATGAAGGAGAGAAGCGCGGCAAGGGCATTACGGCGACGATCGCTGTAGCCGGTGGGGAAGAGGATGTCCTCGAGAGTCTCGCAGGGGAGGCCGAGAAGACGGTAGCGGTTTGCGAGCTGCTTCCTTGCACAGTCAGATGTGGGGCACTCGCATAGCAGGTGAAAAAGTGTTTCAACTGCGCCGCAGTCGACGCAAGCTGACGAAGGGGCTCCCCGCAGCCGCTGTTTTCGTTCCCCCGTCCATGCCGAGCCTGTCCGCAGGGAAAAGAGGAGTGCGCGCTCTCGCCGGGAGAAACCAGTCATGGGGAGTAGAGGAGGGGGGGCGTCCATCGGCGACCCGCTCGTCTGGGTGGTCGCGCTGCAATTCTCGGCGAAAATTACAGCGCGCGGAATCGAAGGAGTTGGCGTATGGAGTCAATGGGGTCGCGGGAGAATGTGCCTGCTTAGCCAGATCGTCGGCAGCCTCATTTCCCGCGATGCCAACATGGGAGGGAAGCCACTGCAGAACAACATCGCAGCCGTGCTCCTGAACCGACCGCAGGCTGTGCGCAACACGCTGTGAAAGTGGCGGGCCGCGTTCCTCCTTCATGAGTTGTCGCAGAGCTGACCTAGAGTCGCAGTAAATTGCAGCGCTCTTGATGGTAGGCGACTCACTAAGGAGGTCGGCAGCCAGCTGCAAACCCACGAGTTCCGCGGTAGTCGAGGAGGCACAGAAACTGAGGCGGCACTGCAGGGATCTGTCGAGCTCAGGGGCAATGCAGGCGGCCGCAGCTGAACGGTCCCGTAGCACAGAGCCATCAGAGAAGACTTGTGTTCTGCCAGCTAGGTCCTCGTGCATCCTCGCCGCAGCCTCCTGAGCGATGGCACTTTGAGGTGTGTTGCGCCTTGAGCGTATGCCCGGCAGCTCGAGGCAAACACGGAGGGGCGCTCGCCGGTGTGGAGGGGGCCAGCGCGCACACGGGGTAGGTTCGTCGACAACGAGACTGTCGTATAGGTCGATGATTCGACCGACTTGAGTGTTTGGGACAGCACGAAGTCGGGCGAGTAGAGGACCGGCGCCGGGTGCACGATGGAGGCGCTCCATATGACCCAGGGCGCGCAGATCCGCTGTAAGCGACGCAGGCCACGCGCGAGTTTCTGCGAGAGTCTCGGCCACACGAGTATGACGAGGGATGCCGTGGCACATTCGGATCACTCGCCGATGATCCCGGTCAATCGCTCGCCACTGTGGGGCCTGAAGGGTGCAGAGAGGGAGAGCGTAGTGCACTACGGAGAGGGCCATTGCCTCGTATATGGTGCACGCGAAGGTGGGAGGGCATCCGTTGCCGCGGGCGAGGAGTCGACGGACACAAGACTCAACGCGGCAAGCATCCTGCCGAATGCGCCGCACCGCGGGGAACCACCGTAGACGATTGTCAATGGTTAGCCCGAGGTATCGGACACTCTTTTGCCAAGAGATCGGCACACCGTCGAACTGAAGGCACGGGAGGTGGCGGCGGGCTGCAGCACGAGGGTGGACAACGAGGGCCTCGGTTTTCGTTGCCGAAATTGCGAGGCCAATGTCACTAATAAACTTCTCCACGCACTGCAGAGCCATCTGCATCCGCCCGCGGACCTCAGAGCACATCCGGGTAGGGCCGCGCACGTAAAGGGCGATGTCGTCCGCGTAAACAACAGCGCGCACTGGGAGAATTGCCGTTTCAGGGAGACACTTCACAAGTGGTGCAAGCACCAAGTTGAAAAGAAATGGGCTGAGAACACTGCCCTGCGGCACACCAGTGTGGACGGGACGCGGTGAACTGGTCGCCTCTCCAACGCGCACGGCAAACGTCCGGTCTGAAAGGAAGGCCCGAACATAATCGAGAAGCCGGCCCTCGACGCCAAGGGCGCGCACTGCACCGACGATGGAAGCATGGGGCAGCGAGTCGAACGCCGACTGGACATCGAGAAGCAAGAGGATGGCCATCTCCTTGTCGTGGAGAGCCTGCTCAAGTGTGCTCACGACGGCTGCAAGGCAATCGGCTGTCGCACGATGAGGTCTGAAACCGCACTGCTCGGGGGCAAAGACATTGCGCGCATCCGCAATCCAGTGCAATCGATGAAGGGCCATTTCCTCCATTGTTTTTCCAGCCACTGAGGTGAGAGAAATGGGCCGATAAGATTTGATCGCACGAGGAGACTTGCCTCGCTTGACGACTGGAATGACAGTTGCCGTGCGCCACTGGTCAGGAAGGGATCCACTTGCGAACACCCGGTTATAGGCCTCCAGCAGGATGGGGCGCTTGGAAGCGTCGAGATTACGCAAGAGCTGATGGGTTATTCCATCTGGGCCAGGTGCGCTGCGATTTCGCTTTCGCAAGAGAACATGCTCGAGCTCGCAGAGGGTGAAATCCTCTTCGCAGAGCGAGCGGATGTCTGCGGCGAGAGTCGGCTCAGGGGGAGGGAGGGGCGGTGCAGTGTAGCTCGTGGCGCGTGCAACTGCACCCGGGGCAGCGGAAGCAGTAGGCACGAAGGAGGAGGCAATCAGCTCGGCAAGGTCCATTTCTGAAATACCGCGCCCCACAGCGATGGCCAGCACAGGGTAGCGTGGAACCTTGGGGTTAAGCATCGCACGCATCATGCGCCAGCCGCGGCCACGGCGACGTGGGTCCTTTAGTGATGAGCAGACGCCCGTCCAGCTGCGGTCACGAAGCTGCTCAGCGTGACGTCGGCACACCGCGTCGAGTCTGTTGTACACTGTCCAGGGATTGGTGGCGGTGGAGCGCAGCGCCTGTCTTTGAGCGCGGCGGCGGACTGCGCGAAGGTTTAGAAGCTTCACGTCCGGGCAGGGTGTCCCCGCAGGCACGACACAGCGGGTCGTAGCTCGCTCTGCGCACTCCGCGATACGCGGGAAGAAGTCATCAGAAGTCATCAGACCAAGCGCCTGACAGCAGCGAGCTTTTGTGGAAAGGGGGGTGTCACTGGCGGCCAATGAGGACCGGCGTGCACAGTGGCACGTTCTACCATGTCGTGCGCCTGAGCCGCGCGGGGCCGGTGCACGCGCAATCGGGGAGCGAGGCGCCAAGGGGGGAGGGCGATCTCGATTCCCACAAGCTTGGTATATTAAGCCTATGGTCTCCTCAGAGGGCAATGTACTTCATTTTTAATGGTTAGGAACTACGTAGGTCCCAGCAAACGCCGTTGAAATAAGTGATGTCACGACGTTTGGTGCGTGAATTTCAAGGTGGCATCGACAACCCCATTTTCCATGTGCGTGTTTTCTCGCTTACCAAGCGTCTTCTCTGCGGCAAGCATGGAGATTTAGGAATTGTGAGAGTGATTTCAAAAGTATGGGAAAAGTCGTTTTCTCTTTAGTCTCCGTTTAAGTTGAAGAATAGGCGGCAAGGAAAGAGAAGTGCCGCCGAGAGACAGAAAGAACGATCCCACACGTACGCACGCACGCACGCACGCACGCACGCACACACACACACACACACACACACACACACACACACACACACACACACACACACACACACACACACACACACACACACACACACACACACACACACACACACACACACACACACACACACACACACACGCGCGCGCGCACACACACAGACACACACACACGACTACCCTCTGCACGCATCTATCGCCCGGTGCAGTCCTAGAACAGCTCAGCGGTTAAAAACTTGTAGGGAGCTTAAGCTTCGCCTTCATCAGTATAGAAGGTGACAGCGCAAGCGGTCCCCGTTAGCATCACCTTTCTCATTCGTTTCTTCGCTTCGTTTCTCGGTGGACACCTTAACCATGCCGCATGGACCAGGAACGACTGTTTGCGAAACATGGCTTCGGCGCATTCGTGCCTTGGCGTGACATCGCGGTAGCGAGGCGCGGCGAGGCCAGGTGGTGCGCAGCTGCCGCGGTTGCTATGGCAATAGCGTGGCGAGGTTTTCTCCGGACCAGATTTCTTTTCATGATTTGGCTAATAGCTTAATAGCTTCGCTGTTAAAACATTTATTTTTTCGAAATCTGTGGACGGGTAATTGCTCTACAGTTTGGTTTTAGTGAGCTCCCCAGGGATGGTTAGCTAATGAGGAAGCACATTTGTCTACAGGGAGCTTGTTTGGCGCATCTGGGCGGCAGCGGCCGCCCATGCAATCATGCTGAAAAAAAAAAAACTAATAAAGGCCGTTTTTACAACCAAAGAAAGAACTCTCAGGTCCGCCTCCAGCTATGGCTCCTTCCCACAGAGAATTTGCGTATGCGTAAGTGCTCCTTCCGCAAAGGAAAGCTTATTGAACCAGTACACGCAAGCACTAGAGGCGCTTACAAACTAAATACTTATGAATTGCGTCAATATAACTTATACAAAAACACTAGACGCAATTTTACGCAGACTGCAGTAATACACTCTACGCTAACAAGCAACTATACAACGATAGACCCTATTAACAAAAAGTATCATATTTCTCAAGGAGGTAGGAAAAAAAGAAAGCGAAAAAAGCGGGGGGGGGGGGGGGGGGGGATATAGCACGGGGACTCGCGTAACATTTCTTTTCTGGAATTCAGTATGGCGTGACTGGAAATTCTATTTTCTTTCCCCACGTACTGTGAAAAACAGTGTGCCAGCGCCTTAAGAAGGTATCAACACCATTCACTTCCAGCTCTTCAACTAGGCATCTGAGAGCGATTTGATAAATGCGATGCAGGGCAGGGGAACGCTGCACGCTGCCGTTGTCGACGAGCGTCTGCCTGGCGCCGACGTCTCCAGATCACGTGCATTGTGACGAAGAGTATCAGTTGGCCAAACGTGCCGTTAATCCTTTGCGACAGCGATGCAGCTCTAACTGCAAAGGTCCGCCATACAAGGTGACCATACACCATTTGTAGCTATGCATTCGAATAACGCATACTCAGTGGTCTAGGATTGCCCACAATTTGCACATCAGTCATTTGCTGCCACGAGCAACCTGGCGAGGCGTTGACGCGTCGGTAGCACGCTCCATCTTCTCAGCCAGTCACACTCTCGAACTAGTTCGGGAACCTTATTTTTCTTCCATATCTTCCACCGGCGTGGGTTCGCTTTTCTTTTATCTTCGTCTTCTATAGCCTCTCTTCCATTAGCATGTAGCTTACATCTATCGGTGCTAGTTCATCAAATACTTTCTCCTCCGTTTTTTGATCCACTGTGCGCTTAATGTCTCTTACAGCCTTGTAAAAGTCTAATGGTCTCTCAGCTTGCGGTCCACTTTATCTCTCTGTCGTAAATGTAGTCTTGAGAGTACTTTTCCATTACAATAGAATAGAAGGCTTTTTCCTGGGCCTTCCGGATCAGCGAACAACCTGGCGGTTGTTTTCGCTGCCAGCGCTCTAGTGAAGATCTTAATATCTGGAAGACCCAGACCACCATGCTCTGTGGGAAGTTTGAGTCAATTGGTCTTCACCTTGGCAGGTTTAGGTTCCCATATAAATGCTGCGATGACTGTTTAGAGACGTTAGAACCCTAGCATTGCGTTTCAATAATATGCGTTCATTTTCATGTAAGTTTCATGCCCATTTCTCCAGTCCCACATTCGTGTCGCTGGTCCTAGGTTGGAAACTTGAACACACTGGTAAATTTCATCAAGAACTCTGACATCGCTTCTCAGTCGAACGTTTTGCTTTCGATAGTAACGGCGAACCTTTAGCTACTTCTACGCGCAGTACATGCATTTCCTGGGAAAAAGTACTTAAAGTCCGAGCGGATGCCAGCTGGTACGAGTGTCCTCCAGAGCTGGATGGCATGCGCGCCGTGGTTCGGTGGGAGGAGCTGCCGTTGTTTCTTATAAGGACTGTAACCATGCAGGTTTAACAATAATTTCTGATGTGGAAATTAAGCCTCCGGATTGAAGCCATGCCCCCCCCAAAGATGGCGGTTGCAGCTGCGGTGTTAGTAGGGAGACATGGTAAGAAAAAATTCACAGCATATCCACGAGGTGAATGATGATGAGTGGGGCGAAGCTCCGGAGGGAATCATCGGTAAAACTGTGCATCTTCCGTGTATCGCCCCATGAATCATCATATAAAGAGTGAGAAACACTGTGTGTATATATTAAACATCAAACTTTTATTCTGTGGCTCGATAACGCACCGCAAGAAGAAGAAGAAGAAGCGAAAGAGAAAGCGCGCCTAGAGCGAGCCGGCCCAGCGTACGGGCGTTGTCTCTTGTCTCTCCATGACAATGGCGCAGTGGTCGAACATGAAGCTTTCAGGCAGACGCCACCTGTGCTCGTGCGTCCTCGGCGTTCCGGGCAGGCCCTCCCAGGAAAGCCGTCCACGCTTCCTCGGCCATGGAACCCACCCACCTGCCACCGCACCAACCACAGTTCGGGGACAGCGTCTATGCCTCCTCGTCACCCCGTAACCTTCCGGCTCTGCGAACGCCGGCCGGGGACGGTCGGCGTTCGCAGATACCAGTTCACGCTACGGCACCACACGGGCTCCTCTCGTCTGGGAACGTGGTTGACGCTCCCATCGGCGCTGTTCCCGTGAAGTGGACTCTATCATCCCATCGGCCTCCAACGAACCCCGTCCACGCGTCCTTGGCTATGGGTTGTGTCGCCGTGAGTACCGGAGCCGCCGCATGCTCCGCAGATACCGGCTGCCCTGGTTTTGCGTGCGACTCACACGAGAGCACTGTGGAGCTGACTACCTCATCTCTGGTGAAGTTCACCTCACCGTTGATCACGATGGAGTCCACCTCCGGTGCTCGACTCCGAGTACCGCGTCGGCCCGACGATCCCAATTACAACAGCGCCATCTATCCTCTTTAATCGTCAACTATACGAAAACCACTAACGCCATCTAGTGATATTATTTCCAAGGACATATACACACAACGCCATCAAGTGAGCAATTCTTAAAACTAACTAGAAGTGGCTACTACAACATACTATTACAGAGGAGGGAACGACCCACACCCTAAGGAGCTTCGCCCGTAAAAGGAGCATTTAAAGCTAATGCTTTACTGCCCTATAGCTGAGCGAGTTTCGCGGTGTATCTCCGCTTGGTCTCGAAGCGAAGAACGCAGTAGCAGATGACTAGCCGCGTCCGCCGTCGCCGCTGCTCCGACCGCTGCTAAGATGACAAACGCTGTCTCGCCAGCCGTGTCCACGTGATCAACCACATGACTCGCCGCTCCCTCTGCCACGTCGGGTCAGCGGGCGAGTTCCTCAGTTCAGCCGTTCTTCCATGGTCGCACAGTGGAAGGAGCACCGTGGGAAGGAGGGAGCGAGGACGCTGGTCCATCTGGGCCGAAGTTGTGCGCGCGGTCCCAGCGGCAAGCTGCGTCGGACCATCCTGCGGGTGTCACTCGGCTTGCTAATGAGTTAAAGCGGAAGCATGAGTACTTTTGTCTGGAAGAATGACCTTTTATTTTATGATTAACCTAGCATTACGTTAAGAGAGAAAAACCACTTAAACTCCAAGACGGCACCAAGTGGAAAGAGCGTGTTTGCACGATTAAACGAAGTGGGGAGTGGGGTGGACGCTGGCTTCACTTTCCCTGTCGTCGCTGAAGCTTCCACTCCAGAATTCTTTTTAATATTCGGGGTTGTAACCAAGTGTGGGTGTATTGGCTCCGGGTCGCAGGGCTTGGTCCAAGTGCATAGACAACGTGGCCTTTCTTTTCACCGTTCCCTTCGACACGGCAGTCGCGTCCTGGCTAGGCACGGAAAAGGCGGCCGTGTACTTCAACAACATGTGGACAAGCGTGCGCTTAGCCGGAACCAGCGCGCTCCACCTGGGCACCGACTTGGACCTCAGCAGGGACGACCTCATGGCAGCCTCACTCGGTGACCAGGGTGAGTGCGCCGTATAGGCCACGCGCACTGCGCAGAGGGCGCGACACGTACCTGTACTTTTATCACCTCAATTACCGCTGGCACCGGCCACCAGTGCGCCGCTGTAGTGTAGATGTTACGGTGCTCGGCCGCTGACCCGAAGGTCCCGGCTTCGATCCCGGCCGCGGTGGTCGCATATCGGAGGAGGCGCAATGCTTGAGGCCCGTGTACGGTGCGATGTCAGTGCACGTTAACGAGCACCACGTGGTCCACATTTGCGGAACCCTCCACTATGGCGTCTCTCATAATCATATCGTGGTTTTCGGACGTAAAGCTTCAGATATTATAACAAACTTACACGTAGGAAATAGACACTTTTATTGACAACAATTTGACTTAATCTGACTTCTCTAGATGCTGCAGATGCCTTTTAGTGACGCTGTCAATCTGGTTTCGCTGCCCTAACATGCGTGTCAGCTACTTTGCGAATCCAGTGCCTGCAGTACGCGAGCTACAAATTTTGTCGGGGGGACCGCTCAGAAGTGTTTGCAAGTAACGCGTGCGTAAGCGTGCGCGAGCGCGTAGGTCCAGTAAAAAGGTCACAGGGTTCCCTATGCATTCGCCTCAATGGACTCTAAGGCGAAATCCGTCTTCTATATCTTCTAATCGGTGCCATTAAAATCCAGCCCCGTCCCCTTCCCCAACGCTCTCTCACCTCAGCTCGGCGATCGGTACACCTTTGACCCCGCAATGATGTGTGGTGGCGTCCCACAGTAGTGACATGATGATGTCACAAACTTAGGTGATCTGTGACGTTGTGATGACGTCATATGGGGACGTCATCACGTGATGATTTTTTTTCATCACTTGCGCTGACGCCGCTGAAGGGGACGCTGGCACGGCACGCCTGTCAGTTTTCGCGTTTGATGAGGTCTTCACAACGATACGCTCGTGTCCTTGCAGAGATATCCGGGCTCAGCGACGCGGCCTTCGACGAGAAGTACGACGGCGACTTTCTGGCCAACCTGTTGCGCTACCAGCGGCTCGGCAGGCGTCACTTCCAGGCCTACGACTACCGGAGCGACGTGTCCCACCGGGGCCTCTCCATGCCCGACAAACTACTTCATACCGGACTACTTCTACGCGGGCGCCACCGAGGACACGCTCAACTCCGGCACCCTCGGCGCTCTGATAGCTGTCATGCTGTTCGGAATGGGCCTGCCGGACATCGGTTCCCAGCCGGTTTCGTACGCCAACTGCTTGGCGGAGTATTCGCGGCAGTCGCTCAGGCTGGACGTAAAGCAAAGCGACTGGCTGAATATCACGCGGGCCCGCTGGGCCGTCGAGGTTTCGCTGGCGGCGACCCGGAGCGTGGACGACACGAAGCATCACAAGGCGGTGGACGCGCTGCACTACCTGCGATACGCGCGTACTTACTGTGGCAAGAATGGGACTGAGATAGCACCGCTGCATTTTGCCATGCGCACTTCGGCTAACTTTGACCGAGCGTTCGAATGCGCTTTTTCGTATGCACCCATGTCATGCTGACTCCATGTTGTGTCGTCGTGCTCTTAATTTATCTTTTAGGCATGAGTGTCCTTGTCTCTTCTATCTTTGTCAAATTGTCTCCTCTTTTATCCTTTGGCATAATTATCATTTCGTAAGCACCATAGAGTTAAATCAAATTTTACTTATTCTCGATAGCGCGCTTAATATTAGTAAATTTAGTCGACCTGCCGAAACGGTGATCTTTGTGGATAATGGGTTTAGGTTCCGAGCAGCACCTTCACGGATCTTTGACGCTAGCGGCGCCTGAAGACAACTCTGTGTATTGAATCATGGGGCATTTTTAAGCGGGTAGGGGCCCGGGCTGTCGTATGCTGTCACCTCCTGTCATCTAATGTAGTCGCTTTGTGTCTGTAAGCCAAAACCGTGTACAGCAGAGGTCGGCAACCTTTTCAGGCAGATGGCCAAATTGCATGAAGCCGACACTGCGAAGGGCCGGATGGTAAATCGGGGAGGGGGGGGGGGGTAGAAGCTATTTGCAGGCAAAGAGAAAAAAAATTGGCGAATTGACAATAATTTACAAAACTGTACTAGAAATCATGTTTATTTTCAGCAAACGTGTCACCAAAGTTGCAATCACACATAGGTAACAAGCGAAAATGCCATTTGAGATCAAAACTGGCTTGTCGGCTTTCAGATAAGAAGTGATAAGGCAAGGCGGGGAGGGTTTTGACGTCATGCCGAGGGCCGCAGGTTGCCAACCCCTGGCGTATAGTATAGCCATGTTCTATACAGTATAGCAAAGGGACGGGAAATGGAAGTGAGGAGAGATGATAAAGCATAGCATAGCCATGGATAGTATAGCATTGCCATATATTTAGTGTACCGTAGGAAGGGGTGGGAAAGGGAAATGAAAAAAAAAGGAGGAGGGGAGGGGTAAAGCACAGTATAGCAGCGTATACTATTCGCAATGCCCGCGAACTATACGTGGCGCGCTGTGTGATTCATGATGGCGGCCAGAGGAGGGTCAACTCGTATGTTAGCATAGGAACAGATAGGAACGTGCGGACGTACGGCCCATGCCACTTTCACCGGATGAAGTCATGAGCTGCGCTGAAATGGATATAAGACCAAAATACTTTTCCCGAACCTCGAAGAGTGCTAAGTGCTCACCACCTAATTATTTGCCGCGGTGTTGAAGGTTATATTTCAGCACCGTTACTGTGCATCAACGATGCTTTGCGAAACCCTGCGCGTGCTACAGAAAATCTGCATGAAGTAGAACTGACGTATGAATTGAACGGCACTCCGAAGGTAGTACGTAACGAGCCTGCCTGACGGATTTGCCGCAGCTGTAGGCCGCTATTGAGTAGCGCCATCGCTGCTGCACGGGACCACATGTTTAACGTGGGGTTGGTTTGAAAACACATTAACGCCGTCGTCATTAACTTGCGCAGTCAGGAAGGCGGAATTACTTTTTCAATGGAACACAAGCATTTAACCATCCCATTCAGTAGCGCTTGTGTCACAGCCATGCTCAGACTCGAGTCCGTGCGCAAGTCACTGCCCTCGCATGTTGCAGGTTCGATCAGCACGATCGAAACATGACTGTCGAAAAGAATGCACACGTATTTTTCGCAACGTAGAATTCTTCGGCGTTCCGAAAATTTGTCGAACAACAATGCCGTTCGGAACATACCGGTGAAGTACAGGAGAAGTTAGCCGAGAGGCGTGGATAGTGGCCGTGACTGCAGGTGTCATCGCTCTAACCATTTCGCCTCGCTGGTCAAGCTCGAGCGTGTTGGCGGCATGCGGCGCTCCATAATATCTACAATATTTGCGCTACATGTAATGCACAAGAAAGAACTAGGCTTTTATTTTGATCTCGCTCACGGATATGGTACATTAAATCAAATCAAAGTGACTTACGAGCGTGAAAAAAATTAACGCACGAGCGGATGTGAAGTCCAGTTCATTCCTCGTCAGTCAGCAGTTGATCGTTCACCGTCGTTGTCACTCTCGTTGCTTTCACAGCATTCCAAGTCCAGCATAAAATCCTCGTCATCAAGATGATTTCTTTCAACATCACTGGTGAAAGCAATCTGAAGAATTTCCTCCGCTGAACGAATTCGACCACTCCGCTTCACCATGTCCAATTAGAGGGACGTCTGGGAGCGGAGAACATCAAGCGAATTGCATGCAGTGCGCTGCCACATATCAACAAATGTATAAAAACAAGCGGATAAGCGCTGGCTATAAAACAACACACACGCGAAGGACGGCGTTTAGGCGTCCTCGAATGACTGAAACGTCGCTCGCACAATTCATAACGGCGCTTTCATGACAGCGAATAGCTAGAGACCCTATTTTAAAGTCTCGCCAATTTGAGATTGCTCAGTTATAGAAGAGCACATCGCAAGCCCGCGCGACTTCCCGTGTAAAATAATACACACGCGAAGGACGGCGTTTAGGCGTCCTCGAATGACTGAAACGTCGCTCGCACAATTCATAACGGCGCTTTCATGACAGCGAATAGCTAGAGACCCTATTTTAAAGTCTCGCCAATTTGAGATTGCTCAGTTATAGAAGAGCACATCGCAAGCCCGCGCGACTTCCCGTGTAAAATAATATGGGACTCACGCACTACAAAAACACTGACGAATGCTATATGCGAGTAAAACAATGTGAGTTTCAACTGAAAAGGTCCGACGATAACATTTAACTAACCTTCGTGGCTTCAGAAAACCTCGCGCAGCTGATATGTGTACGCTGTGGGCTATCATTGAAAGCGCCAGTTGCTACGTATTTTCACGAAAACTTCGTGTCTCGCAAGAAGGAATCAGATTCATCGTGTCACGGAGGGCCCGGTTTGTTCACCGATGCAAGAAACGTGAAAGGCCGTATTATTCCTTTCTTTCTAACGCGTTGACACTGAGGCTAGCACAGCCGAACACGGGAGAGAGAGATGAAAACATTTATTGGGAAAAGAAAAAAAAAAGAGTTTGGGGCCAAAGCATGACCCCGCTGCATGGTCGGCGTAAATAATTTCTTTGAACCGCGGCAGCGGTGTATTGGCCTCCGAGTCATAAGAGCTGGGGCGAGGAGCCCGGTGGGTAAGCGATCGGGCAGCCGCGTCAGCGGTCTCATTAACTCGTAAACCATGATGGCCAGGAGCCTAAATTATGCGTTTCGGGGTTGGATCAGTGGCAGCCCGTCTTAGAATATGGCTGGCTAAGTAATGGGTACACGCTTTTTTGGAATCCGTTCTTATATTCTTCGAATTCGTATCCGCGGCAGCAAGTGCTATCGCTACTTCCTCAGCCGGGTCCGAATTTTGTGCTCGAAAGGAGAGCCCGTTGACGTGCTTGCCCTGGGGCTTACACGGCCGAACACGGGAGCGACTGCGTAGTGCTATCGTTTTGTCGTCTGGTAACCCTCCTCAAGAGGATGCTCCTGATTTCCGCTTGGCGGCGCGACAGTCTATGGGCATTGCGAATATTACAGTGAGAGGATGGCGAAAGGAAGTGAGCGTGAGTAGCACCACGGAAGAGTGAAGAGGGCACCAGTGCCTCATTAATAGTTTCCTTTTGCGCCATTGACGCCGAGCAGGCTGTATGTTTAGAACGTCAGCGCGCACTTGCACGTGAACGGTAGGATAATCATTATTCCTTGCGTCTCCGAACGGTAGGAGAATCACTATTCCACACTGCCTACAGCACTGACATTGAGTTCAACTGCATGTATTTTTTTTTTTTGCAGTATTTCAGTGGGTGATCTCGCAAAAGGCACTGCATCGTCGCAGTAATCGATCACGTTCATTCGCGATTTGTAAAGTTCGCAGCTTATTTACAGCGTCATTGTTCCTCCTCCTCCTCCTCATCATCAGCCTGACTACGCCCACTGCAGGGCAAAAGCCTCTCCCATGTTGCGCCAATCAACCGGGTCCTGTGCTTTCTGCTGCCACGTTATACCTGCAAATTTCTTAATCTCATCTTCCCACCTAATTTTCTGTCTCCCCGTCACGCGTTTGTCATCTCTTGGAATCCAGTCAGTTACCCTTAATGACCTGCGGTTATCCTGCCGACGTGCTACGTGCCCGGCCCATGTCCATTTATTCTTCTTGATTTCAACTATGATATCCTTAACCTCCGTTTGTTCCCTGACCCACTCTTCTCTCTTCCTCTGTTCCTCCTCATATAGTTTAGCATATTCACGCTATGTTATGACTGCAAGCGTGGTGCTGTCCAAGTATTCACTGCGGGGCCTCTGAAAAGCTCAGAGCTCAAAAGTGAGGGAGGGGTTCACACTCGCTCCCACTATTCTCCTTCACCTATGGTCACTTCCTTGCCGTTGTGCGCTGCATCGCAAGTCGCGTGCGTAGTATGCCATGCACTATAGTCAGGGAAAGCTTTAGGAGTCTGCAGTATTTCCTTCTCAACGACGGATGCACAGAAGACTGCACCAGTGGGAGCGCACTCGAGACTGACGTCATGACCTGGAGGACCAATGACCCCGCCTTCGGAGAACATTGCCTAGCGGATGAGCAGTACTATTTCTTTATTCGCGGAAGCGGTAGGCTGTCACGCTTCGGTCAACTGGGCGGAGCCTCTCCACACTTTAGTTTCCCGAATATAGATAGTGTCAGGCTTGAGCAAAGCACAAAATACTTGGTCTAGCATGTTCGTCTCGGCACGCTGTCCTTGCGGAAGGCTGTTCGAAAAAAAAAATGATCTGGCATGGCGTAAACAATAATGCGCAGTAGAGCGCAACATTTCACCGTGCGGAAGGGGTCTCGGTATGGAAAAGAACGCTGACGTATCGTTCTACCCATTACAAATGCGAGGTAGTTTTATGCGGGAACCAGCAGTGACAATTACCAGGGCCATGTGAATTCCACGGCGTGTTGGGGCAAACAATCGGTGTCACGCGGGTGGTTGTCGCTTCGAGACCATCCCTATCTCGCCTAGGCTAGAAGGGCACTGATAGCGTTCACATCTACGTCGCTTGGTCGACGGAGATGCAGTTCCTTACACTGGCTCGGGGCACTACAATAGTGTGGAGCGGAGCGGGAGCGACGCTTTGCTAAAACTGTCTAATGCAACCCGCAAAGCCATAATGCCGTTGCGATCCAAGAGACCTAGTGTTTCAGTCTCTTTCATCCACAATGGCACCTCTTGAGTGCTTTGCACCGCTCACGAACACACACGCTAGAGCGAACACTCACGCTAGAGAACACCATACGAATTGCGGCGTAAATACAGCTGCTGCGCTCGGAACGATACTGAAACTGTGAAAATAAGGCTTGTAGACACTTTGTTTAGTAACGCAATCCGACGCCAAGGCTTCACTTTTCATGATTCCTACGGTATTTGAACGATCGCAGTGCCAGATTAACTTCTAGTTTTTTATACTATGAAACTCTCTGTTGCACCGTGTGTCGTTCATTCTTTTCCTTGTCCCTTCTTTTCATCCGTACAAACCTGGAGTAGTAACTTCGCCCATTTCTTCCGAAGTCTTCTTGTAGTCGCACCGACTCGGCCATGAACGTCGTACTCTGGAGCGGTAGTTTGTAGTGATCAATATTAAGATGCTAATTGCTTTTCGCGAACTGGTCATTGCGACGGTCGTCACCGTTATCGACGGGATGCATGAGCTGGGCTTGAGAGCTGGATAATAAGACTAGCATAAAATAAGGCGCAAAGTATCGCTACAGGATATCGGCCATGAAGAATATCGTACTGCTGCGCTCGAAACGTTGCGCAGTCCAAAGCAAAAAAAAAAAAAAAAAAAAAAAAAAAAAAAAAAAAAAAAAAAAAAAAGCGCGTGTCGACCTTCCACTCATCGGTCCACATCGACTTCGTGGATAAATGGATGGATGCCGTCAGCGTCCCCTTTATAACGGGGAGGAGACGAGTGTGCCACTAGGCTCGAAAAAAAAAGGAAAAAAAAAACCCTGTTCCTTCTTCTTTTTTTTTAAGTTGCCCTAATGCCTAATACCAACTCTATAGAAACAAAACAAAAGAGCAAATTCACAGCCATGTTCTCTGCCCTTTACGGCAGAATGTCCTGATTTCTCCCACTGTTTATTTTTGTCCTCTCTCTGTAGTTTTATGCCACCAATACGCTAACCGTCTCTTACTTCTATCGCGGGCGTGTCCAGCCTTCCATTGTTGTCCATAAACCCCAAGGCTTCATGTAGGCTCATGACCAAACGTACACCTGGGTGTGTATCTCCACATTCAATCATTACATGCTCCGTCGTATCCTTATCTGCCCCACAAAACACCGGTGGTAGCGCCGCCTGTAGGCAGAACAAGTCATCGCGTATCAGCGATAACCTGCAGCAATTCTTCAAAATCGCGGTGTATCTTCTGTCGAGCCGTGGCGCTATGCTCATTTCGGTGAACTGAAGGATGAACTTTCGAGTCGAGGCCTGTTTGAGAATGCGTTGCGAAGCTCGATGTGTTTGGGACAATTTCTTTTGCCTCAGTGAGACAAGTACTTGCCAACGCATTGCGGCGACTGGATGGTCGGCCACTTTCTGGGCAGGTGCTGTTACAGCACCGTGAATTCACTGCCCCCCCCCCCACCTCTCTCTCTCTTTTCCTTCTCTTCCCTCCTCTCTCTCATCTTTCTATTCCCCTTCCCTAACCCCCCAGTGTAGGGTAGCTAACCGGAAGTCTTTCTGGTTAACCTCCATGCCTGCTCCCTTTCTGTTTGCTTCCTTCGCCGAGTGCGACTTCGCAGCCCCTGTGTACTCGTCATCCTGGAACAGGAACTGGGATCCTGTAGCACTTTATACGAGAAGAATGCACGCGAATGGAGCTTGGACCGATGCACTCGAGGGTGAACATAAAAAAAAAAAAAAACACCTGCAAGTACGATACCTTCACCACTTCGTGCTTGAGTTTAGCTTCCGGCAAAGCGTACCATACCGCTTCTAGTCGTTGACAAACTGTGCTGCAATTAAAAACCTACAAACGAACAAAATTCTGAGATTTTACGTGCGTAGATCGGAATGTGTTTCGAAAAAGTTTATTTTATCATAAGACGCTACGAACTCATCGAAACAGCGCCTATACCACAAGGACAATAAAATACACAAATGACAGCACAATATACATGAAACGTTTTTACAAAAAAAAATGCCCCCCACCTCCCCGAAGGGAATCGTGAGGAAATGCGAATGCATTTCGCGCGCGCTTCACTCCATTTATATATGGTGGTTGTGGTTCGAAGAAGGAAAAGGCGCCTAATTTCTGCAGCCTGGTCGGGAGCACGGCGCAGCGCCTGTTTTTTAGATGTGAAGCATCTTATGGCGAAGCTTAATCCGGTGGTGGTGGTGGTGGTGGTGGTGGTGGTGGTGGTGGTGGTGGTGGTGGTGTGCCGCGTGCCCGCCCTTAATGCGCATGCGCAAACAGTTAAAGAAAAAATAAAAATAAAAAACCTCCTCTCCCCCTCTCTCTCCTCTAGGCATCCCTCCCCACGGCAACCACACCCTCACTGCGCATGCGCCTCCCTTCCTCTCTCCCCTCTTACACACTACCCCCCTCTCTCCATCCCTGCCCGCGGCGTCTAACTCCCCCTGCGCATGCGCGTCCCCCCCTCTCTCTCTCTCCTCTCCTACGCTCCCCCCCTCTCTCCTCTACGCATCCCTGCCCACGGCGTTCGCACTCCCCACACTGCGCATGCGTGTCACCCCCCTCTCTCTCTCCTCTCCTCCGCTTCCCCCTGTCTCGCCTCGCGACGCCGACGCAGGCAGCGTCTGCTAGCGAGTTCCTTGGTTGAAAAAACCGACTGCTCGCGCTGCACAACCGTTCACTGGCCACCCCGTATATATGGCAATGGATCGACCTCCAAGGTGGTGCCGGTGGCGGTTTCTCCTGTGCGTTGTTGAACAATAAAAATTCGCAGCGTGTGCGTTAACTAAAAGCGGAGTGCGGGTCTCTGTGTCCAGTCGGAGTCTTCTGTCTCTCATTGCCCATTAGCAGCGATTGGCATGTTCCAGTAGGAAACACTGCTCCATCCCTGCCTGCTTTGCTCCTCTCCCCAGTTTTCTCTCCTGCGCAACGCTGCGATGAGCGCCAGCGTCAACGCCGCCGCCAGTGTAAGCGTTAGCGCCCGCTGCTTCACATCTACACATGGTTCCCTTTAGCGGGAGATGGTGTAATTTTTTTTTTGCTTCTTTTGTGTTTTTTTCTTCTTTTTTTATTGTTTTAATTTTTTCTTAATTTTCTTTTGTTCTTTTTTTTTCTTTTTTTCTTTTTTTTTATTCTTTTAAATTTTTTTTTCATATATAGCTCCGCCGAGCTCCCGCGATGCGAGCGCCCTCACGCACCAGATCGCGCTCCTCCTCTCCACTCACTATAACACCTGCCGAGGCCACCGCGGACAACGCCAACGCCGGATGCCTGACATAGCCCGACTAAGAAATGCATTCGCATTTAAAACGGGATGCGTAAAGCACGCAGCGCAGCGATGGAGCGGTGTTTCCTACTGGAACATGCCAATCGCTGCTAATGTGCAATGAGAGACAGATGACTCCGACTGGACACAGAGACTCGCAGTCCGCTTTTAGTTAACGCGCACGCTGCGAATTTTTATTGTTCAACAACCCACAGGAGAAATCTCCCACCGGCACCACCTTGGAGGTCAAGATCCATTGCCATATATACGGCGTGGCCAGTGAACGGTTGTGCAGCGCGAGCAGTCGGTTTTTTCAACCAAGAAACTCGCTAGCAGACGCTGCCTATGTCGGCGTCGCGAGGCGAGCAGAGGGAGAGAGGGAGAGGGGGGGGAGCGTAGGAGAGGAGAGAGAGAGGGGCGCGCATGCGCAGTGGGAGTGTGGACGCTGCGGGCAGAGATGCCTAGAGAAGAGAGGGGGGGGAGCGTAGGAGAGGAGAGAGAGGTGGGACGCGCATGAGCAGTGGGAGTGTGGACGGCGCGGGCAGGGATGCCTAGAGGAGAGAGGGGGAGCGTAGCAGGGGAGAGAGGAGGGGAGGCGCATGCGCAGTGAGGGTGTGGTTGCCGCGGGGAGGGATGCCTAAAGGAGAGAGAGGGAGAGAGGAGGTTTTTAGATGTGAAGCATCTTATGGCGAAGCTTAATCCGGTGATGGTGGTGGTGTGCCGGCGTGACCACCCTTACTGCGCATGCGCAAACGCTTTCAAAAAAAATAAAAATAAAAAAACCTCCTCTCTCTCCTCTAGGCATCCCTCCCCGCGGCAACCACACCCTCACTGCGCATGCGCCTCCCCTCCTCTCTCATCTCTTGCGCTTCCCCCTTCTCTCCTCTAGGCAATCCCTGCCCGCGGCGTCCACACTCCCACTGCGCATGCGCGTCCCCCCCCTCTCTCACCTCTCCTACGCTCCCCCCTCCCTCCTCTAGGCATCCCTGCCCACAGCTTCCACACTCCCACTGGGCATGCGCGTCCCCCCTCTCCCCTCTCCTGCGCTCCTCCCCTCTCCCTCTCTCCCTCTGCTCGCCTCGCGACGCCGACACAGGCAGCGTCTGCTAGCGAGTTTCTTGGTTGAAAAAACCGACTGCTCGCGCTGCACAACCGTTCACTGGCCACCCCGTATATATGGCAAGGGATCTTGACCTCCAAGGTGGTGCCGGTGGGAGATTTCTCCTGTGCGTTGTTGAACAATAAAAATTCGCAGCGTGCGCGTTAACTAAAAGCGTACTGCGGGTCTCTGTGTCCAATCGGAGTCTTCTGTCTCTCATTGCCCATTGGCAGCGATTGGCATGTTCCAGTAGGAAACACTGCTCCATCACTGCCTGCTTTGCGCCTCCCCAGTTTTCTCTCCTGCGCAACGCTGCGATGAGCGCCAGCGTCAACGCCGCCGCCAGTGTAAGCGTTAGCGCCCGCTGCTTCACATCTACACATGGTTCCCTTTAGCGGGAGATGGTGTAATTTTTTTATTTTTTTTGAAAGGGTATTTGCGCATGCGCAGTAAGGGTAGTCACGCCGCACACCACCACCACCGGATTAAGCTTCGCCATAAGATGCTTCACATCTGACACCTGCCGGCGTGCACACCTCCTCAACCTATCCTCCTCCTCCGCGGACAACGCCGCACAACGCCAACGCCGCACAACGCCGGATGCCTGACATAGCCCGACAATGAAATGCATTCGCATTTAAAATGTCCAAGTCCACAAAGTGTCCGTAACACATGCTGCTAAGGGCTAACGTACACACACACTTATCACAATACGTATGATCATGATGGACATTTTAGCGGGGGGACTGGGGCCACCGCGGTGATACGGGGGTTACGGTACTCGGCTGCACCGTAATACTGGAACGGCGTGCTCTATGACAGCGTAAACATTGCCTCATCAAGTATGCTTTCCAAGAACGCATCACTGATTATCTGCAACGCTAATTGAATCATCGCTGTCGAACTTTTATTTGTATTCCCACCCCTATGTAACACTCCGTAATGGGGGGCCTTAATTTAAGGAAATAAAACTGAACTGCACGAATTCTTGTGCAGCTGAGTGCAACCTTTTTTTAGGAGCGAAGCTTCCTAGCACGGTGCTAGCTGTGGCGTCTCCCCCTCACGCGGGAGGAGTGAGCTTTATGAGCGCTGGAGCGCGGATGGCGTCTGAACGATGCGCAAAGCGCGAGAATACGAACGCATGCGAAATGGAGGCAGATTTGTCTCCCTCTCCCTCTTTCTTCGTCTCTGCCGTCTCCCCTCGAACCGGCGAACGCGCGTTACCGCCGCCGAGCGCAGCAGACGCTCTCCACCCGTGCGGCGCAAACAAGGCGCGCGCCGCACACTCAATCGCTCAGTCGTTCCCGCCACCGAGCGCAGCAAGCGCTCTCCCCACCCGCTCCCCACCCTACCACCGTCATGAAAGCCAGCAGCGAGATCAGGCGCACAGTCGTTGGCGTCCCATTTATAAGAAGCTTCGCTCATCGGTTGTATTCGTGCACGGAACAGCTCCTAGTTTTTTTTCTGTGGCACGTCTCTTGTGATCGTCCTGACAATCTCGGTAGTCATCTGCTAACGTTATCTATACGGGCAGCTTACCGCTCTTTCATAGTAGAGCATTGAGCACGTCGGCGTTCGCGTTCTCTGGTGCATTCCTTGTGTTAAATTAGTGTTTCGTCTCACTGCCGAAGCGGATGTCACAAGTCACACAGGAAGAAGCGCGTCTTGCCTTGTCTTTAGCCATGAGTGTCGTCACGAGATTTTCGTGCCTTGCATGGGGATGCGCAGTAATAGTATATTATGATGTTCCCTCAATAAAAATTTTTGGTTGAAAGTCAGCGCTCGTGTTGTGTCTACTCTTTCTTAGTCCTTGTTCTTTTGCGCTGTTTTCGCCTCTACTAGCCACGAATCTTTACCAACTTTGCCCAGTTTTCTAATCCTACACCTTGGCGTCTCTCCTCCAATGAGGACGCTTTGAATGAGCATATATCAAGCACCAGTGCTCGCTATATGCTTGTCGACGTCATCTTTACGCGGGATTGGCCATATGCTGTGTCCAGGTGTATGGGAACTACGTATGTTACCACAAATATTTAATCATGGTCGTGGACGCTAGTTGTAGGGCTGGACAAGTGCCACTATGCTTTAACGGGGGGTGTATCCGTGCCAAACGATTCTATAGCGAACACGAATATACATGTGCAAGCTCTCGTATACCAGCGTAAGAAAGTGCTTTATAACCTCAGTTCTTATTTCTCTGCGTAATTTAATTGCTTGCCTGCAACAAAGGCTAGATTTACAGAACAATCTATTACGATATATGCATTTTAAAACAGACGGCCGATGACGCATAGGCGTGAGAGAGCTTGATTGATCAACATTAGCTTGTCAGTCTTGCAGATCGATGAAAGCAAGGACTTACTTATTTACACGTGTAAAATTGGGGGGACCCTTAAGCTTCGCCTTTAAGAGTTGAACGCGATAGCGATATCCTGTCCCTAGTGCGTACTTCAACCACTTAGTGCATACTATGTAATGGGTAGCACGCTTTAAACCACGAGCAATTATGCGCAGGAAATGAGGGAAATATTTTCGAACTTTCTATGCACCAGTACGTGGTCTAAAGGAAATAGGCGCAGTAACGTGTGTGCCTTTTGTAATGGGTGGACGACTTTGAACCACAATGTCGTTATGATATTCATATCTTCTGACGACCGATGGTAAAGTACCCTTGTACCACGCAATACTACTGCGATATTACATGTTGTATTGGGACGCCTGTATACAGGACGCGTGTGTTTGTAAAGCATGAAAGTTATTTTCACTGCATTTCCAAGCAGAGGAAGTTATTTTCACTGTATTTCCAAGCAGAGGCGTGGCTCTGGGGTAGAACACCTGCTTGCCACGCAGACGGCCCGAGTTCGATCCTCATTCGGACCCGGAAATTTTTATTATTCATTTCCATCATTGTCGATTTTTCGATCACGGACAAGATGACGATTTCTCGCTCACAACCAACGACGCCGCCACCGACGCCGACGCTGGAATTTCTGCGAAACGAGCTCTTTAACGCTTTCGCGTTAATAATTAATGTAGCGTTTCTTTAAGGTAATTTACTCAGACATTGAGCTAGAGAGAGACGGATGTCTTCCGCCATTTATTATCCCTGTTCTAACCACGGCCCTCTTCTTCATCCTGATGTCTTCCCGTTGATGCTTCAGGCACAGACTGCTTCAATTAATAGCCTGTATCCGTGGAGACACGGTTCATTTTCGTGTTATCTCGCCTCCTATGACGGAGGGATCAGCCATTCTTTTTTCTCCTGACGGACGTAGAAATTCACGGCACTCGCCTTTTAAATATAAAGAATGAAGTTTCATTCTACACATTTACTTGACAATAATGCTCACAACTGATAATTAACTACCTCTGCTGAGACACGGTTTACTTTCATGTTACTGTTTAGAAAAAAAAAATATTTACACTATGTACAGAGCATAAATTACGCATGACACATCAGTGCACAGAGATACATGCACATTTTCACAATTGTACATCACAAAAACTAACACTTCAACAGTATGAGAAGTGGAATGCCTCGCAGTTGCATTACAATGACGCTCACAACTTATCATCGTCGTCATAGCACTAATCCGGGCAACTAGAGCTGGTTTAAAGCGGAGAATACTCGCAGTATACGGCGTAAAGACAATACAAGCGCTTATTTCGTTGCATAATTTTATTTATGCTCCCTCGGTACTCAAGATTGTTAGCTGTTTAACACCAAGGTAACATAATTTATGTGCAGTCGGTCATACACCTGTGGTACGTTTTACGAAAGCAGGAAATCTCGAAGACTAAAAAAAGAGGCCCGGCAGCACTTTATTAGGAGCGAAGCTCCTTAGGCCGGCACCCCGCCGTCGCCGTCGCCGTTGAAGCTCGCTGGCACGGTGTCAACTGTGGCGTCTCCCCCCTCACGCGGGAGGATAAATGAGCTTTATGAGCGCTGGAACGCGGATGGCGTCTGCACGATGCGGAAAGTGCGTGCATACGAACGCATGCGAAACGGAAGCAGATTAGTCTCCCTCTCCCTCTTTCTTCGACTCTGCCCTCTCCGCTCAAACCGGCGAACGCACGAAACTATCACTTCACCCTGTCGTCCGCCCAGTGGTTGGTCCGTTGCCTGGACAATGAAACGCCGCGGGCGTCCCATTTCTAAGGAGCTTCGCTCATCGGTTGTATTCGTACACGGAACTGCTAGTTTTTTAAACTTCTTTCTTAAGGCGAAAGACTTTAATGGCTCACACTCGCTGCGTCCGACCATGCGTCCGTCCGTCCCCTGGAACGATCCTACAGCTGTCCCCTCTCCCCCCTCACACACTCTCTCAGCAATGACGTGATGGCACAGCTGCGCATAGCAATTGCGCCGCTACAGCCTGTGACCTCTCCCCCTTACAGTCTCTCATCAATCACATCATTGCTGAGAGTTTTAAAAAAAGAAAAAGGAAATAGAAAAAAAAGAAAACATAAAAGAAAACAAAAACAATAATAATAATAAAAAAGAGACATGGCATAGCCAGTCGAATGGCCACAGGCATTCGCCGAACACGCTTTGGAATTTACTAAGTGTCCATCAATTTTTTCTGCATGTAATATGTTAAATGTTGCGAAACAGAAGAGGTGCCTTCTCTATAGGGATTGGGTTGAGGGACCGGGATACTATACTCATACTGATGGCTGGTAGGCACAACGGTATTGGCGCTGTAGCGCCGTAAACGCTCTGAAATCATTCTCCAGCGCCCTACAACGTGCACAATACGCCGTCGTCAATTACCGCAATGATGGATAATAATAATATTTGGGTTTAACGTCCCAAAACTACCATATGATTATGAGGGACGCCGTAGGGGACAGCTCCGGAAATTTCGACCATCTGGTGTTTTTTAACGTGCACTGACATCGCACAGTATACGGGCCTACCATTTCGCCTCCATCGAAGTGCGACCGCCGCGGCCGGAATCGAACCCGCGACCTTTTCGGTCAGCAGACGAGCACCGTAGCCTCTACACCACCGCGCCGGACCACAAGGATGGATAGTGTGATCCACCATTACACATGGCGGACAAATCTTAGCAATGGGTGGGAATCGCGTTCGGCTTTATGAACATAAAAAATGGTGCCGATAAGTAGTCAGGGTTCCTGAGAACGTGTGATTAAAATAATATTAAGGCGAAAGCCTTAGATCTCCCATCAAAGGCGAAAATTGACCGGCATCTCGCGTCGGCGGCGTCAAATTGTGTGATGCGAAAAACGATCACATGACCACGTCATCACGCGATATCATCACGGCATCACGAATAGACACAAATTTGTGACGTTGATATGACGTCATCGTGACGTCATATTGACGTCCCGTAGCGTGACGTCGCACGATTACGTCATCACGTGACGTCGTAGCTTGGTGGGTTAAAGGTGGGCCGATCACGGAGGCAGTGAAAAACTAGGTTAGGTGCAGAAAGCTTTCGGAGGGTGACGGGGAAGGATGAATACATGAACTGAGACAAAAAAAGAAAAAAAGATGGCTAAGTGTGCTACTTGTGACCATTTCGCTTATCTACTGCGATGAAACATCTTTCAGACTGCGTGAACCCATTGATTAGAATGTTCTTTTTAAGTCACTAGCAGCTCTGTAAAACTTTAGCGCATTTTCTGCTCGTGGTCCAATGTACTGAGTTGCCGTGACAGTTTCCTTTCGTGTAGTACAACTCCAGTACGTTATTAGACTGTACCCCGGTGTGATGAGTGGAACAAAAAAGTGAGGACGACGACGAAGGTGCAGCGCCGAGCGCGTGGGAATTTGGAGCCAGCACTGTGCGTGAGGCCAGCGAATCAGCTGGTGACCTGTGTGGTTCCATCGAGGTGGTATGCCACGATTGGGCCACGTGTGGAGAAGACGTGGCGAAAAGCTTCGCGGCTGGGGACGAGCCGAAGCAGCGGGAGACGCAAGACAGCCGGGCCGAAGCGTCGGACGCCGGCGGCCCAGGGTCCAGCCAGGGAACGCGGCCGTCCGTGCTGCTGCCGCCCAACCACCAGCTGGGGCGGCGTTGCCGGCAAGAGTACCACATCTCGGGGCGCGGCCTGGTCTGCTGTTCTGTTCCTTGCCGAGGGCATCGCGGATCTCGGCGAGGCGTCTCCGCGGTCAGCTGTTCAGCCCAGCAACGAGCGTGGCCTGGCTGACGGTCACGATTGCGCCGAGCATCGCGTCTCGACGCAAGCTGTGAGCTGGGCAGGCTAGCCATTCCCTGCACGGAGCACTGCGTCTCCATGCGGGTCGACTGCGTTCGTAGTTGCACCCACGCCGCCAAGCTACATCGTCGCCACAGCGTCGCACATCGAGACGCATCCCGCATCATGTCGCCTTTCGGCCGCCTCCTGCTCTGCACCTCAGCGTCCGCCGTTCCGACCATCGCACCGTGAGGTCTTTGAACTTTGATTTGGACTGACATTCATTATAGCCCTCGGATAGTTTAGTCTCCGTGTTCTTGTACCTTTGTGTTAAGCTGTGTTTTCGTGTTGTCATAAACGTCGTGTGTGTCTTTAACCACGTCGTAGTCCCAGTGTCCATTTCCTCTTCGCACGGCACGCGAACAAGCGTGACGATGCAGTCCATTTAATTTCTTTACACCCGGGCAATTTCCTTCCTCGAAGAGCTTCTGTGTTCTTTTTGCAGCCAGTGCTGTCGTGAACGTTGGTATGTCTGGGAGACCAAGGCCTCCACGGCTTGTGGGAAGCTGTAAAAATTTCCTTTCAACCTTCGCTGGTTTCGTTCCCTAGAGGAAGGTTCCCACGATGGTGGCGAGGCGTCCTGTTACACGGCGAGGGTAGAAGGCCAAAGTGTGTTCAGAAAAAGTTTATGTCGTCGTAGGACGCTACGACGAAACACGTGGAAACAGCGCCTACACAACAAGACATTAACGTGTTTAGAAAAAGTCACAGTTTCGCCACTAGGGCGAAGCAATGAATGCGATAGCAAGAAATTAGTTTGTCACACGAAGAACGACAAGCAGCTCGATACTTGCAACGCACCGCCGCAGCACAAAGGACACTCTCTGGGCCGTCCAGCTGGCCGAAAACGCCGCCAGGACCCAAGGGCTACTGGCCGCTATTTAGGCGGGGACCTGTTCCCCAAACCGCTGGACCCAATAAAGTTATTTCTCTCTCTCGAACAGGACGCATAGGTATACACAGGACAAGCGTGAACTAACAACTGTCGCAGTTGTTACGTATTTGTATTTGAGCGACGCGCTGCGAGTGTCCAACAATGCAGAAGCCGACACTGGCGTTGCTTTTGCCTATGACATGGCTCATACCTACTCAGGGGGGATTGGCCAAGGATTGATTATATGATTATATGACTTTTCGACGCTGTTTGATACTTCTTTTTCTTTTAAACTGCGGCACGTGGAATGACCCCTCTGAGTCTCCTGCCACGCGGCGGCGTCTGACGTGTGCCCGGTGTTCTTTTGTTTCATTCTACATCATGAGTGGTACAGAAGGGAGCCACGTTTTCGTGCGCATCTCAAGGACAGTTTTCAATTTGAAAGAAACTGTAAAAGCATTGCGTGATAGAAAACACGCTCAAGCTGTTCCGAGATCTGCGTACCACGAGCGGCAAATGGTGCATATGAATAGCTCGCCGTTATATCGCTGGCACTAGCATGGCGTGTGGCTGTGTTGGCTAGAAGGCTGCGGAGCGAGGGGTCGCTGGTTCGAACCCCCGTTAGGTGGTCTGGAATGACGGCGTCGACAGACGGCGAAAATCAGCCGAGAGTGTCCATATAATTGCTATCGCAATAAAAGCTTAGTTCATCGTAGTGTGAGCGGCATACTGTTACATGCGAGTAACCCAGCCAAGTTCTCGCCTAGAATTGCGTTGTCATAGCACTCATCCGTGCAGCTTGGGCTGGTTGGACAAGAGGAAAAAATCGAAACATTCGGCGGAAAGACGATTCAAGCGTTTGCTTCATTACATGATTACATTTATGCGTCCTCCGCACACAAGCTTGTTAACTGCGCTACAAGATTTCAGCCCGGATTTTGTGTGCAGTCGGTCACAAACGTCTGGCCGAGTTTGCAATGTTCCAGGCATAGAGTTTCTCACAATAATACCTAGAGGGAAATTTGGCGCCACCGTCTATGCGAATTGCTTAAGGGGCGCCGTTGACACGCTGGGAATGACGGTATATGTCTTTGCGAAGCTTCTGTTGGCTTGTGTTGAGCGAGGCTTCGGCTCAAAAGCGGATACGACAGTGCAAATAAAGCTTCTCTAAAACAGCATATTTATACGCCGATCTCGTTCACGCTTATTATATTATAAAATGAACGTCCACTCACCTTTACGGCATAACCAAACGGCGAAAGAATAAAACACGACGAACAGTGGCAGAGTGAATGCTGGCTTTGTCGTCGGCCTGCCAAGTTTAGCGGCCGTTCGTTACTTTTTACGCTTCGCGAAATTGTACATCGACGCAGAAGTTTTCGAAGTTAAATAAAACTCGTTTCTGTGCAATGATAAAAAAAAAAGAAATGGCTGTGACGTGCTCCTTCAGTAAGAAATCAACCAATTCGAGTCCGCCGCGGTGGAGCAGTGGCTAAGGTGTTCGGCTGCTGACCCGAAGGTCGCGGGTTCGATCCCGGCCGCGGCGGTCGCATTTCGATGGAGGCGAAATGGTTGAGGCCCGTGTATGCTGTGCGATGTCAGTGCACGTTAAAGAACACCAGATGGTCAAAATTTCCGGAGCCCTCCACTACGGCGTCTCTCATAATCATATCGTGGTTTTGGGACGTAAAACCCCAGATATTATTATTAATCAACCAATTCGACGCAAGGAACGCGTTGAAGCCAGACGCGTCTTCGAGGTGTTCGGGCTCTACGTGACTGATACAAATCCGAGTCAAGTTCGAAGCTCATATATCCCAGCATTCCCATGCGTACAACATTTCGCAGCTCCAGTTTTCCCTCTAAGGTAAGTGTGGGAAACTCTATGGTCCCAGGAAACCGAGTTTTTCCTCTAGGTAAGTGTGGGAAACTCTATGGTTCCAGGAAACCAGTTTTCCCTCTAGGTAAGTGTGGGAAACTCTATGGTTACAGGAAACCAGTTTTCCCTCTAGGTAAGTGTGGGAAACTCTATAGTTACAGGAAACCAGTTTTCCCTCTAAGGTAAATTTGGGAAACTCTATGGTTCCAGGAAACCAGTTTTCCCTCTAGGTAAGTGTGGGAAACTCTATGGTTCCAGGAAACCAGTTTTCCCTCTGAGTAAGTGTGGGAAACTCTATGGTTACAGGAAACCAGTTTTCCCTCTAGGTAAGTGTGGGAAACTCTATGGTTACAGGAAACCAGTTTTCCCTGTAGGTAAGTGTGGGAAACTCTATGGTTACAGGAAACCAATTTTCCCTCTAGGTAAGTGTGGGAAACTCTATGGTTACAGGAAACCAGTTTTCCCTCTAGGTAAGTGTGGGAAACTCTATGGTTCCAGGAAGCCGCCAACACTTCTTAAAGCGACCCTGTAACACCTCACGAACATAGAAAACGGTGCCGATCAATCGACGGGGTTCCTGTGAGCATGTGAGCAAAATATTAAGCGGGGCTTCTGTAACTCACTGATTTCGGTGGCGGCGTCGTTTACGAAAAACTCGGTGCCGACAAGCGTACAGAAATGCGGCCCTCGAAGGTGGGCCGGTCACGGGCTTATTTGATTGCGCTGCTTTCCAGTCATTGAGGCTCCCTCAATCGTGGGCTTGCCGCCGATCAGCCGTTTCTGATATGGCAACGTGATCTTTTGTCGAGGTCATTTGTCATTTCACGTTGCCACATTACGTTGTTGCCTGGATATGAACGCGTGACCGTCGTTGTTGCCTGTAGAAACTGAAATGTATATGCCAAGCACGTGGGTTAAGGCTCGATTCCCGGCCCGGAGGAAGGAAGCAGGAGGGAGCACTGCTCTATGTCAGCGTCATAGAAAGAAAGAAAGAAAGAAAGAAAGAAAGAAAGAAAGAAAGAAAGAAAGAAAGAAAGAAAGAAAGAAAGAAAGAAAGATAGATAGATTAAAGAAAGAAAGAAAGAAAGAAAGAAAGAAAGAAAGAAAGAAAGAAAGAAAGAAAGAAAGAAAGAAAGAAAGAGGGTAGTACGTCAGGGATGCACACACCAAGCTTCGTTTGCCACCATTCCACGATCCTGCAAGGGCTCTTTACTGTTATTGCAATGCACATTGTCAAATATTGTCAATTGTACCTAAAAAAGTGGCGAAAAATCAGTCACCTGCTTCCCGGCGAAATGCGAAGTCGAGGGTATCGACTGCGTCGACGGAGGGAAGTTTACTGCCGTTGGCTGATTGCATAGCGGTGAAAGAAATACTTATGTTTGGCTCAGTGTTCAATAAACAAAAAAGTACACAAACTTCCCTCTCCATAAATGCCGATAACGTAACTGCCTTTGTACTTCTCGTCTGCGTAGACGGGTGTCTGCTTATTGTTTCGTTTTCTTCTATGCTATTGCGAGACGGCGATGGACAGTGACACAGGCAGGGGGTGGGTGTCTGGAAGTTTCAACCCCCCCCTCCTCAAATTTTTAAATTTTTGCACGTTCATATACACTCACACATACAAACGCATGGACGCACATACGTAAAATACAGTGTGAACCTCAACATTCACCCCCCACCTCCCGCAAAAAACTTCTGGCTGCGTTACTGCCAATGGAAAACACGCGGCGTGCTCCACCCGTGCTACTTCAAACACTGCACGTGCCTGAGTCTTTCACTTGTCTCGTTGATGCATGCCGTTGTTCCTAAAGAAACTTGCAGTGCTCACCTTGGACAAATCAACGACTCCCCTCCCAATCTCAATGAAGCAGCACACGAGGCGGCGCGAGAGCTCTCCAACCGCACCTCCCCGAGCATGCGTTCTACCGGTGAAGGGGATAACTGGGAAATTCCCACAACATATAACGAGCTCACAAAGCATTTCTCTTTGTCCAGAAGGATTTTCCCTCCACCTCACAAAAATCTCACTAGGCCCCAAGCACTTACATTACAGCTATTGCAAACCAAGACGTATCCCAGCTTGAAAATGTTAAACATGAATTTACCCTGACCTATACCAAAGTAATCTTTGCCCAGATTGTGGGGAAATAGCTTCATTAGATCACATGCTCTGGCAGTGTACCAAATTCGCTCATTTACCTAACATCACCTCTGCCAGGTGGGAGGCGGCAATCCGCAGCTCATCCTTGGCAGATCAGCTCTGGGCTGTCCACCAAGCCCGCGAGGCGGCTGAGGGGCTCAGCCTCTCGGTCCCCACGTGGGAGCGGCCCGCAACACAGTGATATGTGTTTTGGAGGGCCCAATAAAAGTTTATCCAATCCAATCCAATCTGAAGCTTCGTCTGCAAGAGTGGAACGCGATATTGCAATCGGAAGTCGTTCGCATCACCTTCTCATTAGCCTGCCCCGCTTGACTTATCGGTGGACACCTCAACCGTGTCGCCGGGAAAGAAACGTCTGCGCAAGTTTCTTTCAGTAGGAACTCGCCTGGGGTTCCTACTGCAACTATTTTTGAGGAGCGCTCATTTCGCCATCATTCATTATTTCGCGAAGTGACGAAGCACCCACTCCGTGCACGTAAGGAAATACGCGCACCTACGCAGCTGCGCATTTCGGTGACGCTGTGGCTGATAATGATAACCAAGTATGCGTGAGCGCTTTCTAAAAGGTGGGCATTTAAACCACCCGCTTGTTTCGCAGTTCACATAGTTTGACGCCTGGTGTGATCCTACAATTCTGCCACGCAATATTACATGTATCGCGGCTCCTCGCAATGCGTGACGCCTGTACCAAAGTTTCTTCCGAGATGAGTTCAAGCACTGGCGTGGCCCTCTTGTAGAACACCTGGCTGGCACTCACAGTGCCTTGCATCGACTCCAGCTCGAACCTCTAATATTTTTTCTTGGCATCAGTAGCGATTTTTCGCTCACAGACAACGCCGATCTTGCGCTAACAACTAACGCTGCCGGAATTTATGCGGTACGGGCTCTTTGCCGGTATCGCGTTAAAACCATCGGGACTTTTCCCATTGCACGCTTTATCTCTTTTACGCACCTCAAGAACGAGTCTTCCAGCAAGATATTGCTTTGTGTTTAGCTAAAAGATTTCGCTTGAAAATGCGCAATCTTGATTTGGCTACTCTCCATCAGTCTAGCTTATGCAGTATATAAAGCCGGAAGGAAGCAGCCCCTCAGACAGCTCTGACAAACATTCGCACCATATCAATCTTCTTGCGTGGCCTCAGCGATCAGCTGCGGCAACGCACGTTACCCGAGGTCATCTCGGAGGCCGTGCCTTCTGCAGCATAGTTACCGCAGTCGCCATGGGAGGCCGCCAACTGGCCGACTGCGCGCTTATAGAGTTCTAGTATAGAATACGCCGTAGAGCAGGGGTCGCGACCTTTTTGAGGCGGAGGGCCGAGTTTCGTGTAGCCGACATGGCGGAATTCGAGGGGAGAGGGGGGGGGGGGGGGGGGCTGTGCAGGCAAATAAAAAAATTCGGCCAATTGGCAATAATGATCTCCAAAATTGGAACAGAAGTCATGTGTATTGTTAGCGCGCGTCACAAGGTTGCAATTTGTAAACATACAAGAAAAAAAAAAGAAGCTCTTTGAATGCCACTTTTGGTGCTGAACATTATTAGCCAATTACCAATTATCACCGTCACCGCTGCTCACTGATAGTGCAGAAAGTCGTTCATTGGTTAAACAGGGGCAGGCAGGCGGGGGGGGGGGGGGGGGGGGTTATGACCTTGGTTTGGGGTCCGCATAACAAAGCCTCGGGGGCCGCATGCGGCCCGCGGACTGCAGGTTGCTGATCCCGGCCGTTGAGCGCTCATCCTCACCCGGAAGTGTAATAACGCGGTCAAAAGCAAAGAAAATGCTTATGGTCATGACACCCGCTGAAAAAAATCTTTTTGCCCCCTTTATCAACCACATTGTGTAGTTTCCAGGAAAGCACGCCTTCGGGCCACAGGAAAAAAAAAAAAAGCACCACGTCAACTATTCTTGATGTGGTGCTTCAAAGCTCTAATTCCTTTAGTACTGGATGGATTCGAAAATTTCTTGTGCCAGGTGATTCGTCAAACGAGAACGTCCATAGTGAAGCCATTCAGTTATTACTTGGAAGAGTTGTTCGGGAGAGTTTGGCGCTCTTTTGATCTCGCCGCCAGTCTGGAAACTACTGCACTTGAGTCTGGCAACAGCGCGCTTTCGTGCCGCCGACAGCCGCCAACGCCATTTTGTGCCGAGGTTACTCGTGGGGCTACTACGCACGCGAAGTCGCTTTCGGCAGTTGTGCGCGTTTTGTGAGCGACCGGGTGCATCTTTGCTGATATTCGTGCGCGAGTCGGCTGCGTACAACATCGTGGACCTGCACGGAGATCGCTATGGGAGCTTGCAGCGTGGTAGGCTGCTCTAATTCGCAAAAAAAAAAAAAAAAAAAAAAAAAAAAAAAAAAAAAAAGGGGTTCGCCCTGGGAAGCATTCTCGCGGTGTCCACTTAGTGGACATGTCCACTTCGGCCTCCACTGATTGGCTGGAGCGCGCCGCCTGTTTCCGGTCTTTCTTCCGCAACGTCATTTTGACGCCATGCAGCTTTCGCAACTCGACACAAATGAGAAAGACGGAATGCGTTTCGCCGCAACGAATGCTGCCCCCCAGAGATCCGCATTTGGACGCACATCTCGGAGGCCGTGCATGACCTCTAATCACGTTGCCCTTGTATTAGGTTTAACGCGGCCGCCCGCCTGACGCACCTGAAAGGTCGATACGCATTCCCTGCATCGTTCTTCAAACATCTCAACACCGTTCATACGGAAGTTCAGACTTGGCAAGTTTGTTTAAGAGTCCTGTTACCGTACATTTCGTCCACTTTCTTCCTCTTTACGCTGGGAATGAGCTGGCGGGTTCGGTGCGTCGACGTGTTCAAGAGCGCCATGACGTCATGACTCGCCGTTTTTTTGCGTAACTGAACGCGCCCTGCCGAAGTGGACATGTCCACTAAGTGGACACCGCGAGAATCGCGCCCCTGTACCGTTTTCCGCAAGGCGTCAAGAATCGAGCTCGGCGCCGCGTTTGGGAAGTAAGAAGGAAGCGAGATAAGTGGAAAGCCAACGACAACTCCCGCCTTTGCGAGGTAAGTGTGAAATTAAGTTTGCCCAAGTAGATTCGCATTCACAGTGCGCATGTGTTTAAATGCAGGTCCACTTCGAGCCACATCAGTTCGAGCCTTTTCGCAAAGGACCGAAGAAGCTCAAGTGGACAGCTGTGCCAACGCTGCTTCCGCATTGCGCAGGACAAGAAGAAGCGGAAACCTACTAAAAAGAGAGAGGTAAATCTCATGCGCCGTCGTTATCGCGGCTTGCTTACAACGGTGACTGCGTTTTATTGATAAGCAAGCGCTCTTTGCGCGATATCGCGACGGGCATGCCGCGATCAGAGCCTGCCCGCGATATGCCGCGAACCAAAACAGCAACGCGCACTTCATTTCCACTCGCCCACGACGTCCTGCCTTTGACGCATGTTAAGCTACTCTCCTATATAGCTACCTTTTCGTTAACACATTCAAATACGCGCGTCATCCGCAGTTATTTTCACCGATAAAAGCTAGTCAGAGACGGAGTGCTAGGACGCTCGTCTACGCGAGCTTACGGTGCCTCGGCACAAGATGGCGGACAGCGCCGCCGCTAAACTTGGATGGTTGTTGGCTCCGCCCCTCCGCCGAACTCTCTGGTTCGAAGCATACACGCTAGAGACGAAGGAGATACAAAACATCGTCGTTAGAGACCAAGGAGGTTTAACAAGTGTTGTCATTGTCAGAAATGAAGCTCAAGGCTTTGGATCATAAACTGTATTGCTCTTGTAGAGCGCCACTGGTCTACGTGAAATATATTTCTCACGTGAGGTGGTCTGCGTGAGAGACTCTCACGTAGACCACCACGCGTGCCGAATTGATAGGTTCGCCTCTTTCCTGGGCATGCGCTGATAGGTTTTAAAGCGAAAGCTGCCTAGTCGAGCGAGTTTCGCTGTGTACTCCTCGTGGCCTTGAAGCGAAGAACGGATACCCCGTGACCAGCCGCGCAAAATTTAGTTGTGGCGTTGCAGTCGTGCACGATTCTACAGCGAACGCCTTCGTCGAATCGTCTGTCTACCTCTCCGAATGCCCTTTCTCAGGGTGCGAGGTGAAAACGCAAGTAGCGCGGGCATTCGCTAGCAGAGAAGCACGCGAGCGCGAGCGTCTATTGGTAGTTCAGGAGCCTGGCGTTTCGTTTTAAGAGCTAAGAGCTTTCGCTTGGCTAACCGGGCCTAGCCGATCTGAGCCGCAGCCATCTTTTGTGTCCACCTTCTTTTCCGCCGCACTCCGTTTTTTTTTTCAGCTGTTAGCCGACGTGTGTGGTGTCTTGACTTCTCTTTTGTGTCTGTGCTTGAACGCCCTGTCCCTTTAAATTCAATAACTAGATATGACATTGGCTGGCGTTGATTGAAGCTCTATGCAGAAAAAGGCATGTAATTTAGTTTTTATGTAATTGCAAGGGCGTGGATAGGGGGTTGCAGACTGGGCACGTGCCCGGTCTGCCACCCCTCCGCACCCGGCCCCCTTCGACTGCACTTGCTGCCCGGCCACCACTTCAGATCAGGGACGTTACTGCAAATATGAACCACGTAGCCCAAATATACGTCGGGACAGGTCGTATGTGTGTTGTGGAGTTAAAAAGCCTGTGTGTCGAGTGCGCAGATATGGAATCATGCCGTAACATAATCGCTGCAATTGACTTCTCGCCGGATATGTTACGTTTGATTTTGTTTTGAACTGGCTCATGATGCATGGTTGCTTGCTGGGGCAACGGTACGCTGTGCGCTGGTTAAAGCGTATCATTTAAGCGTACGTGTCTTGTTCAGTAGGGTGAGGGATGCACAATTGTGAAAATGTGAATGTGTCCCTGAACACTGATATGTCATGCATAAATTATGCTCTGTACATAGCGTAAATAAATTTTTTCTAAACAGTCACAGCGTAAAGCTTTCTGTATCGTGCACCGTTGGTGTCAACTGGAATAGGTCACTAATTTATATTGTGTTTCATTAAGGCGTAAGCCTTGCGTAAGAGTTTATTTCGCTGCTAAATTTTTGTGTTTGGCCTTAATATGACGTCACATAAAGTGACGTCGCACGATAGCGTTATCACGTGGCACCATCGCTTGGCCAATAGGAGGCAGTGCAATACCAGTCCGGCGCAGAAAGCTCTAGGACAACAAGGGGGGGGGGGGGGGGGGGGCTTTCGCCGTCGAGTATTCTTGGGAGAACGCGTAAAGGACCGCATCAGGGTTGCCAGGTTGGGCTATCAGTAGCCAAATCGGGTTACTTTTTTCTGGAGTTGGCGGGACTTTTTGGTCGTTGGCTATTTGGCTACTTTTGGGCTATTACCTGCCATCGCTTCAAACGCTCATTTTCCAGTGCCTTTTCTCCTCTTTATTGGTTGTTGCGCCTCAATGTCGATGTGAATCAAGTGTTTACGTGTATAGTTATCTTTCATTCATCCTTTCTGCTATACTTTCCTTGTCCTTTTGCATTCTTTAGGTATCAGCAGCCTTCACCAGACAGTTGTGGCTGTCAGTAATAATGCATTCCTTTCCTTTCAAAGCGAAGCTTCCTTTGCCGGTTTCGCGTGGCTGCTGAGTCGTTCATTCTCACGGCGGATAAATTAAATTTGTGGATTTCAATCAAAGTGTAAATGAAAGCACACGCCAAGAGGCTTAAAGGATTTTTAAGCGTTATGCCTGCAATCACCAAACTCTACTCATCACCGTTGGTTTGAAAGGATACAATTTACCACTGTTTCACTTGAAATGAGTTCCAACATAAGCGTTCGATGTGATGCGCATCGTTCAGCTTTAGCTATTAGCTTTATGTAACAAACAAGCCATTCTTCTCCTCCATGGGGTTCCCCTTTCCTTTGGCTAGAGTCCTGAGATTGTGGCCTCACTTCAAAGAAGACAGACGAATTAACTCGCTAGACCCTTCAAAAAGTTGATTATCTACCTACAAAGAGCAACAATAAAATACAAATGCCAGCAAGCAAGGCGGCATTTCACTTCCGTTTCTGCTTTTTGCAGCAGATATGCGCTATTGCATTGAGGAGCAGCAGACTCGAATGCATGCATGTCATATCGGTAACTCTCTACAAAAGGTGTTGCTTGTTTTAACCTGGCTTTTATTTGTTGATCTTGCTCCATTTCATTGTTTTGTTTATTTATGAACTCTATCCGTAATATATTATTAAACAGAAACCTTTTTCTATAATGAATTCTTTTTGGCTATTTTGGGCTATTTTCATGAATTACATTTGGCTACTTTTGGGCTATTATTGGGGCTGAATTTGGCGGGTTCCTCTCTGAGTACCTGGCAACACTGGACCGCATGACTTTTTCTGTTTTAAACTCGGAAGGAAGTTCGCTGTAGGTACCGTAGGGTAGGCATCGTTCACATGGTCGACTTCGCATTCAATGATATAATTTATTGCACATTTGCCCCTTTAACGTAGTGCTTGCGCGACAAGTTACAATACTTTGTAACTCAACAGTAGATCAACTTTTATGTGAACTACCTCACTAATCATTCCAGAAAATAAAACCGTATACTGTCAACGTGTACACACATTTATGAAACTGGTATATGCAAAAGTTTAGCATTGCATAATATTTCCTACCCGCTTGGAGATAGTGTACTGTGCAAGCCGTGATAATCAAATATGTTTTACAAAACTTGCACGAGGCTGGCAAGCGCGGCGTATCCAGCCGCTTTAACCTCGATGCGTCTATGTGTGTATGGGATTTCAGATTATATTAGGTTGACGTGTGTGAACGTTATACCTGCATGTGATAACGCAACTGCATGTTGTATGTACCACTCGCTGGCTTGAGAACTTCTTACGTGTTATGTTATGTGTTATGTACCTTATTCTCGAGACTTTTAATTCTCTTAACTTTCAGCGCTGTAACTCTGTTACTTAACTCATTTGTTCTATGTAAGAGGAATTTTTCATCGTCATCAATTTACTGTGAGAACATTGTTGGAAGTGTAACTTTGGACTCTGCAGGTTGTAAGTTCGACTCTCTCAAGAACTAAGGAGTAGCCGGTGCGCTATTTCTACACCAACATATCCTTCTACTGGGATGCCTTCATGGATGACGAAAGAGCGCCAACATAGTCAGGGACGAGAAGTCAGGCGGTTCCACATGCATTTGTCTAACACGACCGAAAGGCGAAAGCGATCTGCTGCTTGTTCTTCGCACTCAATTGTATTGACCCCCCCCCCCCCCCCCCCCCCCCCCCGCCTCTTTCCAAAAGCTATCTGCACACAACGTGGTTTATCACTCGCTCCGGGATCGGAGGCATTTGTAGCTTTTAGTACCTCACGCGACTTCGCATTGACTCCGGGACTGGCGCACCTTTGACAAAGAGGGGATGTCATAGGATGACCTCATCATGTGACGACACGTTATTGCGAACTATGACGACTCGTGATGTCAATTACACATTTTTTTTAATCGCTCGTGTTAATGGCGATGCTCACATTTCACGTTTTATGAGACAGCTAAGGCTTTTCGCCTTAGTAATTTAACGTCTGTATTTTCGCGCGCAGCGCTAATGTGTAAACCTGAAAGAAAAGAATAAACCATTCAAGAGGACTGTGGAAAGATGAGTGAAGGGGCACACTCAACGATTTAACTATCGACAGTCGCAGCTGATAGTGCAGTCACAGTTGATAGTCTAGTCACTCACTCTGAGAAAAAAAAAAGGTTCTTTGTCTCTTTGTTGAGAGTTCTGGCTTGACACGTATGTGACTCTTTAAAAATACACGTGAACTCTCTCGTGTATCACACGACTCTCAGCAAAACGTATAATGATCTCCAAAAAGAGTTCACGTCTCTCTTTGAATAGAGTCATATACGCGTGCGTTAAAGCCAGAACTCTCAGAAAAGAGTGAACGGACTCTTTTTTCTAAGAGTGCAGATAATAGTCCACTTGTTGAGTGTGCCACTTTTGTCTTTGTCCTTCGTCCTTTTGATTGGTTGATTCTTTCAGCATTATGTAACAACTGACCCAGACTTCAGCTTAACCACTGTGTAGGAAGAAAAACGAGACAAGGCAGAGAGGTTAACCAGGAACATGCCAGGTTGGCCAAAGCTACGCTTATTCTCTGCCCTTGGGTTAAATAGCGCTCTGTCTGTCATGTCCGGCATGCTCAGACATGGTTGGAGGGAGACAAGACCACAGCTTTTGGTAACGGGAAGCAACATCCGGTTTGATGTGTATTTACATCCATCGGTAATACATAATATGGTTTCTTCGACTTAGATCACAGACGCAAGTCACTCTGGCATGAAGGTCGGTGCTGCACAGGTTGAGCTGGACGCCTCTTCACTCTGTCGTGGAGAAACGAAAATATACAAACATTCTGTAAGAAAAGGTGCAGCACAGGTATTCAATTCGTTTCCTCGTATGGATGGATGGATGAACAACTTTATTCTTGTCCGGCAAGACGCACGTTAGCGCGCAGCGGGCGACTCCCACGTCGGGCCGCTCCGCAGGCATTAAAAAATAACCGTTGCTCTCTGTGGACTTACACATCCGCTTGCGTGATGGTCCATTCAATGGAAAGAGCGCAACTGGCGAAACTGTCAATTCCTCACGCGACGAATCGATGAATCTTACATAGAGCCAGCCTTTTATCAGTGTCATATGTTTGGACGCGCAACATTATCAAACGGCGATATTTGTACTTTATCCAGCCACCTTATCTTTCATTAATCGAAAACAAATTGTAACAGCATTGTGTGTGGGTACAAAAAATCGCTTTCGCAGACGAAATAGCTGCCATATGACTAGAGCGTGCGCACATGATGACTAGAGCATGCGTACAGCTGCCCCGAATCGAAGAAGGCTTTACTTAAGAAGCATTATGAAAAAATAAGCTACACTACACCTAGTTGCTGCGGGGTGGTCGGATATATGCTGATGTCTCTGCACTAGAAAATTTAGAGGATAACTGATCAACGAATTAATTGCCCTAGAAGAGAAGCTTCGGCGTTACCACCGTGTTACAGCAGGTGACGTCAAAAACGCGCGAAGTAACCACACACAGAGAGAGTACAGGATCACTAAGTGAGCGTCGCTGAGTAGAGCACAATGAACCTCTGCGTTTCTTGAGTTCTTATACAAGGCAAATGACTTTCCTACAAAACCTTCTTACCTGCTTGTGAGGAAAGAACATGAGGGTGGACAATGTGACGCTTATTTGTGGTGCTTGACGAGCAGAAGCTTGCCGACGACTCCACCGCCAGCTCCGCCGCCATATCCGCCGCCGTAGCCTCCGCCGAGGCCTCCTCCGTAACCTCCGCCGAGGCCTCCGTAACCGCCACCGAGGCCTCCGTAACCACCTCCCGAGACCACCAGCTCCCAGTCCTCCACCGAGACCACCGCCGACGCCTCCGAGACCCGAGTGGGCCACGATGGCACCGCCACCGTGAACCTGGGAGACGTGATGCACCGTGCGCACAAGGAATGCCGGTCCGGCGACGGCCTTGCTGGCGCCCGCTCGGCCACCGTTCAGCAGTACGACGCTGCTACCGACACCCACGGCTCCGCCACCGCCTCCGAGACCACCACCGACGCCCAAGCCTCCACCGTAGCCTCCGAGACCGCCAGCGCCGAGGCCTCCGCCGTAGCCACCGTAGCCTCCATAGCCGCCACCGCCAAGGGCGGCGCCACCTCCGTAGCCTCCGGCGCCGCCGCCGACGAATCCGCTAAGAGCGCTGCCTACCAGGGCGCTGAGGAGGACGGTGCAAACCTGCGCCACAAAGCGAGGGATTCGTGAACTGGACGCCAGGCAGCACAACTGGGCGACGTAGATTGAGGTCAATCGATGCCGTGAACACATTGCGTAAGGAGACAGTGAACAGGTTAGAATGATCGGAGTATCGAACGCAAATGGATGACCGGGCAAGATGCGTGCCGCACGGAGTCCTACGGGTTGTATCATTAGATTTATGGTTGGCCGGCTCGCATACACTGCTTACAAACGCGTGAACGGAGTCCTCGGTGATTGCAAAAGCGCACTTTTGCTAAAGGAGCATACCTTGGGGCATTAGATGTCCAGCTTTAGTGATAGACAATAGTAATATAATATCTGGGGTTTTACGTCCCAAAACCACGACATGATTATGAGGGACACCGTAGTGGAGGGCTCCGGAAATTTTGACCATCTGGTGTTTTTTAGCGTGCACTGGACATCGCACAGTACACGGGCCTCTACCATTTTGCCTCCACCGAAATGCGACCGCCGCGGCCGGGATTGAACCCGCTTTAGTGATAGACATTTGCAAAGTGTTACAATAGAGAAGTTTGGCACCAGTGTCTCCAATAAATGAAAGTATTGGAATGGTGGTTAGTATTTTAACTTGCATAAGCGGTTTCAGGATGTTGGGAGATGACCAGCCACCAACTGAACTATCGGCATTCATGACACAGGTGCGCAAACGCTTATTCCCATTGCTTCCTTCGAGAACAATGATTGGAGCAAAATTGAGGTGTATGAAGCGCAAGCATATTGCAATTTTTTGTCCGATTAGAATGCGTGAAACCACAGGCACACATAGTACTGTCATTATCGCAATAACTAATCTTGAACAGCGCCAGTATTTAAGCTAAGAATATTTCTTAAGGATTTGTATGACCTCTTCTATTCGTCCATGGGGAAGGAATCACTCTAGTTTTCGATGGCAGGTGAAACTTAAACGCTGCGTGTGAGTCTACTACCAGATTGGCTGCGGAGATCGATTGCCGTTGTGGTCCTTGCTGTCAATAAATAAGTGCTAAAGGACACAGGGTTGGCAGGACATACGCGGTGCTTTGCGAAAACCGAAGCAAACTGATTCCTGCTCATTGATTGCGTGGTCTGTGGGCTCGAATAATAAGTAAACTGCAGGTAAAAAAAAGATTGCGTTGGTTACTTCAAAAACTGAGCTTACTGTCTGTCGTTTGTTTCAGGGTGCTTCAATGCCGTGCTCTAAACTGATTGTTTAAAAGCATACAGGATCGCTGCTTCCTTAGGTCCCGATGAAAGTCAATGTGACTTGACCTCAGAGATTAGGGCAGACACATTTCGCACCACAGTCACGTTCTTGGCGTGTTTGACTTAAAAGTTCATGCTCTGGAGGGCCGTAATGTCTTGGGGTTAAATGATTCCTCTTGCTGTAATGTGACCTAGTGGAAAACGACGCGTTCCGAAAGCTAATGAAAAAGGGGAAGGGCTTTGGGGGGGGGGGGGGGGGGGGGGCGTGCGGCCCTGTGTGATAGAAAGAATGCGGACGTCTGAATTATTCTTTACGCGTTTCGCAGAAGCTCGAAGTTTCGCTTGGACCTCTGGCTCACGGTGTTCCAAACGCTGAGCGCATCTTTTGGTGATGCAGCTACCGTGTTTACGCAGGTGAACGAACAGATAGTGCGCTTAGAGATAGTGGGTTAATATCCTAATAAAGAAATAATCATAAAAAAGTTATTGAATACTGTATGCTATAGCGCATACAATGCTTTCAGCGTGTAGGCTTGCTACGTCAAATGAACCAGGCAGCCACTACAATATATTGATTTTACGAGCTTTCGCTTGAAGTCGAGGCAGTGCCGCAATCATCAGCATTATACCTGAACACAATTAAGCGCTACTCCTAATGTTTGATTGGTGGCATCATGATGTGGTTTGATTGCGAAGCCGTTAAGGTAGAAGCCGCATTTGAAAGCCTTACTCTATCCCTTTCATTTTCAAATTTCTCCTGAAGCTTCTGGTCAAAAGTGTTCCTTTCGTTTTCGCATTTATAGCAGCGGACGCACGACCTATAGCTCAACAAGGCCCGAAGTCCGAGCGTAGATACACCGAAACTTCAAGCCGTATGCGGTCATCTCTGAGCAGATCCTTACCAATGCGTTCATGGCGTCGGTTGGTCAGTTGCTTCGAGCACAAGCTACGTGGAAGGGGACTGCGACTTCACAGTGTCCGCCGACTGTCTTATATACTCGACCTGTACACGCCCCTTTTGTTACCTTCACACTACGTCACCGGAGGGGAAAGTGAGCGGAGGAGGGAGGGTTGTTTCGGAAGGCTTTCGAGGGGGGGCTACAGGGTGGGTGTGCGCACCCCAGTGCGTGGGACCGCCGGCGGTGGTGGGACCAAGCCTGGACCGGCCGAACACCGCATCGCTTCCGAATGCCTGGCCCCTCCTCTTCCCTTCCTGGACTGCGGGAGAGAGTATCAGGAGGAGCCCCTGCAGAGAACCATCGCTGGTGCGAGCGGAGAGCGGGCCTTTCCTCGAAGAGTGGCACCCAGTCGCGCGGAAGAAAAACAAACAAACAAGAACGGAAAGAAGTAAGACCAAAGCTCGCGACGCGCTCGCACACAATCCGCCGCTTATCTAGATCTAAAATTCTAGTCAGACGGTCGGTCGGTCGAGAAAGTGTAACGGCGGAGAGCCCAAGCCTCCCCCCCAGAAGACCCGCCGTAATACACAACGGCGGTATATGTAACGATGTAGTAGGGTAGGGGGGGGGGGGGGGACCCACCGCCGGGTGGTTCGCTCTCCGTCCTGGATCGGAAGCCCCAGCGAGCGGTCACTTTCACTTTCTCACTTCCGCCGCTGCTCTCGTAATTTCCTATTGAACGACGTCGTGGAACCCATCCTACCTGGCATCGCAACCAGCTCCTCTTCCCTCTCTCCCGAACGAATCGGAGAGTTTTGTTTTGTTTCACGAGATCGCGTGCCTCGCTGCGTACACGCATGCACGGCCGCAGCTGTGTTGGGTCCGAGCGTCGTTGTATATCGCGTACGTGCATCTCAGCGAGCGCGTCCGCGGCATGAGCAATTGACCACGTTCCGTCCGCGAGCTCCCCTCCCCTCCTCCGCTACAAACCCTTGAGAGCTCAGTGTTACGGGCGAAAACCATTTGGTGAGGCCGGGCGGCTTGATGCGGCTTGCTTGACTTGGCTTCTTGCTTGGGGTGTCGCGTGTCTTAGCGCGCTTACTGGTGGTACAAAGCTCCTGGTTAGTTGAGCCGATGGTTTTCTCGGAAGAGATTCGGGGACAGTTTGCGCGCGAATGGGCGTCTGAAGCAGCGGCTATCATTAACACTCCGGAGCCCGTCCGTGCCGACTCTGCGTGTGTACAACACACGTTAATTGCGTGCGGGGTGAGGTTGTGATACGAGAGTTTTTGATAACCGGAAAAACAAAAACGAGGAAGACACGGAGAAGCGCGAGACATGCTAATGAGCGTCTAACGGGCGACACGCGAATGCAGTGCACGGTTGAGACTTCGTGTCACTTAATCATCGCGAACGCTCTCTCGCCGTTTCTCGTTCTCGAAACCTTAATAGCCGTTCCCTTGCTCAGATGCGTGTGGGGGCTCACGCGTTCGTTCTTCTCATTATATTTGCACTACGTATTCAGCGCTCATCTATCGCGGTAATATGAAATACATCTTGTTTTTCGGCGTAACTATGCACCTCGAGAAGTTAGTAGGGAAACCTAGCACGACAGCTTTGCATTCTGAAAACTTGTGAATGTTGTGCGACAACGTTTGCTTATCAAGACGCAAATATAATCTTCAAATGGATTAAGCAGCAGGAAAAACCGCGCGAAATGCGTGATACATATGACCCTACTACAACGGAATTAGCATTCAACGCTTCCATTTGTCAATGTCAGGCTAAGCCTGCTCTTTTCAGAAATAAAGTTGTATTAGGTATATATCTCTGTGTGGAAATATACTGAAGGATGTCCCAATTCAGTGCTTGATAATAGGACTGCCATATGTATGCTGCCAAGTGGTCGTGGCGTCGAATAAAGTGGCTGTCGATGTTGATTTTGGTTGAATTTTATTACACCGCAATAATTACCAGAGGTCGCTTTTTCGAAATCTCACAGCTGGGGATGGTTTTTTCGCATGAAGAACTTCAATTCTCCCATTTGGCATAAACCGCCTAACTCCACTAAATAAATAATTAATTTAGATTTCTTGAATTACTTTCCCAAATGATGTCTTTAACCATCTTAAGTTGCCTGCCAACACACACACAAAAAGCAATTCCGAAGGCAGCGAGAAAATTTCTCGATTTTTGAGTATTCCTGTACACATTTCTTGATGCAACTGGTATAGTGTTTTGAAGCTGAACACGCGGTCCCGGGTTTTATTTTCCTATTCGCCACGTCTGTGTTATGTCTGTGGCCTGTGCGAAATAAAGGAAAAATGCTTGCGCGCAGTGCTTTGCGGGCCTCTTCACAACCGCTGGTGGTAAAAAATTTAACCAGGAGTACTACTACATTTGCCTGTATCTCGCTTCGACATGGCTTATCTGTGACCTAATACTCAATAATGCAGATATTTGAAGCTAATAGACTAGTTACTGGATGGGTTCAAGATAACGAAAAGGCAGTTGTTGCTTCTAAAGGCGTCAGATGGAGCAGCAGAAGGTCGATGGTGCAGGCCTCAGCTGGACACGATAGAGGTCTGTGATTGGATGACAAATAATTTAGTTTTTTTAACCAGTCCTTTCTCCTTCTTGTCGTGATCAGCAATCAACCGGTGGTGACCTTAGCTTACGATACTTACTTGCATTTAAACACCACATGCTCAGAACCTTCACTGTTTTTTTTTTTTTGAAATAGAAAAATAAATAAAGGAATTCTTGCCACCATTGCTTGGTCACGGCTACCCCTTTCCACTTTGTCCTTCTCCTTCCTGGATCAATTATGGCTAACTTCGGCAATGTCTGGCTAAATTATCGCTATCGATGACTACATTCTGTGTTTACTGCTTGCATATGTCGGCTTTTGTCGCATTTATTGCCTAAATGACAAGTCATGATGGCTAGTTATGGACTTAATAATGGCAGACGTCGGCTGTTGCCGTACGTATTGATCTAATGATGGTAATCGTTGTCTACATTTGAGTTATGCGGGCTATTCGATGTTCCAACAGCAACGCCGGTCGCCATTCAGTATCAGTACGATTCCAGGGTTGTCTACCGATTTCATACGCAATCGCCGTATTCCAGATAAGTCCCATAGTTCTTCGTGTATTACGCAATCGTGGCCGTTGGTGAAAGTGAAATCTGAGGCGGATGATGAATAAAGACGTGAAAGTGAAGTATTATGTGTGTTATATGCGTCCGTAGTACATATTTTTATTTTACTTATTTAGTGATACCGTCAATCCCGTCAGGGATTTTTACAGGAGTGGGTATAAAGAGAATACAAACGTTGTGTACACATTCTCAAAATTTTGCAATAGTTGTATAGGGTTACGAAAAAAAGAATGATAAGACATGATAATCATTATGGACCTATGTCATTAAGGGGTGCAAAAAAAGATAACTCAAAGACAATTTGTCTCAGTTACATTTGAAACACTGCAGAAGAACATAACAAAAAATAAAGCGAAAAACAAGCACACGATATAAATCGACAAGAACTCTACCGTGTTATATCACAAATATCAAATATACAGGTAGGACGTACAATGATAAACGCAATAGTGATAGCTTCGCTAACGTGTTGCCGACAGCACGGTTTGGCCAGCAAGTTCAACAAATTTGTCAACAGATATGATAGGACGCATAGTCGCATGTGATATCTGTTGACAATGCCGCAACAGTGATGGATAAAAATACGCTCTTGAGATCAACTCCATCGTTTGTCAGTTTGGGTGTACAGGTTTCCCGGCTGCAAAGAGATTTCTGCTTGGGACTTCGAGGCGCAGTTGTTTCAATTTTATATTAAGACAGACTTCTTTGCGCGGGAATTGAACGTGATATCCTTTAATATGGAAATACTTCAAGCCCACGCGTGGCATGCATGATCGGTGCATGTAGTACCCTGATCACCAGTGTATGGAGATCAATACAGAAACTTAAAACGAAGCCTCCAGCACGGTAGTCTTCAATGGTCCCGCAGAGAATGTTTGCAGCCACGCTGCCACAGATCGAAGAGAGAATAGCGGTATAGAAAACGTGTCAAGGTCCTCTCACTGGAACGGCCATGTCATGAACAGTGGCTAAGGGGATGGACCCATTGTCCATTTATATGTTCTTTTCAAACAAGTTCTGCAAGCCACCTTCTCTCTCATTTGCTTGCTATCCAATATGCTTTCCTCACTGCTGCTCGCAGGAGCGTACGAAGTGAGCCACTTTCCAAACAGCACAAACAAATGACCCCTCGTTCTGGGATCACCGAAAGGATGCGCCGCTTAGCGGCTTACGCAAGGCGTTTACATTATGCCGTTTGGGGTACGAAATGGGCGCCCTGCGCGGCTGCCTTGCCCAAGTTCGTGCTCTAAGCAAGTCACTGATGTTTTATTGTTACGGCCTCAATAACAGGTCCTTTGTTTCTGCCGGGCAAATGACGCAATCTTTTTTTTTCTTGTGTTCTTTTTTGCAATGTATGAAGTAGCCGGTATGAGATTAGCCCTGGTTGCTTGTGACTCCTTGACCTTCTGAATCGCTGAGCAAAGTACAGGCGACCAGCTTTTAATGGAGTGGCTAGTAGCACGGCGTACGCGCCGCCAGCGGACGAACGCCGTCATGTTCAGGGACGCGAATATCGCAATATTTTTCGCATTGTACGCGACTGAGAATGTACACAGCATGTACATGCTTAAGGAAACTAAGTAGGTACATTAATACGCAATGAAATGAAGCTAATTATAGTTGCGGTGTTTGCTTTTGAACAACTGCCTTGAAGATAACTGAAAATATGCAACATCCATGAGAGTTATAAACCTGTATATACAACACTGCACTACAGTCATGGAAAGTAGGAGAGTGTTGTGTAGCTTGCCGATGAGAGTTTTAATGACGCATGTTTTAATGGTTCATGCCGAATGCTGTTATAGTCCACTTTGTTGCGATATAAAGACACTGAAAGAGTGCCAACAGCTACCACCATTAATAATATTGAAGTTTATACTTCCTGGCCCTTTGTGTATTAGCAATGCATCGTTTAAAGTTTCGCTAAGTGATGAATACGTTAGTTGAAACGTGTCCTGTAAGGTTTCCTTGGATCGCCAAAAATGATCGGCTTTTATATTTCTAAATTTTAGACAGAATGAATGAAAACTGGTCTTCAGCTTTACGCGTGTTCGTAGCCCGAGAGGAGGCGGGCCCTTAATTGTATCAGGAATAACGTTAATTATATAACTTACCTAAAACTTTCATGTGACTTATCAAAAAAAACTTTTCATAAGATGTTTCGCACTTAAGACGTCAATTCTGAAGGTCATGCCCATTTGGCACTGCTTTTGAGGCTATAACGCCATTTGAAAGAAAATGGAAGAAAAGACTTACCCCTTAAATGTACTCCCGTTCCACACTTTTTTGTTCAACATGACACGTTCTTCAGTCAGGTAGAATTTCTAAGGGGAATACATTCGACGTTCCTTCTCGAAGGTTTTGGCAAGCGCACCTCATTATTGAAGGCAGTCTGTGAATTTTTTTGCTGTGTGCATTGTGAACCGATCATTGAAAGTCAAACATCGCAAATTCTTCCCGTAGGTTACTTGTCAAACATTTGTCCACTGAACTTTTATTCTTTTGTAATTTAGTACAGCTCGCATTTCATTGCATAAATATGATGCAACATTGTCGGCACGTTGCAGTAATCCACCTAAAGTAGAACGACATGACTATCTACGATATGGGAAAGTTAAGAAGATGTGATCAATTTCCAAGATAAAAAAAAGCACCAATATTCTCCGAAAACAGGCAGTTGCACGTTGGCGATAACTGTGATTGAGTTCATTCACGTAAGCCGGCTAGCCGTGCGCATCACGAGTTTTGTTATTGATTTCCATCGCTGTAAAACTGCTCGACGAAAAGCGACTGCCGTTTGAAAGTGCCGGAAACAAGATTAAGGTGATCCATAACGCACGGAATTGCAGGTAGCTCCCCCCCCCCCCCCCTTTCCTCCATCAAAACAACGTACGTCTTCTTTCCAGTGAGCGACCTTCTACGGGACCTTATACAGCGGGACGTATAAGCCTGCAAAACAGGCGCGTGCTTCGTCAAAAGGAGTTGCCTACTCGTCCTCCCGATCCAGGACTTAATCCCGGAAGTCGGCTTCTCTCGCGCCGGCGCTGAAAATCTGTTGAGGCGCGCGTGCGGTGATGGCGGTGTAGAACAGCTGTTACACGACGTATAAGCCGAGAACGGACAGCGTAGGTTGACAGCTACACCGACTACGAACCATATCTTCCGGATTGTGTGGTCACACGACGCCTCACAATTATGCGGTGCGGGAGCAAATCTGAATCGCAAATTGCGAGTAAGAGAATATATTTTTTGTAATGTGACCGGAACTGGCAAGGGCGAAACTATATAGACTGGTTGGTTTGTAAATCACGGGCTGACCACATTTTGTATGCTGGATTTGTCATCTTGTTTTTTTTTATTATTATTAAGTAACACAGCGAACTAAGTTTACGGTTTGATGTGTAGTCGTGGTCACACAGCTTGACGTTCGGAATGCAGGCACCCTTCCGGGTCTGATGCCGTCTTCAGGCGGACAGTTCGGTGAGCAGCTTTATGGAGTGGTGGATCAGGAGCGTATTCAACGTCTGTTCTAGAACTTTCGCTACCGCATTGATTGAATAGACTCGTCTGTATGTGTTTATTCCTTCTAAACCAGATGTTTGACAGCGTTAAAAACCTCGTTTCGCTGAAATTCCAGTGTCGGCGTCGGTGACATATTCGTTGGTTGTGAGCAAAAAAATAAACTTGTCCGTGACCAAAAAATTGAGAAAATATGCAAATAAAATAATTAATAAACAATTTTGGGTCCGAGTGATAATCGAGCCCAGGCTGTAAAATTTGCCATATACGTCGAAGACACTACTATCATATGTGGTGGGGGTCCACCGAAATGAATGGGAAAATTTAAGAATCTACTTTGTGAGCTGTCGGAATGGTCAATCGCTAATTGTCTAAAAATAAATCCAACGAAAGCTGAAGTAGTGGTACTTGGCACATAAAACTAAACACATACTAGTAATCAAACTTTAGTAATTGCTGGTAAACTGAAAATATCTGAGGAACGTAGTATACTAAACGTAGCTTTTTCTTCGCACCTAACTTGGAATAAACAAATTCAAAATATCCGTAAGAAGCTGCGTGCTATCACAACTGCGTTGTCTGGACGTCGGTATCTTTTTCCACCAAGGGCAAAACTTAAGATTTATTATGCCCTATTTTCTTCCGATTTCAATTTTACTGTAGCTTAGAGTGGGACAACAATAGGAAAAGCGAATATAATGAGAATCATCTCCTTGCAAAAGGTGGTTATGCGGCGCAACGACAACAGGGGTTTGCTGGGGACAACAGGGCCAGTTTCTTTAAAACACAGAATAATTGATATTTAGCTTTTCTACGCTTTTCGCCTGCTAAATTATTTTTTCTTCTCAAACACTGCCGTCAAAAATTTTCTTGTGCCTACTGCATCTTTGACACCAAAAGTAATTTCTGCCAATACGAAAAATAAAGATACACGGTATGTTCCATGTTTTTGTCATAAATATAACGTACATTCATTACAACATAATATGCCAAACATTTTCAATAATTATCAAGCTATATATAGATTCTCATGAACATTCAAATGCATTTATTAAACGTGTGATGATTGCTTGTATTTTTTCATGTTTTTCGTCGTTGTTTATCAGAGCCAATTGTCACTTTTCTGTAACCTTTACACACATATATTTCTGGTGATGTATTGAATATGCTTTCGTCTACACTGTAAACCACTTTGCACCCTTAAAACAATTTCAAGCCAGCAATACACCCTTTTTTAACGAGAATTTGGAAAAATAGGCCTGTAAGATTGTTTTGCTGAATCGCAAATTTTAAGATGTTATTCCGCTCCGTCCATGAGGTATTGTACAATATTGTCACGTGGTCGTGACGTCGACGAAGGCAGAACTCGGTAGGCCCGAAATGAAACTGTTTATTAGGCCGAAATTGTGGCCGGTAAACAGAAAGTCAGATTACAGCAATACACACTGCACTGATAGCGGCGAACAGAGCGTTGGCTGTCGATCAACTGATCATCGTTGGAACGCGCCGGCTTTTATAAATCACGTGTCGAACATTCTAGCCTTATCACTGGTCGTCGCGCAAGCTCTGGAATAATCTTGAGTGTTCGGGTGCTGTGCGAAATGTTAACAGAACGATCTACAACGAACTTGAAGCTTCTCGAACACTCAGGCGCGATCTGCGCCGAGCATTGCTCACAGTCTTTGTCGGTTTAAACAGGGCACATCAAAATAACACGCGTGGCAATATGCTATGTTGTGTGCATGGTGGGGCGCGTACGTGTTACTTCCATACTGTGTCATCTGTAATTGGACGTTCCCTTCGCGGAATGTGAAAGTAATGCGAATGGTGTCCAGGAGCTACTGGCTAAAGTTAATTACCAACACAAGATTTGCATGACAGGAAATACATGAACATGAAGGACTACAGAAGTGTCACAGGTCCTGTCGTTATGTCTATGTATTTCCTGTGGTATCTATTTGCGCAATCATTTAAACTCTTACAGCGCAAATAGCCTATTGGTTTGGGTAAGAGTTATAGGGCCCTGCAACAGTTTTTCAGCATGGTCTCAAAACGCCGTCGATCTGTAGTCGAGGCTCCTGGGAACAGGCGAGCCAAACATTATAGCGCAGCACGTGGCCTGGAATTTACAATTACTTCTCAGTCAGCTAGAAATCGTTCCCTCTTCTCTCGACGAATGATGTCATGAACCCAAATGACCACGCCATAAACCCAAAGTCCACGGCCATTGGCTGATTTCAGCATCGTGAGCGGCGTAGTTACTGCGGCCGCCGCCGGATGCCACCACGCGCCCGCGTGCGTGCTCGTGATACACTGAAAGTCGCGTGTTTCGAAGAATAAAAAGAAAAGTGCTCAAGGTCACGACTTGCGCTGACGAACGGGTGCATCTTTTTTTTCTTTTGCCCCCCTTGTCATCCCTCAACCCCCCTCGTAGCTTTCAGCGTGCTCACTGGTACGATGGGAGAGAGAAAGAGCTTAAAGCGTGCTTCAAACGCTGTAGGTGTAGGTAAACAACTTTATTGATTCATGAAATAATCATGTGAGTGGATTCGGGTGGGGGGGGGGGGGGGAGGGGGGGAATAGAAGCAGGACGACGATGAGGCCCCCGGGCGGCTCTAGATGGCCGGGAACTTCTGTGCTATAGTGACCCCTCTGGCCCAGCCCACTCTCCGGAGCTGTAGCTGCTCCGGTTGCGAGCTGCGCAGAGTAGCATCCCATCGCTCCTGGTGTTCTGAAAATTTCGCAGAACAGGGGAGGCACTGAAAGCGAATTACACGTTTGGATGACACTTTCCTCGGAAATACATAGCGTTTATTTCGTAATTAGCGAAGCCTGTAACAGAACCGAGCAGAATCATTTAATCTCGCATACGTAGCCTTAATTCAACGAAGCCTCGATTCGTGGAATCGTTTTCTGTCGTTGTCCACGGACGCGAAATCCCGGGATCCAAGTCATAGAGAGCTCCGCTTTAGAAAACAGTAAACGTTATGTCTGATCGGCTCCATATTACCCACGCTGTGAAGGTAAAATTTCATGCACTCACAGAAACGTGAAATGTGAAAGGTAATGCGAATTGCGTCCAGGATCGCTCTACAGCCCAAGTTAATTACCGACATAAGGTATGAATGACAGGAAGCACATGGACATGAAGGACTAAAGAAGGGTCATTTGTTCTGTCGTTATGTCTATGTATTTCCTGTGGTGCCATTCGTAGTAGGTCTTAACTACTTACCATCATTCCTAGGAGCAGATTTTATTAATTTAATATTTATTAATTGACGTAGTCCTTCGCCCGGAAGGACGCTAATGAGGAACACTAAGCATCTAGCCCTGAGCTGCACCTTCGGTAGCCTTGTTATGCCCTTCCCTGCCTTTCACTTCTCAGAAGTCTATTCCAGAACTGTTATCTCTGGTCACGGGACACCAAGTAGTAATTGACGCGACGATGCATCATTCCGGATGCTCCGAGTTCCCGGAAGGCGTGTGTTACCGCGTCCTTCGTCCATGTTTTCAATAAGGGTGGAGACTCATGCATTACGAATAGCCGCGCGAGGAAATCAGATTGGACCCAGTTCTCTGGGAAGACTTCATAAACCAACGCGGCGCCGTGCCTCGGCGTGCCCACGGATGGGAAACCTCTAATCCCCGATAACATATGTAACGACAAGCCCGCGCAAAGCTACCGAAAAGTCCAGCGGAGGCTACTACTCGGCGAGCCCCTGGCGAATTGCGTCACTTCCGCGTCTCGTCTTTGATTTTCACTCGGCGCGCCACGGGCCGTCAGCCAATTTGCATGACGAATCGGCCCAGCCGCTCTCTCGCTCGGTCCGGGGAGACGCCCATCGGGGTCCCCAGACAATCGCCCGCTTCTTGAACTAGCAAGGCCAAAGAAGCACGACTCGCTTAAAACTAAACACGGAGGCTAGCCGCCGCCGCCGCGCGCTCTGCCTTAACTTTAACTAGAGCAGCGGGCAGTCTTTCGCGCTGATGAATCGTTAATCACGATCCCGCCGCTGCGGCGTGTACGCATTCCCACAGGCGCGCTTTCGTGATCGATGCGGCGCATAGGCACGGAAGGGGTGCGGTGGGGGCCCCGGTGAATCGCAAAGGAGGCGCTGGACCGTGCTACGCTCTGCTGGCCCAGATCGCTTAAGCATCCTGGCATCGCATTGCATGCAGGAGAGGGGGGAAGGCGAAAGAGACGCGGCGGGACCGATTGCGTCGGCATCGTCCTCTTGGTCGTCGTCTTCGTTCGTGGTCTAATCGGCGGCAGTTAATTGGGGGGGCCCCGGCGTACGGTCGATGTCGTTTCGACGTTCACGACGTTTATCGCATATCTCTCTTTCGCTGTCTGAGCAAACTCGGACGCGCATGCAGCGGGTCGCTGATAGGAGCGCCCGCGGGAAAGGGGGGAGGGGTGAGAGAGAAAGCGGGGATATCGAAGTAGCGGGTCCTTCGCGGACTGTGGTTACGTAATAATTGTCATGAGCGCCGATCCACGCCGACGTTCCTATAAGATGGCTGTTGTATGATACGTGGTTCGCCGTTTTGGCAGTGCGTCGTTACACGACGCGAACATTTGCAGCTATGCCTACTGCGGACGCTTTGCGTATAAGGTCGTCTGCAGGGGCCGGGTCGGGAGAGTAGGAGAACTACATTCAGGGCAGTACCATGCACTCTGAGTTCGCGTTCGCTACACAACCTTGAAGAGTTGACGAGGAAGCACGGCTGTGCTTAACTTGGACAGTAGCGCACAGATCGCAAAGTGGGGCTATTAAGTTGGTAACTGCTATCATTGTACACCTACTTTACGTCTACTGTACAGCGTGAGCTCGTTCAAGTGGTCTCCAATTACAATATCTTGCGTCCAGCGGTTCCATCATGCCCATGCAGGTTTCTTGCTGTCATCCCTGTGCATAACTGTTGTCAATTGCGTTTTCCTGCCCTTGACATCAATTTTTGTAACATACATCGTTTAGTTTTCCGTCCGCATTGCGTGATTGACCTTACCGACAATCACTTCACATATGATTGACCGGACAACGTGGAAGTCCTGTAAAAGGCATGGAATGTAAGGTGAACGTTCCTCGCCAACCAATAACAGGTGCCATTGCAGCCTGCGCGGATCCACATTACGGCCCTGCTTGTTTATGAAAAAAAAAAAAGCATCTGCAATATATAGACCTCGAAGACTGCTCTTAGAAGTGTTCAGATCATCTTAATTGCTTTTGCTATCCCCCCTATTCCTTTTTTTCCTGCATGTAGCATGAAATGAAACACTCATCTTGTTGGTCCCCCTGGCTTTTCTGTCTCTCAAACCACTTATTCCTGCTCAATTAAGTGAACTGGAAAAACAAAACATAATTAATGACATTTACTGAAATAGATGGCCCGTTTAGGCTACTAATTGTGGGAATTAACATACCAAGTAACGCTTCGTTGAGGGTAAACAATCAATTGCTGCGACTCAGCGTGAAACTAAATGTTCAACACCCAGCCACATCGGCCTAATTGAAGCTAAATACAAACACCACGTGTAGTTGATCATTACAGGCCAATCAATTAACATGTGACGATACCCTTAGTTCTAAAGCAACGATAACTAACTAACTAACCAACGAACTAACTTACTAACGAACTAATCAACTAAGTAAATAAATAAATAAATAAATAAATAAATAAATAAATAAATAAATAAATAAATCAGGTACTTCAGATACAAAGCGAAAGCTCACACCATGTCGCTTCTTATTGCTCGAACACAGTGTTCCCAAAGTAGTCAATAGTTTCCTGTTTTTACCGCCATTCACAGGCAGTCATTGCTAATAATACGCGCATATGTCCACAGAACTGGTCCAGTAATACTTCACCAAGTGCATGTTTCATTCTCATTTCAGCATTGTATACACAACTTTTCCTTCTTCCTGCCGCATCAGTAATGACCAGTGATTAGGAGTAGCTATTGCACAGGTTCTTAAGATAACAATTGTTGAGATGCGTTACCACGGCTGCACGTATAGGGTAATTTCATCGCATTTACGAGCTCTTTAATGTAACATTTTTGTTTGTTTTTTTGCGTCCATACGAAATCCAGCTGGGTTGGTAGTAGTTACAGGCTAGCAACGCTTCCCCCTGCTTCTTTCGTTTTATTCTAATAAATAACGCCGATGCGATCACGTTACGCTTCTGCGTAGAACACACTCAGCGTATCTCCAAGAGCGATCGCAGAGCGGAAGCGTTAGGTGTCCAATTTCAACCACGACTAGCACATACAGCACTCGATGAAAAAAAAAAAAAGTAAAATAGCTTGAATCGACTACACAGTTTTTCTTTTGTTTGCTCTTCCGCAGTATTTCGAACCACATAGACAAAAAAAATTTTCAGGAGACTTCACAGAATCGCTTCCCTTCTATTCCATATTCTCCAAGGCGCGCGTGAATATTCACCAAGAAGCAACACGTCCTCGCGTTACGTTATACGGGTAGGTGAGCGCAAACACGACGATGTGTTCGGTTTTGGGGGGCCTTAATTTCGTCTTCGCCCTATTCTTAGAAAGACTCGTCGCAGGAAACAGGAGTCATCGCGACGCACTTATCTCTCCACGATCCGCACGGGTCTATATTCAATGCGCGCGGCCTCTTGGAGCGAAACCATAAATTACGTCCTTATCGCCCGGAACCCCTGCACTGTTGGATGGGCCAGGAAGAGCTGCGGCGTAAAATGGATGTCCCGTAATGCGTGGTCTCCGAGTTATTTTTCACCCTTCTGGACTTTTAAAGAAGAAGGAAAAAATAAAATGAAGGCACGTGCAACATCGGGCTGTACGTGCTAGTGGTCCGTACGTGCGACTCTGCTTTTCGATGCTTCTCGACTTCGCGTGCTCGCTTCGCATTCATCAAAAGGCGCCGTATCCCGGTTTGTTTTAACTGGGTCGTTTTATATTTGGCATCGGAAAAAAAAACATTTATTCATGAAATGACGTTCTTGAAAGCAATTTGTGGGGTCGCGCTTTTCGTCGCTTTAGTATTGAAATGCGTCCGCCGCGGTGGTGTAGCGGTGAAGGTGCTGGGCTGCTGACCAGAAGGTCGCGTGTTCGATCCTGGCCGCGGCGGTCACATTTTCGATGGAGGCGAAATGCTAGAAGCCCGTGTGCTGTGCGATGTCAGTGCACGCTAAAGAACACCGGATGGTCCCAATTTGCGGAGCCCTCCACTACGGCGTCTCTCATAATCATATCGTGGTTTTGGGACGTAAAACCACAGACATTATTATTATTAGTATTGAAATGCGACCAAGTAGTTTTTTAGGGGATGACCGTGCTCTGTGCTTGAACTTGAGGCGTACGCTCCGGCATACGAAAATTTTCAACCGGACTATGGCCCGTATTCACAAATGCTCCTCGACTCGAGACTCGACCTCAAGGGATCCTGAGGACTGTTTCGAGTTGCGATTTCTGCAACGCTAGAAGTCTCAAGGATCCCTTAAGGTCGAGTTTCGAGTCGAGGAGCGTTTGTGAATACGTGTCTATCTCAGACTAACGAAAATTTTGCTCAACCGGACTCACTCGGACTCTAACTCACCGAAATATTATCAGCCGGACTCACTGAGACTCACGGCTCGATCTCAGTCAGTCTTAGTGAGCTGACTCAGGAGTTCACTGAGCTATGCAGTGGGTGAGTGCTGGTTAATGAGCTTGGTACATGAGATCAGCACCTGGATTGCGCGGTGAAGCTTGATCGAATTACTGTTTGATAATAGAAAAAAAAAATGAAGTGCAGAGAAATGGAGTACCAGGAATGGCGTTTGTCATAATCGCTCGTTATGATAATGCCACTCTTTAATGCATGCTCACGAAGTCGAAAGCCATAAATTAGGTTCACTATTCGTCGTGAGGCAGGGGTGCTGCTTGTTTATTAAAGAAAATGTTTTCTGGAGCCGATTGTCTTGTGGACGTTCACGGTAATGAACCATTATGCACCACGGCGATGGCCTTCCTGCTACCAAGCGTGAGTGTATTGTCTGCAGTGGCTCAGCGAGTTTATTGAAATGCGTAATTTGGCTAGCTTGTATGCGTTTCCGCGTCATTGGATCTTTATGCATATCGAACGAAGGTCGTGATCGCCTGAGCTTCCGTCATCCTGACTTAACCAGTGCAAAGCATCGGCGGTTTGCCAGCAGAGAGTGCAGCTGCTTCTAATCCACTCATTCCAAAATGATTCATATGCTACCGTAAGAATGGACCGTCCGCCTCGGTGGAACAGTGGCTGCGGTACTCGGCTGCTGACCCGTAGCTCACGGGTTCGATCCCGGCCGCGGCGGTCTCATTTCGATGGAGGCGAAATGGTAGAGGCCCGTGTACTCTCCGATGTCAGTGCACGTGAAAGACCACCAGATGGTCGAAATTTCCGGAGCCCTCCACTACGGCGTCTCTCATAATTATATACTGGTTTTGGGACGTAAAACCCCAGATATTGTTATTATTAAGAATGGACCCTCCCTGTTCACTTTTCACATCGCACAGCAAACTCCAGCCAATCTACACAATCCTTATGCACCATTAATTTCACCGCGTTCAGGCCATGGTCGCGCTGCACATTACAAATGACTTCTTCAGGCACTCGCGCGCTGATTCCCGCACTTGCGGTCATTGCTCATGCGATTCAGGAAAACAAAAGTTTTCCATTTGTCTTTATTAAGAACTGCACAACACATGTTAGTCATTTCAGTTGGCTAACGCCTCAGCTAGTTGCATCTTTAATTTTTTGTGACCGCCACACTAAACGGGCACGCATAAAAAATGAAACTGCGCGAAGCTCGTAGAACGGGTATTCGAAAGAAAAATGATCGCGCTCGCGAAAGTGACGACGCGGGCAGCTCCGAAACCTGTTATGACGCGCGTCTGACCTCGAAAAAAAAAAAAACTGAACTCGGTTGCAGCTCTAAGGGTCTCTGCGGTAGCGAAATCAAATGCGCTTGACCGAGCGGCGTTTACGTCCGGTCAAAGGGCAATGAAGGGCAGCTGGTGAATGTCTTGATCCCCTTTGGAGCTCTCTTGACTCGAAGCGAACGGCTGACCGCAGGTGTTTACTACCTGAAAGTTGACGGGACGTGGAGTTAGCGAAGGGCAGGGTGTAGCCTACGATCAGCAGCCCGCCACGGAACCGCGGTGCTATTACGCAAGAAGTCACCCGCTGCTGTTTTGCATCGTACAGCTGTTGGGTTGTCGTCGTGCATAAACATGCGGTCAAATTCAAGACAGCTGAATGGAGTGTAATGCCTTGTAATGTTATTCATTGCTCACTGCTCAGTAGTGTTCGCGATCAAGGAATGTTTTTGGAGAGCGAATGCTTTGTTCGCATTGACAGCGTTGTGTGAGACATCGTTGCGGACAAGGAAAGCTGTGACTGTGAGAATGTTCCTGACGCACATCAAAAATATATATACAGCTGTGCATATTTTCGTAGAGGACACTGCCGGTGCCATTTGCGGAATTTTCTTTATGATAATATAGCTGATATAATAATGTATCATGATATATCATGATATAATATATCACAAATATATCTGAAGAAATTATCAATTCATCTACACCAGCTTGTCAGAAATGATAAAACAGTTTCGAACAACGATGTCTACATGTTAACACATTGTACGATTTTTTGACATAAACACTATGAGTTGGATACAACACGAACAAATTATGGCTTTCAGAAACTTTCAGTTGTCATACCTCGTACCTAGAATGTTCATCCACAAAGTGATTTTATAATCACGGAATATTCGAACTTTAACATTCCTTCAATTGTCCTAAAAGAGTTTGATAATAGCAGAAATGTAAAAAAAAAAAGTTCAGTAATCTTGTCTTTTTAAGTAGTTTTGTTATGATCTTTTGTCTAATAAATATTTACCAGCTATTCATAGATACCCGCCACGGTGGTCTAGTGGTTATGGTACTCGACTGCTGACCCGCAGGTCGCGGGATCGAATCCCGGCCGCGGCGGCCGCATTTTCGATGGAGGCGAAAATGCTTGAGGCCCGTGTGCTTAGATTTAGGTGCACGTTAAAGAACCCCAGGTGGTCAAAATTTCCGGAGCCCTCCACTACGGCGTCTCTCATAATCATATGGTGGTTTTGGGACGTTAAACCCCAGATATTATTATTATTATTATTATCAGCTATTCATAGATGTCTAAAACTACTGTTATGTACATATGACTGGTTGGGATGCACTTCATTTTGTATTTGTTATTGTTGCGTTTAACATGGCAGATGTTTTGATTCGATGCAGTGACTTCATACATTGTATAACTGACACATTGTATAACATTGTATAATATTGTATCATGATTGTGTAATACTTTTGTGAAATTCATGCTGCAACATGTGCCTGAACTACCGAAGGGAAGTTGGGCCCTCGTCAGGTGTGTTGACACACCTTTAGCCCAATTTCCTCGGTATACAGTGTTCGCTGTACACCGGAGTAAAAAATTCTTTCATTTGATTTTGATAGTCATAATCGCCGTAATCACGATCTCTATTGCAATCTATTGCAATATTAATACATGTCTTAGTGAAATTTTATTTCCGCTCTTGGGCCAGTGCCATATATTTCCTGCCTGTAAGTTTTGTCATTCATGCACAAGACCTAGTAATCTGTTTCTAGGGCCTCAGCAGGGGTCTCATGGGTCTGATTTAAATGTTGTTGTCCCTTACTTTCTCGCTCTGTTCTGACTTAAACTCGCTGCCTCTCCTTGAGCCCGCGTCCTGCTGATCTCCTACAGACGGTTATCTCCTCAGCGCATTGTTACGACTTGCTCTGTCGTAAGAAATTTTATCTCTCTGAACGCATGGATGACTTGCTGTGCGTGTGAAGTCGTAAACGTGTGAAAGTGGGTTGTAACGAGACGGAGATGAGAATTTTTTTTGCAGCATGACGTCTTATGCTTGCAAAATAACGCATTACGCGTTGTTCTGCCGAATACGGTTGTCCCTGATAGTTCAAGAAAAAAAATTAACCAGGCATGAACAAGTCATTCTGTTTTTTTTTTTTTGTCAACGTAGACAGCTCAAATATCAATCGGTTAAAGAGGATGTGGTAACGGAAAGGTAATGTCATCGGCACTCAGGAAATAGTGGTTAACAAGATAATGTTTCACAACCTTAACGATACTTAAGCATACTGATTAACATAAAGTGGTGGCGACTGTTTGGAACATATTATTTCGTATGAATCGGTGCAAAACAGAACATCAGTACTAGTACACCATTTTTGTCACCATTGAGAAAAACAGTTAGCCTACGTACTGATCTCGTATGTAATTGTTATTGTGTAGAAGCTTTCCTAGTAATCGCTCTCTTTACAATATATAGGATCATCAGCAGTGGTTGTGCTCTTTTGGTTCATGATTGAGAACAAAGCAAATGTGTAATACACTTGCACACTACGTTTATTGCCAAGTTAAACAGCATCGTTAGGATTCAGTGGCCAAATATTAAGAAAGAAAAAAAATAAATAAATAAAGGCCTACACTACAAGAGAAATAATCAAAGTTGTAAACGAAAGTAGATGTACAAGCACTAGTTACACTTGTGCAATTAGTCTAATGCTGTTTCGTAAGTAAAAGAAAATGATGCTCGGCACTAACCAATTGACGTCAACACGATCACTGGTGATATCGATGTACACTGATAATTGATAAACATGTAACTGAAATCAATAAGTTGGGCCACTTAAGTAGCAATTTGTTAAACCCATTTGGTCTATCAGTAGCCCAGTCAGGTGCTAATTTAGTGTTTGTTTGACGTGGTTATTACAATAACACCACCTGGTGTTTCTCGTGGAGTTAGTAATAACATGAACAGCAAGGAAAAGTAAACTGATGATGACTGATATTAGAACGAATGCTGATGACTCTATATACTTAAAGCTCACATCGACACGCCTATACCACAGTTGCGTAACCACTAAACATAACACCGTCCGGGAAATTAATCCGTCATTCCGCATACGATTCGGGCACCGGAAATGTATAATACGGGCGGAAGTAAGCGTCTCGAATGCAGGAAGTGACCCAAAGCGCGGTGAGCATTGTTAATACGGAGGATACGAAGAACATTGGGACGAAAAAACGCATGCGTGCATAACCTTACGTGACTAGCAATCGCGATGCGGAGAGCGAGAAATTATAACGCAAACTAGACCGGCGTCGGCCACCTGGCGTCGTGCGTACAGACTGACACTGTTGCAAAATATTAAGTGGGACACCCTGTTTTCCGGCCGAACAGTTCGAAAATAGGGTTCGCGTTGCGGAAAGCGTTAACGGCGTTTACTTCACGCCAATCAGAACCTGCACGGGCATGCAGAAATAGGAAGGAGTTGAAAGTAGGCTTAAGCTTTTTCTTTTTGGGAGCGCGTGTAAGCTTCGCGCTTGTCAAGTCACTTGACCGTCTCCCGTCTCCTGCAGACCGCTCAGGGCTTGGCACGTACACGTTTTCGCGCTCCTTCACAGCAGGCTGTCTCGAATTCCCGTCTTTCATTTTCGGCTACCCGAAGGCGGCTTGCTTTGCAGTTGCACAGCAGAGCACTGGCTAGACGCTGACCGTTGCAGTGCTTCCTGCTGAGCGCATCGGATGCGAGTTTCCTTCACTTCGCTGTCTTCTTTAAGCGCAGCTGGTCTTTAATACCAAAAGCAGGCTCCAGTATGCCGACTTCATCCGTTTGCGAGGCACGGCCGGCGAAGCGCTAACTATATGCAGCGCACTTCCGACGTATGCATACTTATGCAGGGCGCCTTGAAGGTGCGCCAGTGCGTTTATTTTAGGGGCGAAGCTCCTTAGGGTGTGGGTCTGTCCCTCCTCTGTAGTTGTTGTTGTAGTAGTTGTAGTAGTAGTAGTAGTAGTAGGTAGGTAGGTAGGTAGCCACGTGTAGTGGAATGTACCCACTCCACGTGATAAAGATGACGATGACGCAGTATACTGGAATGTACCCACTACACGTGATAACGATGAAGTATAAGCGCGTTCCAGTATAGTGGATTGTACCCACTACACGTGATAACGATGACATGACGCTGATGACCATGAAGTATAAGCGCGTTCCAGACCACACATTCTCTTTCTGCCATGGATGAAAACGATCGAGCTTCGCCCACTCATCATCATTCACTTCGTGGATATGGCGTGATTTTTTTGTGCATTTCAAGAGATCCGTATCATACGCTTGCGATAGAGGACGTACTAATAGGCGTGTGTGCAGTTCTGCGCAGGCGTCGCCACCTTTTTTTTGGAGCACCCCAGAGCTAACTACAGCAAATAAAATTGTAGAAGCGTCAGAGGAGCTGTGAGGTTAACTTTAAACGAGTTTTCATCGTCTACATTAAATTAACATAGTTGGCAGGCATTGCCTGTTAATTACGAGTAGCTACCGACTAGAAACCTTGCAGCTATTTGACCTACGCACAAAAGCTGTGCAATGTCTGTTCGTGTTGTTTCTGTTTAATGAAATGCCGTCTTAGAAATAAGCTTCCGTAATTTTCGACAATAACTGTGATGTCTACTCTGGTTTTACTGCTTCTGGCAGAAATGGTCTCTGATTTTCACTCTCGAACATGTCTTTCTCGCGGGGAGAGACCGTCGAAAATATACAGGGTGCGCCAGCTATCTCTAGCCAGAGCTTAAAAATATGCTGACGCACTTCATGGCGCGACAAAATGCATGTTATTGACTACTGCATTGAGTAAGTATTTCTTTTGCTCTGTCTAAATGATAAATCAGGAACGATTAATTAACCAGCTTCTAAACGAAGTTGGCAAAAAGATTCCAATGAGAAATTTGCAGATCGCTTTGCGAAACGTCTGATTAGACAGTTTCCAGCTTTCTATCTATTAAGAATTAGTGTTTTTCTGCTTCCTACAGTCTGCCTCGGTGGAACAGTGGCTACGGTGCTCGGCTGCTGACCCGAAGGTCGCGGGTTCGATCCCGGCCGCGGCGGTCGCATTTCGATGGAGGCGATACGGTAGAGGTCCGTGTACTGTGCGATGTCAGTGCACGTTAAAGAACACCAGATGGTCAAAATTTCCGGAGCCCTCCACTACGGCGTCCCTCATAATCATATCGTGGTTTTGGGATGTAAAACCCCACATATTATTATTAGTGATTAATCAGGAATGAATAATTAACCAGTTTCTAAAGAAGCGAAGATGGGAAAAAGATTGCAATGATAAATTTGTAGATCGCTTTGCGAAACATCTGATTTGACAGTTTCGAGCTTTCTATCTATAATGTATTAGTGTTTTTCTGCATCCTACAGTTGCCCGCGAAATACAAATACATACGCCGTGGCATGCCCGCTTACGCGTCGTGATTGCAGTGCTCCCTATCGTCAAGCGTGCAAACGATATGCTTCCCTCGCGGCGGTTCATGACAGCGATAAGCAGGCGCAGCTGTTATCGCTTGAGCTGACGCAAGCAAACAAGTTCATCATCGCACAGCCACCACCATTGTCGCTACCCTGTCTCGTTTCACGCGGCAGAACAACCGGTCAATTACTACGGTCCTTTGCACGCGGAATGTTAGGAAGCATTGCAGTAACAGCGCGCATAGGCACGCAAGGAGGCATGTCACGTGGTATTTTGTATTTCGCGGGCATCCGTAGTGGGCAGGAAAGCACGTATACTTAATAGATAAGAGGCTAAAAACTGTCAAATCGGATGTTTTGCAAACCGATCTTCAACTTTCTGATAGGAATTTTTCTGCCCAGCTTCGTTGATGTTCGTTGCTTCGAAGGCTTACATAATTGAGCTTGCATAATTAGGCAATTAAGCAGAACAAAAAAAAAGTGACATACTCCACGTAACACTCAACAGCAATCACTTGGTCGCACCGTTATAGAGGGCATTGGCATATTTTTAAGCTCTGGCTAGAGATAGCTGTGGCACCCTGTATATCGTATAACTGTATCGTTCCACAATCCGCTGCATCCTGACAACTTATGCCAGCCGGACGTTCAGTTTTGCGCCATGACATCAATGAATCAGTCAACTATGTTCGCCACAAATATGCATGTTTGTGTGTGTGTGTGCGTGTGCGTGCGTGCGCGCGTGCGCGTATGTTCTGAGAATCTAGAAGTTTGTATTTTGTACTTTACGCACCCCAGTGTACGTATCATACTTCGTATCACTCGTAATTGTTCGGCTTAGATACGTCGACTCATTGGGAATAACCGGCTTTTATTCGGATATAAATAAGTACTTTTGTCCCTTTTCCACTGACATCTAATTGGGCACAAGCAAACACCCAGCTGTTCGCGGGACGAGCATGGCCTCTTTCCAAACATTTCGGACAAGGACTTTCCGGCACCCATCGCGTAACAAACATCCGCACCTTTCAAAGTGTACCCTGACTTCTCTGAGATCTTCCCAAGAAGGCGGCTTCGGTAAGGCTCGGCTAATCTGCATAGACCTTATGCATATGTATTCAATCTCCCGACCGCGTTCTTTTTAACTCGTATACACGCGCCACAGAGGACAACGCTGAACATATTCGAAGCGAACGACGCGACTCCAGTCATCGGGGTTGTCGGGCCTCGATTTCACGTCACTCATCATCCTGCGGGCTCCCAATCCATCTTCGAGTTTTGTCCGGCACTGTAACAGAGACAACAAATAATACAGCGCGAGCCCACCAGCCAAAACGCAGTACGGGAAACAAGCGCGAGCCAGGGCGTCCGTATCTGTGTCGCGACGAGCTTTCTGGGACGGGATAGCACACAGACCGGCCCGGGCTACGCTGTACAACGGCGCCGGGGCGCTGCCTGTGAGAACTAGCCGAAAGGACGTTAATAAATAAAAAGAAAAAACGGAAATGCCAATGGCATAAGGACGAAGCGCGCACCTTCAGTTCCGGCAGCCATTCACGACCGCCGCTTGTCGGGTTATGGAGAGTTTGTTGGTCGCGAGGCGCCGCGGTGATATCTGCGGCGCAAATGCAAACCACGTTCCAAAAACACCGAAGGAGAGAGAGGGGAGGAGGTTAAAAAGGCTGCGGAGGAGGGGACGTAATCTTTATTGCGGCGCGCCAACACAGTCGTGTACAAGCGGGATCGCGAACGTGACTGAAATTCGGACTCCGGACGGGCTACACTGGCGGTGACGATCGCCGCTCTGTGAAAGCGTTTTGTCCTGTTCGCGGGAAGGGGGTGAAGGAATTTCGCGTGCGTTAGATACCTGGGCAGGCCCGCTTATGCGACACTATGAGGACAATAAAGCGCTCGCTGTTTGTGTTTACTTCAATTTTTTTTATCAGCCAGTCTTATCGGAACTTGTAATCGATACCGAAGTTCCGGGTTTGAGACGGTAGAGCCAAAGGTCAACGACGCTAGCCCAACAACGAGTAAAGGAAATAAACGAAATAATGGTCAGCTTGTAGCAAACGTGAGCAGCTCCGTAAAGATTACATCACGAGCGTGTGACGTCATTTCGGAAAGTGCTAACTTTAGCGACTGTTGCCTACTATAGCACGTACGGTTTCTAAACTCGGACATGCGTGGCTTGTGAATAATAACTTGAAGTCTGTAATGCTCACTTTATTCGGTGCTTACCTGCAAGTAAGCTCCCAACTTCTTATTACAAAAGCGCATTCAGGTTATGGGGGCCGGAAGCAAGATACGCTGAAGTTGAGGTGACTTTTCTATCAGACATGAAGTGCCTCGAAGAGAATCAGACCGCGGTGCTGTAAAAAGCGATCAATATGCGGTGGAATCGTTGAGCTCAAGTGATAAAGACAGCTATGTATAATTGATGATTTGGTTGCGCGCAATCGGCGGATGATAGTGTGTAAAGAGAAGTCACCAAGCAACGGTGAGAAGCTGACACGAACTCCTTCATTTATTTTTATTTCAATAAAAAAGGTCAGTATTGAGGACCTGTTATCGAAACGGGTCACTCAAGATTTGATTTGTGAGAAGCACCTTTGTCATGTATTTCTGTACATTCGCGCGCAATATGAATTGCAATATGCCCGTGCTGGAAATAGCGCCAGCACTGCAAAGCGGCGCCGACATAGAACACATACAGTGAATGAAGCACTGTCTGAGGTAATCACTCTTTCTGAATCCAATTGAACGTCTGCCGGTGTTATCGTTCAGGCTTGGGGCCCCTTCAACCACGGCCACCACGTTGCAACTGATATTGACCGCGACTGTAGAGTGTACTGATTGATGACGATGAGAACGGAGGAATGAATGAAGATAATTTAAGTTTCTCACTAGCAGTGCTACATTGCGAGGTTATCCAGCCTTCTATGTCGCGGTTTCAATCGTAAATATTATCAAACTTCCGGCCATACCGGAAAAACTTAGTCAAAGATAATTTCCGCACATGACAGGCAACAACTCTAGTCACAAGAGGGGAAGAGAAAGCAGACATGAGATAAGAGACGATCGGTGGACCGCAGATGGTAGACTGGTGGGATGGCTCTGGTGCAGGACACCTCCTTTGGCAGGCAGTGGTAACTTACTCCACGAAAACTCCGTAAAAACTGACAGAAATGCGAAATACACCTTCTGTTTCTTCGATGGACTGGTGCTCCAGCGCCCCCCCTCTGAAAGTTTTCTGCACCTAGCGTGATTTTGCAGAGCCTCCAGGATCGGAGGCAGTGCAAGCTTTCTGCACTTGCCCTGGACTTGCACTGCCTCCGTGATTGGCCCACCTTTGACCCAGCGACAATGTCACGTGATGGCGTCGAAAATTTTTGGTGATCTGTGACGTCATGTTGGCGTCATCACACGATGATACTTGTTTGCATCACTGGCGTTGACGCTGACAATCAATTTTGCGTTTCATAAAGTATCAAAGTCTTTAGCCTTAATAGATGCTGTAGATCTGTGCGGAAAGCTGAGTGAAAGTACAAGAGACCGGTAGCTCGCAAGGCCTGGCCGATGGTCCGGAATCTCTAAACAGTTTGCATATTGCGTAAAGGCAAACATACACGTATACTTAAGACATTCTGCTCGCCGTGTGGTAGGCCGGGCGGGAGGTCTGATTCACACCAACTGTGGAGCGAGGAAGGATATCCCTTATCGATAACCGTGAGAGCAGAAGGTGTTGCAGGAAGAGCGTGGGTGGTCGCACCCTATTTCATAGACATGTAAACTGACGTAGAAACTACCCATTGTTCTCTGGCGTACTGCTACGTGGGTGTGTTCGATAATGTACAAAGTTTTGTAACTGGTTCAAGCCTGGACAATAGATCGACAACCCCCCTTTTTTACGCCTGTGCGTGCACCTCAGGAACGACGTGAGGTTTATGTAAAGAATTAAAATGTAGGCATTCTGCCTACAATCGTTTTTAACTTATGCAAACGAACGTAAAACTGGTTCATCTAGATTCGAACCATTATCTTGTCGATACTAGGTTGGCCCAGGACTGAATCGTTTTCACCGAAACAAAGGAACCTTTCGTTCGAAACCATGCCCCGCCAACCTAGTCATTTGAAACTATTACCACATGCATCCGGCTTTCCCCTCCGAACATCTTATAAGTGTTTTGATGTCAGGTATTCGTGTGGAAGCGAATATATAAAACCCTTGAAATTTAAATTAGCCAAATCTGCTTGCAATGACTAGTCGATATGTACGCAAATTTTCAAATATTCTACAACGCCCTGAATAAAGTGAAGGCATGAGATTGACTAGAATGCTTCGTGGACTAATTATTTTTTAATTTTTTATTTTATTAGTGCAACCTACATCGCCCAAGTGGGGCATTATTGTAGGGAGGTGAGGAAGAAAAAAACACACAGTCGTACAGTCGAAAATGGCACACATCTGCGCAGCAGTGCCTGCTCAATCTCGAAAAGCACACATATTGTAGTGACGAACAACAACAACACACGCATCCAACTTATTCCATTCAGGAGTAGTAAAAGGAAAAAAGAAATTAGCCAAGACACCGGTACGACAGCTGACCTCATGGATTTTTTTTCGAGTGATCATTTCCATGTGACACGTAGTATGGGCTCATCATGTATAAACTCTTGTTAATGCGAATTTGCATCGCAAGAAGATCAAATGAAAAAAATTTAATCGCAAGAATTTTCTGCGCTGCTCAAGAAGTTTCCGTCATAAGTCACTTTTAAGTGCAGATAACACTGGAGTTAAACTTGTAATTGTCAGTGACAAAGCGTGCAGCACGGCTTTGTATGCGTCCAAATTTATAGATTAGAGTTTAACCATGAGGATCCCATACTGGACAGGCATATTCAAGGATAGGTCGGACATTTGTAACATACAAAGCTTCTTTCAGACTTTTTGGGGAGACTTAAAATTGTGTTTAATAAAGTGTAACACACCCCGTTGGCTTTGCCAGTTACGTAACCTATATGCTTATTCCAAGACAGATCGGCAGACAAGTATACACCAAGGTATTCAAAATGTTCAACACGGTTGAGTTGTGCTCCCGACAAGCTGTAGGATGAGTGAAAGCGTTTTCGTTTCCTGGTAAAACTAAGGAAACAACACTTTTTTTACATTCGAACGGATCTTCATTTCTCACACCATCTCACCACAGTGTCAAGATCACGTTGTAAAGCACTAATATCGTCCATAATGTGTATTGACATACTTTGTAAAAGAGGAAGGCACGACAACAGAACACAGACGTCAAGAACAGGCCGAGTGTCAATCTTGCAACTGGTGTATTAGGAAAACTGGTTCATCATGATGCAGTTGGACACTGGATTTCTTGCGAAAAGTCGAGATCGGGTAGCGAGGGAAATGACCGGGGAATTTCACATACATAAGAAAGGTACGCAGTGCGGCAGTGTCCGTTTATTGCAACGAGCAACAGTTTTTAGAAAGTGCCAGATAACAAAAAAAATAAATCGCTTTTCGTCATTGCACCACTTGTACTAACCATTGTAAACGCGCATATATCTTTTCCAAACACATCATTTCGAAGTTGGCAACACGAAAACCTTGTTTTCTTGTTGTGCCTTCCTTTTCTATGAAAGCGAAAGCACTGAGCTTCATTAAATAACCCGAACTCTTGCTACTCAAACCCGAACACGTACTTGGAAAACGTCCGATAAGAATTCCTTTCATTAAAAGATGTCGCTACAAACACACAGAGCTGGTACGCGTAGAAAAAAAAAGAGGAATTGAATACAATGGGCATCCCTTGTGAACCACGCCGCTGAACGTGAATGCGATCGAAAAACTGTTTCACATGTAACAGAGATCTTCAGATGTCGAAGGCGGGCGAGCCGATAGAGGTTTATTCCCCCCGGTAGAAACGAATAAAAGAGCGGTGTCGCTTATTTTTCTTTTTATTTTTTATACGCAAATAGGCTGTTATCAGCTCCGTTTGTACGGATCACGTACTGTGCGGTTGTTTCCTCTGGGCGATCCTGTCGATAATGGTCGCAGTGTCTAAATTGGTTTCGCGTGCTACGATCCGGTCTGAGCTCGACGCTGATATCGACTAAACAACCGCGCGGGCACGTGTCCGCGAACGCAGATAAGCATCTGCTTGCCACAGGCAACCGACCGTGGCACCGAAAACAGCTTCGCGGTCACGTCGGGGCGAATTAGTGCGCAAACGTAATGATGCTTGTCACGATGCTCAACGAGGACGCTTTAACTACTCTTATAACTACGAAACATGTAATGAGAAGGACTGTGAGACATTTCGTAGAGTTTTATAGAAACTAGAGTCCCAATCTGCACTTATTTCGCAGGCTTATACACCTCCTGGACATGGACATTTTTTTTCCCTGAGAAAGCTGTTATGAGATCACAGCAATAGTCGATTTTGCTGCCGTAGTTGTTCGCCGCCGCCGCCGCCGGGGTCCATAACTGCAATCGCGCGATATAAAAAGAAAGAACTAATTGAGAAGAGAATATCTAGGATCAAACGAGATTGGAAACTGGGCCCCCCTTCAGGACAGTCGAGCATCCTACCATAGAGCCACGCCGGTGCTATTTTTTCGTTATTACAGGGAAGAAAATTTGTTGTACAGAAAAACCCGTTTATTCGAACACCGAGGGGACAATACAACTGTTCGCATTAAGCGGAGCTAGAATTAGCAGGCGGGTGCTAGAAGGAACGGACATCGCGCCACACTGGGCGGGCAGAGCCCAAAGAAGTCCATTTCTGGACTCGTTATTGCGAATTTAGGTGACACTAGACGTTTGTAGCAGGTGATTTCGTAAATTCAGGTTCATGGAGCTCTAACAACGAACAGAATTGAATTTGACAGTCAGTGACACGCCAGAAACAAGCAGCGACATGCATTGATGTGAGCAGTGAGCCTTAATGTCGAAATATATGACGCTATTTATGCTGCAAAACACGTTAATTTACATGGGACAGTTAACGCAGTCAAAATAAAAGTAAACAGTAATTTGCATTTCCTTGCACTTCTTCCGTCGCGACTCCATGAGCATCGTTTTCAGCTTGTTCGAATCAACGTAGTTCCAAATTAACGAGCTTCTACTGTACTTAGGTTGACATTTAAAAATTTGTAATCGGGCACATTTAAACCCAAATTAAACATGCTAAACCAGTCTAGAGCGTAACTACAACATATATATATATATATATATATATATATATATATATATATATATATATATCCGGCGTATTTGAATTCCTTGTTGCTGGAACTTGTTTTTGTTGATTGCAGAGGTTCAGAATTTCTGCTAATCTGTCTTAAAACTCCTTCGCAAAAAGACCTTATGCAGACACCATGTCGGGCAAGGAATCACGTTTACATACGCAATATAGCATGGTCGAAGAGTAAAATAACAACCAGGAGTCACACAATTCGAAGTGCGTAACGAGTGGGTCGTTAAATGCTTCCAACCCTATTAGAAAGGGCTTAGCCATAAGTTCATCGTCATCAGCCACAGCATCAACAAATTCCACATAATCTCTTACAGTGGTGTAGCGTGGAATAGGAATGGAATGGAAAAGCAACTATGTACCACGGTTCTCAGACTAACGACGGGCATCCTGGGTGCTTCTCTACTTCAGAAAAATTATGATTTATGGCGTAGTGGGAACCTTGAAGGTGTAATTGTATTAGTGGCCCTAAAACAGTTTACAACGGATTCTAGAAAGGCCGCGCTTCCAGCCTTCGCTGTAAGTGTGCTGCGTGTTCCGCGAAGGCCTGGTTCTCTCTCTCTCTCTGTCTCTCTCTTTTTCTTTTTTTTTTTTGGTGCAGCGTGAGATTAGACTACCGAGGTTTTTGGAACTTTCGTCGTGCGGCGGTCCCTCATTCGAACTTCTGGGATGGTCACACTGAATAAAAAAAAAAAAAAAGAGACAGGAAAGTAAGTAGCAAACTTTATTTGAATCAAGGTGTACGCACGGTCTAGTTGGTACTGCATTACAAATGTGACTGAAGCGGACAAAAAGACTACAGACACACCGACTACAGTGCTCGTCTTGTCTTTAATAATAATAATTTTTACTTTCATTAACATATTCATGAAGTAAAGCTCAGTAAAATAGCTAATAATCGAGGCAGCTTTAGGAAAAGCCACAGCTACCTCTTCACAAAGCTGTCAGCAGCGGCGGCAACTAAAATGGCATTACACATTATCTAACAGAGGACAGCTTAGCCTCTAACAAAAACAGAAATAACAATATTATAGCTTTTAAGTGTGATTTATAAATGCAGCATATATATTCTTGCAGCTTCTACTCTTTACAGAGCGGGAAATCTATGTCAGCTTTGAATATTCGTTAAGTAGTATAGCTACTGTCAGCCTGTTGTCTTTACATGTGATGCTGTCACACTTGTAATTTCACCATGAAAACTACTTCGCTAATTCCTAAATAACATAGAGGATATCTGGGCCCATACACATCCCTTAGGCCGCACTGGTTTTACGTCGTGTCATGCTGAGATTCTGGCATGTTGAGTAACATGGTGTGAAGTCGTGCCATGCTGAAGAGTTGAACGAAGATTTGATACAGCGAGGAAGAGGAAACGTGCAATAAGTTTATTAGGCAATTTGAAATGGTGGGTCTTCTTGTAGAAGCATTTGTTCTATGCAACGTTCGTTGTTTGGCGATTTCTCGTGCCCATTTTACACGCTTGTCGGCGTAACGTTCGACAGAACGTTTATTGGAGGAACGGTACTGCTGTCATCATCGGGTCGGGGGGTCTTTGCGGCTGGCCATGGCATTGCACGTGCATGACCTACTCTGGGCGATACGGAAGTAAAATAAATTCGCGATCGCGGGAAGTAGGCGGCTATAAGCGATGCCTGAACTCGACAGCGAGATATCATCGTTCGTAGGCGGCTGGACTTCGAAGTGCGTAGGATGGGAAAACGCCAGCCCACTTTCAGGATTAGTGTTCGCGCTGAGAACTGGAATATAAGTTCGGATGTGGCACAAATGGCGCCGGAGTACCGCACGTGTATTCTACCTTTAAGGCTAAATGTTGCCCAGGATTGATAGAATCATCGAAAAAAGGAACGAAAATATTTCCAAGCATATCAGGTAACATTTCCATGAGTAAGAAGGAAGAAAGCTTCTCGTAGCCATATAGGTACCATCATAAAAAACCATTTTTTAAAAAAAAGAAATTGCATCATTTATAAGAGCCCATTTTATTGCCAAAGTAAAGCTGGAATTGCCGGCGTTACGTCAATAATCTTTCATGTACAAATTCAATATTTTGTGGACTCAGAAAAGTTAAAGAAAGTGCTGTATAAAAATTGCAATAGAGCAGAAGGCCAAAGTCCTGAGAAAAGCTTTTATCTTAAAAATAGTAGCAGCTTCTAATTAGATCACAGTAACTGCCGCTTATCACAACGAGGGCGCTAGTAAAAAAAAATCCTCAACTAAAACTCTCACAAATATGACGAGTACATACATAAATACACAAATGTGACAAATCTTACATACGCAAATTTGGCAAATGTGTCTATTGCCCCGCTACTGTTTTTTTAAAAGAAAACACACGCACGGTCATGCTGAAAGAAAACATTCAAATAAATGTGCGTTGAAGGTTTCATATTTATCCAGAACCTCATTAATGACTAGGCCCTCGTTTTCAGATTGATTTTCTGTACCTTTATCTCATGTTTTTCTTGTCACCCACTTCATTCTAGGAAAACATTTAATTAATCAATTACCGGAGCGATAGTGTCATCTCCTATCTTTTAAAAGCACATTGCTTGCACCACGATTGCCGCTGTCAATTTTTTCTGTTATCTCCGACGCACATATCATGCGCTACAGTAAGCAAGGATCGTGTGCACAATGTTAAACAGCGCAAATGATAAACAACAGGCTTAAAAGAAACCCAGTCTGTTGCCGTTTGCGCATTTTTAACAACACGAATCCGTATCAACATGCCCAGCTTTCCACTTTAACGAAGGATCATACGCCCGGTTCGCTCCGCTCGTTCGTAAAGTTTAGAAGCGAAAAAAATAAAGTCAGCTGCACACAGTCAAATTTTGTCTGGCGCCTCGTTCGACCGATCCATCCGTATAACTTGACGACCACCCCTGAAGGCGAGCTTTCTCAATCTGTTCCTGGGGCCGCCAGGAAATGAAAAGAATGTCTTGTCTTTTTCCTCTCTTTCTTCTCCATCCTCTTAGAACAATAGAAAATACGCATGATTCTTTTGCGTACAACGCGATGACAACAACCCGACGGGATTGTTTCGCGCTCTGAATGGGCAGCCGGGCCCGTTGCGGAAACGCAAAGCGCTACAACCTCCTACGCCGCCAACGCCCCTCGAACATCAGCGGCGTGCGACGGCCGGAGAATCGAGAGCAAATCGGGACGCAGATTCGCGCAGCCTATAAAGCGAATAGCAGTCTACGCTCGTCCGAGACGCAGGACCGGGTCAAGAAGTATCTGCGACACGAGACGGAATGTACAATTTGTCGTCGGCGACATCATTGTTGCCCGAAGGATGTAGGCTAATATCCGGGGTACCGCCCTTCCGCGAGGAGTTATTGTCCTAGTACACATCTTGCCCGTCCGCAGAATGTGCTAAGAATCAAGTAACTTCAAACAAACGAACGAACAGTTCATTTCATCGATTATTCTAGTATGTTTTTTGACTGCAATGCGCTTGGCCTGCTGGGAGCCTGTCTGGGTCCGGTGTATAAACAATAGGGCAAAAAATGCATAAAAACCCTAAAAGATTACATCAAGAAAGGTGAAGCAGATCCGGAGACCGCAATTATTGGATCTTTACCGCAAGCCATTACTGCGTGGTTTGGAATAATGATAATTAGTCAATCTACGAAAGAAATGCCAAAATAATTTTAAGATTAGCGGTCGGAATGTGTTCAGGTTTACAATATTGCGTCATTGGCCAGTAGTTTTAGTCGAAAATGTGCTTGAAAGTTTAACAGTACGTTACCGCTCTTTACCCATGAGCGCTTTACCATGAGCTCTTTACCCATGAGCTGCCCAAGGACAATAGCTTGCAGTTTTTACACATTGACTTGACTCTCTGTGATGGTCATGTCTGTTGGAAGTTCAGCCCTAGAACGAGAAAAGGACTTCTTTCATATGATTCCGCGCATTCTAAGGTGGTAAAGAGGGCTATAGCTGCAATGCGTTTTCGTTCTGCGCTGTCCAAGTCATGCGAGCACACAGTGCATGATAGTTTTTCCTGTCAGTTACTGCGGCTTACTGCAGCTGGGTTCCCTTCTTCGGTCTTAGTCAGTGTGTCCGAAACGTTGCTTCAGAGGCTGAAAGGGGAACGCAGGAGGCCAGAGCCATTGCAAGGCCAGAGGAAAAGACCGCATGTAGTGCCATACATGCATGCACAAAATCTCCCACAACCTAAAAAAAGGTTGCAAATCGGCACCATGTGCCGGTGGTCTTCTCTGCCCCAAATAAGCTTTCAAGGCTCTGCGCCCGCATTTCTTCGAGCGGTGCCAAGGCGGCGTGCGATAAGAAGCATGCAAAGCTCTTTCTGCGTTGTGCTGTGGGCACTCTTTACAAAATCCCCCCTGAGCTGTGGCAAGGTCTATATAGGCCAGACAGGGCGCTGTACAAATGACCGTTTAAGGGAGCATTTTTTGTTAATTAGGAATGGAACAGGGTCTCATTTACCCTTTCACTGTGCTTCGTGTGGCTGCACACCGCAGTTCGATCGCACGCGACTACTTGAAAGGAGCCGGAATGCGCTGGCGCGGGAGGTACTGGAAGCCTTTCACATAAGAAAGAATGGTGATTCTTGCGTCAGCGTGCCATCAGTTTTGCTGCACACTAGTGATTTTCAACTGTTGGATCTAGATGTACTTTAGATGGTTCTGTGACGAAGTGTCTGTCAATTTCTTCTTTTTTGTTTTTTTTTCCCCTCGAGCTTTGCGCAGGTTTGGGTTTGCGTTGCTGTCTTTTTTTTTCCCGACGTCTTTACATTAGGATATATTTGTTTGTTGCTGGTTCCCAGATATCATAATTGTGATCTTTTCAAACCTCGTCTGTTCGTTCCTGCACGTGCAGTGAGTGAAATGTTCTGCGCATGTCCTCAAAGAGCCTTTATAATGTGAATGCTTCATAAAAATAAACTTAGTTGTGAGTTGGCGTTCTTTCTGTCTCTTCCTGTCTCTTCTAAGTTGTAACCTTGCGCCACGTCTTTCAATTAAAGTACTTGTAAGTGGCTGGTGTCTGAGCTTACAGAGAGCTGCAACACGCGAAGCGGAATAAAGGACGAATATTTCAAGAAAGCAGTGCGGTGTTAAAAAAAATTCGTTCTTAAGAACATATCAATTTTCCACAAGAATGAGGAGGAGAAAAAGAGAGAGGGAGAGAGAATTCAGTGTCTCCAGGAAATATGAAAATATGTTATGTAGATAAGAAAAAAAATATTTGTTTTGAAAGATCTTCACGTCTCCGCGCGGTGTTCAATATGACGATTATAACGTTCACCAACACCTGTACGGAGCACTCATTAAATATTTATCTTTAATTAAAATGAAAGCAAAGGGAATTATATTTAGTCAGTTTAGTACGATAATGAAGGCTACATTGCACACGTTAGTAATACCTTGATGTACCTATTGTAATTACTGCGTGAAAGTTATTTTTATCGGAATGTGGAGCATACAATATTTTCGAAGGCACCCAACACCCATCGCACTGGGCACACGTCACAATAAAGAAAAACTTGCATTTGGAAGGGAACATGTGGGTAAGGGACACATATTTATGTGCACGTAGTCTCCTTCCAGGCATCTGCGTTGGTAGGATGTTTGTAGCACATGGCCTGAAATGCGCAGTGATTCCACTCTTGTTGCCAAGAGCACCAAAGGGCGCCAAATCGGATTTGTTACGCCATCCTGGTAAAATCGACTTCAACTGCCCCAAACTGCGCCAAGAAGAGTCGCGGATTTGATGGCATGTATCATCGGCATTTGCGCCGCAGGCGCGTCAAGTACATGCAGCCTCAGCTTGGCGGCCACTATGGCACAGCCATGGAAAAATAATTTTGCACCACACACTTACCAAGCAGCAAGCGGTGGCCTGGCGCCTCCTTCAAACAAACACATACCTGAACCCGGTGGCCTATAGCCACTATACCCAGGCCAGTACACCGACAGCTGCAAATTATGTAAGGAAAGGGTGGACCTACCTCACATTCTGTGGGCCTGTCCAAAGGCGGACCAACAGGGTCACACAATTACTACTGATGAGCAGTGGGAGACCGTGCTGCTCAGCACAGATCCAGAGGAACAGCTCAAGGCAATCCCACAGGCCGAGGCCCAAGGGCTCCTCGCTGACGCCTAGGCGTTCGATCCGCACCACCGAGGCTGCCTGATTTTTACAATAAAGTTCCTTTTTGAAGGGTAAAAAACCCCGAGGCACCGCGCCGACCAAAGTGAAAATTAAAACACAGAAAACACACACAACGTCTTTTTCTGTGTAGTTTAATTTTCACTTTGGTCGGCGCAGTGCCTCGGGATTTTTACCCTTCACCATGTATCATCCCGACCAGACGGGCTTCCGTCAAACTTTAAACTTAATAAAATTACTTCCTCCTCAGGTAATGGAACAGCGCTCGCGAACCGCACTCGTGAGCGCTGTTCTAAAAATGAAACAGCGCTCGCACCGATCAAGCCACGACGCCATGCTCGCCAAAATGTGCAATGAGCTTCTCCGAGGTGCTCCCAGATGCAAAATTACCTGCTCCAAAGTGCTCCAAATCGAAATCTTTTGCTGCTCCAAAGTGCTCCATAAAGAAAATTTTGCTGGTCCGGAAATTGCTCCAAATCAGAAGTCCTCTGTAGCGTCACTGAATACAGCATAGTAAACCAAAGTGTATGCATGCAGAGTTTTTTTGGTAAAGTGTGAAAACGGCTAATGTAGCTTGTCACTTTTAAGTGGTCCTTGAGGAAAGGTACAAGGAATGGAAAAACAGTTCTGGTCCTTTCAGCGGTGTTATTCTACAGTGTGGCTGCAGCTTTCATCGCTACTCCCTAGACGACTGAAATATCAGTTGAAGTCAGCGAAGAATTGGCCAAGAACATTTCTTGAAATATTGGGAATCAGTTCTGAAGCAAGCCCTGAACGTCCAAAGCGCATAAATGGCAGTGGCAGGACTTTGAGAAGAGGCCCTTAATTAAAACGTTTCACTCTGTGGGTCGCATTTCGGTATCCTCAATGAAAAATATGAACACGTGTTCACGGTTTTGATGTCATGGATACGTGGTGGCAGTTTTATTACTGAGAGGCGACTAAAAAGGCACAAGGTGGTCATGTGGATCTTGGAAAAAAAAAGAGAAACAGTGGGGTCGTTCATGGATTCGGCAGGGCCGGGAACTCGTGGTACTTGTTGCCTATCTTGTGCAGGCACAACATGATGCCGCCGTTGCGCTCGTCCTCCAGGAGTTGGATGATGGCGTGCGCCACAACAACAGGCCTGGGCAAAGATAAACCAAATGAATGAATGAATGAATGAATGAATGAATCAATCAATCAATCAATCAATCAATCAATCAATCAATCAATCAATCAATCAATCAATCAATCAATCAATCAATCAATCAATCAATTAATTAATTAATTAATTAATTAATTAATTAATTATTCAATCAATAAATCAATCAACGAAATGTTCATTTACAGTTACAGTTGCAAGTTCATCAGGCGAAAAGCGGCTACAAACCACTTCAAAATGCCCAAGTACCCAGGTACATGGCAGTGGTTTCGCAGACCAGGTTAGAAGGAAAACCTTGTTTACGATAATGTAGAAAAGAACGATCCACAGTAGGCGCTCAGAACTTTTGTCCTGTCTACCATACTGCTGAACTTGCATGAAAGTGCGGGAAACCATCGAAGACTGAAGTGCCAAAATACAGGATCAACAACAAAACGTCTCTTGAAATGTTGTTTACAGTATACGCTGGTCATAATATTTATAAATAGTGTTAATATTAATAGTAATATTATTGTGAATAATATTTATTTGTTAGCAACGAGGCACCAACCAGTTACACTTACAAAGGTATTAGTTGTGAGCTGGAATAGATCAAGTGTGAGTAACGCAAGATAAATTGAACGTAGCCTTTGATTTCATGGGATCCATTTACAATGTGTAGGCTTCACTCAAGGTGTGCACGTTTACGTACTGCATATTTCGAAACTGCATTGATGAACTGCATTATATCCTATAACATATACATCAGAATTCAGTGCATTTATCTGGAGAGGTGAAAACAACCTAACCGTTTTTTGCCATATCCCCTGACCAATACTCACAAGTATGCCTATAACTGTTAGCAATTACTTTGCACATATTAGATAAAGCAGTGAACGTACTGCTGAATCCGTGTATCGTAGACGTGGGCGTACTCAACGGTATCCTCGGACATTCGGCAGTAGTCCGACAGCTGGGCCCAGAGTTTGGTGTCGATGGGGTCCGGGCAGATGCAGTACACCTTGACGCCGGTGCGGTTGTAGTACATATCCGACTGCGAGCAAGCAGCAGTGGTGGTAAGAAGACTGCCTGTTACTTTGACTCTGTATTCCGGCGTGGAATGCCATTCGGCACATGAATACGTGTAAACAAGCAAACGCGTACATACAGGACGCTTAACTGGGAGCACGCGCCCGTATGAAGAAACAAACTTTTCAGCATGTTCACAACGTGTAAGTAACATCTGGTATTCTTTCTGTTCCTCTCTATTAACCATTATAAGGTGCCACAGCTGTAGTTATGGCTGCATGTACGGCTTTTTAAGTGATATAGCTGCCTAAACTAATGAAAGAGTCCCACTTTATATCCGTACAAGCATCATTGTCACGCTTTGAAGTACCAATTTGTAGAAAATTGCCAAATGACTCACTCCGAAGCATCTGGTCATAGTGACGATGGCAGCTTGGGATGTGTTGTATGCTGGAAGCTCTGGGAGGCACGTAGATCCCTGAAATGAAACGAAATAGCTGCAGCAGAGTGGGACGGAACAGGGGGCAATCCCCTCTTCCCCCCCCGCCTCGCCCGAAGGAGCCGGACTTGAAATAAAGTTTATTATTCATTCATTCTTCCAAACATTTACATAGCGTATGAGAACCTCATTGCAGAATAGAAATTATCTCGGTGACAGTGGGTAGTAGATGGGTTAGAAATATTTAAGTAATTTTTTAATGATGTGAAGTAACCAGAATAGTTTGGCAATGTGCGTAGAAGAGAATTTTCAGAGATTGTGGAAGTGAATAATACCAAAACAGTAAAGCATGTAGTAGGGCGCCGTACGAAGAATGGTTTTGGCAATGTCGGCAGCAACGCAATGGTAGTGAGAATTATTGTACGTAAACAAAAATTACATTACTTAGTTCTTCGAAATGTAGAGACAGTGTATGATTATATTTCTACAATTCTCATACTTTGTTTGGAGCACCGATATGTTGAAAACCAAATAATTTTATGGCGCCGACAAGACAGTTGCGTTTAAAAGAATGTCACAGCTTTCCGCACTAGTGAAAACTGCTGTACAAAAGCATATAGGCACAGCTAACCGCATCATTCGTATAAATAGGTATGCCTTTGACTCACTGATCCCAGTCCCACAGTAAGGTAGCCTAGTTATCTTCATTGTCTCCTTTTATCGCTCTCCCTCTATGTGAGTTAAGTATGTGCACTTTCATAAGTCGATACAATGTGTGACTTACAGTTTACTTCCTGTTAGTGCTAATTATTTTAAGTCGGGTTATTATTATTGAAGTTTGGTAGTAATTGAAGTAGTTACACGAAGTCGTGTTATGATGACTTTAAGCTTATAAGAAAAATAAGGTTCTCATTACTCAATCATTACTGGGGTCTGGTTTATTAAAAGGAAATGTTGATTAAGTGCTGCTAGTTGCACTGAAAGCCAATGACGATTTGAAAGTATAGGCAAGGAGTGGCAATGTTGCATCATGAGTTGCTTTCTGCAATCCAGTTATGGTTAAAGCTTTGACGTTTCTAGCCCGAAAGATATCGTGTAAGTTTACCTTTCAGACGAAGTTTTCAGGAAAGTTATACTTAGGCCATAAGAAAACATTGGACGTTTTTTTAAGGTCTACAAGGACTTTCGTGGTTTAATGCTGTAGTAGTATTCCATAAGGAACAAAATCAACTAGTATCTTTTACAATGCCTCTTGTGTACATGATTAGAGCGGACCTATCAGTGACGCGTACCTGATACTGATGACACGTTGACGATGTGTCCTCCTTTGCCGCCCTTAGATTTGTCCATGTATTTCAGTCCGAGGAGGATGCCGGAGAAGTAGGCTTCCTTGATGGAATAGATGACGAACAGTAACAGTGAGGTAGTTATGAGACGAGGGCAACAGAGACGTTTGTCACAGAATAGGGTCGTTAAGCTAACCATCTTAACAGATGTGGCGATCCGATAACTGTAAAGACAACTTAATGTACCATTTGGATAAGCGTATACAGCTATATAATGCCCAAGCTGGCTGAGAGGTCCGGCAGCCAACTATGCGAATGCGCAAATGTGCTCAAAACTACAACCGTATTTATGTACCAGTGACCATTTCATATAATGGAACTAAATGATTATTTGGTGAGGGTTATGGGGGGCGCTGAATTTTCACTGATTATTTTACTCTTTAGGACTTGAAGCATCGGTTTAAGGCTGACCATGTTTCATATTTCATGAAAACCACTGATCAAGAAGCGGTAGCTTGTAACTGATCATCGGTTATTACTATTAGGCTTCAGTGCTGCATTTGAGGTACCGGTCATTAAGAATATTTAGGAAGCAGAGTAGTGTGACAGGGCTAAAAAACTAGAGGGGCATTGCGACATCTTTAATTGTAGTGCGGAGCTGAAGGGTGGCTAAGTTGTGCTGTTACTGGCATTTTCATATGTGTGTAGTGTAAACAAGTTATCACTTTCTATAAATAAGAGTGAACGTAAAAAAAACAGCATTAATTTCCTCAAAAGTACGTGAACGCTTAGTACGCTTAGTCCAAATTTCGCAGTTTGTACTGCTGAAAGGGAGCGCTGCTAATCCTAAGAAACACTGCACAGGAACGCCAAGGGCTACCGCAAATTACAATGCTTCGTAGTTTCATTATCAATATCGACAAAAAGTAAGGCAGCTTCGCACTTGTGGTGCCAAGCCTGAAGGAAACGCGGAACTGGGCAGCCTTCTTTATTGCTTTTCGGTTTTCTCTTTCTTTCCTCCTCTCTTTCGTTTTTCTCTCTTCCAGTTTTTTCTGTGTTTTTTCTCTTTATTTCTATTTATTTCTATTTTTGTTCCTATTTCTTTCCTTTCTCTCTCTTTTTCTATTTCTCGCTTGCTTCATCTTTTTCAAATTTTAGGCGTGGTTTTGCCGGCGTTACGCCAAGCGACGTCAGCATACGACAGCATACGAGAGCCCGGCCCCCTAAAGTGGTCCACACTTAAAAAGCAGCACAATTGTTCGTACCAACGATGGTGAATTTTCAACGCCACTGATGCCGTAATTTATTTACTCACAAGGTTCACGGAGAAGACTTTTCGCCACTTGTCTTCACCAGCAACGCCGGCGTTGTTCACAACAATGTCAATACCACCAAAGTGGTTCTTGGTCTTCTTAAAGCCATCTGCAAAAGAAAGAAGCGTCTTTGATTTATATGACACGTTACAAGTGGTAGTCAAAATCACAGAGATATTGACTACTAGTTTTTTGGTAGTCAAAATATTTGCGGTATTCAGTGCTTTGTAAATTCACCAGAGCACAAGGGCTTAAGAATTACTTGGCAGCAATGATCTTTTTTTTTTTGAAAACTTGACAATGAAAATATCCTGCGTTGGTTCACGTTGGACATCGTCCGAGTGCATATTGAAGCAGTTTTCTTACTACCATTAGTAACTCCAATGTGGCTGAATGACACGACTGTAATGATGACTACATACTACTTATGTAAAGTTATCTTACATAATACTAGATATTTACCTGCATTCATCATTTTATTCCCCGGATAATATACATAGCCGTTAATCTGAGCTTTGCAGTTATAAATTTTAACAGAACGGGAAGCTAACCACCAAAACACATAGCCATCGCGATTTAATTTTATCAATCGGGCAATTTAGTCTTGTGACCATACTCGCAATAACGGAGCTTGATGCCAAGCATTTGCCCTCCTTGAAGGTTTCTTTAAAATTTAACATTCAGGCATCGTCGAAAATGCCCGCTTTACATGAGCCAGGTTTAAAATGCTTCGCAAAGTTTTGTTTTGAATGTCTTGTTCACAATATGTCGTCCCGTATTACCATGAGTGCCACAGATAGACTGTAGTATAAAAAAAAACGCATTGTTGTTTGCGTACATAATGCTATGCCATTGTTGATTTTTGCGTGTCGCCGGGACCTACTGTACGAACTATAATTGACCCTTTCCTCAGTTCCACTTTTTTATCTTGCTTGCTTCTTCCTTTCCTCTTTTTCCTTCCCACTGTCGTAGGGTAGTAAACCGGAAGTTTCATTTCCGGTTCACCTGGCTGCCTTTGTCTCATGTTTTTCCGCCTCTCATGGTAGGACAAACAAACATGTAACTTGTTTTATCTACCAAGACGCTGTTAGATAAGAAACAGTCTAGATAAGAGTGCATAATGTTGAAAAGATAATTCATGATTATCTTGCCGTGAAGGAGAGCTTGGTCGTCTTTTCTCTTTTTGTCTGCCGAGTTATCTGAACAGACATCGAAGCGCGGGCTCGAATCTAACCGACGACCCCGAAATCAGTGACGTAACGCCTTCGGCGCACCGTAATGCTCGCAGATAAGCCACACAATTTGGCGTAATGATAAAAGAAAACAACCAAACATCTAGTAAAAAAAAACAATAATGAACGTATGGCGTTTAGGCGCAAGCAATGTGACTTAAAAAAGTGCATGGTGGCCTGTGAGTCTTTTTTTTTATTTTTCGAAGATGGGTTGCTGCATCCCCTAGCTAATCTCGACATCAATTTATTGCTTTCGCCCTGCTGCCGCGAGCCCTGGTCTTCCGCCGCGAATGCCTCGGCGTCCTCAATAACGAGTTCGACCTGGTTTTTTCTTTCTTCTTTTTTTTATGAGAATAGCGCGAGCGTCCTCGGTGCACCGCTTCCGCTGGAAAACATGGTCGCACACAAACTGCCTGCGACTTTGTTCCTTAACTACGGGCGCTGATCTCACTGACCATTGTAACTGCACTTGTATACGTAGTGGCATAGTTAGATTTACTACCGTGATAGCCAGTGAAAAACGTCTTTCCTTTCACAACTCGCGAGGTGCAATATCATGTGTAAACAGAGACGTTATCGTGTTCTCCCTTATCTGTTTCTCGCATTGTTTCTTAACTACGCCGTCTGCTTTGAATTGCTCAAACTGGCTGGTCGTGTTTTTGGTATGTTATCAGATGTTTTCAGCCATGGTAGTTGAGAAAGATCAGTTTCTTTTTTTCGTTTCGTTTTGTGTTGTTAGAGGTGTGATATCAGCAATAAATTGCAAGCGCAGGGCAACCTTCTCTCTTTGGTTGATTTTTCGCCTTAGCGGTGTGCATTTGCATACGAATGGGTTTTAGAGGAAATGCGCGTGGCTTCAGTACCCATAATTCCTCAAGTGATCTGTAGGCAGGCTTTCAGATAAACGAAACTTGTCCAACGGGTTCCAATCAACATAACTTGTTTGTTCCACCAGACGCTGGTATATACTTTATCGATGCATTTTTAGTGCTCGAACTGAGAATGCAGAACAGTCATAAGATTGTTTGACCCTTCAGTGGAGTGACAAACGTAACTGAAATCGCGAGGAAACTATACACTCGTCTTGCTTCGGCATCCTCTAGCTGATCGCTAAATTCTGGGTTCATTTCTTCGCCTTGGAAACCACATTTCAATGGCAGAATGTATGCAAGAAATAACTCGCGCACTCACTCACTCACTCACTCACTCACTCACTCACTCACTCACTCACTCACTCACTCACTCACTCACTCACTCACTCACTCACTCACTCACTCACTCCACTCACTCACTCACTCACTCACTCACTCACTCACTCACTCACTCACTCACTCACTCACCACTCACTCACTCACTCACTCACTCACTCACTCACTCACTCACTCTTTCAGGTGCCTTGCTTTCTGTGCACATCAAAAAGTTCCAGAGGAAACAGAATCAGAGGTCTCTGCTAATATGTACGGCAATATTCCATTGTTTAGTTTTGGATCTGTAAGCCCTACAATTGGATATATGGCATTCGAGTGTGTCAGGCCGTTAAGTATAAATGAAGGAATGTTGGTGAGTTTGTTAGCAGAACCTTGCACTCCGCGGAAGTCACTGTATGCTTTGCAGAAACGCAACTGAGCGAAAAAAAGAAGAGAGCGAGAAATGATCGGTTATTCATCTTGCTCTGATCAGCAGCTGGATCCAAGTAAGATGATCTTTAAAATTATTTTAATGCTTATTAAATGCTTTATTAAGGAATGAAGTCGTTTTCTGCAAAGAAAAAAATCACGCCATATCCACGAAGTGAATGATGATGAGTGGGCGAAGCTCGATCGTTTTCATCTATGGTAGAAAGAGAATGTGTGGTCTGGAACGCGCTTATACTTCATGGTTATCAGCGTCATCGTCATCGTTATCACGTGTAGTGGGTACAATCCACTATACTGGAACGCGCTTACACTTCATCGTTATCACGTGTAGTGGGTACATTCCACTATACTGCGTCATCGTCATCTTTTTCACGTGTAGTGGGTACATTCCACTTACTGGAACGCGCTTATACTTCATCGTTATCACGTGTAGTGGGTACATTCCACTATACTGCGTCATCGTCATCTTTATCACGTGGAGCGGGTACATTCCACTACACGTGGCTGCCTACCTACCTACCTACCTACCTACCTACCTACCTACCTACCTACCTACCTACCTACCTACCTACCTACCTACCTACCTACCTACCTACATACCTACCTACCTACCTACCTACCTACCTACCTACCTACCTACTACTACTACTACTACTACTACTACTACTACTACTACTACTACTACTACTACTACAACTACAGAGAAGGGACAGACCCACACCCTAAGGAGCTTCGCCCCTAAAAACATTTAGATGTGGACCATGTGCACCATGTCGTCAGTGCCTTAGAAGACTGTCAGGTCGGGTATTTACCATAAAGACCAAATAATAAAGGTAAACGTTTAAGCTGTGAGCGCTGAAGCTCAAGCTACGCTCTGTTTGTTTCGGTTATTTCAGTGTTCCTGCGTCGATCAGATTAGAAATTCAACCTCACATTGTGCAGTTGCGTTTGATACGTAATATTACTTGGGTATTCTAGTTGAATTGTCATGATATCTTTAAATCGCATGCGGGCCTAAAAGAGGTCTATTGCCGTGAATGAATGTTTATTCGAATTATTCTTCTGAAGTTCGGCATAAGAATGACGTATATCGTTTGCAAAGGAACTCATTTGGTTATGAAATGTGGCCTAGCTCTGTCCTGATTTGGGCTCTCCCAGGAACTCAGAAGACGTTTAATATAGGCACTCTATACACCTTTTGCCTTCTTTCCTACTTACCAAACAAAAACAAGGCACTCGTTGCGACTATATTTGTCCCGACATACAGCTGATCCGCCTACTGTTTTCCTAGCCACATGACACGTATTTCAGCCCCAATGACAACAGCTCGGTAATCGGGCCACCCGATAAGGGACAGTAGAGCGTGCACAAAAAGACGCCACTGTAGTGTACGGTGCTGTGCCGCTCCCGTGAAGCAGTTACGTATACACCGCGAGATTCTGTATAGCTTAGCGCAGAAGGTGCGGCAGTGCGCTTTTCCGAGCGAGGGCGATTAACGGAGCGACGCGCTCATGCAGCGGGTTATTTGCGAAAGCTCGCATCTCAGTGCTACCAAGAAGGAAGCTGCAAAATACACGCCCACACTACTGGCGCGTCGCCACCGCACAGCCTCCCATCATGCCAGCCGCAGCACGGGCGAGACCGCAACGAATGCGACGAGTCCTAGCGGGGTGCGTCGAGGAGTGCGGGTAACTAGGGGAGACGGTAATGAGAGAGGGTGTGGTGTTGATGCGACGTCACGGTTTGGCTTCCTCCTCTCCATCCATCTTTTGCGGAGCCAACTGCTCTGGAGAGTCGGCGTTTTCGAGAAGGATCGCGAGGGAGAGGCTGCATTCTGTACGTAATCCGCGTGCGGTAGCGAGCAGAGCGGAAGGGATGTAGTTGCGGCGGCGGTGGCGTGCCGCCAGTCGTGAGGCGCGCGGCATCCATGATACCGCGGCCCTGAGACGACGAGAGTGCGGTTCTTACGGCGGCGTCCCACATAATCGCGACGGTTGCCGTCGTTGTGTCTGTAATTTTTTGTTCGTTTGCCGCGGATCAAAAGTCTTTCTCGTTTCGCGCTCCGGTGATTCGCGGTGGCGGCTTCCTCTAATCCGGTGTGCGCGGCCGAGTTACACAAAAGGCGGGCCTGCTGTCCGGTCCCGACAGATATCTTAGGCGCTTATGATTGAGCACTTGCTTTTTGCCGTCTCACCTACTCGCTTTGTTCGTTGTTATTCAATCGTCCTTCGACGCAACTGCAGTGTCACGCGGCTAATGTGTTTCAAAGTATACTACGGTTGTTGGCACGCTTTCTCTTGCTCTTCATCTTGTCTGTGCTCACACGCGCTCATTTCGGTCTGGCGCGTAATTAATCGAGAACCTTGTTTTTTGCCAGTGTTGGGCCTTATTTACGATGCACGATCTTCCTGCTTAGTCAGTCGCGATCGGCTGCGCTGAAAAGATAAATCTTCGCGACGCTTCACTTCCGTTTCCGGCAGACCACGCCTTCAAGAAAAACAGCTCTTGAATATGCATCGCGTGGCAGCCAGCTGCCGCGTAATACCTGTCTACCCGCTGTCACGCCATTCACTTTTGCTTTTCTTTCTATCACTTTTCCTCGGAGCGGTAGTTTCTGTTACGGTTGGTAACCAGTCGAGCGGCTTTTGGAGCATGAAATGGTTCATACGCGATGGCCTTTTCTCAAGACTGATGCCTGGCTTTCTCTTCGCATGTGTGCACTTAATTTCAGATCAAACCGTTTCGGGTGACGTTTAAGCGATGTCCGGCGATATCGTGACCCTCGCGCTAAGGCGAAGGGTTGAGAGTGTGGCTAAGAGGATCCATCAGACAGAGTTCTGTTCATTTTAATATTGCAAAGTATGCAATCAATGGCCTACATACGTTCGTGCGCGCACCTTGTACAGCTCAAGGAACATGCTACAAAGAAACAATTTGAGAGCGATATTGTCTTTAAACCTCGTTCCTATTAAGTATTTATATTACCTGCAGCTTCTGAACTGTCAGGTATTCATTTCAGTGAGCGAAATGAAAATTTTGATGGATTACTCGCGCTTTTGCGTGCGTGTCCAAACGCAGGCGATGGATGAATGGAAATCATTTCCGGAGTAAATGCACTGACCGACTTCTACGGGCAAATAGGGCAGGCGACCTTCTTTGCGAACAATTGCGGCATAGATTTCAATGTCCTTGAAGGCGTTTTTGAAATCTGGCGGGTCCAGCTCTGTATATTATTGTGCGAAAGTTCTTACGACACAAACGACCCGCCGATTCGCCCGTGACATTTGTGAAGATTGGTTAAGCGAGAAACGTATAGGCATTTATGTAAGTGCGAAGTAAGTAGGAGACATTAGCCGAGATGGCAGATATTTAGCTGACGCGCTAGATTTGTCGAGGAACTGAAAACATTTCAAATGAGCATTTAACATCTTTAAATATTATTGCTAAAGTAAGAAAAAAGATAGCTGTTGCCTTGTTGCATTGGGAATCGTATGTCTCTTTTGGAGTTCGTGGAATTTCAGGGTTTAGAAACCGTTAATTATTTGAGCAAGCACTCAAACCCGATGTATTGTAGGTCAGTATGTCATGTCGCGAGCCCTAGGACGGATGCCGATGCATACACTGACAAATCTTTCGCCTTCCGGTCTATAGCTAGCTGGTCAGCTGAGCAGAACACTGCGATTCCCAAGAGCTGTGATATATTAATTTTGCTTCCACGACTTAAAAATGAAGCACCAAGCAAACTATGTGTGTTGCATCATGCAATATAAAAAAGAAATTACATCAGGTAAGTAATTATGTCAATTTGGCGCAAACATTTCGGCAGAGATTCTCGGAAGTTGTACTTGTTCTTTATTTGAGAGTTGGTTTTGAAGGCTGCATAACTCCTTGTAGTCAGTGCAAAAACGGGGTTGAAACAGTGCGTTCTGCCGCACATGTTTAGAAACTGCTTAAATTTGCGTTAGGCTTGGTACAGCTCCTAAAACGGTATTTGAAGCTTACCACTGAACGAACCTCTTCAAGTATAACAGAAAAGGCAATTTTTCTTCAATGGTAATTACAAACTCCTGTGTTAAGAAGCGTAGCTAATGTCGCCCGGCGTGTTAATATATCTTGCTCATTTCTGGAGACAGTTTTCTCAGTGGAAACAACGCCATGCATGTTGCGTTACCTTCGAACTGGTTCTCGTTGCTGACGTCACACTTGTAGAACACGCAGTTTGAGTTGGGAAACTTCTTCACCATGTCGGCGGCCGTCTGCTTGCCCATGGGCTCGTCGATGTCGAGTATGGACACCTGCGGGAATCGGGAAGACACGTACCATGGATTGCGATTAAAATTGTTGATATGAATATTTGGGTGACTTCGTTAAGTGAATTGTAATTGGTGTGTCATTCCATAAGTCCGGGCATCTAAACATATTCGTTGCTTTGTGTCTCTGAAAAAAAAAATAATACTGCACTATCGTTATAAACTGCGTCTTGCATTGAGGCAGGTCTCAATGTATGAATGTTCTTCTGACGATGTTTTGTTTGCTGTTATAAAAATTTGTTAAACAATGGCTGCTTCTTTGTTACTATTTTTGTTATATGTGTACATTACTGCTCCTTGTGCGGTTTAATGACTGGGTCGAGTTACGGCGCTTTGTCAGGCACTGAGTTGCCTTTTTGCCAACCCCGCCCACGTACCGTACATGTATGATCAACGCACAGCACACTGAACTCTGTAATTGATTGACTGATTGATTCTGATACACGGCGCAAGCAGAAAATTGAGAGGCGGGCAGATCAGAGGTGGGAAGGGGGGGGGGGGGGGTTGGGGGGGTGAATTCCTCACCAGTCACACCCTCTGGCATACTAAGAAGCATAGGCGTGCGTAGGGTGCCCAACCAGGTGGGGCGAAGGTTCATCGCAGCCCCCCCCCCCCCCCCCCCCGCCTTACTAAGTCAACACACGGGGCCAATTTCGCGCCCACCCTCTTAGGTAACTAGGCAAGACGGTTGCCCCCCCCCCCCCCCCCTCCCGCTAACCCTCCGTGCGCACGCCTATGCTGGGAAGTATTCAATACCTCGAATAATGTCTTAGATATGCACAGCAGTGAACTCAAATACGGAAGAAAAAAGAAACATGTGTGTATGAAGTATATAGATGTATCAGTGCCAATATTTTGGTGAGTTGATTAAGATTCACCTTGTGTGAGCCGCGACAGAGAAAGGGCAAACACTCCTGTCCCGTCGTGTTTTAGATTCTTGCTGCGTCTCTACTGTACCCACGGTGATGAGACATGTACCACTGGCATGCATATATATATATATATATATATATATATATATATATATATATATATAGTTGAAGGAGTGGTTGCCGTATAAGTATGAGAGGTGGCACTTCAAGAAAACTTCACTTATTACGTCGACGTAATAAATGAAGTTTTCTTGAAGTGTCACCTCTCATACTTCTATATATATATATATATATATATATATATATATATATATATATATATATATATATATATGCAACAGAAGAGCTCCCTATAGATAAACACTAGCATGCCTTCCTTATAAATTGTTTGTTTAACAACGGTAGTTGTATTATTTTATTATGGATTAAGTGATTATCTTAGTTATGTGTATTTGGGGAAGGCGCCACGACTCTTGTAACAAGCAACGTAGCAGAATTTTCACTCCTAGTAACAGGAAAGCTTATATTAGGTGAATCAAGCTTTTGCAGTGTAGCAAAATAATTGCAACATTCAGAGTGCTAACTGCCGCGCTTGGCAAGGAAGTTCCAAAAACGTTTTGACAAGCCACCCAGCAGACAAAATATGGCTACCAGGAAGACTGTGCATTTTTTTCTTGGTTAGATCACTCGTGTCAACGTGACCGGATTGAGCAATGCAAAATACTTGGCAAAACACCTGCAAACAATGCATGGCTGCTTCCTTAACGATAAGTGCAACTCCTGACCACGGTTTCCTTCTCAACTCCGTAATGTATGTCTCAGTATGAAGCAATGTGAAATAGTTGCTACGGCGCCAGCAGAATGGAATACCGAGGGCTCACCGCAGCGTTGTGTGTTGGAGTCGAGTCAGGAAGTTTTCATTTGCTTTGACGAAGAATAATGTGACGCGAAGTTGGCTATCTCAACAAAGTGCTTTGTGACTCCCTGGGGCAGTTTAGCAGGTATGTTTTCGCGCTGCTATTCTTGAGGTTGCTGGTTCGATTACCGGTCGTGGTGGGTGCACTTAAATAAGGACGAAATGCAAGGACACCTGTGCACTTAGAATTTGGTGCACATTACTCCAGGTTACCCCAGGTGGTGAAAGTTAATCCAGAGTCACCGCGCTTTCCCTACCTCCACTTCGGCGTACCTCGTGATCATATCGTGATTTTGGCTCGCAAAACACCATAAACTATTATTATAAAGGTGTTTCGCGCGTACCACCTTCTGTGAATTGAATGGAAGCGAATGCTTTCGAAGTGTACGAAAAAAATCTCTGCTGGATATTTTGACAACGCTGGCAGTAACGCGGAGGACTTATCTAACTCGTTTCACTGGCATTCACTGACGTGCTTCACAGTTGTGTAGGTGTTAGAAACAGAAAGACAACATAAACGCAATGTTTCTTTCAGCAAATGGAAGGATATCGTTCTGTTGTACACATTTCACTCTCAGTGAATACATAAAGCATTAGGTTTCATGTGTTGCCGAACTGAACAAAACAGCATGCCTTATTAGCAGTTGCCTCTCGCCACTGTGTTTTCACTGCTGCTGATGTGTGCTCTGCATTGTTTATGAGTATCAGATTTGACGAGAAATTCCTTAGTGTAACGGGTACACTGCCGGTCAAGAGGGTTCATAATATGAATTCAAAGTGCTTCAGTGATGACGACACAATGCAGGCGGCACAACAAGCGGGAAATCACAAGAAATTTGCTTGGTTATATGAGAACGTGCAAGAGAGAAGGATATTTTAAGTTAAGCGTCACGTGATTTTATTAATTGGTGTTGCTCTAGATTAAGCTGCCTGAAACAAAAAAAAGGCGGCATTAATCTTTGTGCGGGGAAATTAACGCAACATGTCATGGTTGTGCTTTCGATCATGAAGCACTATTAGCAATCCTCGCTTGTGCTATAGTCACAAAACCATGGACCATGACAGGGAGAGAGATAGGAAGAGAGAGAGATAGGCAGGAAGGTCAGCCATGCACCAAATTTTATCCATTGTGAATGTTCTGGGTATCTGGCTTGATGGTCATTTGTGTTGCGTAGCACTACTTATATGTGCTTGATGCTTCATCGAGTTTCGTATTTTATGCTGTTTCTGTACAGACACGGATTGTGTAAGTTGCGCACAAAGTGTGAAGAGTACGTTTAAATGTCACTAGTAAAGTGCGCTGCATGTTTTATATGAGCTAAGTGATCATATATACCTCCGTTGCTTGATCTGAGAGATTAGACTCCCATTTCTGGCTTAATTCTTGCCACGATCCTTAGACACCTCCATTTGTTTTCGCGCAGTTTCCTAACTTATTCAAATTGGGCTTAGAAGAAGGAATGAAGAAGGCGATAAGCCGGTAAACGATACATTGTAATTGTGATGTTTCATATATTCTTAATATTGTGTTACGGTGGAATCTATATCAGTCGTACCTTGACTGCATTTCGGAGCGGCGATTTGGGGGTTTCGTAGATGTATGTTTAAAACAATGCCGACCAAAATGCATGTAGATGCTCAGTAAGGTCGTGCAGCTTGCTCGAGGGACGCAATAAACTCATGAAAGAAGGAAGGAGAAACACAATGCTTTTCCCAGTCAAATATTTTCTCACTCATCAAACAAATGCACCAACAATTTTGTTATTACAGGAACAGTGTTGATTTGTAAATCCGTTCTTACAATCTCTAATCTAAGTTCGCAACAAATTTATTTATCCTATAATATTCAGTTTTAGATAAATTTAACGACCGTGCCTCGCATTAGCAGAAAACAAAATGACCAATGATTCAGGCATCAATGGACGGGCGATCGAAAGCAATAAGAACAGCAAGGTAATATAATGCGCTGCCTTTAATCTGAGGGTTAAACATCGCATACGTGTGTTGGCTTGTTACAATACTATACAACGTTCTTTCTGTGGTAAGCAGTCAGTCACGACAGGCGACCACACCTTCGAAAAGAGGCGTGGCCGAGGTCTCGAGTCACTAGGCTAATGCGGACTAAACGAAGTGTGGCAGTATCCCCCCCTGTGCAACGGCAGCAACAATGCCAAGGAAGCATCAAGACCATTAAGATCGCAGAGACAAGGGACCCGTGGCCCCCCACCCTTTTGTATTCCCGCAACAAGAGGCCCGGACCGCGCCACTTGAAGTCTCTCACGGTTGAGCACGCTTCGTCAACTTGAACAAGAACAGATACGGCACTGCGGCTAACATGGCAGGAAAGCAAGACAGCGCACCGATGCTAATTGAGATAGGCGTACTGCGTGTCGGAAAGCACAGAGGTGCTCCTTGCCTTTGAGCTGTCAGAAATAATGATCGCGTCATTCGATATGTTAAAGTGTAGTGATAGTTAAGCGGGCCTTGCCTTCGAGGAACAAGGTGCAATTTTTCATTCGCTTTAAAGGGTGCTTTGTTTCAGATACAAAGTTGGCTGTCATGGCCTTTGAGTTGAACGTGCGGCGGAAAACCTCGGGTCCGTTTTTCGAGCTTGCATTGACGTCTGCGTTATCTATAAGAACAGAATTTTAAAATCTCATTTGGCGCAGGCATCATAAACACGCGGATAGGAAATATTAATGTCTAGTACGGCTAGTTTTGTATCAAATGCTGGCGAGTTTTTATGTGGATGCAAGATCTTCAAAAATCTAGCCGGATATTCTCGTATTCTCTTGATTCTTCAAACAGTGTCTGAAGCATTTCAAGCACGTATCACTTCAGAGATGATGAGTTCGCAGTGGCAAGGAGTGGAAGGGGCGTGATGGAAAACTTTGTTGGTTTATGGGCTTTAACGTCCCAAACAGACTCAGGCTACGAGAGACGCCGTTGTGGAGGGCTTCGGACAACTTAATCCGACAACCTGGGGTTGCTTGACGTGCACTCACATCACACAGTAGACGAGCCTCTAGCATTTCGCCTCCATCAATATGCGATCACCGCACCCGGGTTCGAATAGACGCCTTTCGGGTCAGCAGCCAAGCACCGTAGCCAACTGTGCCACCGCGGCGGACATAGGAAACTGCCAGGGTCGAAAAAGTAGCACTGTATGCCGAAGTCGCCTCATACTATACGCCACCGCACGGTGAAGTCAGCTAGTTGCTGTTGCCAATTTAGCACATATATGAACGAGAATTACAGGTAAAAAAAGCATTTTTTGATTTACTTTCACGAATTCATTTTTGTTCTAAATTTAGCATCCTTCAAATCATTTCGTGGCTACTATTTGAACGTGTCCGCGAGATTTCTAAACGATATACATTTTTTTTATCACCGGCAGAATTCAGTAAAATATCTGTGGTTTAGGTTGAGCGCAATTGAAACTTTGTGCTTTGCGCAAAAAATAATCTACTACAGAGCGATTGTCAGCTGCAGGTTAATGCAGTACTCGAACGTAAAAAATGAGTCAACTTGTTTGCCATGAGAACTTGCAAATTTCTACCTGAATATGTAAGATGTGTTGGCCCTTCTGATCAGAAAAAAACAAGAATTGATGCACTGTGTTCGTGAATATCAGATGGAAGGCGTCTTGAAATGTGAAAGTTGCGTGGTTACTTAGGGGTAAATTAATCAGCGCATAAATTGAGTTTCCTGTTTTCTATCTGTGTCGCACAGCTGCTTTGTATGGATCTCGTGTAGATCATGTATTCTATAAATAAAAAAAACTCAATAATCATGGAACGTCAGCCGTCATGGGCTTTAGAGTCACACTTTACCAGTTTTCAAATTGAAGCAAGCTCACCTATCCAACCGGAATGCACATACGCCAGGTTAGCAAAACTGAGCTATGTAATCCAACTACCCAAGTCAGTTTGGGAGGTTCTAAAATGAAACATCCGAATATATCGAACAATTAATAAAGCGTTTCGTTACGTGCCGTTTCCTCATGGACCGACCATGTTCGCTTACGGTAAGACCATGACCGTGATTCCGTGAAGTAGGTGTAGTTGAATGGTTATATATCGCTTTTAAACACAGACCCCAACGTATACGTGATCCCTTTGAGTAATAGAGGCATGAAAAGTACAAGCTACTCTAGATACAGCATCGCCCTGGCTGCGAAAGAAGACCCTGCTCCTATAAAAAGGAAGTCAAATTTTTCGTTTCCTGCCCTCCGGGCAGTATTCACATGCTCACATAACGGTGTTGTGGTTTGCCACCAGTGTAAAGCTAAAAAACAGCAATGATTCTGTATGCTTCCGAAACTCAGTGGAACGGGCACAGTGCCTCTAGGTTTCTGCGACCTTGCCACACGTCCGAGAACATGGAACATCACACAGATATATGTGCTTAACCACAGCCATCAAGTAACCCCTCCTGGGCCGGTAAACGAAACATATCCGCGATGCCGTCCATGCAGGTCAATTCCAGAGAGGTCGGGAACTGGGGCACACTAGGGATTGGGGTTCGGATTGAGTGGATGTGGCGACCGACGCACCTTGCAACCCTTCTGCATGAGGGATTCAACGATGCCTCTTCCAAGGCCCATGGCACCTCCCGTGACGAGGGCCACCTTGCCGTTGAAGTCCTTCATCGTGTTAAGTCGATGTCCGGTCCCACTCGTCTATGGTAGAAGGGGGCAAGAGCTCAGGCCCCGGGTGTATAACGGCTGTAGTCTTTCGGACACCGGTCCGAGACACCGACGACTTCGCTCCACTCCCGGTGCAAGACTAGATGCCGGGAGACGGCTACCTAGTCAGGCTCGTCGCCCGGCGTCACCGGTGGTGTTATTTCAAGCATCGCCCCCGCCAGGGCCCTGGCCTATAGCGCCTTAATGCCGAGCGTCCCGGACTCCCGGTCATACTTACGCCGCTCTTGTGTTTTTTTGCCTCTCCTCTCACCCTTTCTTTTCCGCTCCCAAGAAGCCTGCGGAATGAAGATGAGTGCCACTGCACCCCCCTCGCTCCCTCCCCACGCTCTCTCACTAGCGAGTTCTCACGATGTCGTTTCTTAGCTGCTTCTGCTTCTTCTGCTGTGATGCCAGTCGCCACGCCAGGCTCTGATGTATTTTAGTTTGCCGGCCGGAGAGGCTAATCTTATCTGGAGGCCGAGCAGAGACGCGGAAAGCTGGATGGTGTAGCCGCCGCTGTACGGATCTGAGAGCTTCGTTTGAGGAATCTCGCATCGGACTGCGATTCCTTAAAACTGGGCTAAATGTTCTCACTGTGACTTTGCAGTTTTACGCCGGCGGGCTCAAGGTCGGAGGGCAATATTTCCGGAGACAAGAGAGATACCACCGTTGTGGTTCTTATTTTTTTCAACTTTGTGTCCGATTTGTGGACACTTCCTTCTTTTTGCGCAGGCTCACAGGAATGCATTGGGCGAAGATCTCATTCGCTTCACGCTACTAGATTTTTCCATTTAATTGAAATGTCTAACGGGATTTGCACATTATGTTTATTCGCTGGCGGTTTCTAAAGGGTTCGATCTCATGTTTTTTGTTAACCAAAGTCATTGATGCTCTTGGACTTCTTTACTTCTTCATGCATTTCACTTCGTGCTATTTCTCTGCTGCAAAAGTGATGGCATCAGTCAGACCATTTGCCCTGCTTGGCACACATATTTTGTTTATATGTTCATCATTCCTCGGTTATCTCTTGACGATCATAAAATTACGTGCCTGATAAGTTACGTGCTCTACTTGAAGTCTAGTTTTCTTAATCACTAGATTTTAGTGATTTAAATATTTATCGTATAATCGTTAGTGGGGTTTCTAACATACGCATCAGCTGACAATGTTTCCGCCGTCAAGCTATCAAGAAGTTACATTGTGAGGTTTCCCGTGCCAAAAGGAGGATATGATATCCAGGCACATCATTGTGTGGAAGAATTTTTGACCAATTGTGAATCGTTAACGTGCACTTTAAGCATAGCACGCGGATACTTTTGTATTTATGCCTCTTCCAAACGCAGCCAACGTCAGGGTTGCCGTTTGTGGCTACTTCGCGCCAAATTGGCTACAAAACAACCAACTGGCGATGAAAAATTTAGAGTTGGGCTCTGTGGTTACTTTCTGACTACTTTGCACTGTAAATTTTGGGTGTAGTGTAGCCGTTCCTCTTATTGCTTGTTGGTAAAATAGCAGGTAATAATAAATACCCTGCGCTCATTGCAAGCTTTCTTGTCGTGTTGGCCAACGTGCATTCATGTCCTGCAGAGTTACTACAAAGTTAATTGGTGACTGGCGTCTCACATCGGCTGCGTCAACATTAATGAAAAACTGTCACCATGTCATGACGTTACCGCATGACCTCACCGTGAAAAAGTTTTGGCACTGTATGACGTCATCTTCATGGCACTATGACGTCATCGTGACGTCAGGTGATCACGTGATCACGCAAAATCGTCGCTTACTCAAAGTTGGGCCAATCACGAAGGCAGTGCAAAACCAAGTTAGGTGCAGATAGCTAACGTAGGGGTGTGAGGAAGGAGCAATACATCGAGGGAGGAGAAAAAGAAGGTGGCTTTCGCCTTCGAGTGTAGTCTTAGGCGAATGCATGGGGACTCCGTGATTTTTAATTTATGACTCAATACTGAGAAACCATATTCATAACTTAACTCCTGGAGGATTTGGCGACAAAGTTGGCTCCAAAATATACGCCTACTTTAGCTCATCTTTTAGCACAAGTTCTGACTTCTTTTCGATTCCACCCAACGCCAAACCTGACCACCGAGGCCGGGAATCGTTTAGCTTCTTGATATTTCATTATTACAAAACTATAGTTCAGGAGCAGCGATAAAATGACACCAATGAACGATTTTGTATGTTATACCTGAATGACCAGTCTAATATACCTGCTCTCACTGCAAATCAGAGACAGTCACTGGCGTTCGTCCTAGCGCACCTTGACAATAGACAAATGTCTGGTGAAACTATTCTTGCATGTCGTCGACAGAGGACATCGCAGCCGAAGGCGACCAAGGAACTACTGAAGGAAAAATTGTAGCGCAAAGCAACACACGGACTGACAAAGAGCACGGGACTGGCGCTAGCCCTGTGCCCTTTGTCTGTCCGTGTATTGCTTTTCGCTACAATTTTTCTTTCCGAAGTCATGAACCAACTAGCCCAAGAAAACGTGTTGCGAAGAACTACTGAGGTTTTTAAGAAAAATGGACTGGGACAAGCGGCTGTGACAGTGATGTCGCGTACCACGCCAGAGTGATGGACTGTGACTGACTGCGTGTTTGTGTGTGGGCTGTGTTATGTGCAATCTTTCTCTTTGTTCCCACTCTTTCCTCTCCCTCTTTCAAACTAGCCCCCCATACCGCTCCCACGTGTAGGGTAGCAAACCGGTGTTCCTGAACTGGTTAACCCCCCCTGCCTTCCATTCTCTACCATTTCTTCTCTCTACTATGGATGCTTCTACCGGGCGCTTTTCATGTAAAATTCAATTCATGTCAGCTACTCTGCCGTCTCTCTCACCGTCCTTCGCACTAAGTATCACCTGTTCTATAACGAAATGAACCCAACAAGCCATTAGGTAAACTAAAGCATAGGGGATATTATTGTTGTTTTAAATGTACTGTGGTAGTTTTGACATAGACTGTAGTTAACTAAAGTGGGAGCCAAACTCACGTGCTACATGACGCCCACTGGTGAAAAGAGTGTTTCACACTCGCCGCCTTGGCTACGAATGGCGCCGACTAACACTTCCCAGGGATCACACGTACATAACTAAATACTTGACGAAGTGGACGCGGACGCGCCTTTCTACGTAGCTGAACTGGTAGAACATCGGAAGCGTAGTTCGAAGATTCTTGGCTCAGATTCCACCGACGCAAAGGGCGCTATTTCGTGCACTTCAGTTCATTTCAACCTTCGTCATAACTACTGCACGACTACTAAAGACAAGTAATCTTCCTCATGCTTTCCTTGATGTAATTTTCACCTTTGGATTTCTTTAGTTCTGTATAACAACCCCTACCCCGCCCACCCTCAAGAAAAGACCCACACCTGTTCTCTAATAAGCACTCGCGGGGCACTGGCTCCGAAGGAAGCGTGGGGCGGGCCCAATTTTAGTGTCACGTACCTGCATTCCTTCGTAATTCTTCTGCAAAGTCTGCTACAAGATAACAGCAAGTAAACATAAATAAAGACAATCTTTCGCTTAGCCTGTCATATTGCTCTGGCGAAGGCTGCCAAGTAGGCTTCACGGCGTGTTGGCCTCGGTGTCAACAGCTTGATTCCGGCTGCAGGCTCTCAAGTCTCGAAGGTGGGGACGTCTCGAAGCGTGTGCTTATTTTGAGACAGGCGTCATATTTTTTTTACATCACGGTGTAGTTTTTTTATACCGGCTCTTCTTTCTTCAGCGAGGCGTGACGAGATTTGCTGAAGTCTACAGTTAAAATCTGGCTGCTGAGATTGCGACGAGTAGCGCTAATCCTGCTTGCCAGGCAGATGTAGAGGTTGGTATTTTTATCTATTTATTTATTATTTTTTTTTGCGTAAGCGCTCGAGCAAAAAGACGGGTGAAGGACAGCCGCAACTAGCGCAAGTGGCTGAGATCACGCATAATTCAAAGGTCGTGGCCTTTACTCTGGGCGGCGTTGAGCTGCCTTTTCTTCTAACATTTTTACTTTTGTTGTGTTTTTGTTTTTAATTCTTGGAGTTCAACTACGAAGATAGTCTTTAGTTAAGAGCAAGGAGCGGAGGTTTGCCTGATAAGAGTACGTCCAAGCTGCTACATGTGATTGCTGAGAGGGCAACTGGCCGAGACAGGAATAGAGACATGTAGACGCAGGTGACTTTCATGTCGTACAATGCCACAGCGTGCATGTCGTGCTGTTCTATGGGTGGATGTCTTGTACGTACTACGGGCAGACATGTTCACATAGCACGCACTTCAGAGACGTGCATATGAACCTTTCTCGGATTAGAAAGCTCAACACATATATATTAACCAGCGTTTGGAATGGTCAATACGTCTACACGCGTCCAGAAATATTTCCTCCGAAAACGGCCTGGGCTCGGGAAAATCTGGATGTTTTTTTTGCTTAACTTCTAAATCTGTTTTGCTTTCGTACGTTCGTCGTCGTACGACACCTCTTGAATCGATACATTGCCTGCTGCATATTTCTTGTTATATTTCTTGCGTGTGTTCGGCAGAAGGAAGAGCTGATGTTCATCCACATTTGTTCCCCATGGTTCTCTCTTTTAAGCGCATGAAGCATTATTGCAAGTACGTTTCACGTAAGAAGTCGTAACTGTCTGGAACCAGCGCAACTCCGCTGTTCGTGCGCCTTTCGGTAAATACGTGCCTAAATGTTCGCGCTCACTCTAGGATTTATTTTCGGCCCCCCGAACGGCAACGGACGGTAGCATCTACAGACGGCCTGTCGGGACAGCATGAGGATGGACTAGCGGGATGCAGCCATTTGCCAGGCAATGCACGCAGTCACCAATCGAAGTTCACGGTATGCTAATGAGTGCTCCGATGTCACCCGATAAAAAAAAAGTCTGATTCTTACAGCCATCGAAGGACCTATTAGCATGGGTGTGTGCAGGGTTCCTCATTTGGGGGGGGTGGGGGGTGGGGCAAATTTTCACCGCAGCCCCCCCCCCCCCCCTCTGTTTGACAAGTCCGAACAAAAACAAGTTTGGCAATGCACATAGAACTGCAAATGAAACGATTACGTGCTGCTCACAACGGCCTGTCTCTGGTCTTCGGCTTTCCGGGAGTAAAGGTAGGAAGTAAATCGTTCTCGGAATACAACATCACGAGCCCTCACCTGCCACTGTCGTCCAAAAAACTTGTCTTTCCAAAAATCCTGGACATCAAACAATGACGGGGCAGGTCCGACTAAGTAAAGATTTTGGGCTGATTGGCGCCCCCTTATATGATTATAGGGGGAGGACAGTGCCTCGCTGGGCCCTCCCCCCTATACGCACGCCCATGTCCTGTTTGTCCCAAGCAAATAACTATCAGTTGATTGCGATTGAAGAGCGACAGTATTGGTGCTCTAGGAACGGAACAGACAACATAAGAAATGTTCAAGCAATCTTTAGCAAGCCAACGCTAGCTTACACTACCTGAACGTCAGCCATCATTTAGCCAGACCTAGCCAACAGAAGCCAGTGCTAGGTAGTGCCTGTAGTAAGCAAGTAGATGCGGGAGTTCGAATCACCTGACTTGGTGAGACGCCGTGTTGGACTGCACTTCTTCCGGAAATCGGCACCCAACTTCGGTCAGAAATGGTTCGTTGCCGAAACTGTTTACAGAACGTATGCGAAAAAAGCCAACGAAGACAACTTCTTCAGGATAGCAAGCAGGCTACGATAAGAGAATCGGCTAGCGTCATCGGCGTGTTTGGTTCTGTTATAACTGGTTTAATGTGGAGAAGTTCAGGTTCATATTACCTCAGCTACTCCATTAGGATAATTTCTGCAGCAAAAAAAAAAAGGGGGGGGGGGGGGGTACCCTAAATAAACAATGAGCAGCTAAAAAACACATACAGCACACTGAAACAAGTTAAAATAACATGGCATAGGGCTTGTGTGTTCGTGCAGTTTCCTCCTCTGGTGTACGCGTTCTTGAAAGTTGGGTCCGTCGTTCTTTCAAGCTATGTAGCAAGATGCCCAGAACCAAGCTCTTCAATTCTTCGTTAATGGTATGAACACTGCGCGAATACTGATTAGCCTTGCTGCTAATCCGTCCGCCCACTTGTCGCGCGTAGCTACAGTCATACCCGAGCTGTTTTGCAAGAATAACGCGTCGCCACCTTTGTCCGGTATTCAAACTCAGGTCCAATGACTTTCCGGGGCAACCCATGTGGGGAATTCATTCACCAATGTGTTGACTTGTATGCAATTTACAAACTTGACGAGGGACCAATTAAGCTATAAATGAGCGGAAGAAAGGTGGTGTACCGCTTTTTAATATGCACAGGTGTTTTGCGCTTGGAAACAGTGATCACTTGCATGGCTGCTCCAAGGAAATTCAAGTATGACGTTTATTTGAATCCACCTCATCTGGACTAACCTTTTACTACATGTTCTAGAGATGTTCAGCTTCGACTAACAAAGACTTTAACGTCGGCGCGGGCGACTCAACAATTCCTGTTGGAACTGGAAAATAATGCAACTCTTTGGCCGTGGAAGGGCCGTCAGAGCAGCGCCGTTCTTCTCGTCTTCCAAGATCATCAGGACACCCCTGGCCACATGCTCGACACTGCAAACAGAAAGAACGCATCCGCGTGAAAATAAGCCAGCATCTATCGTGGTTCAGGGGTTATGCAGCATTTACATTCACAATCTGATTGGTCTTACATATTGTAGCAATGAATTCTGCATTATTGTTCAGCATGTTCTTAGGAGTCTATATCATTCCTTGACTACGGTTAGGTAGAGTTTCCACTTGGGCTTGTTAGTTCAACATAGTGAAGGGAAGAGCGCGGATATGGACGAGGACGAATAAGGCACACAAGCGCTGCCGTTTGTCTACTGTGTGCCTTTCTTCGTCTTCGAGCGTATCGGCTCTGTTTCCTTCACGATACGGTCAGGGTGCATAGGTCAAACTTGCTTGCAAAGTGCGACACTGAATGTGGCGCACTTTGACACATCGGGGCCTAAGGAGCACCACTGTCCCCTAGTACGTCATATAACTGTCACTGGAACACGAGTACGCCCTCACTATCTGTTCTCTTTCTGAGCGCGCTTGAGTTGCCTTATTCCATTGCATCAATCCATGACCCGGCTTCAAATAAATCATTGTGGAAAGTTAGCGCTCGTGTGTATTCCTTCTAGCCCCTATCTTGAAGCAGCCTGGAAAGTTGGCCATGTTGGTAGGAATTCATTTTGGTCAAACTGTATGGTGGGACGGGAGACGAATAAAGAAGTGAGACAAAGAAGCGCAGACTAGCAATCCAGTTGCTTAGTCTGCGCTTGTTTGTCTCACTTCTTTATTCGTGTCCCGTCCGACCGCGCAGTTTGACCGAAATGAATAGCCCCTATCTTGATAAGTTACAGCGCCTAAACGCGAACAGTACGTCCTAACCAACAAGGCCAGAAGTCGAACTTTGCTGTTTTAGCATTGACAAGAGGGCGAATTATAAGTCCTTGTCAACAGCGTGACGCAGCGGCTCGTATGCGTGGACTTCAGTTTAACACGCACGGCATAACACGCTTGTCGTAAATCCAGGGCCATGGGCGTGGTGTCTTCGCGGGTCTTGCAGAAGGCGGATATTCCCCACCACATGGGCGTGTTCATCGGCTCGGGGCAGATGCAGTTCACCCTGACTCCGTGACGATTCAGGTAGAGGTCATCCTGCGTTAAATAGCAAAAACAAAAATAATAATAAAAGGCCGGAACTTTACATTGAGGAGTAGTAAACCTGCATGCAAAAATTGGGCTTCCGCTAACATCTCCTCAGCTCGCACGAAACCGAAATCAACTTGCAATAAAAATTCTCACTCTATCAGGCTGATAAGTGCTGGCACAACATATCGCAAAAAGCATGAAACATACATCAATGTCTAATCGAAGTGAAAGTGATCATGATGATCACAAAATAATCTTCAGAAGTGTCGACTGTTGGGCCACTTGGAACGGTCAGTTCGGAATTGTTGAGCGAGCGTGTGCGTTTTCGGCCGTTACTGTATATTTTTGCTGAACAACTTCATAACTACAAAAAAATCTCAGTTGTTTCGTAATATATTGAACAGAGCATCTAGACGGGCTAATTTTCAAGCTATGCCATAAGTGGTTTACAGACTTTCTCGATGGGCCTATTATTTAGCTCTGCCGGCTTTCAACTAGTCTTGAGCTAGATCAGCTGAAACTTCAAAAGCCCGTCTTCCTCGGGCACATTATGTATTTATCTGACTGACTCAGTCACCCGCTTACTGGGAATAGGTTTTCTCGTTTCTCTCTCAAATTGGTTCTCCCCATCAGAAAAAATCTTCAAGCTCTCCTGAATTCACTCCGACGCGTTCACTCACCCGCCCACTTGCTCAATCATCTCAGCGCTCCACCCCAAAATCTCCTGAGACGTGAAGACCTACGCTCACTCACTGACTCTCTCTCCACTCAGAACTACTCGTCCGTCTGGATGCCTCGTCTCCATGCGCACTCGCTCATCGCTCGTGTCCAAATACAGCTCCTGTCGACAGCAACTCCGCAGACACCAGACCCCTTGCCACAACCGCACCATCTTTTAGCCCCCTCCTCCCCACCCCCCCGTTCGTCGTCGTACATCGCACGGTACTGCGACGTCCTACGAAAAAACGCCTGGCAATCTCAGCCAAACCGTGCGACGAAGCGTGTACCGGTCTCCTCCCGTACGAGCGACGAGATGATATCTCAATTCAGTGAAAACTCGCGCACTCCGCAACCCTCGCGGGTGGTCCGTACCTACGCAAAACTGGCGGGAATAAGGAAAAAGCAAAACGGAAGGCGCGCGGGAGCGATGAAATATGGGTAAACGCCGAGTCAAAGCAGGTTAATGAGAGGCAAAGGAACCCCGCAGCACGCTCTATGCATGTGTTCCTCTACGGCACGTCGACGGGGGAGGCAGGCTGCGCCCACCGCCTCCCCCACCACGTCGTCGCCCCGCAGTGCGTGCTTTAAATTTAGTACGCACGTGGTGAGGATGAGGACGCTCTAAAAACGACGTCGCTCGAAGCAATTTACAAGCTGGACTCATCTTTGACCCGCTGTGCTGGCGGTTGCTTCCAGTGTCGCTGATTCGGGCGCATTTCGTGGCTATTCTTAGCTCGTCTCGTGGACAGAGTCGGATACACAGTTTCAAGCTGCAGGCATACGCGACGGAGACGAGCGTCGCTTCGGAGTCAGTGAGCATAGCTGGGCCGGACTTCACTCGTGTTTGGGAAAACTCCGGGCCCAGTTTATATTTTTTGAGCGGTACAACATCGGCGTCAGTTAATCGCAGCAATTGCTAACAAGTGATGCTTGACACCGAAATCTACGAAAAGTAACTCGCCGTTGAAACATAATCGTACCTGTGCAGAAATCTGCCAAAGACTTCATCGAAGTCAGGTTCGTATACTGTCAGATATCACCGAGCCTACAGCTTCCCCGTTCCCACATTGTACCATATGTGTAACGACATATCGGTGCCACTAAGCTTCGCTACACACTTAATCAGCGTCAGTTAATACCGGCTTCATTTTTACAATTAAGTAAGTCGGAAATTCTATCAAAAGTAAGTAGAACACTGTAATAGAATCCGCTGCGGAAAGCTATTGAGTACTAAGGAACATGGTGTTAAGTACAGTGAAAAATGTTCGAGAATTGCTCACTTTTTTTTCTAGCTGATGACACGTCTTGTCAAGGCTCTTGTTACCGTAGAGACACTTGTCTTTAGCTTATTTACTATATTTTTATGCATAGGTGTTTAACTTGTCTCCTCACTAAAGTGTGCAGAGACGATCGCCTGCAATCGCTCTTGGTCGCCTCGACCAAAGGCCGATGTGGTAGCGACCATTTAGAATGTCGTCCTGAGAAGTCAGTGCGGATGAAGTCGACGAAGGCGCTGTTAAATTTCTTGACGACAACTTGCACAAGCGGTTATATACATAGGCATATACAGAGTTCCCCATAAGATGGTGAGGGGGTGGGCAAAGTTTCGTCGCAGCACCCCCCTCCCCCCCTCCACGCCCATCCGTTGGTCGAGTCCAAAGGACATGCTTCACATTACATTAAAAAAAATCGCCATCTCCCGCTAAAGGGAAGCATGTGTGGATGCGAAGCAGTGGAGAGATGGATAGCTTGAGCGGGAATTTTATTGAAAGGATAAATGAGAATGTATAAGAGAAGACGGAGAATGTGGTGGTTGCGTGTTTATTTAGGGAACGCGTGCGATTCCTTGCGTCGGTGCACGGGGCGCTTTGAAGACGATGGCCTTGTGATCGGTGAAGTGTAGCGTCAGGGGTTGCTTTTGAAGAGTTTTCACTGTGAAGTTTGCGAAGATGAGGTCTATGCACGTTCCCCTTAGGGTTGTCGGTTGTATGTTGTCGTCGGAAATGCGTCGCAACGAATACACGTCTATCGTGTGGGGGGACGAGCCAGTCGTTCGTGGTTATATCCACGTTGAAGTCACCCGCAAGCACGAAGGGCGTGTGGCTGTATGTCTGTGTCATTGCCTTCTCTAGGTAACGTTCGACGTTCTCTCTAGAGTAGACAATGGGGGTGAGTGTAGGAGAGGCTAGGGGAGGGTACGCGCATGCGCTGTAGGGGGTGTGGGACGCGGGGGGCCGCTCCGTAGAGTAGAGGCCCCCCGCGTCCCACGCGGCACGAAGGGCGTGTGGCTGTATGTCTGTGTCATTGCCTTCTCTAGGTAACGTTCGACGTTCTCTCTAGAGTAGACAATGGGGGTGAGCGTAGGAGAGAGGGGACGCGCATGCGCTGTGGTGGTGTGGGACGCGGGAAGGAGGGACGGACTAAGCCCCCTCCAAACACATGCAAGCAAGATCAAGGAATGCGGTCAACCTGGGCGACAGACACCACCTGCCTAGCCATTGCTAGGCAGCCTCTCTGTGCTCTCGGCCATGACTCTGATGACTGTAGTAGTGGTTGACGGCCTTCATATTACTACAGTGTTCTGGTTCGCACAATGGGTGCTTCCCTACTTCATGAAAGTGGCCGGACGCGGGACGCGGGACGGGGAACGGGGGACGCGGGACGCGGGAGGGACGGACAGAGCCCCGAGCATAAGATGCTTCGCATCTAAAAAAAGAAATAGAAGCGACGAAGGGCTTCTCACGAAGGCCTGCCTTTGGTCTTCGTCTTCCCCTAAGTAAATATGGGCAGTAAACAGTTATTGGAATACAACATCAGTATTCCTCAGCAGCCATTATTGTCAAAAACCAGCGTCGCCATAACTAGGTAAACGTATGGGGCAGATTTTGCGTCCTCCACCCCCTCCTTCTGCCCCTTATGCGTATGCATCCCCCTTTCTCTCTTTTTTCAAACATATATATATATATATATATATATATATATATATATATATATATGGGACGTAATACCCCAGATATTATTATATATATATATATATATATATATATATATATATGGGTACACCTCTTTTTCAAACTCTCCCCGATCCCATTCCCCAGTGTAGGGTAGCATACCAGTTATTCTAGATGGGTTGACATTCCTGCCTTTTCTCTCTCTCTTCTGTTCCTTTGTGCGTGTATGCCCAGAGGTGGAGACCGAATAAACTCTTGACTTTCATTTAGGTATCGGCCTTCCAAGCTACTCCTTATGGCAAGTAATTGCGCGAACTAGCAACGTCCGCGCGTTCAATTTGATACCTCAAGGCTTTTGTTTTCCATCTGTGTTGGCCGAAAGCTAATCCTATAATTGTGAACAGATTTAGATTCCGAAACAGCGACTTATCTCCCGTTGGGACTATACGTTCAAGCGGTAAGAGTCGTCGCTGTCGCCTACGTATTGCAAGTTATGGCCCCACTCGCATACAACGCCGTTCTGCCTTTTTTAGTTCCGTATTCTCGGTGAGCGTCCAGCACTACAGAGGAAAGCCGCCTGGCCTCACCGCCTACCTAGTAATGGGGCGGCCGTTTATTGCCTAAGTGTAGATTAAGAGCGGTTCTGCTTGTGCGTCCTCATTCTGTAATGCAATAACAATCTGGAACCGTATCGCATCCGCCCCGCGTAAAACTGCAAGTGAGTATGTGCCCTCTTATACGCGACTGACGACACCATAGCGGTGCGAATGCGCCGAGTTGCCGGCAGCGAAGCGGCACACCGAATTGGCATTGCCTCAGTTGCGTTCTGAGGCTTTGCGGTGGTTGTACTTGACTAAAATAGTTGGGTGCAGCGAACGTGCTACTTTCGGCCATGCATATTGAAGAGTAAAGAGCTCAGTATTACCGGAAGCATCAATTAGCGACGCGTTTAAAGTGTAGCTTGCATGCCTCTGAGAATTTTCGTAAACTGATACTCGACCGCGATGACGTTACTTGACGTCGAAGAGCATTGAACTAGGGATAACAGCATAATGAAACGTTCCTATTCAATTCCAATGATTCCACAGATATCCGTAAGATTCTTAGGGAAATACATGACAAATATATAGAAAATACGCGGACTCTATATAGATTCCGTAAGAAAACATATGGTAGTACGGGGATGGCACATGGAACGTTTCAGTGGGGCACAGGAAACAGTACCTAAAATTTTCTATTTGTGTCGTTGCTTTCTACCCTTATGGGGCGAAGGTAAGCTGCTATATCATACGCAATACCACATCCTCTTAGTTGCTTGAAAACCAAGTACGCCTATTATTCTATGTCCTTGTTCCATGTGCTTTAGGCTCACAGCGCCACATAACGGTGACACTTTGTGTGGGTTTCATTCGCTGGTATTATAAGTATTTAAGAAACAGAAAAGAATAACAAAGGTGGCTGGAGGAATGATTTTATTAATTAGGGAAGGGCACAGGCATGGTAAATTTTGAGAAATTGATGCATATACTAATAGCCCAGCCACAACTGAGAGCTTCATAGAAACGTCTATGATTCACTTCGCGGCTTGAAAGCTGTCCTACTAAATAACTTTCTCCAGATACGCAGACTGGCGAGAATGCATTGTCAGATTATTATTTTAGATGAGAAGCATCTTATGGCGAAGCTTAATCCGGTGGTGGTGGTGGTGGTGTGCCGCGTGCCCACCCTTACTGCGCATGCGCAAACCCTTTAAAAAAATAAAAATAAGAAACGTCCTCTCCCCCTCTCTCTCCTCTAGGCATCCCTCCCCGCGGCAACCACACCCTCACTGCGCATGCGCCTCCCCTCCTCTCTCCCCTCTTACACTCCCCCCCTCTCTCCTCTAGGCATCCCTGCCCGCGGCGTCTACACTCCCACTGCGCATGCGCGTCCCCCCTCTCTCTCCTCTCCTACGCTCCCCCCTCTCTCCTCTACGCATCCCTGCCCACGGCGTTCACACTCCCACTGCGCATGCGTGTCACCCCCCTCTCTCTCCTCTCCTACGCTCCCCCCCCTCTCGCCTCGCGACGCCGACGCAGGCAGCGTCTGCTAGTGAGTTTCTTGGTTGAAAAAACCGACTGCTCGCGCTGCACAACCGTTCACTGGCCACCCCGTATATATGGCAATGGATCTTGACCTCCAAGGTGGTGCCGGTGGGAGATTTCTGCTGTGCGTTGGTGGACAATAAAAATTCGCAGCGTGCGCGTTAACTTAAAGCGGAGTTCGGGTCTCTGTGTCCAGTCGGAGTCTTCTGTCTCTCATTGCCCATTAGCAGCGATTGGCATGTTCCAGTAGGAAACACTGCTGCATCGCTGCCTGTTTTGCGCCTCCCCAGTTTTCTCTCCTGCGCAACGCTGCGATGAGCGCCAGCGTCAACGCCGCCGCCAGTGTAAGCGTTAGCGCCCGCTGCTTCACATCTAGAAATGGTTCCCTTTAGCGGGAGATGGTGTAATTTTCTTTTCATCTACTCACCCCAAATGCCCTCGTCATGGCAACCACAGCCGTCTTGGCTGCGTTGTAGGCCGGTATTGTGGGCTTCACTCTGAGGCCTGAATGAGGTATAAGGAAAAAAGTAAGAAAGAAAAAAAAAGCAGAATTAACACGATGAGGTTTGGAGCCACTAAGTTCGAGGACATGTGGCTGACTCTCAACCTTGGCGGTCGCATGTTGATTGAGTGAAAATTAACATAAAACACGCATGTACTTACGTTTAGGTGAAGTTCAAATAATTTTTTTGGTAACTTTTGTAACCTACGTCCCGACCATTACATTCTCACGCGTACATACCCCGATCATAATATTTTCAATATTTTTTTTCTTTTCTTTTCCTGCCCTCCTCCTCCTACGGCATTCCTGTCCTCAATCCCCTTTCCCTATATATACTGCTTAGTACGTAGGCGCCTTTAAATACGACGGCAGCATACTCTCTGTTTCATTAAAGAGCTTTCGCTCTCTCATTTGCTGGTAAGGATCAATGTAGAGTTCGCTGATTACGTCATAATTATATCGTGGTGTTAAGAACGCGGAATATCAAATTATGAATACTATTTTAATCGATACTTTATGAGCAAGTTGTTATGCCTCACCAGCGTCTGAAGCGACGTTGATGATGTCGCCGCCTTTCTGTCCGTTGTCCTTTCCCATGTACTTGAAGCCGAGAAGGATTCCGCTGAAGACGGCTTGCTGCGTTGGAATGGAATGGAATAACTTTCTTAATAGGGTCCTTTAGCAAGTTACGGAAATACGGAACGCAAATACGGTAAGGCAGTACGGTCGCGCTCCTCCTTTCCAGTGACAGTGCGCCCCCGGACGACAGGTTCCTCGTTAACAATGCGTAGGCTGACAAGCCACAACGAGGCGTGACAACCCCACAGTAATTTTTTGAAAGAGCTTTTGTGTTGTTGGGGTGCCTTCACTGGCAAAAGGTCAACGACCGGGAAAGGAGGAGGGCTACGGTAATACCGTACCGTATTTGCGTACCGTATTTCCGTAACTTGCTAAAAGACCCTAATGTCCTGCAACAAGCGCGGGAACGCGTTAAGGGTCCCCACGTTGGAACTGAAATGCCTAGCCTGACAGCGGGCTTGCTGGACGGCCCACTTCTGGTCGGCTATAGGCTGGAGCTACGGAAGCCAGCGTACCACCTTGCCGAGCTATCACAAAGCACCTATACCTCTCGCGTCGGGTCTTCCCGCCACCAAGCCCTAAGCTAAGCAGGCCTCAAGCGCTTGCTCTAAGGCTATTACAATACGGAGTCTTACCTAAATCAGCACATACTACACGTAATATACGCAGAAATCTACCTGGATGATATACGCAACCTCTGCAGACTCACCACGGCTACGCTTAGACACATGCTCGGGGAGTGCACCACAATGTATAACGATTTTAACCCCGAGGCTTCCTGCGTTGGTATCATGAATTTCAATAATCACCGACATGCAACGAACAAAAGTCGGAGGCTACCCTAGCCCTTGACTTAGGATTAGGTAGTGGCAGTTGCTCGTCGGCGTTCGTGCGCCATGGTGTATTCCTTGGGTTAGCATTGTCGCAACTCTGAGGCCACGTAGAAAGCAGCTTGCGGTTCAGATCTGCTCCGACAGGTGCTGCAAGGATTGCAGCGGCTCACAAGGAAACCGTTTGCTCTTTCTATGATCTTATTTAGTTAATTTTCTTCGTTGATTATCCTGACAGTTAGTCGGTCCTAAGCTCCGTACGTTCCGATATCGTTTGCATCCAATATAACCTTTTGACGTGGAACCAGAACCACTAAATTCGTAGCAATTTGATATTTTTAGAATTCATTTTCTGAATTTTCGAGAAACCGGAAGTAGGTGCTTGATCGGGGGGCGCTTGGAAAAAGAAAACATGATTGTCACTCGGCGCTCGTGTCACTAAAAAGAAAGATTGCCGCCAAAATGCTGTCGTGCTGTAATACCGAATAGTGATTCAGACGTCGTTCACATTATGCTGTCTTATACCCCGGTCACACTGGCAAATTTAGTGTCTTTTCAGCGAGTGCACTTACGCCCCCAGAATGGCACCTAGGCGGCGCGCTGCTACACGAGAAAGGGAAATGTGCTTTGGAAATGATGCTAATGGCGATGGGCGCTTAAGTAGCACAACAAACATTTGTGATTTCAGGCAATGTTTCTTAAGTGATGATGCGCTACAAGTATAAGCAGCCTTTAAAATAAACTTTATGTACAAACGCGGCGGTGGCTGCTGTCATTGCACGGCGTGCGCTGGACATGCCTCTGGGGGGTCGTGGCTGTAAACTACCTGAGAGCGAGCATAGCAAAGCAGTTTTTTTTATGGTATATCATGTTTTAATGTATAAGAATTTTCATAATAACGAAAACGATGGTTTAAAAAATGCTATGAACTTGGTTTCGTCTAATATCTTATTTATTCTTGAGCCACTGCTACCGAGGCTAGGCACTCCGTCGTAGTGAAGTGTGTTTGGCGAACGCACTCGCCGGCAAGTGCGCTTTGCAGCGGATGACACTATACGTTCCCGTGTGACAGCGTCCGAATGACACTAGCGGCGAAGTGCACTCCCATGAAAGTGCACCTAAGTTGCTCCGTGTGGCAGGGGCATTACCTTAACTCGTCACTTTTCAATATCGGATGTATTGATTTGTGTCTGTGGGTGGTCATTTAATGGATATCACTAGCATTGTTTTATATTACTAGGATTCATTATATTGACATAAAGCGATGTGTCACACATGGTGTCAAATGCTCGGTTACAGTCTAAGCAATATTACCTGCAATAAAAAAAAGTCAGCTTCGGTTGAAAAGCATAACTTAGACATCCATGTACCCAGTATAGAAAACGTTCTTAGTTTTCTCAGCAATTTATATTTCAGTAAATGTATCCGTATTTGTTGAACTAACGAGCACAGTGTCTGCTCGCGCAGGCACGCTTTAACAAACATCGCTGATATTGGCCTGACAGACTGCTCGAAACATATATTGAGCAAAACGCATTAAGTTGCTCGTCACATCTTTAGGACAACGTATGCTGCAATCTAGAAGTGCGGTGAACTGAGGATGCCTGCGGACACAGTCACATGAATATGCCAGCTCCCTCGGCTTGCTCAAATGTTGGAGCCGCCACCGATTATTTCTACGATAGGGGATGCGCGTCGTTTTGTGCCAACCTTCGCAGCGTGGAGAAGGCAGAATTTTACGGCTTCGACCTAGTCATGCCGCATTGACTTAAGGAAATGCGTTCTCTTTCCTTCTCTCTCTGGCACTCTCGCCTGCGTCTCCCCCTCGCCTGCGTCGGGACACCGCCGCGGCAGGTCTCCCGCGTTACTTGATGCTATCGCTTGACAAACTTGGTTTAACCGTGTTAAACCAGGGAATTTTTACGGATAGATCATAATGACTCTGCTTAAGCGCGAATTGCGGATGATATCTATTTTTACGCTGAAATAACCACATAACTGGGACTCAGTTTTAGAGCGTAGCTCTTGGGATCCCGTTGCTGCGTTGGGCGGCGTCGGCGTCGCCGTCGGAGGCGTAACTGATAGACAAGACAAAGTAATCGATAGACACGAAAAAAATGAGACAAAAATATACCCAGGATCTAATGTGATTTGAACCCGGGCTCTCTGTGTGGTGGTCGAGTATTCTACCAGACAGCCAAGATTGTGCTTTAAACTCATATGCAAAAAGACCCCATAAAGGCGTCATGTAGGGCAGCAGTCACGTTAGCCTGTGTAATATAGCGTGGCAGATGAGTCAAATAACAAGCAGTCATCACACAACGCTAATAGCGCAACGAGTGTGCGGTTTAATGCTTCTCACCCACTGAAATGTGCTCAGCCATAATTCTTCATCATCATCAGCCACATGCAGCATCAACAAACATTTCCTAAATATCGTGTAATAAAAAAAAGGTGCACATAATACCTTACAAATGTGTAGCGGATACCTCGCTTATCTGCAGAAAGACGAATAATGGCGTAGTGGGGGCTGTCGTATATTTCACAAAAATTTATCATTTATGGCGTATTCGATGCCACGTGGAAAGCCAAAACTTCCAACACAGTTGGCCTTGACCCAACACGAAGTAGCGCTCAGAATTCGCATTAGGCATTATCATAATCGTCGGTGAATTTTTTTTGAGTGCGTAAGTTTTTACCGCTCACTGTGATTGCGCTATGCTTATACTTGCTGCCCAAGTCGGCCAAATTACGCAAAGAAAAAAACAAAAACACAAGAACTGAAACCTCGCGTTGCATACTTCGGCCCCGACAACAGCGAATCGTATACTCAGTGTGAAATAGACACCCCTTGGAACCACGCAACGCGTCGCTTAAATATTACGTCGCAAACGCGCTTCACGTGCTTGGTGTTCTAAAGTTGTGCAATCGCACGGAAGCAGCTGAACTTTGCGACGAGTGCCAACTGCTGACTGCAGGCAGACTCATGCCTGTCATCGGAGGAGCTTTATTTTGTGTCTTTCAAGCTAACGTTACTACCTCGTGCTCAGCCAAGGTGATCCGAGCAGATGTGTTGTCCCTTGCCGAATGGCCGGCTTAGCGTTGGGTGTTTATCCAGAAGCAGCAGAAAGCCGACCTTAACTCTGAAATAAGACGCCCTTGCAGTTTGAAGGTTAGCAGATGCGTGTTAAGAAAACTAAGCGTGCACCCCGTAGCAACGCAGAAAACATTGGCTTGACCAGCATGACCTTCGTTTGACAGACTGCTTACTCGGAACGTCCGAATTGTGTTCGACCATTTGGTTAGGCTATTCGTGGCCCGCTGCTTGCAGAGTACCAACTCGCCTCCCCCTCACATATGCGCGCACCCAAACCATGCCCCCCCCCCCCCCCCCCGACCCATGTATAAACCGCACGCACATACATACGCCCATGCAAAAACCAACATATATGAACACATGCACGCACGAGCAAGCGCACGTGTAGACGCACACCGAAGAAATACAGGTCTACCACGTCCCCAAGTACGGGCGCTTGTTTGTGTTCGCAAGTGAGCGAGAGTGTTCAAGAAAGAGGAGAGAGGTGGTCCCAATATTGAGCTTTATGACGCGCTGGCATCGTCGTGGGAGGCTCGAATGGTTTGGAGCCGTCATCGAGTGCGCGTTTGACGCCACGTGGCTGGCATTCAGGATAAACACATCGGCGACGAGTCGTCGCGTTCCTTAATTTGGACTGGCCGGTTTCGGAGCCACGCGCCACGGCTTGTTTTGTCGCGACGTCGGCTTGAGTTTCCTCCACTCACACTGCACGCGCGCGGCTTCACATAGTGTTTACGGTGGAGCTGTTAAGCTTTTGCTTTGTCCGCATGGATGGCAAAGAAAACTCGGCAGAGTATGCACCACAGGAATAGGGCAAGCCCCAATGCCGAGTAAGATCATTTACGGGAACCATATGAAGGCGTCACTGGTTGGAAATGGAAGTGAGGACGAGCAGGAGTGTACAGCATAGCCAGTATAGCATAGCCATGTGTATAGCATAGCCACGTATAGCCATGTATAGCATAGCCATGTATAGAAGTATAGAATAGCCATGTATAGCACAGCCATGTATAGAAGTATAGCATAGCCATGTGTAGTATAGTATAGGAAGGGGTGAGAATGGGAGTGAAGATCAGAAGGAGGGATGTGAGAGAGTAAGGAGAAAAGAAAAGAGGAGGAGAAAGGGTATAAAGCATGGCATATCGTTACGCAGTATAGTATAGCAAGAGGTGAGAAAGGCAATTCAGATTGAGGGGAGGGAAAAGGAGGAGGAGAATGCCATCAGCTCCGCTGTTTTCTCAGTCTTCGCACCAGTAGTGCGCAGCTCCCCCCATACTTTATTTAACTGAGTGGCACTCTGTAGTATATACAGGGATTTGTGTCCCTGATTCATTGAAGCAACCAATGAAAAATGTGGTTTAAAAAGAACAGCAGTTCCAATTAACATCGGCTAGAATTAACGAAACGGGCTGAAGAACTACTACTGCAAGAATCTATCGCCGAAAATTACACATGCAAAAGACACAAGAATAAGAGACAACAGAGAGACAACAGGCAAGCGCTTGTCCTTGTATGTTGTGTTTCTGTTTTGCGTATGCGTAATTTTATGCGCTAGATTCTTGCAGAGGTAATACCAGACCAACTAGCCCAACAAGCAGTCCTTGCGAGCTTGAAAAGGCATGCCCGTCATTTTTTCTTTTTTTGTGAATACCTGTATGATTTCTCGCTCCAATAATGTATGCATTGTGTTTTGGAAAACACTTACGGCGTTTATGGCGAATATCTTTTTCCACTTAGCCTCGCCAGCGATGCCGGCGTTGTTGATCACGATGTCGAGGCCGCAAAAGTGGGCGCGTGTCCGGCAGAAGCAGTCTGTAATTGGAAGACATGAAAGCGGCGGCATGTATAGCGACACTGCGGAACGTTGATGCTTGTTGCCAGGCACAATGATGCCGCGAGAAATCACTTTGTACAGTTAGTCAGGTCGTGCGCTGTGAATGAATGCAATTGAAGAAGGAGAGAGTGTAGCAGAAAAGAAACGTGCTGGTCACCAAGGTCAAGCGCAATTGGCTACCCCAAGCACTTGAGAAAGGTCGAGTAGTGAAACGAACGAAAAAGCCATTGAGATGCACAATCGAAGGAGCCAATGAGGCTAATCTTCTAAAATAATTTCTTTTGTGAATGGTTTGTCATAACGGGCGGTGTAAACAAGGGAGCACAGCATACCGTGGGTTGTGGAACGGCACACAATGTCACAGAAGGTGCGGTATACAGTTTACCCCAAGTCTTTCCCCACACCCGTGAGCTGCTTGCCATTATGACGAGGTACGGCTCAGGAAGAGTGACAGCTGCAACTTCTTGTGATTTTAGTTTGAAACAGCGAAAAATCGCAGCGTCCCTAGACATATCCCCGGTCACCAATGCATCATATCGGCCTGCCGAAAGAGCTCTTCTTGGTAAGCAAATTGTGACCGCAAGGGAAGCCGACGCTCCCCCCCCCCCTCCCGATATGCGTTTGCACCGATTGGGAAGGGGCGATTTGCTCACATATTCTTCAGTGTGTGCTAGTGTGTTTAGCGCCGCTAATCTCAAGCGGCAGCCGTGCCATTTGTGTAGTCACTCGCTGTGATAAAATAAAAAGCATTTAGGCATGGCCCGGCCACTTGGAGCAAACGCTCTTGGATGGTTACAGAGGGAGGCCTTTACCTCTGTCTAAAAGCTTTTAGTTTCTGAAACTAGCTTCGTTGCAACGATTTCTTTCATTTTATTACCGTATTATTTCCCTTGACATTGCAAACTTCAGTGACTATTGTGAGTAATAACTTTACCCCAATAACTAGAGATATCATTTATTTTTCTATGTAAAAGCGAGCTAACATTTACCTCTACGCCGTAGTTACTTGCCGAATGAACTCACCGTCAAGTTCTTGGTCGTCAGTGACATCACACCTCAGGAAGATGCAGCTATCCTTGCCGTATTTCGCCTGAAACTCCGCGGTTGTCTGTTTGCCGACAGTGCAGTCCATGTCCAGAAGGGCTACCTGTAAAACGTAGTCGAAGCAGCGGACGCTCAGTGAAACTTAACATATGATAAAAAACACAGCAGTTTGCCTGCGGATATCTATAACGATGAAAATGTTATGGTAGTTGCTTTTTTCACCACTTCATTGATAAATTATGTGCATGCACTGCGATCTTGAACATTGAGATTGTTGGCTATAACGCTGCTGACAGTCAGCATACCCACGTAGAATTTATTACACGAATGGCATGCAGAACCGTGCTCGAAGGGCAGGTAATAAGCATGTGAGGATGTCTAATCGCAAATTGGTAAGTCTGTCACGTTTGCTCTTCAACACCAGCACAGTTGGTTGAGTCGTGAAAGGCATGTATACGTCGACACACACGGTAAAGGATGACAATTCGGCAAGAGGGAAAGTATTTCAAATAGGTACAAACTGTTTTTTTTAAATTTGAACCTTAGGACTGGTTCAGGGATATAGGAAACCCAATTTGACTCAAATATAGGATTGGGGGGGCTGGAGCGAAATGCATCGCATGGGGTGGGGGGATCATGGGGATACAGATTTCATAAATACAGGTAGAAAACGTGCGCGGATGCGTTGGCGGGAGTAGGGGCACAACAGTTTTCATAGCTCTCATGCTCGAGCTTCCTGGAATGGAACCGGTTGGTTAGTCAGGCTATAGTCAGGTTAGTCACGTAAAGGTTCACTTATTGAGATATTCAAGCTCATCGGAACAAGGGCGCAAGCTTAGAAAAGCAGACAGGGGAAGCGCAGTCCTGTCTTCTCTATTTCTTAAAGGGGCCATGACACCCAATTTTCGATCATAATCTGTGTTATGCGGGTTAATCCTTCAGCATTCACAAATAAGCAGGCAAAATTTTGGCGGATTTGGTCAAGAACGTAATTTCCTATTGAGTATTTTTATACACACGCGAGCGGCCTGAGAGTCGGGCAACACTGGCGCACTCGCGAGCCCTGACGTAACAAGCAGCTGGCTGTGCGAGCGTCTGCATTCCGGCGCACGAAATTCGTTCCGTCGTCAACTGCTCGTGAAATAGAGATATTTGGGCTTTCTTCTGCCTGACACCGAAAATTGATCGATTGCAGCGGCTGAAACTGTGGTAGAAGACTATGGCACCGCTCCTTGCTGCACGTGACGTCACAGGCGGACATGGCAAAATGGCGGACGCCGGGTGTGGGCGAGATTTGCCGCCGGCGACTTCTAGGGTCTGTTTTGCACTGAAATATTCTTTTACGGCCCACTTCCCATATATGTATAGGCATAACAGACCTTGTAGTTCTAGTTTTCGCTGAAAACCACAAATTGTTGGGTGACCGTGTCATGGCCCCTTTACAGACCTGTTCAAGTGCAAGTATGCCTCTTGGCGACGTATTGGTTCTATATGGATGTGACATTTATATGTGAAGCCTAATGACCACATACATAGGAAACGTCTGAAAAGAAGGGGTCTGCAGCATTCATCGTACAGTTAAAGACAACATCGCTACATACTCTTTATCCTCCTCCTACTTTGTAGATGAGTTAGAATATTTGTTTTGAAAAATACTCTCTTCCTTGGTATCGGATAATCTGCCACCTTAAATTCTTTACGTCCGCAATCATGAAGCTAGTATAATTTTTTAAAGCATGGCCACACTACCTTACGACACTTATAAATGACTCTACCTTGCATCCTCTGCTGAGAAGAAGATCGACGATCGCCTTCCCAAAACCAGTCGCAGCCCCAGTTACGAGAGCAACCTTTCCCTTGAGGTCCTTCATGGTCGTGTTTTCGTGTGGCGTCCTTGCTGTCGCGGCCTCTCAGGAGCTTCTGAACGAGGCTTCCAGCAGACCCGCCTTCTTATGCTGAAAGGAACGACCACGGGGTCAGCGAACCAGAGCCCCCACTGAACCTTTTAGTGTCCTGAAAACACCCTTCCCTACGAATGGCCGGCACGCTATAAACACATGGTCCGCGTCGGTTTGTTATTGAGGCCCCAATGTGTATGTTTTGACTGGTTTCTTTGAATGCTTTCGGAAGGTCATCTTTCAAGACAAGACACAAACTGGCTGCAGCGCCGCGGGTTTTGGAGGCCTACCATTCAAACCTGTGTTTTCGTGCCGATATCTCACGCTCTGTTTGCCTCGTGCCCGTTGGGGGCGTTTACAAGTGAGAGAGCATGGCACGGTTCAGCCTTTAGGCACAGCTCTCGAAGCCTAAACACTAATGGTACACGTGTGTTTGTGGAACGCGTGTCTGGAGATGGCTATACTTCGAGCCTTATGTAAGCAAGGCGCCTTGTGGTAAAAGCGCCACTCCATCCTAATTCTGTCTCCCTCCCCGTTGTTGGGCCTCTTGCGCCCAACGCGTGTCCCTGGCTTTTCGGCGCTTATTGCGTAAACAAGCATGTGCGAGTCGTCCCTTTCAGCTGGATATTGATTTTCGAAAGTCGTTCCACTGTGTAGCATTTGCGACTAGGTTTTATTTGATTTCTTTTGTTGTCGTCTTCTATTTAGTCAAATAGCAAAACATATGGACGGCGAGAAATTTGTTTCTGGGATGGTGAAAGCGTTATCGCTTTTGCATGCCAGGAATTCTCCAACGATGCACTTGAATTTTCTGAAGACGTGCTCGTACGAAAGTTCCTATGGTTCTGAATATCTGGAGTTCTGAAACTAAGACAAAAATAACAGTGCAAAGGCAAAGCTAGCGCAAAATGAAATAGATGCAATATATACTTAGAGGCCACAAGGTCTAAGATAACTTTGAATTCCCCAGCAATTTGTGATTGCATTCGGTCGAACTGCACGACACACGTTGTTAGACCATTTTGAAACAGGCCGGAAAGGTAAATTCGAGGCTGCCTGCTGAAGCAGCCAGAGCATTCAGCTTGTTGCTGTGTCTCGTGGTCCTTAAACTTTTTATTGTTAGTTTACGCGTTTCATTAGGAAAAAATGTGGCCGATCCCAAGTACCATGGGAATCGATGTTATGCGAAGCATGCGTAAGGCAAGGTGACTGGGTTGTAATTTTTTTATTGAGCGAAACGTTACGAAATAACGTTAAATATATGTACAAATGTTGTACGCACAGACATGTGTTCAACAGTCGCATATGTGCCATATAACCAGTTCTTTACAGTTGCGCAACGATGCCAACAGAAACATGGGCATTACCAACACCAGAAGCGGTAACCTGATATGTAGCACTTGTTCTTGCGAGGATTGTAGCCCAGGATATCGCTTCGCGCACCAACTAGAGTGGGATTGCGCTTAAGTATACAGTTGACGTTAACCCGACATGACGCCTGCCTCATAGGAGTACATATGTAGTGTTTATGAAATTAGATAGCCTGCACTTGAACCACAATTGACGTTTCACCAACATGACGCCTGCATAGGGTCTTTTTCCAAAGCAGTTCCGAGATCCGGCGTGGCTCGGTGGTGGAATACTTGATTGCCACGCAGATTACTTGGGTTCGATTCCTGCTGGGATCCTGATATTTATTATTTGCATTCGTCGGGTCTACGCTGCTAACGTCAGCTTTTCTTAACCCTCTCGCATTTAAATTGCTAATGTCTGTCCTCGCCGTTCCTCGGTAGATATAAATTGTCAAACACCTGTGACGCATACCCTCATACCGCGACCCGTGGTATACGGGTATGTGCCACACCTGTCTGCAGGAAAGGGTTTGACGACGTATGCGACAGAATTTTCACGTTAGTCATGTCATGACCAGCCAGACATATTCTTCAATACCTCTTACCCTCCCATACAAATTTTGGTCTACACCAAGTTAAGGAGGCGATCACGAGAGCACCCAGACGTAGGCGGCTAGATAGATAGATATATAATAGATAGATAGATAGATAGATAGATAGATAGATAGATAGATAGATAGAAATGCAAAAGTGCTTATAGTAAGCAAAGAAATGCTTCGCATTTAAAACGTTTACGTGCCTGTAAAAACACTCAGAATGTAAAAAAATGTCCAAAAAACAGCCCCCTCCATCTCACCTAGGAAACATATTCCCCATTTCAATATAAAATCTGAAGCTACCACATGACTATAAAATTAGTGGAACGTCTTAGTGAAGAGGTCAGTTGAATGCTATACAGCTAAATGGGTCTCTTGGAGGAGCTCTCATTTTTATCCGAAGGACCTTGTTATCCTTGACAATATTTACACTTATGCAATGCCCCTCTGCGTAAGGAATATCTAAATGGAAACGCTAAATCTGGTGGATCGCCAATCGGAGATGTCTGCGCAAGAATACTGCGAGGACGAAGGGGATTGGCATCCCTTCTAAGACCAGCAATTAGGGGTGCAGAAGAGAGAACATTAAGTTAATGATGCCCCCCTACGTCAGCCAGCGGCCAACTGCGACATTCGTTCAGCCTGCGATTCTTGTAATCGCACACTCTTCACAGTGCCGCCGCATTCATAACTATCACCGCAGTGATTTCTGTACCTCTGTTCTGTCTGATTTGAATTACAATATCAATTGTGGCTTCCGTAGTATCTGATACGTACTATCAGCTTCCTTTCTCTTGAAGTCACAACTGCCTCTTTCATTTCGCTTCTCGTTGCGAAGTTATCCACTTCTTCTGAAGGACGTATGCTATCGAGTATATTGATTTTGTAACACAACTGCTGATCTTTATGGGATCCTTTCAATATAGACAGTCACAGCTCAGCTGTACTGTCGGCATGCCTCCCAGAAGGTACTGCCATTGCTGTCCGTATTGTTTCACCTACGTGTACAACCCTGCGACATGGCACACCCTGAGCAGTTTGGGAAGATGACCTGATATAAACGACTTCTATCCATAGGTGTAGTGGTTCAAAAGTCATGTAACCTTTTGTAAAATAAAACCTGTTAGAAAAATCCCCGCATCTCCACGAAGTGAATCATGACGAGGTGGCGAAGCTCTGTGTATCGTATTGGTGAGTAACCGTACGTTTCCCGAGCGTTGCCCCATATAATATAAATTGAGTGACATAAAGTGTATCTAGAAATGTAAATTTATTTCGGCTTCGTCGTCTTAGGCAATTCAAGGAGGATTTAGAAAATTGCTGGAGTGGAGTATACGCCTCAAAAGTGAATCCAAGAACCCGCCATCTCACCGGTGGCCAGATGCCTTTTAATATGGGTAATTTTTGGGACATATAGAGCTCGACGTGTGCCTTTGTGTTACAGGTTTTCTTGAGAAGCCTCAACATCTAGGCACATTTTAGTAGAGATCAAATCATCAATACTCTTCTCGATAGGTTATTTTCGCCGGGAACAGCGATCACTTACCTTATAATTAGCCTAGGTCTACCTTGAAGTCTATTGTAAAACCTTTTTTTTTGTGTCTCACATATGTTTCCACTATAGCAATGGTTCTATACCGTGACCACAACGGAAGACAAGGCTAGGTCCTAAGGAGCTTCACCCCTAAAAATATAGGTGGCCTAAACCATGCGCATTAAAATATTACTTGAAAGGTCCGACTGAGTGAAGGCATGGGGCAGGATTGCCGTCCCCCCTTCAGGTGGCTAGGGGTTGGGGGGCTGCACCCCCCTTGCGCATGCCCGTGGTCGCTAAACGTAGAATTCACTAAATCAAGCATACCCATATTCACTAACTGGAACAACTTGTTGTATTTCGTTTTGCGAAAGCTAGCTAAGTACACTCAGTTCATCACACAGGCGGCTGCGGCGACTTGCTGGTCGTTAACCGCGGCTACCTGATACGACGGCGCATTGTGGGCGAAAATAACCCGCACCCAAATGGCCCGTGCTACTCCAGCCCTACATTCATAGCCTCTTAACGATGCCGTGGCTCTGACTCAGCGGTGGCCTGGCATGTTCTCAGTAGGGTTCACACGACGAGCGTTTAGTGCGAGTAAAGGTGAAAGAGATTGCCTGGCCAGCCAAACAGAGCGAGGTGCCAGATGAACCAAGGACTTGGCCAGCTTAGAGCTTAATTGCATAACAGTGGATGCCTTGAACCTGCCACGTTGAAAAGGAAAGGGACTCGCACCTGTACTCATTCACAACTGTGTGCGTCAGCACCAGCGGATTTCAGTAGTCGTGTTCTGGCAGCCAGGCTTCGCTGCACCAGTGCCGCATGTGTGTATTTCAGACAGTAGTTTGAATGAACCAGAGTACCTTCGTCTACGATTGCTGCCTGACGCTACTGAGGGAAGCAATGCACTGTATGTTTCTTTAACGGAAGGCGCTAAACTCATTTCTCATGCACCACATTTAACTGAATTGTCATTACAACTAATTTCACTTGAGCATGAACTTGGCAGCACTTGCCCTTGTCTCAGTAGCCGTGGCGTAGCGCTAGTGAGGTCGAATTAGCATATGTGATCGGGACCGTTGCGGAAGCATCCTGTAGTGGATGGAATGCAAAAAAAAAAAAAGAGAAAGGCATAGATTCAGGAGCCCTTCCTCAATCGGGGAAATAGAGACATGCGAAGATGGGCGGGCTGTGCCGCACTTAGTGCTTCTCTTTCTTTCTTTCTTGCTTGCTTGCTTCGGCATTGCGCAATGCTCCTTCCTAACGGGAAGCGTTCAGTTTTATTAGGCAGCTTTAGAATAGATGGCTTGTACTGACGTCACTGAAACAGCCACGTTTGAGCACCGACATAGTGGGACGCGAACTTCGTGATGTCACATCATTGTTATCAGTACATTGCGTCCCTTTGTTCTTAATGTACAGATGCCCAATAACGTTCCAGCGACGTCGTCATCACACTGAATCAAGGTAATCGCCGTGTAGTTATTATGCTGCCTTGACCTTATCTAAGCCATCATGTTGAAGCCATGTTTTGTACTCAAGATGTCACGTGCCATATCAATTAGGCACGCGAAGCTTTGCGTCAGCGTATGCCGCCACTACGCGTATATAGCTCAAGGATTTTTTTATTATCCTGAATCATTTTAAGCGCCCATTTATAAGCCAATGAGAAGTTTATTTCTTTTCCTTGTGGAACACTGCAAAATCAGATAAAGGTCTTATGCAGAGGTCAATGTCCTCCTAAAGTATCTCACAAAAATAACATCCAGTGATACCCAGCCCCAAAAGGCTAAGGGAATGATCAAATGTGGGTATTGCTTTTAGGAAGGGTGTGTAGAGAGGCACCGGGAAGACATGCGCCAGTATTCGGCCATAGAGAAGTAGCTTCACGGTCTTGTGAGCAAAGTCAATTTTGTTATCCGGTGCAGTTGTACTCACCTGAACTGCTGTTACCAGCATGCAATAAACTTCCTTGTTTCAATCCAGTGTATTGTTTCTTTAACTAGTGTACGTTCGGATACACAGAGATAAATTGGTGTTTTAGTGTTCATCTGTGAAATTTATACACAGTTTTAGGGGCGAAGCTCCTAAGGGTGTGGGTCTGTCCCTCCTCTGTAGTAGTAGTTGTAGTAGGTAGGTAGATAGCCACGTATAGCGGAATGTACCCACTCCACGTGATAAAGATGACGATGACACAGTATAGTGGAATGTACCCACTACACGTGATAACGATGACGATGACGCTGATGACCATGAAGTATAAGCGCGTTCCAGACCACACATTCTCTTTCTGCCATGGATGAAAACGATCGAGCTTCGCCCACTCATCATCATTCACTTCGTGGATATGGCGTGATTTTTACTTGTTTTCCTTGTTTTCTTTGCTTATGTAAAAGTTACATGTACAATAAAACTTGCCTTTGTATGGTTCTCGTAAACGTACGCCTCTTAACTATGTCCAACATTTGGTAAGGCTAAAGCCTAACGTGTCCCATCAATCGCATAAAGGGATTGTTTTGGCGTCAACAGGACTGATGCAAAATCTCATCACGTGGTCAAAGGTTGGTCCTCATGACGTCCAGGATCGCCACAATTTGTGGCGCCATCATTACGTCATCGCTTGGTCAAAGGTTGCCCGATCTCGAAGGCAGTGCAAAAGCACGTAAGGAGCAGAAAGCTTTCTGAGAGGGGGGGCGGAGAAGGGGGGGCGGGGTGGCAGTACAATCAACTGAGAAGAAAAAAAGATAGCTTTTGATTTTAGATGTCTTAGGACCGTGTGACCTTTTAGATGTGAAGCATCTTATGGCGAAGCTTAATCCGGTGGTGGTGGTGGTGTGCGGCGTGCTCTCCCTTACTGCGCATGCGCAAACCCCTTCAAAAAAAAAATAAAAACCTCTCCCCCCTCTCTCTCCTCTAGGCATCCCTCCCCGCGGCAACCACACCCTCACTGCGCATGCGCCTCCCCTCCTCTCTCCCCTCCTATGCTCCGCCCTCTCTCCTCTAGGCATCTCTGCCCGCGCTCCCACCGCACATGCGCGTCACCCCTCTCCTACGCTCCCCCCTCTCTCCTCTAGGCATCCCTGCCCACAGCGTCCACACCCCACTGCGCATGCGCATCCCCCCTCTCTCTCCTCTCCTACGCTCCCCCCCCCCTCTCTCTCGCCTCGCGACGCCGACGCAGGCAGCGTCTGCTAGCGAGTTTCTTGGTTGAAAAGCCGACTGCTCGCGCTGCACAACCGTTCACTGGCCATCCCTTATATATGGCAATGGATCTTGACCTCCAAGGTGGTGCCGGTGGGAGATTTCTCCTGTGCGTTGTTGAACAATAAAAATTCGCAGTGTGCGCGTTAACTAAAAGCGCACTGCGGGTCTCTGTGTCCAGTCGGAGTCTTCTGTCTCTCATTGCCCATTAGCAGCGATTGGCATGTTCCAGTAGGAAACACCGCTCCATCACTGCGTGCTTTGCGCCTCCTCAGTTTTCTCTCCTGCGCAACGCTGCGATGAGCGCCAGCGTCAACGCCGCCGCCAGTGTAAGCGTTAGCGCCCGCTGCTTTTCTAAACACAGTTCTGAGCGCGTTTACCCTAGACACAGCAAGCTTAGGCGACTTCTGAAGTCATCCCTAATTTTTCTGCGCGCACAGTTGGTCGAAGTGTGCCAGCAGCTCGCTGCTCTCTCATAGTAGGGCACATCAGTTTATTGCTGTTTGTAAAAAAACAAACGAATAAGAAAAAGTACACCATCTCCCACTAAAGGGAACCATTAGGGGATGCGAAGCAGCATTGGGGGGTGCACAGCAAGTTTCCGTTTACATTCACTCAGCCGTCGAAGCCAAGCGTCGGCGTCGAGCTACCGCTTCCGCTACAGAGAGACAACTCAAGTCTGCGGCGAGGGTAGCGAGGCTTTCGAGACAACTGCAGCGACCGGGAACCGACGGAGCGACCGTACGATGCAAGCGAGAGGAGGAGTGGGTTTACAGGCTGCAGCGCGGGGGGGAGGAGAGGAGAGAAAGCGACCGAACGCCTGCGTAAACGCCTGCGTAAATGAGGAGAGTGCGCGGCGGCAGCGGCTGCAGTGTGGGGGAGGAGGAGAGAAGGCGACCGAACACCTGCGTAAAGGAGGAGAGTGGGAGAGAGAGAGTAGGCGCATGCGCAGTAAGGGTGGTCACGCCGCACACCACCACCACCACCGTATTGAACTCCGCCATAAGCTGCTTCGCATCTAAAACAAATGTCCTGCTCCTTGTCATTTCTGTGACGTAAACAAATGTAATTTCTGTGACATAAACGATGTCAGTAAATTCTTTGCGCATCCCGGCATGAAACAGCGTCGTGTGAAAACGGTCGTCTTACTTTCGTATCGTGCAAGCTAGAGGCCCGTCAAGTATTGAAACTTGTTGTTTGGCTAGTAGATACATGCTTTGCAGTATTTCAGTCAGAAAAAAAAAATACGTCGTTTGTCAAAAGTAATTCCGACCCTTGCACTTTACGCCATGCCTTTTATCAAGGCGTGGTTTTAGCCTAACTTTCGTGCTCAGCCGCGATGAAGTTTCAGCTGACTTATGCGTCTATAATTAGCGCGAAAGTCACAGCTAATGAATATTTGGCAACTTACAGTGCTAATGACACGCACTCGTGCTGTGATCCTTCGTCCTTCCTCGTCTAAGTGGAGCAGTAAGTTCTCAAAGATGAATTATCACCACCTCATCCAAGCTTCTCCTCTCGTCGCGGCTAGCAATTTATGAAATTTGAAGCCCGTGTTATGTAAATTTCATTTGCGTTGAAGCGAAGCAGCCAATTGGCGAGGGAAGCGAGTTTTTCCATCTTTCTGAATCAGAATCAGAATCACTTTATTGAAATTAATAAACGGTGGTAATTACATCATATCTACATAGACAAGGAGGTTTCATAGCTACAAACTGAAATTAGGGCCTCCTGTTCGTGATGACAAGAATTACTAAATTAAAGAATGGTAACATGTAAATTTAATAATAATAAGATCAATCAGCAAATATGGCGTAAATGAACATAAAAACAAGAGTTAAATGTATAAACAAGTAAAGGCAGCTAATTAAGCTTTCCTGGTGAGATCTACAAGGGCAACATTTCTCAAAGGAAAAAAAAAAGTGCGGGAAACACATAGAAAGTAGATAAGTGATGGCGAGAGAAAAAAAAAACACGATAATGATGAAGCTGAGTTTGACAAAATTTAGAGAAAGTTCTGAACTTCAGCATTGAATCTGTGAGCTTTCACCAATATTAAAGGAACGGTCGAGAGAAACAACCAATCGGTTAAGATTGATAAACGGTACTCTGAAAACTCTAATGGCGGTAATTCCACCGTCAGAGGTTTATTAATAGAGCAAAAAATCAAGGTGAAAGTTTCCTTTTATAAATTTCGCGCCGTAAATCTCGACGGATGACGTCACGGATTTCACAGGGAATTTTCGTAATTTGGCAACATTGGCTCCACGATATTTCCTGAAACTTGTTACGTTAAGTCTCTGGCCGCCTCAGAGGATAATGTGCTTCATTTTTACCAATCAAGAACTACGTAGGCCCTAGTAGGTGCCGTCAAAATCTATGATGTCGTGGTGATTGGTGCGGGAATTTCAAGGAGCCGTCGCCAACCAGCATTTTATATTTTGCGCGTTTTCTGGAAATTTTGGTATTCTCAGAAACAGTATTTCACTTTTACGAGAAAAAATATTTTCTCTGGAGTGTCACTTTAAAGTTATTGGATATCTGTTCCAGATTGATTGCTGAAAAATCACTCCTCAACTCCGCTTTAGACGCCCCACTGCGGCGAAAACGGAAACCTCGGATCTCGTTGCGTCTACTAACCGTCTCTGTTTTCCCTATGTATTTTTGTTGTCTTGGCACCATTCACCACTCATGCGTAACTGCACTTCTTACGCAACGGACGTAGATACGGCTTCAAAAACGGCATCCGGCAAAGTGATCGCCGTGTCCATTCTGGGCCTCTCTCTTTCTCGGGTGCTTCTGCTGCGGATGGGTATCGTGCTGTCAGCAGCAGGCGCAGAAACAAAGCGAGCCGCTCTAGGCTTGGGCGTGTGCCACCGCGCAGTTGTGTATCCCGGAATAAGACAGCGGGGACGAGAAGAGGACTTAGCGTTGTGGCACCGAGGCAGTGGCGTGCTCTCGGCCCAGCTAAATTGGCCGGCTGCTTCGTGACGACGCTACGCAGAGGCGCGCCGTTGTCTCCTACTCTCCCCCCGGATTCCAGAATAGCAGTCATTGTTCGTTTGGGTGATTGCACCGGCAAGGAATGCTCGGGACGTGTTTGTGTGCGCGTGGGCGCATTTCACTTGTGTTCTTGCATTTCAGCTCATTTTTATTTTTTTGTGAGTCGGTTCGGTTGTGCCGCGGAGTCGGGCAGTGGTGTTTTGCTGTAACACAGTCTTTTTTCCGGAGAGAAGCGGCCCGTTTTGCGCGCCGTTGCACTTTCTGTTTCCCCGTTGCTTAAGCTTTCTTTGCACTTGGCGCGTGGGGTTGAAGTTTGCCAGCGGTGCATAAACAGCGACGAGAGTGCGAAGTTTGCGGAGAATGCCATCTTCAAGGTCAGTGAATTTGTGTAAGTGAGCGTTTCATTCAGGTGCTGGAAAACTTCTAGACGTGGTCTGACTTATTCTGTTGTGTGTAGAAGCGTTAAAGTGAGTATAAATTAGATGATTTTCGGCTTACCGGAATCAGGACATACATCACGAAATATTACATGGAGTCGAGAATATACTGCCATGAAAATATTTTTAGTCAGTATGATATCACTTACGCCGTCAACATTTTTATTTACAATGTCAAGCATTATAAAATAACAGCATATTTCGTGGTTCCGGGAAGAGTTTCCAACATATGATTCATTAGCTTTCATTGGCGCCAAGATAATACAAGTGGTGAAACCTGCCAGAAGGAATTTAAAGCTTTTGCAATATTGTCTACATTAAACGAAAAAAAAGTTCACTCCTGGTGTTGGAACAGTGCATTGCAGTGCAAGCGGAATTGATAATGAAGAATGGCAAGCCGAAGACTCACCGAGTGCTTATTCGCATGGTTTTCATACAGAGGCAGGTGTATAGCAGATGTTTACCGCTTTTCTGCGTCACTCTTGAAGCAAACAAAGAGAAATTTTTAGGTGTTTGTTCTAGAGGAGTACCTGAAGAGAGCATGAACACATCCACGGAAGGGGCTGTCCAGCTGCCCATCGGGGTCTTGAATTTCGAAGACTCACCAGTGGGCGCCAGTGTACTTTCGTGCATTCGAGCCCGCACAAAAACTGCCTTTAGAAATCTCCTTCGAAGTCATCTTTCTTCGTTGTTTCGTTCAGTCATCGATGGAGCACTGGTAATGCATTTCTACAAATTTTTTAAATCGTGTGTGCTTGATTGGTTGGTCGGTCCCTGAGTGACGTGGGTCAGGACATCGCAGGTTGTTCTTTCTTCTTCGTCCACTCTTACCAGTCTCCATAAGTCTGTTCATCGTTTTCATTGTCTTGTTAGGCTTCAGTACACTGCACACACTGCACTTTTCCGTTCTCGCGTACCCCGACCTAACACGATCTTGAAAGATCTCACATTACTCACACGGACATGTTACGTAGATTCGCCAACGTACACTTCTTGACACCCCAATTCTTTAGAGCAGGGAGCTGACTTGAAGCACTTCTGCAAAAACACCGCCAGTTTTTCACATCCACGAAGGCGCAGATTGTTCCTGACACAAAAGTAATAATACACAACTCCCGTAGCAAAAGCGACAGCCAGCAGCGCGTACTGGTACGCGTACCGCCGAACCTGGACCAGGGTCACGGTAGCCAGAGCAAAGCAAACGAAGAGCCTCAACACGGCGACAGCGGTGGGCACACGGTAAGGTCTCGGCGCGTCCGGCATCGAGCGACGCAGGAGGAACAAAGTCACGACGCTCGCCGCTTCCCTGACGTTGTTTAGCAGGATGCTCGCCTCTATCAGGAAGTGGACCGAGCCGGTGAGGGCAAAGGCCACCGCTAACAAGCAGCGAGCCACAACGGCCAACAGCGGTACGGCATTGTGCACGTGCACGTATGACATGACGCGAGCCAGGTGACCCTGTCGGCTAGCTGCGAAGAGGATTCTCGAAGACACGAGTACGCAGACGCACGTGGTCCCGAACACGGTCAGTGCGATGATCAACGGCATGATGGTGGCCATACCCTGGCCCCACGTGGCACGCACGAACGCGACGGCTACAACGTCCGTGCTCGTTATGGTGTCGGCGTCCAGAACGACGAAGAAAGCGAGGTTGGTGAGGAGGTATGTGACCAGAACGATGGCGGTGCTGACGGCTATGGCAATGGGGATGTTCCGGGCTGGGTTCTTAATTTCTTCGGCGATGTAGTTGATGCAAGTCCTGGGCAAGCCAAGCAGTATGTGTTACATGGAAGCAATGTGAATGTTACTCGGAAGCAATAATTTAACAGCGCAAATAGACGGGGCACAAGCAGCAATAAAATCAAACGGAGCTCTTGAGGCTCCCCCCCCCCCCCCCCCACCTTTCATCTTCTTTTTGGAAAACGGGGGAGAAGAGCGATGGCGCCCCTGCCCCCCCTTTTGACCTTTACTTGCCGTCGTAATTATGCGATTCAGATGAAACATCGACTCCAACTGTACGATCACTGCCGAAAGACATGTTAGCAACTTCATTCGAGCATAAGAATCCACGCAGGAACGCTTTGCCTTGCTCCCTCGCTAAGATACTACTGCCTGTTGGGCGTGAAACCACAGCTACTGTATTGAGGCGAAATCATTTAATGTCTCACACTCGCGTCCGTCCGTCCATCCGTCTGTTAATGATCAGGAACGGTGCCAGCTGTAGCCTCTCCCCTTACACTCTCTCATCCATCATGTGATTGCTGAGAGAGCGTAAAAAAAACAAAGAAAAAAACCAAAGAAAAACAAGACAGGGAAAAAAAAAGACATGGCTAGTCAGTCGAACGGCCATAGGCTTTCGCCGAGCACACTTTGGAATTTACAAAGTGTCCTTCTCCAATTTTTTTCATCTGTTGTCATTTCGGGAGAGGGCTCAGTTCTCTCGAAAATTCATTCGTATTAACCCCGTTTTCAGAGCTCTTTAAAGTAAGGACCTTACCATCCCATGTAGCAATAGATCGCAGAATACAGAGCCGACGCTATATCTCCGGCTGAAGGAGGACTGCCTGAAGGCTGGGAATCGAAGATGTGATTACCTGTTAGTTCAGGAAAGCAAGAAAAAAAAACACGCATTACTGTTCAATATCTGCATTCATAATGCAGCAATCTGTCGCATTATTAAAAGTGTAAAACTTGCCATGAAATGAGTATATTGCCCCCGTGATGATCACTGCGTACAGGAATAAACACTTGAGACCAGAAAAGATGTCCAGCACTTTGGCGGATGTCTTAACGGAGAAGCAGTTGACGGCTGTTGCCAAAGCTGGGAGAAAAAATACCACAGTGGCGGGTAAGAACTACGTAAATGATGCTGCGTTTGTTGCCCCGTACCTTTCATCGAATTTTCAACGCCACCGAAATCTAACTTAGAGAAGCTTCCTTTAAAAATGATGCCGCTACAACAGAGAATGCTTACTGATGAACAGACAGGCAACGAGTACTAGCAGTTCATCAGGCGGATTGCAGTTCGGGTACGGCAGACTGAGCACGTAGGCCGAGAAGGTTAGTCCCTGTACACTCATGAACGCAGGATCTACGAAGAAGGACGTCCAGGCGGCCAGAAATGCCGGCACGTCGCCGTACTTTCCGTACGGCCTGCCGGCAGCGAGGAAGAATGCGTAGTCGCCGCCAGATGTCGGTAGTAGCGAACCAAGTTCGGCAGCGCAAAGGGCACCTGAGCAAAGTGCAGAAGTGACATCACAATGAGAATCCACTCTATTTCCAAGCACACTTGTTGGGGGGTCTCCCAGGCAAAAAGGCTGTTCAAACTGCTTCCCTGCACCTGGGGGGACCTAGATAGGGCAACATATGCCGCGGATTTCACACAGTTGTACTCATCGCAAACGAAACACAGACATCATAAGACAAAGAAGATATAAGAAAATGCTATATAGACACAACGTGGAATGTTACTGTGAGGTTTCAGTAAAGAAAAGGGATTCATGGCTTCGCCAGCTAATCAAGTACTATCGGCGCGTCCAATGAAACCCGAACAGCGACAAGCATTAGCGATGGTATAGTGTGCGCCGTCCAGTAATCACCATGGACATGCTCAGTGCAGCCTAACCGGAGTGCAACGCTCCTGCCCTTGGTGATGACTGAATGGCACGCATTATAGGATTTCCAATGCTTGCTGCTGTTCGTGTCTCACTTGACGCCGATAGCACTTCTGATTAAAACACGCTGTGTGGTACACTAAAGTTGATATCGGTTTTCATGGCGTTGTAAAGTGATGGAATATGATATTCTAGCCTAGATATACCGTAGTTTCTTCGTGTATGTGGTACTGGTGTTTGTATGTTACACATGCTGTAATCATGATGCACATGAAGTGACGTAAAATTTAATAGACGTAAATTTTGATTTATTTCCACACTAGCCAACAAGCCAGCACTTAGCCAATTCTAGCCAACAGCGCGCAACGTTAGCCGAAAGTAACCGGCCTTAGGAAACATTTATCATGTTGGCATTAACCAGCTGCAGATGCAGCGAGCTATGGAAAGGAAAATTATAGGTGTGACCTTAAGAGACAGGAAGAGAGCATAGTGGGTCAGGGAACAAACGGGTGTTAGAGGAGTACTGACACAAAAATTTTGGCCTCGCATTTTTTTTGCTGCAATGTGTTGCTGGGGGGCCTGTTAGTCATAACACGGCACATTGTTTGCTGCAGCGCGCGACAGATAATTGATTACAGGCTCTTCATTACCGACCAGTCTCAGTTTCCGTTTGAGAGAGCTCCAAAAATGACAAGCCGCCGGCTGCAACTATCACCACCTAGCATGTGCAGCGCTCGACCACGTCAGCACACAGAATTGTGACGCACTTCCACACAGTCCGCATCAAGAAGTCCTTTCGAACAGCAAACGGGACAGCAGTGTCGCCAAACAAAAAACTTTCAATGCGTGCGCTGCGGCCACGAACTCGCGAGCAGCTGCCGAGAAGCATAAACTGCTGGAACAAACGCGGAAAAAGAAAACTGGCGGCTATGACGTCATCGTAACTTGTTTTATTGACTGCAGCGTGGTGACGTGAGGGAAGTAAGGGGGGTCACCATGGGGTCAGTTTTGATGGTGTCAATACCTTCAAAATTCAAGCTTTAAAATTGATGTGAAATACCTTCCAAACTATAATCGCTGCTGATATTTTGCAGATGATGTACGCATGTTCACGGGAATCGATTCCGCAGGCTATCTCGGCCGCGAAATTTTGTCTCAGTACGCCTTTAAGGACGTCACAGGTGAAATCAAGAAGAAATAGACATGGGCAGGGCGCCGAGCACGTGGGCAGGATACCCGCTGGTCATTAAGGGTAACTGACTGGATTCCAAGGGAAGGAAAACGTGCGAGGGCGAGACAGAATGTTAGGTGGGCAGATGAGATTAAGAAGTTCGCGGGTATAACGTGGCAGGCAAACACAAGACAGGGTTAATTTGAGGAACATGGGAGAGGCCTTTGCCTTGCAGTGGGCGTAGTCAGGCTGATGATGTTGATGATGATGGCATAGTGTGCGCACGAAAGCTTTCATGTAAACTCATACAAATTGATTATGTGCTGCATGTCTCGCCTTGAATGCAGTTGCATCTCTAATAGCTGTAATTTTATATATATATATATATATATATATATATATATATATATATATATATATATATATATATATATATATATATATATATATATATATATATATATATAATTCTACAAGAAGGTTGTCGATTACAGCAATCGCGGATAGTAGTAATACGCTGATTCTCTAATTTTTTATCCCTTTAATTTAAGTGTTTTCAAAAGACAAGAAAATCAGACGACGCAAACCATCGAGAAGCAAGGAAAAAGGAAAGAACGTCAGATTGTTGTGACGCTCTTTCCTTTTGGCTTTTCTTCTCGATGGTTTGAGTCGTCCGATTTTCTTGTCGCATGAACCAACAACTAGCCTAACAACAACTTTTACTAAAGTGTTTTCAAGAGCTTGTTCCTAGGGCATTGCAGCAGCACCACACACGAGGCGATGCGCAGTCGCTGCCTTCTGCGGCATGACCTTTCTTCGCCCCACCAACGTGAAAGAATCGTTTACGCTTTTCACTTACCTACAAATGCGTTCAGTCCACCAATAGTCCACATCAGGAGATCAATGCTTATGTACTTTGAATTCCTAAGTACGCTTCCCGGAGTTATGAGAATGCCCGTACCTGAAATGACGAAGTTACCAAAGGAATTCTGAAACATAAGTTTCTAAAATGAAGCTACCTTATCGGGCAAACGTTATATATTATATAATCTACGAAATGATTTGTTCTTACAGTGCTAGTGTAAATCTTTAAAACATTTATTGAGAACGGTCATGTCTCCTATATCAGCCATAGTTGCAACGATTTATGAATTCTCTTGGTAATGGTTACAAGTTGTGCTTGTTAAGAACACTGTTAATAAAATATTTACCTCGGCAACGATGGTGATATACTGCGTGGTTGCCATGGTTGCCATGGATACATGCTTGCCATGGTAACGATGCTGATACACTGGGCAAATATTAATACTTATAAATGAAGACACACTTGTGGCTTTATTCGATGCACTTAAGTTATTTTTACTGGCCTAGGCTACGTGTCGCTGCCATTGAATTCTGACACTGTTCAGTTTAGTGATCGCCAAAGGAAACAGACTTCAAATACTCTGCGTGAGCATTCCGCGCGTGCACTGCATGTATTAGACCAGCAGGATGGTGCCGATTGCGGTGCGTGGAGGGTACAGTTATTGAAACGCGAGTAGATTTTTAATGCCCTCTTTGATCAAATTAAGCCAAGCCATTCGCCAGTTAACAAGCCAATAAGTTCTTCACACATGCTTGCCGTTCGGCAAGCTTGTCTGAGGAGCTCTGTATGATGAACTCTCAGGGGAACTCAGTTGGTTCATGCAGCTTTTGGGCGATAGTGTCTCAAACGAGCGAGTACTTTGTGTTTGATTCAATTCTGTTTTCATTTCCCATCTAACTAGAACGCTGGAGGAGTTCTAGAAAAAAGCTGCCCTAGGGCAACTTGACGAGTCTATAATAACTAATTTTCAGCAGGGAGGCGGTACAGCTTATAGAATCCAGCCGCCGCATTGGACTTGTGGTTATGGCGCTTGACACTGCTGATCTGAAGGTCGTGGGATCGAATGCCGGCCGCGGTGGCCGCATTTGGGTGGAGGCAAAATGCCGTAGACCCTTATGCTTAGATTTAGGTGCACCTTCAGGTTCAGGTGGTCCACATTTATGGACCCTACACTACGGCTTGTCTCATAAACATATCGTGGTTTCAGGACGTGAAACCCGAACAATATTTATCAGTTGATACAGTTGAAAGCAAAGATAAGTATACCAATGAATCACCAAAGAATACACGAAGCAGAATATATGAAGCAGTAATATGCACACTTAAGTCATGTTATTTAAATACATAGTCCAACACCTAAACTTACTCACACGAATATACGTTAGCCCTATTCTCCATTAAAGACACGCACGTGTTTCTTGTCTCTGTAGTGTTGTCAAGAAATAAAGTAGCGGTCACTAGCATGCCTCCACGCAGAAAGGGATACAGGAACAATGGCGATAGTATAAAGATGGAAGTAATATCGTGCGCTATTCAAACGAGGATAACGGACGAAAGAGGGCTAGATACTGGTGCATGTTTTTCACCTATGGTTGCACTTAGAAGAAAGGTAATGCTGCTGAACAACCCCACGTCCCTCCTGAGCGCAAGTCCTCGCTTCCTTTCCGGGTAATCTTGAGAAGGAACAGTGCAACCCGTGTCCTGCTCTTCTGTTGCGACCCTTTCCCTGATCGCTCAGCGCGCGACGTTTGGCCTCCACATGATTCCGTGGCTCGCCGTGAGGTGGACCATCCTTGCGATACATTACGCCTGCGAAAACATTGCAAACAGTAAAAGAAGGCGCAAGGAACGGATACGCCAGTTGACGGTTGTGCTTTTGATGATGAATAAATATGTTTGAGCGCGCTTTGTAATGGGTGGGTCTTTTAAAACACCCACTCATGGCTCAATTTACATGTTTTGATGCCTGTCGCGATTTTACGTTTTTGGCACACAATATATGATGCGCTATGGAGACTCCTTCCACTACATGATGTTTATATAGGGTTTTTTTTTCTATTTTCAAAGCACTTTCAACAGGTATTGTGGTTCCTGTGGTAGAACACCTGCTTTCCACGCAGAAGGCCTGGGTTCGATACTCACTCGTACCCGAATTTCTTCACTGTTTATTTTATTCGCATCTTTCTGGATTTTCCGGTCACGGACAAGATTAAGATTTTTCGCTCACAGCCAACGATGCCGAACGCCGACGCCGACACCAACGCCAACGCCGGAATTACTGCGAAACGATCTCGTTTAACGATATTGCGTTAAAACAGGTGACAAAGTCTCACTTTGATTACTGTAGTGACTGTTGTATTTCAACCTGCAGTTTCAAAATATTACGAAGTGTCTCTCTGGTCCTTGGTGTATAAGAGGTTAACTTAGTCTTCGTAATTGTGGTATTTTGAGTCGATTAAAGGAAACCGTAATGTTCTTTGGTGGAAGCATTTCTTTGCGTACTGCAGACACTTTGAGCGTTTTATCTATCTATCTATCTATCTATCTATCTATCTATCTATCTATCTATCTATCTATCTATCTATCTATCTATCTATCTATCTATCTATCTATCTATCTATCTATCTATCTATCTATCTATCTATCTATCTATCTATCTATCTATCTATCTATCTATCTATCTATCTATCTATCTATCTATCTATCTATCTATCTATCTATCTATCTATCTATCTATCTATCTATCTATCTATCTATCTATCTATCTATCTATCTATCTATCTATCTATCTATCTATCTATCTATCTATCTATCTATCTATCTATCTATCTATCTATCTATCTATCTATCTAGCCGCCTATATGTCTGCATGCTCTTGTGATCACCTCTTTAAATTGGGGTAGACCAAAGTTAGCATGGGAGTGAAAGAGGCTGTGACGATTATGACTGTCTGGTCATGACATGAATAATATGAAAATCCCGTCGCGTACGACGTCAAACCCTTTCCTCCAGACACGTGTGGCACATACCCGTATACCACGGGCCGCGGTATGCGGGTATGCGCCACAGGTGTTTGACAGTTTATACCTACAGAGGAACGGCGAGAATGCACATTGGTAATTTAAATTTGCGAGCGTTAAGGAAAACCGACATCGGCAGCGTTTACCCGACAAATGTAAAGAATATATGTTATGGTCCCAGCAGGAATCGAATCCAAGCATTCTGCGTGGTAATCAACTATTCTACCACAGAGCCATGCCAGGTCTGGGAACTCCTCTGGAAAAAGACCCTATGCAGGCGTAATGTTAGTGAAACGTCAATTGTGGTTGCAGTGCTGTCCCATCTAATTTTATAAACAATATAAAAGTGCTCCAATGATACAGGCGCCACGTCGGGTTAGTCTCAATTGTAGTTAAGCGCCATCCACTGAAGTTGGTCTACGTATAGGACTATCCAGGGCTACCATCCTCGCAAGCACAAGCGCTACATTTTAGCTTACTGCTTCTGGTATTGGTAATACCCATGTTGCTCTTGGCATCGTTACGCAACTGTATACAACTGGTTATATAAAACATATGCGACTGTTCAACATTCATGTCTGTGCGTATAACATGTCTACATATGTTTAGCGTCATTTCATAACGTTTCGCTCAACAAAAAAACTACACCACAGTCACCTTTCCTGCGCATGCTTCGCATAACATTGATTCCCATGGTACGTGAGATCTGCCGAATTTTTTCAGATAAAATGCAGTGTTGTTCCATAGGACTGTTTTTCAAATATTTGTCTTACCACTAGAAAACTATTGGAACAGTATTCGATTACTATTCGTATTCGACTCGGTGTCATCACTATTCGATTAGTATTCGATGGGGTTCCAAAATTCACTATTCGCACACCCATAAATATGGCCCTGAGTCTCAACACATTGTTTCTTACATCACAGCACAAAGGCGGTGAAGGGGGCGGGGGGGGGGGGGGGTCAGCAGCTTGTCTCGCATGGATCGGCTTCGGGTTTGATTCTTGCCTTTTCTTGTGCCAACAATTGTCGGCTATTGCAATTTATCACACCGACATCCAGTTGCGTGGTGCATCACCTAAGGCCAAGGGCTGTTGAGGTCTAGACAACCTAGTGCTTAGTGCGTACACTCGGTAAACAGTAGGAGAATCGCAACGTAAACGACGCGCCGCACATTACGTAAACATACGCCTGCTGAGTTGGACTGTCTATTACAGGCCGATTGCGGAGACGCCGTATTTTCGTTATCCTTTTTTTATATTATTAAATGTGTATAAGGAGAGGCTGGTGCCAATGTGTGGCGGCTACTGCTGCATAATAGCTCCCACCGCAATGTAGTGAAGACGCACAAAACTATACAAATAAGTACATAGACGAACACTCACGCCCTTAATTTCAGTTCTTCAGTACAAAGAAAGTGTTGACTGGAAAGAAAAGTTCACAAAGCACAAATATTCACACAAACGAAGTGCCCACACATAACGTAAAAGTTCTCCAAGATGTAGTCACAGCCGATCATTAGGCATTTGCAAATCATTTCTAAAGTGCCACACTCTAAATACAATAGTTACGTTCACTCAGGCAAATGCTTTCATGCGCTCTGTACGCGATCGTTGTCGTTATTCGGCCGTCGGCGCTGTATGAACTCCGTGGCCCCACGCACGCACTCTCCAAACGAGTGGCATGTGGTGAAACGAGCGAGTGACGCTTATCGGTCGGTTGCACGAATTCGCTCGACACATGAACGGACAACAAATGAAAGTTGCGCCTTGAAACACGTACGTACAGTCGGCACCGATAGCCTCGCTTCATAACTGCAGGGATGCTAGCATAGCAGCATTCGTGCGTCTGTATATCGTAATAAACCCCGTCATACCTTGATTGTACACGTGCGACTCCGCTTATGGTCTGGCTACGTTTCCCGCTGCAATGTGTCATTCGTTGCTATTCCATAACGGCTGCGCTCTGCACGGATGTACAGCTTTCGCCGTTTTTTTCTTTATTTTAATTTGGGGCACTTCCTGCGATTTATGAATGTGATGCATTACTCTACGAACAAAAGCCACATCAACCGTATCTATCTATCTATCTATCTATCTATCTATCTATCTATCTATCTATCTATCTATCTATCTATCTATCTATCTATCTATCTATCTATCTATCTATCTATCTATCTATCTATCTATCTATCTATCTATCTATCTATCTATCTGTCTGTCTGTCTGTCTGTCTGTCTGTCTGTCTGTCTGTCTGTCTGTCTGTCTGTATGTCTGTCTAGAGATAGTTCTGCCGTACTACACCCGCTGTAATTTCAGGGCCCTGCGTCTTACCATAATTTTAGAGCTGTTATGTTAGTCACATCTATAATATTTCCACTGAACAACATGACAATTGTGGCTGTCTAGCTCCCAAGAGCAGGGCGCTGACTTCAAACACTTCTCCATAAACTTTAGAAACTGTAGGGCTTGTGTGTGTCGCAGTTTTTCGTCCCTTGTTTCTCAAGTTTGCGCTTAAGTAGTATCATGCGCTAAAAACTAGCACAAACCTGTAATTGCGAACTTACATCTCCAGAAACTTCGCGAAGCCGGAGCTTCATCCTCAGTAAAATGTTGCAGTAGACAACTCCCGTTACAAACGTGACCTGCACTAAAGCGTACTGATTGGCCCACCGACTAGCCTGAACGGTGGTAGCGATAGTCAGAGTGACACACATAGAGTGAGTCTGGGCATAGCGACGACACTGGGCACTTGGTCGCCTCGGTAGGTCGCGCATTGAGTGACGCAGGAGGAGCAGACTCGCTGCCCCAGCAATATGCTCATTTCTATCAGGAAGGTCCGACGACAAAAAATGACGCGGACAAAAAGCTTCAAGACGCAGGGGCTACCACTGGCACGGAACTGTCGGCGCGCACGTACGACATAACATGAGCTGGGTGACCCTGTCCGCCGGCCACGAAGCATATTCGAGAAGTGACGAGCGTTGGCCATTCCCCGGTCATGCGCTGCTCACGAATGTGATGGCTACGACGTCGGTGCTCTCAATAGTGTTCGCTTGGACAAAAAAAAAAAAAAAATCACGCACTTCCACACCAAGAAAACCGTCGAAAATTGAAGCTGTAGGCGAGAAAGCTTATGTGAGTGGTTAGCGGGATCACGTGGCGCCGTAAATGAGCCGCTGAATTTGAAATGCGCGCGTTGTGCCTTATTATGCAAGCGAGCCTGCAAGTATAGCTCAGTGGTTATGACACTCGCTTTCGCACCGTTAAGTCCCTGGTTGAAATCCCGCCTCGCCAATGCAATTTATATCGTTTTAATAACAAGAAAGTTTTTTATGTCGGGGACCACCAAGACTTGCATGACGTATTTCCGTAACAGAAATACGTGAGCAAAATGGACACTGTCAGATGGCGAAGAACAAAAATAAAAGCTAGAAGAAAACGTTCTGTTGACAGGAGTCGAACCCACGACCTTCTCGGTCCTCTACGATCGCTGCAGGGAGTTTATCCCATTGCGCCACCTTGAAACATATAATGAGCAGATACGAACGCACCTCTTATCTCTCACACTTTCCTTTCCCAGTGCTCTTGGTTCGCGGGGTGGTCTCGCCGTCTGCAAGTGGTAGAGTGAAGTAATGCGTGACCTCCGCGATTAGCTCCGGCAACGCGCCGTTGCTAAGACCATCCCATTCAGCGTGTTTCCAATAAAAGAAGTGTAATATTGTCAATGTTTTAACACACCGCGAGGTGGTGGCTTTACCCCAAGCCTCACTCATAGCATCCATCCACGTTTTAAAAAAACTCTCTGAAACTCGCCTGCCAGTCGTACCGCGTTCGCCGTTCGCCCTTTGAGAATTCACGGCCAGGCTGGAGGGGAGACATGACGCGCATCGCGTTTATCTTCGCGTTTCACGACATTTTGAAGGAGTGCATATCGAGGACAAATGTTCATTATGTGCTTGTTGATGCCATCTTTGCGCGGAATTTCCCATGTGCTACAGTTAACAATTTCAGCTACCGCAAGGGTTAAATCATATTCATGCGCGTTAGTCGTCGCTATACGCAGATGTGCTACTAGGTGTCAACGTGGGTGCGTCCACATCAAGCATCGCTATATCTGCGAAACACCAATAGACATTGTACAAGTTCTCATATATCGATGCACCATCAACAATCAACTGCTTCTGTGAAGACGCATTTCAATTTCATGTTACACTGATTCCTCTGACGGAGGGATCAGCCTTGTGTTTATTGTTAGCTCCCTTCCATTCATGTGACCTGCGTGACGCCTACTACTATTACTACGACGACTAGGACGGTAGAGGTCTGTTCAGCTTCGATGTAAAGGGAGAGGTCGGTGTACAGACATATGATCATGATGATGACGACTGTGATCTCTCTCTTGTGTCCGTGTCTGCGCACGCAGTCTTTTAACATGATTCTTGCCAATTAAAAGGAAATCACCCGTGTAGTCTGCACAAATAGCGAACTTAATATTGGAAGAAAGAGTACATAATTTATATATTATTGGAAAAGCATGGTTCATATACAAACATTATTTCGCGGGGCGAAACAGGTAACGGTAGTAGTGGAGACGATGTGCCCAGTCGGTCAAGTGGAATCACCCGAACACAAGTGTTATGAGCGGCTTTGACTGTCGATTGTTTCCAGTGCCATGCTGGTAGCGTTTTGTAACATGTTATTAGATCTCGCAGTGGATGCGTGGGAGTTGGCCGTGAATGAGGGGGGACATACGAAGAACACTTCAGTTTATTATGTGTACAGTTGAGAGAAATTGGTGGTATAACCGCAGAGGTACATCGTTTCGGACGGCAGCAAATCCTACGCGGCGGCACACGGCCATTAGTAGAAGACGCGTTACCCGGTGGTTGTCCGGCTTAGAACGTCTCACATCACGCACTTTGAGCGAGTCTCGAACTGGGGTGAGTGATATCACGTTCGTCCAATCGGCAGGCCCAAACAGGTGGCATCCCTTTCGGACAATGGGAGATCCAGAGTCTCTATTTGAGCGAACTTGTGTCCGGAAAAGAAAAGTCAAACTAAAGACAATACACGCTGTACACTGATAGCGGCGAACAGAGCGTCGCCTGTCGACAATCTGATTTGCGGAAAGGCGCGTCGCGATGCGGCATCGAACATTCGAGCGTTGTCGCTCGGGGTCGCGTTATTTCGAGAATAAGCTCAACAGTTCGTGTTTGCGCGCTCAAGCTCACCAGAAGAGTGTGAAATAATCTGGAAGGTTCCCAGGTATGTGGGCGTGGTTTGCGCGAGGCAGCGGTTATACCTGTAAGGAGCCACTTACATGAAAATTGCGAAAGCGCGCGTGGCAATATATGGCTGCGAAAGCTCGCACCTGGAGATGGCAATGCATGCTTGCATCATGTTGCACCCTTGCGAAGACCCTGTTCCCGGGTCGACGAACGTGGAACTTGAGCCTGGTCTGCGCCAGCCGGTAGGCATCGCTCAGAGGATGACTCACACTTCCATGACACTGAGGGAAAGCTGCATTTAGGCGCTCAAAAGCTGAATATTGAAATGGTATGGAGTCCATATCTAACAATGAGCATAATCGAGATCCTCATTGCGTCTTCCGTTTGATTGCTGGGTATCGCCTTGCGATGTTTCATGAACATGACTGACCCTTCCGTGGAGAACGGACAGAGCTGTCGGGAAAGATTCAACAGTTGATCATTGGTCTCAGAGGTGGGCAACGTAGCCGCATTGTTGATTAATCATAAGAGGTGATTAAAGAATTCGGTTGTTTGCCCTGATCCATTCATTCATTTATTCATTGAAACGAGCGCGATGACGCGTGTGTCATAGGCGTGATGTGATGTGTTCAGGAGTAAAAGAATAATTTTAATTTCCCCAGTTCAAGTCTTTTTCTTTTCACAGTTTTTATGTTCCTCTACATTTTCTGTTTGTGTTACATTAAATGTTTCCTGTCAATTTCACTCTCTCTTTTCGCTTTAACGGAAACGTACTGCAACACCACCTAACGCTACCGCTTGATGATGTATAGAGTTCGGCGCACGTACAAGATTTTATGTATTGATAGATGCAGCACGTGGCCTCGTAACTGCAGCAAAAAGTGCCGGGTTGTGCTTTGTGGACCACTTATGATTCACTGATGACCACTGTAGCACGAGTATATGTAACTTCCTTCTTGAAAAACGGCCGTCATTGGCCGTAACGGCGAAGGTCAAAAACTATATGTTGACATTTATTTGTGCTTGCACGTGCGGCTGTACTACTTATGATTAATTAGCCACCGAGTAACCACAAGTGTATTTTGAAGCTCAAATATCCATGGATTTTTTACGCTTGCAGATTTCATTAAAGTATATTGCCACGCGCGTTTCGTGTTTCAATTTTGCTGTACCCACAAAGCCTGTCAGCAATGCTCGGCGCAGACCGCGCCTAGTGTTCGAGAAGGTTCGCGATATTAGTAGATAATTTTGTTAAGATTACGCGCAGGACGCGAACCTTCGAGCTTATTCCAGAGCTTGCGCGACCACCAATAATAAGGCTGGAAAGTTCGATGCGTCATGTTTAAATGCGGCGCATCCCAACGATCATCAGTTTTTCGACAGCCGACGCTCTGTTCGCCGCAATCATTCTACACAGTGTGTATTGCTGTAGCAGAAGAGTTGATAGGCGGGCTTGTTGATATAGATTCATTATGACAACTTGGCAGCGAAAACAAACGGGACGAAGTAAGAAGGTACACAAACAAGCGTACACAATCTGCGCTTGTTTGTGTACCTTCTTACTTCGTCCCGTTTGTTTGCGCTACCAAGTTGTCATAATGTATTGCTGTAGATTGACTTTCAGCTTCCCAGCCCCAACTTCGGCCAAATAAAGAGTTTCATCTTTGACACGCCGCCTGCTGACTTCTTTCACGTTACCACCACGTGACAATATAAATCCCATCATTCGCGACTGTACTCATAGAAAATCGAAATCTCTTGGAACACCACTTGCATCCAAGCAAAGCCTTCTGCTAGATTGAGCATCTGTACTAACTGTGCTCGCACGATCACAACATCGCTGTCAAACTTGCGCTGCGCGTCGCTTGCACGCTCAGTTGAAAATAATGTTGCTACGATCTAGGAGATGACTGAATTTAATGCGCAAGCTATGTGGTAGGCTGGTTGGATAAACTATGGATAAACAGCGACAAGAGTAGCATGTTTGTGGAGATTGTTATCTTCAATGTTATTGATCTTGTGGAAGGGAGCGTTTCATTTATGTGCACGAACACCTGGTCTGACTTATTCGTTATTTTTTATACGCGTTAATCAGAAATTTATGCAGGATGCTATATGCTTACTAAAGTCACGACGTACATCACAGCATGCAACAAAACAATGAGTTGAGAAGTTTATTAACACGGAAGCGTATGCTTATAGTGAGATGATAAGCACTGATGACTCACATCTTTAATTACAATGTCCATCAATATAAAAAATCAGCACATTTCTCGTTTCGTGAAAGGTTTTCAGCATGCATTTCATTATCTTGCATTAGCGTCCAAAGAGCACCAATTAAGAAATCTGCCGAAAGGATTCGGTACAGCATTGTCCCCCGAAGCGACGATGAAGAATGGAGCAGCCGACTCACCGGTGTCATGGTTCTGGCATAGGGAGAGGACGTCGCCAAAGCAGGACATCATCAATTTTCTGGGTCACTCTTGAAGCAAGCACCGCGAAATCTACATGTAGTTATACACCGTCAGAACACCAAGATCATGAATTGTCCAGGTACCAATTGGTGTCTTAAATTTCGAATACTCGCACAGCTCCCCTGGACGCCCATGAATTGGAGCCGTCGAACAACGGCCTTTCTAACTCTGCTTCAAGTTCATATTTCTTTCTTGCTTGTTTCCTTCAGCCATCGATGGATCACCTCATTGCATCACCTACATGGATCACTATATGGATCACCTATACATTTTCTGAATCGAGCATGCTTGAATGGATCGTTAGTTGATTGCACAGTGATCTGGGGGGATCGGCTATGACATGCCAGGTTGACCTTTGTCTTCATCCACTCCTTCCTGTCTCCGCCAATCTGCTCATCGTTGTCATTGTCCTGTTTGGCTTCAGAACACCACACACGCCGTACTGTCCCATTCACGTGTACTACAGCTCATCACTATCTTCAGGTACTTTATATTATTCACACAAGCGCATTATGGACAATCGGTAAGACACACATTCTGGCTTTCCAGTTCTTTAGAGCAGGGAGCCGACTTGAAGCACTTCTGCAGAAACACTGCCACCTTTTCATATCCGCGAAGCCGAAACTTGTTCCTTACACAAAAATAATAGTACACAGCCCCCGTTGCAAACGCGACTGCGAGCAACGCGTAATGGTAAGCGTACCGCCTAACCTGGAACTAGGGTCACAGTAGCCAGGGCAAAGCAAACGACGAGCCTCAGTATGGCAACAGCGGTGGGCACACGGTAAGGTCTCGGCGCGTCCGGCATCGAACGACGCAGGAGGAACAAAGTCACGACGCTCGCCGCTTCCTTCACGTTGCTCATCAGGATGCTCGCTTCTATAAGGAAGTGGACCGAGCCGGTCAGGGCAAAGGCCACCGATAGCGAGCAGCGAGCCACCACGGCTAACAGCGGTACGGCCCTGTGAACATGCACGTATGACATGACGCGAGCTAGGTGACCCTGTCGGCTGGCTGCGAAGATGATTCTCGAAGAGACGAGTACAGAGACGCACGTACTCCCGAACACGGTCAGTGCGATGATCAACGGCATGACATTGGCCATACCCTGTCCCCACGTGGCACGCACAAACGTGACGGCTACAACGTCCGTGCTCGTTATGGTGTCGGCGTCCAGAACGACGAAGAAAGCGAGGTTGGTGAGGAGGTATGTGACCAGAACGATGGCGGTGCTGACAGCTATGGCAATGGGGATGTTCCGGCCAGGGTTCTTGATTTCTTCGGCGATGTAGTTGATGGAAGTCCTGGGCAAGCGAAGCAGTATGTGTTACATGAAAGCAATGTATGAGGCTAATGCAGCAGCACCAATTGACGAGACCCAAGCAGCATGACATCAAATGGGGTGCTTGAGGCTCTCCACACCCCTGCCCCAGCACCTTCTACCACCTTTTGGGAGAGGGGGGTGCTTGCGCCCCCCCCCCCCTTTTTTTTAATCTTATCTTTCTATTGTATTATTCCATACAGATGCGATATCGACTCCAACTGTACGATCGCTGCAGAAAGACATGTTAGGAACTTCATTCGTGTATAAAAACCCTAGCAGTAAAGCTGCGCTTTGCCCCATGTCTAAGCGACTACTGCCTGTTAGCCGTGAACACGCATCTACTGTATTTCGTCTATTGCCACTTCTGCATGCGGGTTAAATTTTCCTGAAAATTTATTCGCATTCTGCCTGTTTCCACAGCTCTTTGAAGAGATGCAACAACCTTACCATCCCATGTAGCTATAGATCGCAGAGTACAGAGCCGACGCTATATCTCCGGGCGAAGGTGGAGGGTCTGAAGGCTTCGAATCGAAGATATGATTACTTCCTAGTTCAGGAAAGGAAGAAAATAACACATTAGTTTCAATATCTGTGTACATAATACAGGAATTTCTAGCATTTTTTAAAGTAGAAAACTTGCCATGAAATGAGTATATTGCCCCTGTGATGATCACTGCGTACAGGATTGAGCACTTGAGACCGGAAAAGATGTCCAGCACTTTGGCGGATGTCTTAACGGAGTAGCAGTTGACGGCTGCTGCCAATGCTGGGGTAAAATATAACAGAGTGGCAGGTAAGGCCTACATGAATTTTTGTTACTCCGTTAACATTTTGGTACCCCGTACCTTGAAGACCTATCTCATCCATAGTAGCATTCCCATGCAATGAAAAATGGTGTAAGCAGAAACTAAGAAAACACCGAATTTATTTCCTTTCTAAATTATACTGCACAATTGGAAGGCGTAAATACACTCACGAGGAGAGTAGGTAAGTTTGAGAGCAGTTGCTTAATTGGTAAAGTGTTACACAAAATGTTGACCCTTTCAGGTGTCTGAATAAGCGCGAACAAGCACTCTAAATTCAGAAAGTGATGTTTCTGAATCTCAGATCTCTTAAACACCTGTGGGTTCATGCACAACGTGACGGCCATCGCGTACGCTCAACCGACGTCGAGTTCTTTTCCTGGAATTATCTAACATACGAACATACGTGACGCACTTGGTGCTGTAAAGAACTGTGCTCTCTTTGCAGTTCAGGACTTCGGACTGTGACGAAATGCAAATCGTACATTACAGCCGCCTCTTCTGTCACTCTGCCTTTCTCCTATGAAATGAGCTACACGAGCGCGGCACGATAAATGTCTACAGGTATGATGGGTAGGCGGAGTGTACGCACCCCCAACGCTACGTTATTGGCGCGAGTAACAAACACAAAAATATAATTTTTTTGCTAACGCTTCCGTTGGTACTCACGCGATACCTTGCGAAAGCCAGAGCTCACCCCAATGTGAACGCCCGTGGCCACCGTTTCAGAAAAAACATTAGCGTAGCTTCCACTGGAGACGCAATGCTAAAGAGACAGTGGAGCTCCTGGGCTGCTTGGTATTAGTTGTGCCAGGCCTGAAGGAAGTGCGGAGCTGGGCGGCCTTCTTTGTTTATGTTTAGTTTTCTCTTTCTTTCTCCCTCTTTTCTTTTTTCTCCCTTCTTCTTGCTGTTCTGTCCTTTTCGTCTGTTTTTTTTTAATTTCATCCTATTTCTATTTTCTTTCTTTCTTTCTTTCCTTTGCTTCTCTCACTCTATCTCTCTACCTCTCGCTTGTTTCCTTTTTCTTTCTATCTTTTTTTTTGTCTCCCTCTCTTTATTTCTCGTTGTTTTATTCTGTCTTTCTTTCTATTTATTGATTTCTCTTTCTATTTATCTGTTTCTCATTCTTTATTCGCTATAATTTACTCTCTCCATTCCTCATTTTCCGCCTCCTCACACTCACTTCCCTTTCCTATCCCCTTGCTATACGATACTACACAAGGCTGTGATATGTTCCGGCAGCGTGCCTGCGCAGCCGAGTGGTGAAGACGCTCGCCTTCGGATTGCGGGTACGCGGGTTCATATACCGCCGCCTCCTGAGGAATTTTAAAGACGATAGTCTTTCTTCAGCCACTCGGCCGAAGTTTAACTACTTTCTGAACACCCAGCCATCTTGAACTGGTATTTGCGTTCGTACTTGTGAACATGTTTAATCAAAAAGCAAATACAACGCATATCTGAGGTGCAACAATAATATGTAAGTATCAGGTCGTGAGTTCCTTTATTAGAAGTTGCATAGATACGTAATTCTAAAGACCCTAGTGTTTTTTAGGCTGCGCTGAAAATGCGACGCTGTGCACGAACTGCGACGCTATGCACGGAAAAAAGCCCTGTGCTGACGATAAGGTGCTGCCGCTGGCTGTGGCCCTTGGTTCAGCACAAGTTCATGTTTTTCGATGGCATCCATATCTCCCGCAGCGCCTCCTCTATTTTATCAATTCCATTCAGATTCGGCCGATTCAACATAGAGTAGCCGCTGTCTGAGGCAAGGCAAAACATAGTAGTATGGCCGGCACAAGACTGTCGTTCGTAGACATTTGCAGCGAAGCACGCAGATACGCGACCAATTTTTTTTATTGCCAAGATTCTCTCTTTCTTCCCATCTCTTTCTTTCTTACTCCCTCTTTTTCTCTCACACCTTTGCTGTATGCCGGGCAAATCGGCGCGAGTGTTGTGGGAGTGGACCAGAAGGTGAAGGAGAGGAAGAAGAGGACGAAGACAGGGCGTGCCGGTTCATGTTTCCGACACTTTTGGGCCACGACATTTGACGGCGAGCTGGAACAGCTTCGCTGCTAAAAAGTTAGGAGCCCTTCCCTTAACGGGAAAACGGGGAAAGCGAAGCTTATCGCGTGCATGTATGAGTTCCTATTATTCTTTCAACGGGATAGCATTAAAGAGCTCGTCTCGCCGATCCTCTGGTGTCGGTGTCGGCGTCGTTGGTTGTGAGCGACAAATAGGCGTTGTCCGTGAGCGGGAATTTCAGACAAATGCAGATAAATAAATATTTAGAATCTTTGGTCCGGGTGAACATCACACTCAGGCCTTCTGCGTGGCCAGCAGGTGTTCTACCACGGAGCCCCGCTGCAGTGTCTGAAACTGCTCTGTAAACGAACGCTATAACCATGTCATTTAGCGGGAGGAGTCTCCTCAACGCAGGTAATATATCTCAGAATTGCACCAGGCGTCGAAAGAAGTGAGCTGCACAACGAGTTGGTGGTTCCAAGCTGCTCACCCATCGCAACGTGAGCAGCGGCGCAGGTGCGCTTGGCACGATACAGACGCGTAGTGGGTAGTTCGCCAAATTGCACAAGGAAGAAGTTTTGTCGTAGTGGGTACAGAGCAAATGTACATACATCCAGTAGACATTCCAGGGTAGTTCGAAATAGCCAGTGTTACGCTCACAAGTGTTCCTTTTGCTTGCGGCTCGGTCAAAGACGGTGCACACGGGACCCGATTACGCTATGGCGTTCTCAGTATTGAAGATCAAGCTCAAGCGTCCTCCAAGTTTTCTTTCCGTTTGTCACATTGCGAAATGCTCCCTCCTAACTTTTTCCTTCCTGCATGCCGGGAATAGGACCTTCACTTAGAGGCTTAGCAGCGCAACAGTTTTGTTGCTACAGAGAACAACAACGGTCATGCGTGAAACAATGAAATGCAACAATGAAAGGCAACGTGGAAATGGGGCAACATGAAATGACAAGTGACTTCATTAAAAAAATCAGATTCGCATATCAGAAACGGAGGGTCACCGGCAAGTCCACGATCCAGAGGGCATCAGTTAATGGAAAACTGTGCATAAAAAATGTGCATGCGAACGGCGCACTTTCGAGAGCCTATATGTGTGCACTCGCATTTCAGCGTACTCGCCTGCGCCGCCGGATTTTCGCCGTCGAAATAAAACTTACAGAAGCTTCGTTTAAATATGATGCCGCTGCAACAGAGAATGCTTACTGATGAACAGACTGGCGACCAGTACTAGCAGTTGATAAGGCGGAGCGCAGTTCGGGTACGGCAGACTGAGCACGTAGGCCGAGAAAGGTCAGTCCCTTAATACTCATGTACGCAGGATCCACGAAGAATGACGTCCAGGCGACCAGAAATGCCGGCACGTCACCGTACTTTCCGTACGGCCTGCCGGCGGCGAGGAAGAATGCGTAGTCGCCTCCAGATGCCGGCAGTAGCGCACCCATTTCGGCAGCGCAGAGACCACCTGAGCAGAGTTCAGAAGTGACGTCAGAATCAGAATACACTTTATTTCCAGCGCACGTGCGGGGGGGTCTCCTAGGCAAAACGCTGTGCGAACAGCTTGGCTGCACCTGGTGGCCTACAGAGCGCAGGATATGCCGCGGATTTGACACAGTTCTACTAATTGCGAACGAAACATAGACAAAATATAACAAAGAAGATATAAAAAAAATTGCTATATACAACAACGCGAAATGTTACAGTTAGATTCGAAATAGAAGGCGCAGAATAGACGACGGACAAAAAGGGAGACACACACAGGGCACCTACTGTTACTATTAGGTTTCAGTAAAAGAAAAGCGTTCATGGCTTCATCAGGTAATCACGCACTTCTGAATTAAACATGCTGATTGGGACGCTAATATTCATATGGGTTTTCAAGGCGTTATAAAGCGTTGGTAGGCGATGTTCCAGCCTAGGTCTACCGTAGTTTGAGCGTATATGTGGTACTGGTATTATCCTGTTACGTACGCACGGGTAAACGCATAGGGATGGCCGACATCGCCGCCTGCGTACACTGCGGAGATGAAGAAACGATTCGGCATGTCCTGTTCTACTGCCCAGAATATAGCGTACAAAGTCAATCTCTTGGTAATGCACTCAACATGTTAGATGGCCAGCCTCTGTCAGAGGAACGAATATTACACCATAACACAGACTCAACATCGCAGAAGGCCGTGCAAGTGCTACTGGGCTTCCTGCGAACTACTGGCCTGTCTGAACGACTCGGAGTGGAACGCTCTCCGTGTGTGTCCATGTTTTGTTCTCATTTATTTTTTTATGTCTCTTTATCTCTCTTTCTAGCCCCATGTTTTCCCACCCCAGTGCACGGTAGCATACCAGATCCTAGCAGCTGGTTAACCTCCCTGCCTTCCTCTTTTCCCTATCTCTCTCTCCTTTCACGTATGCAGTAGTGATGACGGGCGTCGAGTGACTTAAGTTTTTATTATTCTGATAGCAGTTATATGGACAGTCTCGACGGGTTTTTGCCATCGCCGTCGCCGTCATGTCCCGTATAAAGGCAACATTCATAAGATGCCCCGGCGCATCGTACGTTCTACCCGCGGGGAATAGCGCGTGAGCGGGGGGCAACGAACGCGGCTCAGGAAGAGTTCAAACGAGCCGGTCTATCTCCATCACTGGGAGGGTGCTTGCGGTAAGATCCCGCGCCTGTTAGAACAGCCGTCCTATGCTCAAGAAGAGAGGAAACGCCCCGCCCGTGTTTAACCAGCATAAAAAGACGCGAAGGGGGGGGAAGGGGTTCCCGAGCAGCAACTGTGAGCTTTGATTTTACGGGCGTGGTCGCCATCGCTGGCACACGCGCGATCTCGCTAACTCGGCAGCCATCAGCGGCCGGCTCGTATACCCTCCTACGTGCTGCAGTCTCAACGCGAAAAGACTCTGCGAAAAGTGTCCCTGGAGCGGCCGTATTCTCTTACATCAGGGTTTTGTTGAGTTGCGTGAGATCGGATCTAAAAAAGAGTTAGGTGCCAGCCTCATTTCGTATAACATTACAATTTGCTGCAATCGCATTCAATGCTTCACCCTTGCGGTGAAACTGTGAGTTTTTTGTTGCTTCAATACTCGCTGTAAAGGCGTTTATTTGACTTGGCGATCCGCACTCGTTGACAAAGTGTAATGACGACAGTCAAGGCAGAGCAAGGACTTCCAGCTCGTGCGGCATTCTGACGGAAAGAAGCCGAAGAGGACAACCCACTAAAAGGCGCTGGAGAGGGCGACCCATTATGCAGTTCCAAGGCTTCACTACACTAGTAAGGAAGCCAGCACTCAGCCAACTCAAGCCAACAGGGCGCAACGTTAGTCAACAGTAATCAGCCCTAGGCACCATTAGTAATGTTGGCATTAACCAGATGCATAGCATAGTCTCTGCACGAAAGCTTCCAGGCCAACTCATACAAATTCATTATGTGCTGCATGTCTCACGTTGAGTGCAGTTGCATCTCGTAGGTTTAGGTTTTACGCCCTGCTTTACATTAAAAGAAATGTAGGCGACCCTTACCTTTACGAGAAGGCCGTCGGTTACGGGAATACGGGGTAGTTGTGATGCGCTAATCCTCTCTCTTTGTTTTTTACCCCTTACTATATGTGTTTCCAAAAGCTTGCTCCTACAGCGTTGTAGCAGCATCGCACGCGAAACAATGCGCAGTCAATTCTTTCTGCAATGCGACCTTTTTTCGATGAACCAACGTGAAAGAATCGTTTGTGCGTTCAACTTACCAACGAATGCATTTAGTCCACCAATAGTCCAAATGATGAGATCAATGCCTTATAGTCTTTGAATTCCTCAGCACGTGTCCCGGAGTTATGAAGATGCCAGTACCTGAAACGACGGAGTAACCAAGTGCATTTATTAAACATATTTTTTCTATTGAAGCGCTTATTCAGGCAAACGTTATCTAATACGCCAAATAAAATAGACTCACAGTGCTAGCGTAAATATTTAAAGCATTTATTGAGTTCTGCAATGTTTCTTACATCAACCATAGTAGCAATGGTTTGGAACTTCTGTTGGCAAAGGTTACATGTAGTGCTCATTAAGAGCACTGTTCATAAAATATTTACGAGAAGAGCATTTAGAACAATCAATGCACTTGCTCTTGTTGGCATGTGCGAAATTTTAAGTCGTATAACTTAAAGCGAACAATAGAAGTAAAGGGTCTGTTCTCCCTATACATGCATGAAAAATTCACTGTACAAGAATATGTCAGTACGAAATAAGTCCTAGAAGTCGCCGGCTATATACTCCGCCCACCGATAGCGACCGCCATTTTGCATAGCGTGTGTGAGATCACGTGCGGCATGGAGCGCAGCTTTCGTCTTCTAACAAAGCTTCAGCCGCTGCAAATCGCTTGATTCTAATGCTAAGCTGAAGAAAGCTAGAAAGGCTCGAATGCACGCACAGCTGACCACGGAACAAAATCATTCGCCGTAATGCAGACGCTCGCAGAGCAAGAAGCTTGTTACGTCACGGATCGTGAGTTCACCAGTGTTTCCCGACTCTCAGGCAGCTCGCGTGTTTGTAAAAATATTCAATTATAAAATGAGTTATCGACCAAATGCGCTCAAATTTCGCCAGCTTGTTTGTGAATGCACAAGAATTTACCCACATACCACGGATTATGATCGGAAAATTGGGTGTCATGGCCCCTTTAACTACGATACTTGAGTAAACTCATGCTATGACCAAGTTTTTTAGAAGTGACATAATGTCATTTCGCACTAACTTTCAGAGGTACTTCAGGACTCCTTATAGCAGAGCGCCAGGTAGCTCTCATCACTGCCTGAATTACGTCAATATAACTACCCGAAAAGTACACTCACAGTCACAATGAGGTGCGGTACAAATGTATAAACGCAGTTTAGTGTAGGTGTTGGGTGATTCTGCCTAAAATAGCCCAGACAAGGTTACTGACGTTTTGACAGATACGCTTATGTGGAAACCGTAATATTTTTTCCTCTCTGAATTCGAACTAACTCGCCCAACATTCTGGCTTCCTAAAGGTACACATGTTTCAATCAAAAGCGCCCTTGCGGTCCCTAGTGCCTTAGTTTTGCATGATGAGGGCGGTGGCGTCACATACTGTGGCTGGTGGCGGCGGCTAGCTCCCTGTTTCTATGGGCCCAGAATATGTCGCATATCTAAGCACGAGTCCCGTTGAATGTGTACGACCACGTTCAGAGGCTGTCTCTCTGATGCGTATCGCCTGCATTCACACAGAACATGTTTCAGCTCTTCTGGTACGTTACATTGAAAGCACATGTGCAAAGGCGCACCTGTACGTTACGTGCCACGAAAGCGCTGTTGACTTCCTTGTGGGTCACAAGCCTGAACAAAACAGCGTGTGTGTGTGTGTGTGTGTGTGTGTGTGTGTGGGTGGGTGGGCGCGCGTGCGTGTGTGTGTGTTTGTGTGTGTGTTGAAGCGGTCTGCCATAAGCGCACGAAAGAAGATGAAGTGGAATAGGGGTAGAAGTGAAGGGAGAAGTTTGAATAAAATGGCGGACGACACCCGTCTGATTGAAGCCATGTCTTTTATGTGTTAGTTCCTAAAAGGAATGCTACATTTTGGCGCAGTCGTCAGCTTTTGAAGATCGCAAATGTGGGTTACCTTTTTCATCAACGAGGTGTCATTAGAGTCCCTTGTTTTGCGATGGACATTCCTCGCAAAGTTAGCTCGACCGAACTGATCGACACCGTACTGCAAGGAGCTTCGATGAGCCGTCAAGCCCTCGTGCAAACAGGATCGGTGAACGTGAATCTGCAGCTCCAGACACTGAGCGAACTCGTTCTGGACCCAATTCGCCGTAGCACCTTCAAGCAGGAAACGGCTTCCGGGTGAGCAGCGTTTTGACTGCTATTGAGCGACAGCAATGGCGCATGATGCAACAATCTGAAATAATGGGACCGTTGGTCAAGTTGCTTAGCCAAGAAAAACCACAACGACAAATTGTAGCACCAGACCTTTTTGAAGGAGACTCGAAAAATGCGGGTCATTAGATGGGGTTTTTTGAGTATGCATGCGAAAACAATACGTGGAAAAGTGACGACACAAAGATTGTAAACATGCGCCTGTTATTTGGGTGCCATCGCAAGAAAGTGGTATGATTTGCAACTTATGGATAGAGCACCAATGTGCTGGGAACGGTGGAGGAGCAACTTTTTGGCGTCTGTCCAAGGCAGTGCTGTAGAAAGATGGGATGCGGCCCTACACTTCACATACACGTCTGGCTCTTTGCTGGAGTACTGTCTTGAGAAGCGCCACCTTCTGCATTCTGCAGGACCGAAGCTCCCGTCATCTGCAGTTGTAGCTTTGGTAACACAATGTTTTTCCGTCAACATCCGCAGTCAAGTACAAATCAATGATCCAAGAACATTTGATGAACTTCTGCGATGCATACAGACCTCAGTGACCACATTTTCTTCGCGAGAACAGCAAGGTGATAAACAAGCCCTTGATTTTTTCAACCAAAGTAACAATGAAGCGTTCATTCTGCAAGCTGAGCCTAATAACGAGTATCGCGGACGTGTTCACCAGCGGAACAATGAAGAGGGGCGATGTTCAGCGTTAAGCGAGGCAGAGCTTTCATGTAAGCTAATTACGTTCGATGACAAGCCCCAAGCAAAAACCTACACCGAGACAGTTTACTTGATATCATCAACCTTACTTTACGCCCCTATTAGCGTAGACAGGCACTGGAATCAAGGCCCTTGTTGATAGTGGGGCTTCAGTCTGTATCATCAATAAGAGCCGAGTGGATGGCGGTCACCTGCAAGCTGGTAGAGCATTGCGCGTGCAAGCCTACGATGGCTCCGTGAGTAAGCATAACGAATGGATTACCCGAACCATTGAATTGCGAGGACAATAAATTACCACTGACGTATTGGCCATTCCTGACGTCATCTACGATTTCCTTTTGTCCCGTCCAGACATGAGCAAGCTTCAGATAAATATCTATTGGGATGATAGACTAATGGTTGAGGACAACGTAGGACCAGAGGATCTTCCTGGGGAGCCTAACAAAACAAGGATGATTTTCGACCAGGAGGACATTAACTTGAAGTACCCAGAACTTAAGTGCATGGGCAGCTACCCTCTGGCGATGAAATCTCACGTCGTCCCTTTCGAACTTAGTGACAAAAGAGTTGTGCGCAGAGTTCCTTATAGCATGTCCACAGATAAAAAGGTGTGGCTGAAAAAGGAGTTGAAAGAAATGTTGGAGGCTGGTATTATCCACCCTTCTGTTTCTCCATTTGCTTCAACCATAACTATTTCCCCAAAAGAAGATGGAACATTCCGACTCTGCACAAATAACTGGGCTCTTAATCGCCAAACAGAGTTGATACCTTATCCAATGCCGAGGATCGACGATATCATTGACGAGACTGGTAGTTGCCATTGTTTTTCAAGAATAGACTTTTGCAGGGAGTTTTGGCAAATCCAACTCACTGAAGAAACGAAAAAGTACACCGCCCTTATAACCCCTTTTGACTTATTTGAGTACAACCACCTACCATTTGGTTGGAAAAATTCTCCGGCATGGTTTCAGAAAAGTTATGACTGATATTCTGAATCCTTATTTGAGTGTATTCTGCAACGTCTACATTGATGACATCATCGTTTATTCAAAGACAAAAGAGGAGCACCGGGGCCATCTTTCAAAAGTTCTTCAAGCTTTGAGTCTTTCTCAACTCAAAGTTAATTTCAAGAAAAGTGCTTTCTTGGCATAGGGGACATAATCTGTAATCTTTAACTGCCATATTGTAATTATCGCTGTAATGTTGAAACTATATTTTTGCTTATTCTGATCATTGCATAGTCACAAATTTTGCTGCATAGATATGGTGAGCATATGTAGTACGCGCAGTAGGACTGGCGTTTTCCGGCATGGTTTCAGAAAATTATGACTGATATTCTGAATCCTTATTTGAGTGTATTCTGCAACGTCTACATTGATGACATCATCGTTTATTCAAAGACAAAAGAGGAGCACCGGGGCCATCTTTCAAAAGTTCTTCAAGCTTTGAGTCTTTCTCAACTCAAAGTTAATTTCAAGAAAAGTGCTTTCTTCGAAGGCAAAGTCGTATTTCTCGGAAGGGATCAAGGGGCTCGCTTCTTTGTTATAGGCACATCCTAATGAAAGCAACAGATAATGAAGCCAAGGAAAGCATAGGGGACATAATCTGTAATCTTTAACTGCCATGTTGTAATTATCGCTGTAATGTTGAAACTATATTTTGCTTATTCTGATCATTGCATAGTCACAAATTTTGCTGCATACATATGGTGAGCATATGTAGTACGCGCAGTAGGACTGGCGTTCTACCTAAACGGTCATACTTGTAGCTGCCGTAGAGTTGTGGCACTGTCCAATTTAGCGATCACCCTAAGAAACTCACTTAAAATACTCTGATCGAGCATTCCGCGCATGCACTACCAGGATGGTGCCGATCGCGGTTTCGTGGAAGGCACAGTTATACAAACGCGGGAATAAATTCGGGGCCCATTTTTTCATAAAGCTAAGCCACACTTTTCGCCAATTAATAAGCCAATTAAGTTTCTCAGACCGGCTTGCGGTTCGGTAAGCCTGTCAAGGAGCTGTGTCTGAGGAACTGTCTTAGGAACTGTATGAGGGACTTGATTGGTTCATGCAACTTTTGGGCGATAGTGTCTGAAACAAGTGAGTACATTCTGTTTAATTTAATTCAATTTTTATTTCCCATCGAACTACCATGCTGGATGAGTTGCAGATAAGAGTCGCCCTAGGACAACTTGACGAGCCTCTTCAGGGACTAAAGAGGACATGGATCACCAATGGATCCCCATCGATGGATCACCAGCAGGGAGGCCGTACAGCTTATAGAATACACCCGCCGCGTAGGTCTATTGGTTATGGTGCATGACTGGTGAGCTTAATATCGCGGGATCGAATCCCGGTCGAGGAGGCCGCATTTGGGTGGAGCCAAAATGCCATGGTTAAACTCTAATGTTTTACTGCAATGTTGTAATTGTAACTGTAATGTTGAAATTATATTTTGCTGAATCTGCTCATTATTTAGTGACAAATTTCGCTGCGCTGATATGAAAAGTTTATGTATTGCGTGTACTCTGACTCGCATTCTATCTTAATGGTCATACTTGTCCTCAAGGTCAAACTCTAATCTATAAACTTGAACACATACAAAACCCTACTGCGCGCTTTGTCAGCGGCAATTACTACTGTAATTCTTGTAATAGCCACATTAAAAGTGACTTACGTTGAAAACTTCAAGAGCAGCGAAGAAAATTCTTGCGATTAACGCTTTTCTACTCCATTTCTTGAGCTGAAACTCGTATTAACAAAAGTTTGTACATGATAAGTCTATACTACGTATCATATAGAAGTGATCATTCGAAAAAAAGTCAGTTTCGCCCCAAGGGCGAAGCAATGAATGTGATAGCAACAAATTGGCATTTCACGGGAAGAACGGCAAGCAGATCGAAACTTGGAGCGCACTGCTCAAGCGCAAAGGACGCACGAAACATACGCACAGGTATACACAGGACGAGCGCGAACTAACAAGTGTCACAGTTGTTACTTCACTGTGTTTGAACAGCACGCTTCTTTCGGAAACGGGCCTCTACAGCGAGCGAAGTGACCTTTGTGCTCTCTGTAACCTAAACGCAGTCTTTCCGACGAAAGCACACGACGTAAAACTGCTTCCATCCCCCCCCACCCCAAGATAAGCGCACGCGCGGGCAAAGGCGACTACGTCCTCCAGTCCAAAGTGCAAGGGGAGCCAACGCATCGCAACGAGTGGGGCGCCGAGCGCGTACTTTGCGCCATCTCACTTTCTTCGTGGCTTTTGTGTGTATCTATCTATCTATATATATATATATATATATATATATATATATATATATATATATATATATATATATATATATATATACGGAGCATGACGGCGAAAAGCGGCCGAGAGTATCCATATAATTGCTATCGCAATAAAAAAATCTGGGAAATAAGCGGTCGCGCCGGTCTTTTTTGCTCAATCCTGTTTTCCTTTTACTATTCGTGAATGGAATAAGTTGGATGCATTTGTTGTTAACCTTCCCGCAGAGGCATTTCATTCTTAACTACAAGATGTGTCCTTTGGGTGAATGCGCGGGCACAGCTGCGCAAATGTACATTAATGTTTCGACTGCACAACAGCTCGATATTTTGGAACCCCCCCCCCCCCCCTACCTACAATATTACCCATTCTGGCGCTGCAGACTTCATGTGCAAATAAATAAATAAATAAATAAATAAATAAATAAGTAGGCCCGTGTGCTTAGATTCAGGTGCACGTCCGGAGCCCTCCACTACGGCGTCTCTCGTAAACAAATCGTAATTTTGGCACGTGACACCCGAACAATAATTCATTAGTTGATACATTTGAAAACAGGTAAATAGACCAAATGATCACTCAAGAATACACGAAACAGAATATATGAAACAGTAATATGCACACTTAAGTGATGTTTTCAAATACATACTCCAATACCTAAACTTTCACGAATATACTTTAGCCCTATTCTACGTTGAAGACAGGTATGTGTGCTTCTAGTCTTTGTAGTACTGTGAAGAAATGAATAAGATGGCCTGATGCAACAGCTGCTACTAGCATGATTCTATGCCGAAAAGGATAGTGGTGATAGGATAAGATGGAACAAATGTCATAAGCTAATCACACTAGGATACATGCAGAAAGAAAGGTACAGTTGCATGTTATTCACCTATGGTCGCACTAAGAAGAAAGGTAATGCTGCTCAACAAGCCCACGTCCCTCCGGAGCGCAAGTCTTCGCTGCCTTTCCGGACCCTCTTCAGAAGAAACAGAACAACACGGGTCCTGTTCTTTTGCTGCGAGCCTTTCCCGATCGCCCAGTGCGCGATGTTTGGCCTCCACTTGGTTCCCTGGCTCACCGTGAGGTGGACCCTTCTTCTTATACATTTTGCCTGCGAAAATATTGCGAACAATAAAATAAAGCGCGAGGACGAGATACGCAAGTATTTCTGGAGATATGCTTCAAGTCAACACACTGCTCTTTTAAGAACTGGATAGTCGTAAAGGTTTTGTCTAATGAATAGTGTATATGTGACTAATACAACAGCTCTAAATTATGGCAGCACGCGGAAACCTAAAATTGCCATGGGTGCAATACGGCAGAACCAAAACATACAAAGAGAGCGATGAACAATCTCTAGATACATAGATAGATAGATAGATGAATAGATAGATAGATAGATAGATAGATAGATAGATAGATACAGGATGAAAATGATGCGAAATACAGGATGAAAATAGATAGCGAAATACAGGATGAAAATGATGCGTCAACGCAAGTTCAGAAATCAATATACAAAGTGTATAACCCTTTCAGTCCCTGTGATTCCAATTGGAATCATAAATTATGTAGGTCAGTCAGCAAGCATCTGGTAAAGATAAAGCTTTGTTCTTCCTCAAGAGCCCGTATTTAGCATCTGCCCTACATGTGGTGTCAACATGGTACATATAATAAAGGCAGGTCACGTCTGAGCGAAGAAATTACAGAAGCGGTCGTGCTGCTCGCGCATTTCGCTGACGCAGCGTCTTCTTTCACCGTGCAGAGATAGGGCATTAATTTTAGTTCTGTGTCGGAAATTTGAATTTTGGCTATTGGACAATGTGCTATCCTATGTAAATAATATTTTATGTAGTAAATGAAGCAAAAATTATGGAATGATTATTAAATAATAATTATTTGTTAAATTAATTGACACGTTAATTACTCTTCTCTGAAAAGTGTGAGCGAATAGTTTTTCAGTTTTTTAGGACTACCACGATCATGCTCATCTCAAAATGTAAGAGCTAGTTGCTTACATTGAAAATATTTAATTCGGGACTGAAAGGGATAACCGCTGTGAAACACGTGAATGAGAGTCAGCTTGAGACGCAAAACGAGCTAGAAAAAAAATGTACGTGCAACACGCTCAGAAGTAGACTGTGCCGCTTCAAAGGAGGTTCCAAGCTCTGAGCCTGGTGAATTTCAGACATTTTGAATGTTTCTTGAGTGCATGGACGTTCACTTGAATATTTTAAAGCCGTTTTTCTGAGAACATGCTTTCTTGCATCCTTCGATTACGCAAACAGTGATCGTTTTTCTTCTGCTGAATATTTTCTTATTAAACTTAGCGTGGTTTATTGTTATAGGTGGAACTGTGCATTCTGGATCAGTGATTGAAAACGAGCGTTAATCTTTTGTACTATGACCAATTGTGTATTAATAAAACCTGCCGAACATCAACTTTATCAGTCTTTTTATGATAACGCACCTTAGGCTAGAGATGTGATCGCGGAAATTCGATGCACATGGATATTTCCCTCACTATGTACCTGCCAAGTCGGGTTCGAATCGCACTCCCCATATTGTTATTATGACTGTTGGAGAAACATGAATATTTTGGTAGATTTTGATTTTTGGAAATATTATTTTTCACATTTTTAGCGATTTCATCATTTCACAGTTTAAATTTACCTATGCCCTACAAGGCAAGACCATAATTATAACTTTTGCGCGGCAACTTTAAAATATGTTTTCGAAGGTGGTGACCTACCTTTAGTTAATTAATGCGAAAACCCTTTGGTTATTTCCGTTAGTCATATTATTTTTGACATCGTTTGTTAATTTTAACTCTGCTTTGAGCATTTCTAGCCTCGTTGAGCACTTCATTGAGCACTTCATTGTGAGCATGATCATGACACATGAACTCTACGGACTACAAGCCGAACCCGTAAAGTGCTACGCGCACAAAAGAAGAGCCAAGCCTGTTGACAGGACCGTGTGTCGGCGCCAAGCAGCTGATACCCCAACATCGGTCAACGGCGTAGGGGAAAATTTTGAACGGAAAGATGACAACGACGTATATCAAAGTACCACATTCATGTGCCTAACTTGTCGATGTCAATACTCCCAGCTGTGCACCGCAATGCAAAGCTGCAATATTCAATGCAATGTGCAATGCTTTCCTATTTACAGATCATTCACATCGTTGATTCCGGCAGCGCACGGGAGGAGGATAATATTCCTTGTCCCTTATCATGTACCTTGACATGAAAAATCTATCACTAACGCTATGAGGTAACATGACGGCGGCTCTCTCATGAGATCTTGACACGCCGGGAGTTGAGTGCTTGCAGCCAAAGTTATACGTGCGGACGAAGGAAAGGAACATATATTTCCTTAGTCCGTGCGGCAAATTTTTGCTGCCACCACTCAGCATGCCCAACCACCAAATAGCACGGCTGCAAACCATTGTAATGCCAGGAGCGGTACAAACAAAACAGCCATGACTCTCACTGCATCGTTTCGGCCTTCCGTCACACCACAATGCGAAAGCAGGGGACGGGGGGGGGGGGGGGGGGAGGGGCTTGGCTTCGGCTTAAACGTTATCGGCTATTGAAATTTATTACATCGACATCAAGTTGCGTGGTGCATCGCCTTAGGCCAAGGCTGTTGCAGCTTAGACAATCTAGTGTGTTTATTGCGTGCGCACGGTAAACAGTGGGAGATTTGCAACGTAAATGACGAGCCGCACATTACGTAGGCATACGCACGCTGAGTTAGACTGTCTATTACCGGCCGGCTGTGGAGTCGCCGTATTGTTGATATTTTTTTTAATGATTTAATGTATATAAGGCGAGGCTGGTGCCAGTTTGTGGCAGTGACTCCTCTTCTCTTGTATAATAGCTCCTGCCATAAAGTAGTGCAGTAGCACTTAAATATACAAATAAGTAAGAGATTAACACTCACTCACTCACTTATTTCCAGTTCTTCAATACTAAAAAAATGTGTCCACTGAAAAGAAAAGTTCACAGAACACAAATATTCACGCAAACGAAATAAATGCCCACAGATAACTTAAAAGTTTGCCAGGATGTAGTCCCAACCGATCATCAGGAATTTGCAAATTGTTTCTTAAGTACCGCACTCTTACTCGCACCCTATCGAAAAAAAACAGCGTTTCCAGTGTCTCCCAGTGCGTTTCAGCGCGCTGGGTGACACTGGAAACGCTGTACGGTGTGTCCCAGTGTACTCCAGTGCGCTGGGAGACACTGGGACGCACTGTACAGCGCGGCCAGTGTCGCCCAGTGCGCTGAAACGCACTGGGACACACTGTGCAGCGTCGCCCAGTGTCTTTCAGCGCGCTGGGAGGCACTGGTCACGCTGCACAATGTGTGCCCGCACACTGCGAACACCGGCGGCACATGGGAAGAAACTGGGCGCTCTTGATGGACTTTCTATAAGACTTTATATTGGATCGCGAGATGTCAAGCGTAAAATTTACCAAATATTTTCAAAATGTTCTGTCCTGTGTGCTACACAGGACAGAACAGCTTTAGTTTCAGAATAGCTTTAGTTTCAGTTAGGCGACGGATGTGCTTTTAGGCTAAAGCAATCATCTGTCGAGCGCGCGTGCGCTTTCCTTGAAGTGTGCTCGAGTGTCATCAATGTAGCTTATAAACCGCATAGAAAGAACTGATCATTCGCAACACAATATGGCAGTAGTATTAGTCTGATAATCAAGATCAACCTACTCTAGCAGTCAGTCGGTCCCGCTCGTACCGCAGAAAGCCGCACGTCACCGGCAGCAGTTAGCCGCTGGAACGCCCAATCTCGGCGTTTTTAGCTTCTGATTGGTGTAATCTAATGTGTAAATAGGACCTCGCTTGGGTCAGTTATGATCGAAACTACATTTTAGCGGTTATTAGACTCTTTGTATTGGAATATATATCCATGATCTTCACAGCGACCGTGGCTCACGAAGTGCGGCCCTAAGCCTAATCCTCGTTTCGGCTAGAGTGAACTACTGCAGATCTATAGTACGCGGAACGTAAACAAGGGGACAGAAAATATGTTCAAACGGGTGACGAAAACTACAGCGTTCAGTGAGCAGTTCAGATGCACGATGTTTGCTACGTAGGTATGACTAACCGCTTAGCGAGACAGTGCGATTGCCGGAACACATCTGTGATTACGCTCATAAGCTTTGGTGCAAAACGTGCCAGGTAGACGTTCCTGATCCAAGGCAGCCGATAACAAACAAACAAACAATCTCCTGTCAGGTTGGCGCGAGCACAAAGAGACGAAAATCTGCGTTTCTAAGCGTGAAAACATTGCTATTGGATACCGGAATTAGCTATAAGATGAAGAAAAAAAAGCCGGCAGATCCCACACACTGTGGGAATCGATGTAATGCGAAGCAGCCAGGAAGCAGCAAATCATGCTTTACATAATTTGCATGTCATGTTTTACATGTTAGGACCTGTCATTTATGTTCGTCACACAGTCACGTCGCGCACGATGAGCGTGGCATGTCACTGGCGTTGTAGATGACATGCATGCCAAGATTTTCGTGTTACCAACTGCCACTTAAGTTCGTTATACAGTCATGTCGCCCATGCTTGTCATGATTTCCATATTACCATTCGTCATTTATGTTCGTCATACAGTCATGTCACTCAATACCAAATTTGGTGTATCTCAAGCTAACGAAACGGCCGCGAACACGCCATGACCGTGGAATGCAAGCCATGTCGCTCATGACACGTCATGATTTCCATATCACCACTTGTCATTTATGTTCGTCATACAGTCACGTCACTCAATACCAAGTTTGGTGTATATCAAGCTAACGAAACGGCCGCGAACGCGCCATGAGCGTGGCATATAAATCATGTTGTTCATGACATGCACGACATTATTTGCATATTGCGACCTGTTATTTATGTTCGTCATACAGTCACGTCACTCAATCCCAAATTAGGTGTATATCAATCTAACGAAACAGCCGCAAGCGCGCCATGAGCGTGGCATGTAAATCATACTTTTCATGACAAGTTATTCATGATTTTCATGATATGATCAGTCATTTATGTTCGTCATACAGTCATGTCAGTACATACCAAATTTGGTATAAATCCCATTAACGGTACGGCCAGGAGAGCACAAAGTCGTAGGCGGCTAGATAGATAGATAGATAGATAGATAGATAGATAGATAGATAGATAGATAGATAGATAGCTAGATAGATAGATACCCTCAAAGTCGCTGAAGTTCGCTAATCAAAGTTTCGCATTTAAAATAACCCGAAGCGTGTCTTTCGAGTGTGGCGTAGTGGGTAGCGTGTCAGGCTCTCAATGAGTAGTTCAAGTTAGCAGGTTCGAATCCCGCGCGCTCGGTTTTTTTTTCTTTTTTTGTTCCAGTGCTCGTGTATCAGCCTTAATTACGATGTGGGCATAGCCAAAATTTTTAAAAATTTAAAAGCCCGATTTTGGCCCATAACGCGTGTCCCAGTGTGCAGCGCGCCAGCGTCCAGTATGCCCCGTGTAACGTGCCAGTGTCCCAGTATCCAGCGCCACACTGGTCCCACAAGCAGGTATGGCGCTGGGACAGTGCCACTGGGTTTTCCGATAGGGCACTGTTATGTTTGCACAAATGCTTTCATGATCTGTGTACGCGGTCGCTGTAATTCGACCATTCGGAGCCGTATAAACTCTGCGGCCCCGCACGCGCTTTCTCCAAACGAAGCGGCATGTGGCGAAGCGAGTGAGCGACGCTGATCGGTCGGGTGCACGTACTTGCTCGGCACATGTGCGGATGCCACATCAAAGTAGGGCCTTGAAATGTGTACGTCTACTCGGCTCAGATGGCTTCGCTTTGCCACTGGAGCATATGCTAGCACAGCAGCATTCGAGCGCCTGTATATCGCAATAAACACCACCTTACCTTGAGCATGAGTCTCTCCGACTACGGCGTCGCTACGTTTCCCGCTGCAGTATGGCAGGTCGTTTACTACTATCGTGAGCAATATGGGCTCGAAGACGCGAGTGGTGGCGAAGAGCCTCAAAACACAGATAACGAGATACGTGGATGGCGCTGCGTTGAGGTGACCTCCGCTGAGAGAGACAGATAACACGAAAGGATAAAAAGAATGCACGAAAAACAAAATAAGTGAAAGATGCGTACCAAAATGTTCAGCCACTACTACTGAGATATAATACAAGCATTGCCTGTGCATCACGCCAGGCCACGTCACAGCCGATATCTCAGCAGCTACATTGCCTGATGGTTCATTGGGTGTGGTTGGGCACCTGATGCGAGTTCATATCACCGCTGGCACCCATTGACGCTCTATAAGCTGCCGTCTTGCAGCAAAACTATCGAGGCGGGAGTGTCGACAGCTAGCCGAAGCGCGCCGCCCTTTCCCACTTTGTTTCCGACAGCGGCCGCTGCGCATCAGCCAATGTAGGGTTCGAGGCTATTCGCCACGCGCTCGCGTGTTCGAGCTCATATTGCTCACGATAGTACATGTACGCATCCTAGGATTATTCTCATAACGGCTGCGCTTTGCACGCATGTGCAGCTTTAGCTGCTCTTTTTTACTTTTGATTTGCGGATGCTTCCTGTGATTAGTGAATGCGAGACAATTTTCGGCGGAGAAAAGGCACATTGACCGAATCTATCTATCTATCTATCTATCTATCTATCTATCTATCTATCTATCTATCTATCTATCTATCTATCTATCTATCTATCTATCTATCTATCTATCTAATCTATCTATCTATCTATCTATCTATCTATCTATCTATCTATCTATCTATCTATCTATCTATCTATCTATCTATCTATCTATCTATCTATCTATCCGCCTACGACTTTGTGCTCTCCTGGCCGTATCGTTAATGGGATTTATGCCAAAATTGGTATGGCATAACGTGACTGTATGACGAACATGAACGACTGGTCATATCATGAAAATCATGACTAACTTGTCATGAAAAGTATGATTTACACGCCATAGTCATAGTGCTCCTGAGGCTGTTTTCTTAACTTGATATACCCAAAAATTGGTACGATGAGACATTTCTGCATGACCAACATAAATGACAGGTGGTAATATGAAAATCATGACCTGCATGTCATATGCAACATGACTTGCATGCCACGCTCATGGCACGCTCGCGGCCTTTTCGCTAGCTTGATATACACAAAATTTGGTATTGAGGAACGTGATTGTAGGACGAGCATAAATGAAAAGTGGTAATATGGAAATCATGACATGTCATGTGCAACATGACTTGCATGCCACGCTCATGACACTGTCGAGGCCGTTTCGCTAGCTTGATATACACCAAATTTTTAAGGCGAAAGCCTTTAATGTCTCATGCTCACGTCCGTCCGTCCGTCCGTCCGTCCGTCCCTCCGGCTATGCCCTGGCACGGTGCCAGGCGGGCGCCGGGGCGCGCATACGGATGGTGGTCGCGTTGGACTCTACAGCGCTCGCGCTTTGCTTGCGTAGCGTCGCTGTGCCCAGCGTGTCTAATGATGCAAAGAGGCAGACGTGCGCGTAGCGTGCCATTCTGACCGACCCCCGTCTCAGTGGGCACAGGCGTTCGTGGAACACACTTTAGAATTTACTAAGGGTCCGTCAATTTAAACGCTGGAACGCGGATGGCGTTTGCACGATGCGCAAAGCGCGAGAATACGAACGCATGCGAAACGGATGCAGATTGGTCTCGCGTCTAGCTGCGATTCGAGTAAAAAATATTAAAAAAGAAAACACGCACACATTCCGTTGGTGTGCCATCACACTGAGAGTGCAAAAAAAATGATGGCATAGTCATTCGAATGTCCACAAGCTTTCACCGAACAGACTTTGCAATGTACAAAGTGTCCTTTTGAGCTACGTGATTCTATGACGAGCATAAATGACAAGTGGTAATATGGAAATAATGACATGTCATGTGCAACATGACTTGCATGCCACGCTCATGGCACTCTCGTGGCCGTTTCGCTAGCTTGATATACACCAAATTTGGTATTGCGTGACGTGACTGTATGACAAACCGTAAATGATAAGAGGTAAAAGGGAAATCATGACTATGTCATGTGCAATATGACTTTGCATGTCGCGTTCATGGTGCGCTCACGGCCATTTCGCTAGCTTGATACACACCAAAACTGGTATTGCGGGACGTCACTGTATAGCGAACATAAGTGACAGGTGGTAACATGAAAATCTTGGCATGCATGTCATCTACAATGCTATTTACATGCCACGCTCATGGTGCGCTTGCGTACAGCTCGCTAGCTTGATATACACCAAAATTGGTATTGCGTGACGTGACTGTATGACGAACATAAATGACAGGTCCTAACATGTAAATCATGACATGCATATGATGTACAGCATGATTTGCTCCTTGCTGACTGCTTCGCATTACATCGATTCTCACAGCGCGTGGGATCTGCCAGTTTTTTTTTATTAAGCGAAACGTTATGAAATGACGCTAAAGATACGTACAAATGTTGTACGCAGAGACATGTTGAACAGTCGCATATGTTTCATATAACCAGTTGTTTACAGTTGTGTAACGATGCCAACCGAAACATGGGTATTCCCAACACCAGAAGCGGTAAGCTGATATGTAGCGCTTGTGCTTGCAAGAATGGTAGCCCTGGATAGTGCTACGTAAACCAACTACAGTGGATGGCGCTTAAGTATACGATTGACGTGAACCCGACATGACTCCTTTATCATAGGAGTACATATGTAATATTTTGAATATTAGATATCCAGCACTGCAAACACAAATGACGTTTCACCAACATTACGCCTGCATAGGTTCTTTTTCCAAAGCAGTTTCGAGACCTGACGTGGCTTTGTGGTAGAATACTTGATGGCCAAGAGGTTGCTTGGGTTCGATTCCTGCTGGGGCTCTGATTTCCTATTCTTTGCATTTGTCGGGTCAACGCTGCCATTGTCAGTTTTTCTTAACACTCACGCATTTAAATTACCAATGTCTTTACTCGCCGTTCCTGGGGAGATATAAATTGTCGAAACACCCTGTGGCGCATACCCGCATACTGCGGCCCATGGTATACGGGTATGAGCCACACGTGTCTGGAGAAATGAGTTTGACGACGTACGCGACGGTATTCTCACGTTATTCAAGTCACGACAAGGCAGACATATTCGCCAAATCCTCTTACCCTCCCATACTAATTTTGGTCGACCTCAAGTTAAGGAGGCGATCACGAGAGCACTCAGACGGAGGCGGCTAGCTAGCTAGCTAGCTAGATAGATATATAGATAGATAGATAGATAGATAGATAGATAGATAGATAGATAGACAGACAGACAGACATACAGACAGACAGACAGACAGATAGGTAGATAGATAGATAGATAGATAGATAGATAGATAGATAGATAGATAGATAGATAGATAGATAGATAGATAGATAGATAGATAGATAGATAGATAGATAGATAGATAGATAGATAGAAACGCCAAAGTGCTGCAGTACGCAAAGATATGCTTTGCATTTAAAAACACAAAAGAGACACCTAAACAGGATGGGCGCTGTGCGTTGAGTAAGTGGAAAGGTCGGTGGGCATATATATGATCACAGTGATGACTACGCTGACAGCTATGGCCAAGGAGATATTTCGCCCAGGATTCTTCTCGTTTGTGGTGTCTTGACTTCTCTCTAAATTGTGTGCTTGTCGGCACGCCCAGTCCTCTTAACATAATTCTTGACTATTAAATGGAAAGCACTGGTATCGCCCGCATAAATATCGCACTTAATTTTGGAAGAAATAAAGAATGTATAGTTTATATATGTAGAAGTGAAAGAGCAAAGTTCTAGATTTACTATCATATTTCGTGAGACGAACGACGCAACCGGTAGTAGTGGAGACGATGTACTAGTGATGCAGAACTATCGGTAAATTGGACTATCGATAGTATCGATAGTTCTTTTTTAAACTATCGATACTATCGATTGTTCATTTAACCGATAGTTCTGCATCACTACGGGACACCCATACACAGAACAAATAACAGAAAATATTGATAGTTTTTTTTAAGTATCGATAGTGTAAAGAATCTATCGATGGTGCTACTATCGTTAAACAATCAATATTATCGAGAGTGCAATCAATAGTACCGTCAGGAGTATTGCGGCCGATTGTATAATCAATAGTGTTGTGAATAATTATGCTGTTGGTTAAACGGTGATATTCCCAAATGATTTGCGATAGCCTGCTATCGATAGCCTGATATATGTTCGCTTAATTTGTGAGCAATCTTTTTTGGCGAAAGAAATTATTGCCGCAATCAAAATGCCGGAATATGTCCATAAATAAATTCGTATTCTAAAGTAACCAGTTACACATTACAATTAAAAACTTAGGCTTTTGATATTCTTAATTTGAAATCACGAAATGCAATATAAGGTTTGAAGCCGCGCAGTTCCGCCACATGTGACAACTTCCTTTCTGCTAAAGCTGAACAGTTCAGCTTAATAATGTCAGCCAATCATTCTGCTGAAGGATCGCAAGCATGTCAACTTTCTTGTGTTTCTGCCTTCTCCTGCCCCGCCATATACTACCACGCATTCGGAGAATCAAGTTAATGCTGCAATGAGTTCACGCGGTTGATTTTATACTATCTATTGTATAGTGGTGAACTCTCATGTCTAGAACGAAGGAGCGTCGTGCTCGGAACTGCACGGGCGACATCTGCAGTCGTAAATACGCCTCACCTGAGCATGCGCGGCGCCAACGGCGCGCGTGCCTTGCATTTTTGATCCTTGTTTATCACTAAGGATGCAACAACCGCTTTGGCCGTCGAAAGCACTCTGGACGGTTTAGCGCAAAAAAAAAAAGCAAAAAACGAAGCGCACCGTTCTCGGTATTATACGATACCATGAATCGAGAATAAGTTCACAGTGTAATAGGAGCCAATCCGGGCGACTGGGCTTTTTTTTCTTCTTTTTGGCGCACACAGATTACTGCGCTTCTGGTGGCCAAAGCAATTATCGCGGCCGCAGCGATAATCAAGGACGGAAACTGCAAGGTGGGCACATCAGTGGCGCCGCGCATGCTCAGAATTGGCCCGTTTCGAACTCCAGATGTCGCTCGTGCTGTTCCGAGTGCGACACTTCATCATTCTAGACATGTGTGTTGACCACTGTACTTTCAAACTTACTGTAGATAGCGCTATCGATAGTTTCTTGTACCATCGATAGTTCGATAGTGGCTCAACTATCGATAGTATCGATAGTACCATCGATAGTTCTGCATCACTATGATGTACCCAATCGGTCTAGTCGAATCAACCGGACACAAAAAGTTTTATGAATGGCTTAGATTGTGCATTTTTGCAGCGCTATGCTGCTAGCATTTCGAAGCATGATATTAAGTTTGTCCATTGAAGGGCTTTAGTTTGCCGTGAATGATGCTGAGGTGAAAAAAAAACTTGGGTTCATTTGCATTTCGTAGAGTTAGAGAACTTGATGGAATGACCGCCGAGGCACATCGTTTCGGTCGGCAGTAAATCGTACGCCGCGGCACACGGCCAGGACAACTCGACGCGTCTCTTCATGGCTGTCCGGCTTATAACGCCTGACATCATGCCACTTTCAGCGAATCACTAGCTGGGGTTAGTGATGTCACGTTGGTCCAATCGGTGGACAACAATAGGTGGCGTCGCTTTCGGCCAATAGGAGACTCAGGGCCATGCTGTCGGGGGGACTGTACTCCTTGTGGCTTGGGTCTGTCGTTGGGAAAGCGTGCACCTGGATATGGCAATGCAAACCTTGCATCATGTCGCACCACGGCGAGGCCACCGTTCCCCCGCTTACGAACGTGGAATTTGAACCAGCTCGTCTTCGGCGCGAAGGCGTCGCTGCAAGGATGACTCAAATTGCCATGCGTCTGAGGGAATGCCGCACTTACGGGATCAAAAGCTGAATATTCAAATGTTGCGGAGTCCGTATCTAACAATGAGCATAACCAAGAGCCTCAATGCTTCTTCTTTTGATTGCAGGTTACCACCTTTCGATGCTTCATGAACATGACTGAGCCTTCCGTGGAGCACGGACAGAGCTGTCGGGAAAGATTCACCAGTTCATCATTAGTCCAGATGTGGGCAGCTTAGCCGCATTGTTGATTAATCATCAGCACTGATTAACGAGTTCGGTTGTACTCATTCATTCATTGATACGCGCGCGATGACGCCTGCGTTATAGCCGTACTGTGATGTGTTGAGGAGTAAAAGCATAAGTTTAATTCGCCAGGTCAAGCCTGTTTTCTTTGCACATGTTTTCTTTTGCTCTACATTTTCTGTTTTTGTTGCATTAAATGTTTGCTGTCAATTTCCCTCTCTCTTTCGCATTTACGGAAACGCATCGCAACACCGCCTAACGCTACCACTGGATGGCGTATAAAGTTCTGCTCACGTACAAGATTTTATATGGCTATAGATGCAGCACGTGGCCTTGTCATTTAAGCAAAAGTGCCGGGTTGTGCTTCTTAGAATGGTTCACTCACAGAGGACCACTTATGATTCACTGGTAGCCACTATAGCACGACTTATGTAACTTCCTTCTTGAAAAAAAGGACGTTGTTGGCCGGAAGTGCGAAAGTCAGTCTATATTTGACATTTATTTGTGCTTGCACGTGCGCTCGCACTACTTGTGATTGATTAGCCACCGAATGACAACATGTGTAAGTGTTTTGAAGCTCAAACATCCATGGTTTGATTACTCTTGGAGACGTCGTTAAAGTATATCAATGCCGCCATTCTCTACTGTACTCATACCAAATCCAAATCTATTGGTGGACCACTTGCGCCCAATCAAAGCGTTCTTCTAGATTGAACATTTGTACTAACTACGCTTGTCCAATCGCCACATTTCTGTCAAGCTTGCGCTGCGTGTTGCTTGCACGCTCCGTAGAAAGGAAAACTTAGGAGCTGACTGGGAATTTATTCCGCTATGTATGTGATAGGCTGGTCGGAAAAACTATGGATAAACAGCGACAAGAGTAGCATGTTTGTAGAGATTGTTATCTTCAGTGTAAGTGAAATTGTGGAAGTGAGCGTTTAATTCATGTGCACGAAGACATGGAGACCTGGGCTGAATTATTCTTTATTTTTTAAGCGTAAATAACAAATTTATGTAGGATGTTATATGCTTAATAGATTCTCGACGTACATGACAGGATGCAACAACGAGTTGAGAAGTTTATTAACGTGAAGCATTTTATTCTTGTTCGATGAAAAGCACTGACGACTTTAACACTATTAATTCCAATGTCCGTCCTTATAAAAAACAATACCACACATTTCGCGTTTTGTGAAAGGTTTTCAGCATGAAATTCATTAGCTTGCGTTGCTGTCAAAACAGCACAACAGATGAAATCTGCCGAAAGGATTAGGAACAGCATTGTCCACTAAAACGAGAACAAACAAAAAAAAATGTTCACTCCTAAAGTTAGAAAATGTGGTGCAGTGAAAACGAAAGCGACGATGAAGAATGGAGCAGCCTACTCACCGGTGCCATGGTCCTGTCATAAAAAAAAGACGTCGCCAAAACAGGACGTCATCAATTATCTCGGTCACTCTTGAAGCAAACACCGCAAAATCTACAGGTAGCTAAACACCATCAGAACACCAAGATCATGAATTGTCCAGGTACCAGTTGGTGTCTTGAAGTTCGAAGACTCCCACAGCTCCCCCGGACACCTATGAATTGGAGCCGTCGAACAACGGCCTTTCTAACTCTCCTTCAAGTTCCTTTTTCTTTCTTACCTTGTTTCCTTCAGCCATTGATGGATCACCTCATTGGATCACTATATACATGGATACTATATACATGGATACATGGATCACTATATGAATCACCTATATATTTTCTGAATCGAGCATGATTCAATGGTTCGTTGGTTGATTGCACGGTGATCTGGGAGATCTGCTATGACATGCCGGGTTGCTCTTCGTCTTCATCTACTCATTCCTGTCTCCCCAAGTCTGCTCATCATTGCCGTCTTGTTTGGCTTGAAAACACCACACACGCCGCACTTTACCATTTACGTGTGCTACAGTCCATCAAAATATTCAGCGACCTTATACTATTAACTCAGGCGCATTATGCACAATCGGTAAGACACACATTCTGGCTTTCCAGTTCTTTAGAGCAGGGAGCCGACTTGAAGCACTTCTGCAGAAACACTGCCAGCTTTTCATATCCGCGAAGCCGAAACTTGTTCCTTACACAAAAATAATAGTACACAGCCCCCCGTTGCAAACGCGACTGCGAGCAACGCGTACTGGTAAGCGTACCGCCTAACCTGGACTAGGGTCACAGTAGCCAGGGCAAAGCAAACGACGAGCCTCAGGATGGCAACAGCGGTGGGCACACGGTAAGGTCTCGGCGCGTCCGGCATCGAACGACGCAGGAGGAACAAAGTCACGACGCTCGCCGCTTCCTTCACGTTGCTCATCAGGATGCTCGCTTCTATAAGGAAGTGGACCGAGCCGGTCAGGGCAAAGGCCACCGATAGCGAGCAGCGAGCCACCACGGCTAACAGCGGTACGGCCTTGTGCACGTGCACGTATGACATGACGCGAGCTAGGTGACCCTGTCGGCTGGCTGCGAAGACGATTCTCGAAGAGATCAGTACAGAGACGCACGTACTCCCGAACACAGTCAGTGCGATGATCAACGGCATGACATTGGCCATACCCTGTCCCCACGTGGCACGCACGAACGTGACGGCTACAACGTCCGTGCTCGTTATGGTGTCGGCGTCCAGAACGACGAAGAAAGCGAGGTTGGTGAGGAGGTATGTGACCAGAACGATGGCGGTGCTGACGGCTATGGCAATGGGGATGTTCCGGCCAGGGTTCTTGATTTCTTCGGCGATGTAGTTGATACAAGTCCTGCGCAAGCCAAGCAGTATGTGTTGCATGAAAGCAATGTATGATGGTAATGCAGCAGCACCAGTTGACGGGACCCAAGCCGCATGACATCAAACGGGGTGCATGAGGCTCTCCATACCCCTGCCCCACCGCCTTCTACCACCTTTTGGGAGTGGGGTAGGGGAGAGATTGCATCCCCCCCCCCCCTTTTTAATCTTATCTTCCATTGTATTATTCAATACATATGCGATATCGACTCCAACTGTATGATCGCTGCAGAAATGCATGTTAGCAACTTCATTGGTGTATAAAAATCCTTGCAGTAAAGCTGTGCTTTTCCCCACCTCTAAACGACTACTGCCTGTTAGCCGTGAACACGCATCTACTGTATTTCGTCTATTGCCACTTCTGCATGCGGGTTAAGTTCTCCTGAAAATTTATTCGCATTCTGCCCGTTTCCACAGCTCTTTGAAGCGATGCAACAACCTTACCATCCCATGTAGCTATAGATCGCAGAGTACAGAGCCGACGCTATATCTCCGGGCGAAGGAGGAGTGTCTGAAGCCTTCGAATCGAAGATATGATTACCTCCTAGTTCAGGAAAGGAAGAAAAGTACACATTAGTGTCAATATCTGTGTAGATAATACTGGAATTTCTAGCATTTTTAAAAGTAGAAAACTTGCCATGAAATGCGTATATTGCCCCTGTGATGATCACTGCGTACAGGATTAAGCACTTGAGACAGGAAAAGATGTCCAGCACTTTGGCGGATGTCTTAACGGAGTAGCAGTTGACGGCCGCTGCCAAAGCTGGGGTAAAATATAACAGAGTGGCAGGTAAATATTACATGAATGTTTCTTACTCCGTTAAGATTTTGGTACCCCGTACCTTGAAGACCTATCTCATTCATGGCAGCATTCCCATGCAATGAAAAATGGTATAAGTAGAAGCGAACAAAACAGCCAATTTATTTCCTTTCTAAATTATACTGCACAATTGGAAGGCGTAAATACACTCACGAGGAGAGTAGGTAAGTTTGAGAACAGTTGATTAATTGGTAAAGTGTTACATAAAAGGTTGACCCTTTCAAGAGTCGTAATAAGCGCGAACACGCACTCTCAATTCAGAAAGTGATGCTTCTGATTCTCAGATGTCTTAAAAACCTGTGAGTTCATGCACAACGTGATGGCCATGGCGTACGCTCACCTGACGTCAAGGTCTTTTCCTGGAATTATCTAACATACGAACATACGTGACGCACTTAGTGCTGTAAAGAACTGTTAATAAATTAGGAGCCCTTCCCTTATCGGGAAAACAGGGAAAGCGAAGCGTATCGTGTGCATGTCTGAGTCCTATTATCCTTCCAAAGCAATAGCATTAAAGAGCTCGGCTCGCCGATCCTCCGGTGTCGGTGTCAGTTGTGAGCGAAAAATCGGTGTTGTCCGAGAGCGAGAATTTCAGGCAGATGCAAATAAATAAATAATTAGAATATTTGGTCCGGGTGAGCATTAAACTCAGACCTTCTGCGTGGCAAGCAGGTGTTCTACCACGGAGCTACGCTGCAGTGCCTGAAACTGCTTTGTAAACGAACGCTATAACCATGTCATTTAGCGGCCTCAACGCACGTAATATATCTTAGAATTGAAGCAGGCCTCGAAAGAAGTGAGCTGCACAAGCAATTGGTGGTCCAAGCTGCTCACCCATCGCAACGTGAGCAGCGGCGCAGGCGCGCGTGGCATCTTACCGACGCGTAGTGGGTAGTTCGCCAATTTCCACAAGGAAGAATTTTTGTCGTTGTTAGTACTTAGCAACTCTACATACTTCCAGTAGACATTCCAGGCTAGTTTGAAATATGCTGAATTTTCTTGCGCGAACTTTACATAAAAGTAACTGGAGACAGTGAAGGGAACACGTGTTTTGTACGTGTTCTCTTCGCTGTCTCCAGTTACTTTTTTGTAAAGTTCGCGCAAGAAAATTCAGCATATTTAACCAACTAGCCCACTGTCAAGTGTTTCTTAGTTTTAAATAGCCAGTGTTACGCGCACAAATGTTCCTATGCTTGCGGCTCGGTCGAAGGCGGTGCGCACGGGGCCCAATTGCGCTATCGCGTTCTCACTATTGAAGGTCAATCTCAAGCATCCTCCAAGTTCTCTTTCCGTTTGTCACATTGCGAGCTGCTCCCTCCTAACTTTTTTCCTTCCTGCATGCCGGGAATCGGACCTTAACTTACAGGCTTAGCAGCGCAAGAGTTTTGTTGCTACAGAAAACAACTACGGTCATGCGTGAAACAATGAAATGCAACAATGAAAGGCAACGTTGAAATGGGGCAACACGAAATGACAAGTGACCTGAGTAAAAATCGAATTTGCATATCAGAAACGGCTGGTTACCGGCAAGTCCACGCTAGAGGGCATCAGTTAATGGAAAAATGTGCATAAAAAGACGCATGCGAACCGCGCACCTTCGAGAGCCTATATGTGTGCACTCGCTTTCAGCATACTCGCCTGCGCCGGATTTTCGCCGTCGAAATCAAACTTACAGAAGCTTTGTTTAAATATGATGCCGCTACAACAGAGAATGCTTACTGATGAACAGACTGGCGACCAGTACTAGCAGTTGATAAGGCGGAGCGCAGTTCGGGTACGGCAGACTGAGCATGTAGGCCGAGAAGGTCAGTCCCTTAACACTCATGTACGCAGGATCCAAGAAGAAGGACGTCCAGGCGACCAGAAATGCCGGCACGTCGCCGTACTTTCCGTACGGTCTGCCGGCGGCGAGGAAGAATGCGTAGTCGCCGCCAGATGCCGGTAGTAGCGCACCCATTTCGGCAGCGCAAAGGCCACCTGAGCAGAGTACAGAAGTGACGTCAGAATCGGAATGAGAATACACTTTATTTCCAGCGCACGTGTGGGGGGGTCTCCCAGGCAAAACGCTTTTCAAACAGCTTGTCTGCACCTGGGGGCCTACAAAGCGCAGCATATGCCGCGGATTTCACACAGTTCTACTCACTGCAAACGAAACACAGACATAATATAACAAAGAAGATATTAAAAAAATTTGTACATACAACAACGTGAAATCTTACAGTTAGATTCGAAATAGAAGGCGCAAAATAGACGACGGATGAAAAGGGAGGCACACAGAGGGCGCTTACTGCTGTTAGGTTTAAGTAAAAGAAAAGCGTTCATGGCTTCATCAGGTAATGACGCACTTCTCAATTAAACACGCTGATTGGGACGCTAATATTAATATAGGTTTTAAGGCGTTATAAAGCGTTGATATGCGATGTTCTAACCTAGGTCAACCGTAGTTTGAGCGTATATGTGGTACTGGTATTATCCTGTTACGTACGCATGGGTAAACGCATTGGCATGGCCGACATCGCCGCCTGCGTACACTGCAGAGATGAAGAAACGATTCCGCATGTCCTGTTCTACTGCCCAGAATATAGCGTACAAAGGCAATCTCTTGGTAATGCACTCAACAAGTTAGATGACCATCCTATGTCAGAGGAACGAATATTACACCATAACCAAAACTCAACATCGCAGAAGGCCGTGCAAGTGCTACTGAGCTTCCTGCGAACTACTGGCCTGTCTTAACGACTCTGAGTGGAACTCTCTCGTGTGTGTCATGTTTTGTTCTCATTTATTTTTAGATGCGAAGCATCTTATGCTCGGGGCTATGTCCGTCCCTCCCGGGTCCCGCGTCCCCCGTCCCGCGTCCGGCCACTTTCGTGAAGTAGGGAAGCACCCATTATGCGAACCAGAACACTGTAGTAATATGAAGGCCGTCAACCCTACCACAGTCATCAGTCATGGCCGAGAGCACAGAGAGGCTGCTTAGCAATGGCTAGGCAGGTGGTGTCTATCGCCCAGGTTGACCTCATTCCTTGAGTCATGGCCGAGAGCACAGAGAGGCTGCTTAGCAATGGCTAGGCAGGTGGGGTCTGTCGCCCAGGTTGACCCCCTTCCTTAATCTTGCTTGCATGTGTTTGGAGGGGGGCTTAGTCCGTCCCTCCTTCCCAAGCGTCCCACACCACCACAGCGCATGCGCGTCCCCTCCCCCCACTCTCTCCTACGCTCACCCCCTTTCTCTCATCTAGGAATCCTCTACTCTACGGAGCGGCCCCACAGCGCGTCCCCTCTCCTACGCTCACCCCCCTTCCTCTACTCTAGGAATCATCTACTGTACGGAGCGGCGCCCGCGTCCCACATCCCCACAGCGCAGGCGCGTCCTCTCCCCTGGCACCTGCGCGAAGGTGGTCGTGGTCTCTGGCAACGTCGCAGAATTCGGGATCCTTGGCGTAAAACCCTGCTCGCGGCTGGTGTTGTGGTCTGCTCCGCGGCCTTCTGCGTTGCTCTCGTTGTGGTGGCTGCTGCGGGTATGTGCAGCGCCGAGGTTGTTTCCATGAAATTCATCATCGAGCTCAGCGATGGCTGCCTTGGACTCTCCTCGCGCATTCACTGTCGGCGCGTCAAGCACGAGAGGAGCTGGTGTCTGTGTGGGCCCTAACGAAGGTGAATCTGGGGCCGGCTCCTCTAACTGCGCTGGACAAGGACTGATCTCGGCCTCTCTCAGTGCTGTTGCGGCGTCGTGTACCGGCGCAGAGGCGGTCACCAGCAATGGAGTGCAGGACATGCTTCCGGCGTCTTTTGTAGAGAAGTCAGATAAGGTCTCTGTCGTGGGGCTCCACGGCACCGATGGGCCATCAAGGGGGTGCCCCACGTGAGCTCGATCGCCAATGGAGGGCAGACTCGTGGTCACCTGAGCTGCACCATCGAAGTTGTGGTAATCGCAGCTTTCATGCGTGGTAGAAACTTGGTCGGCATCAAGGGAGTAGCAAGTATCAAAAAGTGGGCGAAAAACACTTGTGAGTCTCGCACACCATTCTTTCCAAGATCGCTGTGTGATCCCTTGCGTAGGCATGCCACGCCTTGGCGGCATCTCGAAGGTGGTCGATTGCCACCAGCCATTTGTGATTTTCTGGCCAGGCATGGATGGTGCCGAGCGAGTTGATGGTGGAAATCCACTCGAATACGTTGTCCTGAAAGCCGCGGAACTGCGGTATTTCGCAGGCAGCCGGCGATGGTAAGATGACAGGCGAAAATCCAGAGTGTGCCCGCGCCAAGCAGCCCAGTTGCTCTGAGAGCTCCGTGAGGGAACGCCGGAGCGCGCGGCGGTTCTCGGGTGAGCTTGCCTCAAGTTCTTGTGAGGCGGCCGTAGCCAACATGGCATTGATTGCACACAATGTTGGCAAGGCGGCAGGAGACAGCTGGGAGCTCGACGCTATCAAGGCGTTCGTCGCTACGCGGAGTTGCGCGATGGTATGCTGCAGCTCCGCGGCGCTGTCGGGTGATGTCGGGTTCCCAGGTAAGCGAAACCCATGCAGTGTCGTGTCGTGAACTGGTACTGCGGCGTTGACGAAGCGAGGTTGAACCACCGAGGAGGCCTGTACGCCGTCCAAGGACGGTGCTTCAAGCGCCGAAGGTTGCCAGGTACCGAGGAGGCATGTACGCCGTCCCTAGGCGAGAGGAGCCCGCGCGCATTGCTGTCGCGAAGTAGCACGTCGCCGGACAAGTTCCCCGGAACCACAATGGAGGCCTGGACGCCGTCCGCTGGTGGTGGGATAGATACTTGCCGCGGCGGTCGCCTTGCAGGTGGAATCCTCTACTCTACGGAGCGGCTCCGGCGTCCCACATCCCCACAGCGCATGCGCGTCCTCTCCCCCTCTCTTCTTTAGGAATCCTCTACTCTACGGAGCGGCTCCCGCGTCCCACAGCCCCCCAGCGCATGCACGTCCCCTCCCCCCTCTCTCTCCTCTCCTACGGTCCCCCCCCGTCCTTTCCTGTAGAAATCCTCTACAGAGCGGCGCGCACGACAGGTGGTGTGACAGCTGCATACTCCGCTGGGGTCCCCCCCTCCTTTCCTGTAGAAATCCTCTACAGAGCGGCGCGCACGACAGGTGGTGTGACAGCTGCATACTCCGCTGGGGTCGCCACGGTAGTTCCGTGGTATGAAAATGACGGAGCGCGCGCCTCATTCTCTCTCCTGTGCAGTGCCGCGATGAGCGCCCGGACCGCTGCCGTGAAATGAGAGCGGCGACGTTCCTCCCGCTCAAGCTAATTATCTCCCCGCTGCTTCGCATCCATATATGGTTCCCTTTAGCGGGAGATGGGGAATTTTTTATGTCTCTTTATCTCTCTTTCTAATCCCACGTTTCCCCACCCCAGTGCACAGTAGCATACCAGATCCTAGCACCTGGTTAACCTCCGTGCCTTCCTCTTTTCCCCCATCTCTCTCTCCTGTTCCGTATGCAGTAGGGATCACGGACGTCGAGTGACTTAAGTTTTTATTATTCTGACAACAATTATATGGACAATCTCGACGGGTTTTTGCCGTCGCCGTCGCCGTCATGTCCCATATAAAGGCAACATTCATAAGATCCCCCAGCGCATCGTGCGTTCTACCCGCGGGTAATAGCGCGCGAGCGGGGGCAACGAACGCGGCTGAAGAAGAGTTCAAACGAGCCGGTCTATCTCCATCACTGGGACGGTGCTTGCGGTAAAATCCCGCGCCTGTTAGACCGGCCGTCCACTGCTCAAGAAGAGGGGAAACGCCCCGCCCGTGTTTAACGAGCATAAAAAGACGCGAGGGGGGGGGGGTTCACGAGCAGCAACTGTCAGCTTTGATTTTACGGGCGTGGTCGCCATCGCTGGCACGCGCGCGATCTCGCTATCTCGGCAGCTATCAGCGGCCGGCTCGTATACGCTCCTACGCGCTGCAGTCTCAACGCGAAGAGACTCTGCGAAAAGTGTCCCTGGAGCGGCCGTATTCTCTCACATCAAGGTTTTGTTGAGTTGCGTGAGATCGGATCTAAAAAGAGTTAGGTGCCAGCCTCATTTCGTATTACAATTTGTTGCAGTCGCATTCAATGCTTCACCGTTGCGGTGAAACTGTGAGTTTTTTCTTGTTTCAATACTCGCTATAAAGGCGTTTATTTGACTCGGCGATCCGCACTCGGCGACAAAGTGTAATGACGACAGTCAAGGCAGAGCATGGACTTCCAGCTCGTGCGGCGTTCTGACGGAGAGGAGCCGAAGAGGACGACCCACTAGAAGGCGCTGGAGAGGGCGACCCATTATGTAGTTCCAAGGCTTCACTACACTAGTCAACAAGCCAGCACTCAGCCAACTCAAGCCAACAGGGTGCAACGTTAGCCAACAGTAATCAGCCCTAAGCATCGTTGGTCATGATGGCATTAACCAGATGCATAGCATAGTCTCTGCACGAAATCTTCCAGGCCAACTCATACAAATTCATTATGTGCTGCATGTGTCACCTTGAGTGCAGTTGCATCTCGTAGGTTTTACGCCCTTCTTTACATTAAAAGAAATGTAGGCCACCCTTACATTTACGAGCAGGTCGTCGGTTACTGGAATACTGAGTAGTTGTAATGCGCTAATCCTCTCTCTTTGTTTTTTACCCCTTACTATAAGTGTTTCCAAAAGCTTGCTCTTAGGGCGTTGTAGCAGCATCGCACACGAAACAATGCGCAGTCAATTGTTTCTGCAATGCGACCTTTTTTCGATGAACCAACGTGAAAGGATCGTTTGTGCGTTCAACTTACCAACGAATGCATTTAGTCCACCAATAGTCCAAATGATGAGATCAATGCCTATAGTCTTTGAATTCCTGAGCACGCGTCCCGGAGTTATGAAGATGCCAGTACCTGAAACGACGGAGTAAGCAAGTGCATTTATTAAACAAGGAGTGCATTTATTAAACATACTTTTTTTAAATGAAGCTCTTATTCAGGCAAACGTTATCTAACACACCAAATGAAATTGTCTCACAGCGTAAATGTTTAAAACATTTATTGAGTTCTACAATATTTCTTACATCAACCATAGTAGCGAAGGTTTGCAACTTCTGTTGGCAAAGTTTACATGTAGTGCTCATTGAAAGCACTGTTAACAAAATATTTACGAGAAGAGCATATAGAACAATCAATGCACTTGCTCTTGTTGGCATGTGCGAAGCTTTAAGTCGTATAACTTAAAGCGACAAATAGAAGTAAAGGGTCTGTTCTACCTGTAGATGCATGAAAACTTCACTGTACAAGAATATGTCAGTACAAAATAAGGCCTAGAAGCCGCCGGCTATAAACTCCGCCCACCGACAGCGACCGCCGTTTTACGTGGCGTGTGTGACATCACGTGCGGCATGGAGCGCAGCTGTCGTCTTCTAAGAAATCATCAGCCGCTGCAAATCGTTTAATTCTAATGCTAAGCTGAAGAAAGCTGGAAAGACTCGAATGCACGCACAGCAAGAAGCTTGTTACGTCCCGGCTCGTGAGTGCACCATTGTTTCCAGACTCTCAGGCAGCTCGCGTGTTCGTAAAAATATTCAATTATAAATTAAGCGTTGGACCAAATGCGCTCAAATTCCGCCAGCTTGTTCGTGAACGCACGAGGATTTGCCCACATAACACGGATTATGATCGAAAATTGGGTGTCATGGCCCATTTTACTACGACACTTGAGTAAAATCATGCGATCACCAAGTTCTTTAGAAGTGACATAATCCTATTCCGCGCTTTCAGAGCTACTTCAGGACTCCTTATAGGAGATGCACCAGGTAGCTGGCATCACGGCCTGAATTACGTAAATACAACTACCCGAAAAGTACCCTCACCGTCCCAATGAGGTACGGTATAAGGGCATAAACGCAGTTTTGTGTAGCTGTTGGGTGATTCTGGCTAAAATAGCTCACACAAGGTTACTGGCGTTTTGACAAATACGGTTATGTGGAAAAAATAATCATATTTTTTCCTCCGTGAATTCGAACCAACTCGCCCAGCATTCTGCCTTCCTAAATGTACACATGTTTATATCAAAATCTCTCTTGCGGTCCCTAGTGCGTTAGTTTTACATGTACTTTTGCTAGTGGCGGCAGCCAGCTCTGTTTCTATGGGCCCAGAATATGTCGCATATCTAAGCACGTGTCCCGTTGAAAGTGTAAAACCACGTTCAGGGACAGTCTCTCTGATGCGTATCGCCTGCATTCACACAAAACATGTTTCAGCTCTTCTGGTACGTTACATTGAACACACAGGTGCGATGCCGCACCCGCGCGTTACGTTCCACGAAAGCGCTGTTCACTTCCTTGTGGGTCACAAGCCTGAACAAAACTCTGTGTGTGTGTGTGTGCGTGTGCGTGCGTGTGCGTGCGTGTGTGTGTGTGTGTGTGTGTGTGTGTGTGTGTGTGTGTGTGTGTGTGTGTGTGTGTGTGTCCCTCTCCCTCTGTTTCCAACAATTTTTTTTCAGTTTCTGCGACCGGACATACCTTTCGCGACCAGCGACCGAAGGGGCCGTACTTCGAAGGCGAGCTGGAAGACTGAAGAATTAAAACCGACCATCAAGATATAGCGTTCCCATAGACCTCCTTGCATGGTACGCTCTGCATACACATTGGCGCAAGTCCAATGCTGCAGTAAAGACAGCGTCTTGGCATGAACCAGGCATTTCACCGCTAAATCCACAGATTGCATGAGACCGACTGAAAGCCGCGGTCGTTGTCCAGTGCGGAATAAAACGGCACAGTAGAGTTAGCTGGAAGTTCATTGTCCGCTCTGCGCAGTAAAGCATCAGCAGAAGCCAGAATGCTGCCCAGGCTTCGGTAGAGCTTATTGAGCAAGTATGATATTTATCCCCTTTGACTTTCTAATTTTAACTATTCATGCTAAAATTCTTGGACAGAAATGACATTGAGATCATTAGGTTGCCAGGGGAACGATGATGATACACTGCACGACGTGGTTATAAATGAAGGCGTCCTTGTGGCTTCATTCCATGCCCATTAGTTAATTTTATTTGCCTAAACTGCGAAGTAATTTCATTAACGTAATAACGTATATCAACATTATTCTGCTCACATTCGAGGTCATCTTTCATTCTTGCACTTATGGGACAGTGTTCCGCGCATGAACGAAATGAGGCGATGGGATCAAGGGCTCGCTTCCTTTGCTATAGGCACATCCTAATGAATGGAGCAGATAATGAAGGCGAGGAAAGCATAGAGGACATAATCCGTAGTTCCTTACTGCAATGTTGTGATTATCAATCTAATGTTGAAACTATATTCTCCTTAATGTGCTCAATGCATAGTCACAAATTTTCTGCGTAGATATTGCGAGCATATGTAGTAAGCGCAGTAGGACTCGCCTTCTACCTAAACGGTCATACTTGTAGCTGCCGTGGTGTTGTGGCCCTGTTCAATTTAGTGTTCGCCCTAAGGAACTCACTTAAAGTACTCTGCACGAGCATCCCGCGCATGCACTGTATGTATTAGGCCAACAGGATCGTGCCGATCGCGGTGCGTGGGAGGCACAGTTTATACAAACGCGGGATGAAATTCGGGGCCAATATTTTTTCATAAATTTAAACCACACTTTTCGCCGATTAATAAGCCAATTAAGTTTCTCAGACCGACTTGCCGTTCCGGTAAGCCTGTCAAGGAACTCTGTCTGAGGAACTCTGTCTGAGGAACTGTCTGAGGAACTGTATGAGGAACCTAGGTTGGTTCATGCAACTTCTGGGCCATAGTGTCTTAGAAACAAGTGAGTATTTTGTGTTTAATTTAAGTCAATTTTTATTTCCCATCGAATTAGCCATGCTGGATGAGTTGTAGATAAGAGTTGCCCTAGGACAACTTGATGAGCCTCAGGGACTGAAGAGGATATGGATCACCAATGGATCCCCATCGACGCATCACCAGCAGGGTGGCCGTACAGCTTATAGAATACACCCGCCACTTAGGTCTAGGGCTTATGGTGCATGACTGGTGAGTTTCATGTCACGGGATCGAATCCCCGTCGAGGAGGCCGCATTAGGGGGGAGGAAAAATGCCATGGTCAGACTGTAATAGTTTGCTGCAATGTTGTAATTATTGAATGTATTGTTGAAATTATATTTTTCCTAATCTGATCATTATTTAGGTCACAAATTTCGCTGCGTGGATATGGTAAGCTTATGTAGTGAGCGTACTATGACTCGCATTCCACCTTAACGGTCATACTTATCTTCATGGTCAAACTTTAATATATAGACTTGAACGCATACAAAACCGCCATGTGCGCTTTGTCAGTGCGAATTACGATTTTAATTTTAGTAATAGCCACATAGACTTAGGTTGGAAACTTCTTGAGCAGTGAAGAAAATTCTTGTGATTACCGTTTTTCTACAGCATTTTGATGAGCTAAAACTCGTATTAAAAAAGTTTATACATGATAACTCTATACTACGTATCACATAGAAACGATCATTCGAAAAAAAATCTGTGAAATAAGCGGTCACGCCGGTGTTTTTGATCAATCCTTTGTCCTTTTGTTATATTTGTGGATGGAACGAGTTGGATGCGTCTGTTGTCAACCTTCCCGTAGATGCGTTTCATTCTTAACTACAAGATGTGTGCTTTGGGTGAATGCGCAGGCACAGCTGCGCAAATGTACTTCGTCGTTTCGACTGCACAACTGTTTGATATTTCTTAATCCCCCCCCCCCCCCCTTCAATAATGCCCACTATGGCGATGTAGACTACATAACTACATAAATAAATAAATAAATAAATAAATAAATAAATAAATAAATAAATAAATAAATAAATAGGCCCGCGTGCTTAGATTCCGGAGCACGTTAAAAACCAAGGGTGGTCCACATTTCGGCGCCCTGCACTACGGCGTCTCACATAAACATATCGAAATTTCGGGACTTGAAATGCAAACAATTATTGAGTAGTTGATACCTTTGAAAACAGAGATAAATACACCAAATTATCACCAAAGATTACACGAAACAGAATTTATGAAACAGTAATATGCCCACTTAAGCTCACGTTTTTAAATGCATACTCCAACACCTAAACTTACTCTCACGAATAAACTTTAGCCCAATTCTACATTAAAGACAGGTGTGTGTGCTTCTAGTCTTTGTAGTACTGTGAAGAACAAAGTAAGGTGGCCTGATGCAACAGCGGCTACTAGCATGCTTCTATGCCGAAAAGGATAGTGGAATAGTGGCGATAGGATAAGATGGAACAAATGTCGTAAGCTAATCAGACGAGGATACATGCAGAAAGAAAGGTACAGGTGCATGTTATTCACCTATGGTCGCACTAAGAAGAAAGGTAATGCTGCTGAACAAGCCCACGTCCCTCCGGAGCGCAAGTCTTCGCTGCCTTTCCGGACCCTCTTCAGAAGAAACAGAACAACACGGGTCCTGTTCTTTTGCTGTGAGCCTTTCCCGATCGCCCAGTGCGCGATGTTTGGCCTCCACTTGGTTCCGTGGCTCACCGTGAGGTGGACCCTTCTTCTTATACATTATGCCTGCGAAAATATTGCAAGCAATAAAATAAAGCGCGAGGACGAGATACGCAAGCATTTCTGGAGATATGCTTCAAAGTCAACACTCTGCTCTTTTAAGAACTGGATAGTCGTAAAGGTTTTGTCTAATGAATAGTTTATATGTGACTAATACAACAGCTCTAAACTATGGCAGCACGCGGAAACCTAAAATTGCCATGGGTGCAATACGGCAGAACCAACGAATACAAAGAGAGCGATGAGCAATCTCTAGATAGATAGATAGATAGATAGATAGATAGATAGATAGATAGATAGATAGATAGATAGATAGATAGATAGATAGATAGATAGATAGATAGATAGATAGATAGATAATATCGAAGCCCTAGTCATCGATATTCAGTGATGTTGAAGGCCAATCTTCTAGTCTTCGAGGATGATGAGTGCATTTCTGCGGACTAGTTGATGAGCATGAAGTGGTCTACTAGCTAGAGTTGGGTTAGAAAAAAAACTTGTGTAGGGATCGGTGTAGTTCTAAACCCGGCGCTTCATGTAGCTCCACTACTGTGACACCTGAGGAAGTGCGTAGTATGGGCACCCGGCTATTCCCGTTCGTAGACTTCCCACGACTCCGTCTACCAAACCACCGATGACGCGCCAATGTTTGAGGTAATCGTGTGCAGTTTCCCCAGCACGAGTTTCACAAAGTGGGCGTGCGACATGCGCGCTGCTTTTCGGTGCGTTTTATCGAGTTCCTGCTTGTTACGCCAGTTGAGATACGTGTCGTGTGCAGCGACTTCCGCTAGGTTGTTTCCCCCTTCAGATGTAGCGACTAAGCGCCGGAGAAGCGGTGGTGGGAGGAGCAATCGCGCACTTGACGGGAACGGGGAGGCCTCTAGTGCAGCACGAGTGTTAGCCACGTGTTTGCGAATCATTTTTAGCAATTTTAAGGCAGGTCAGCAGCTTCAAAAACGCCTTCATTTAAGGATTTTTTTCTTTAATATTGTCAAGCGCCTGTCATTTCAAGAATATTTAGCAGAGAGAATTATGTGATTATCTTGAGTCACTCGAAAGGTAGCACCATTTTTCCAACCTCTCCTTGATACATCTGAAACCCAAAACGCACGTTTCTAATTCCACAACCCCTGCGATCTCGTCATAAATGTCTTTTTTAGTATACGTAATATGTATTGGCTCAGTTGTGTAAGTACATTTTAAAGCTTGTGGGAGATTATGTCTATGATTTAGTTGAGAAAATTTCCACGGCGCGGCTAGGGCACCACGTTGTTTGAGTTGCGCGTGTTTTCGCTCAGCTGTTTGTGCTTTGTCGTACGTCGTTTCGAGCTTTTAAACCTAGCTCTGGCCTTTCATGGAGGAAGTTACAGTACTCCATGAAATGTGGCGAAATACAGGATGAAAAATGATGCGTCAACGCAAGTTCAGAAATCAATATACAAAGTGTGGAACCGCTGTGAAACACGTGAATGAGAGTCAGCCTTGAGACGCAAAACGAGCTAGAAAAAAAATGTACTGTCGCGCTCGGTATGAGCTACATCGTGGGAGTGCGTGGCCAAGAGCACTGTAAAGTTGTACAGTGGCGACGATCGTGAAATAACTCGGAGTTATCAGGGGAGCGTTTAGCTGTTTCTTTGAGTGTGCATCGCCTCGCCTTGCTTTCACGCTCGCCCTCGTTTTGCCCTGCCGTGATGTCAGCTTCGAAAATGATAACGGCCGCCGTGGCTTGACACACAGACTTCGAATTTTTCTTCTGTAAAGCTAAATAAATGGCAAAACGTTCCTTCAAATAAAAGAGGGCCAGGGTGAAAGCAAGCAATAGGGAGTGATGCGCACTTACAGGAATAGGCAAACTCTCTCCCAATAACTCGAAAATATGGCACGATCGGCGCCACTTTACAGCCTTGCAGAGCGCTGGGCCACGCGCTCGCGTGATGTAACTCATACTGAGCGCGATAGTACGTGCAACACGCTCAGAAGTAGACTGTGCCGCTTTAAAGGAGGTTGCCAAGCTCTGAGCCTGGTGAATTTCAGACATATTGAATGTTTCTTGATTAGATGGACGTTCGGTTGAATATTTTAAAGCAGTTTTTCAGAGAACATGATTTTTTTTGCATTCTTCAGTTACGCAAACAGTGATAACTTTCCTTCTGCTGAATATTTTCTCATTAAACTTAGCGTGCTTTATTATTATAGGTGGAACTGTGCATTCAAGCACAGTGATTGAAAACGAGCGGTAATCTTTTGTACTATGGCCAATTGTGTATTAATAAAACCTGCCAAACATCAATTTTATCAGTCTTTTTATGATAACGCACCGTAGCTTAGAGATGTGGTGATCGCGGAAATTAAATACACAGGATATTGACCCTCACTATGTAGCTGCGAAGTCGGGTTCGAATCGCACTAACCGTATTATTGTTATGACTGTTCGCCGAAACATGCATATTTTGGTAGATTTTGATCTTTGGAAATTTTATTTTTTACATTTTTAAGCGATTTCATCATTTTAAAGTTTAAGTTTACTTAAGTCCTACGAGGCAAGGCCATAATTATTACTTTTGCGCGACAACTTCAAAATATTGTCGCAAAGGGAGAGACCTAACTTAATTATTGAGAAAAAACCTTTGGTTATTTCCATTAGTCATATTATTTTTGACATCGTTTGTTAATTTTAACTCTGCTTTGAGCATTTCTAGCCTTGTTGAGCACTTCATTGAGCACTTCATTGTGAGCATGATCATGACACATGAACTCTACGGACTCCAAGCCGAGGCCCGTAAAGTGCTACGCACACAAAAGAAGAGCCAAGCCTGTTTACAGGACGTTGTGTCGGCGCCAAGCAGCTGATACCCCAACATCAGTCAGCGGTGTAGGGGAAAATTTTGAACGGAAAGAGGACAACGACGTATATTAAAGTACCACATTCATGTGCCTAACTTGTCGATGTCAACACTCCCAGCTGTGTACTGCAATGCAAAGCTGCAATGTTCAATGCAATGTGCAATGCTTTCCTATATACAGATCATTCACATCGTAGATTCCGGCAGCGCACGGGAGGAGGATAATATTCCTTGTCCCTTATCATGTACCTTGACATGACAAATCTATCACTAACGCTATGAGGTAACATGACGGCGGCTCTCTCATGAGATCTTGACATGCCGGGAGTTGAGTGCTTGCAGCCAAAGTTAGACGTGCGGACGAAGGAAAGGAACATATCTTTCCTTAGCCCGTGCGGCTAATTTTTGCTGCAACCACTCAGCATGCACAACCACCAACTAGCACGGATGCAAACCATTGTAATGCCAGGAGCGGTACAAACAAGATCGCCATGAGCCTCTCTGCATTGTTACTTCCATCACACCGAAAGCGGGGGGAGGGCGGGTGTCAGCTTGTCTCTTACAGCTCGGCTGCGGCTAAATTCTTTCCTTGTCTTGTGCCGACAATTATCGGCTACTGCAGCCTATTACATCGACATCAAGATGCGTGGTGCATCGCCTTAGGCCAAGGCTCTTGCAGTTTAGACAATCTAGTGTGTTTAGTGCATGCGCATGGTAAACAAGTGGGAGAATTGCAACGTAATGACCATAGGTCGGCAAAACTTGTGGAGCTCACTCAGACTCACTCGTGAAATATATTTTGCGCTTAGGGCTACCTCCGACTCAGACTCACCAAAACTTTCCTGAGCCGGACTCACCCGACTCACACTCACCAAAATTTTCTTCAACCGGAATCACTCGGACTCAAACTAACCAAAATATTACTCACCCGGGCTCACTCAGATTCAAACTCACTGCCCCATCTGAGTCTGAGTGACCCAGTGAGTCGACTCATGAGTGAGTTCGCCGACGTATGTAAGTGACGCACCGCACATTACGTATGGCATACGCACACTGAGTTAGACTGTCTATTACCGGCCGGCTGTGGAGTCGCCGTATTTTTGATATTTTTTTATTTTTTAATATATATAAGGCGAGGTTAGTGCCAGTGTGTGGCAGCTACTCCTTTTCTCTTGCGTAATAGCTCCTTACGAGAGCGGATAACTGGGCTAGTTTGTGGGAATTCATGTTAAGGCAGGTAGCGCAATGGAACACGGACACAAGCGATCTCAAAGGTTCGGCATACTCACATGAGTCACATCTCGCGATCCACTGTCGGCAGTGCGGTTGTGAACCACTTTTGTCTGAAACGGCGGTGTTGCACAGGAACCGTAACAAGATGTCCTTAGAGAGATCGTAGAGGCGTTTTTAATTCTCAAGAACGATTCCGTATATGTTAGCCAGGCTTCACTGAGCCTACACCCGTGTGAGGTAGCCTTCCTTTCGGCCGACCTGGCTTCTACGCTTGCCGCGTGAAAGGAAGTCTCGAGTCTGAGCATGCGTGTTTTATTATGATTGTTTTGAGTGTATCAGTATTTGACTGCGTTGTTTTTTGCGCTTTCTTTGTAGTTATAAGAGCTGATCAAGATGTGTCAGCGTCATGATATTCATAGCAGTATCAGTCGTTCTTTCCATGGTGACAATGTGGGGTTCTGATCTTTGATAAATAGGCGAGGATTCTGAGAATAAACTTTAGTTTGAAGTTAGCGCTTGTCTCGTGTACTTATTCCTCGCTTGTGTCCGTGTTTCTTTGCGCTACCTGCCTTAACATAATAGCTCTTGCCATAATGTAGTGAAGTAGCACTTATCTATGCAAATAAGTAATAATAATATATGGGGTTTTACGTCCCAAAACCACGCTATGATTATGAGGGACGCCATATTGGAGGGCTCCGGAAATATTTTGACCATCTGGTGTTCTTTAACGTGCACCGACATCGCACAGTACACGGGCCTCTACCATTTCGCCTCCATCGAAATGCGACCGCCGCGGCCGGGATCGAACCCGCGACCTTCGGGTCAGCAGCCGAGCACCCTAGCCACTGATCCACCGAGGCGGACATCTATACAAATAAGTACACAGATGAACACTTACGCACTTATTTCCAGTTCTTCAATACAAAAACATGTGTCCACTGAAAAGAAAAGTTCACAGAACAGAAATATTCACGCAAACGAAATAAATGCCCACACATAACTTAAAAGTTCGCCAAGGATGTAGTCCCAACCGATCATCAGGAATTCCCAAATTGTCTCTGAAGTACCGCACTCTTACTCACACAGTTATGTTTGCACAAAGGCTTTCATGATCTGTACACGCAGTTGTTGTAATTGGACGTTCGGAGCCGTATGAACTCCGCGGCCCCGCACGCTCTCTCTCCCAACGAAGCGGCATGCGGCGAAACGAGTGAGCGACGCTTATCGGTCAGGTGCACGTACTTGCTCGGCACATGCGCGGATGCCATATGAAAGTTGGGCCTTGAAACACGTACGTGCACTCGGCTCCGATGGTGTCGCTTTGCCACTGCAGCATATGCTAGCACAGCAGCATTCGTGCGCCTGTATATCGCAGTAAACCCTACCATATACCTTGCGCACGTGTCGCTCCGACTACGGCCTCGCTACGTTTCCCGCCTGATGTATGGCAATCGTTACATGTACGCATCCTAGGATTATTCCCATAACGGCTGCGCTTTGCACGCATGTGGGCAGCTTTCACTGTTCTTTTATTTTTATTTTTTTTAATTTGCGGATACATCCTGCGATTAGTGAATGCGAGGCAATTTTCGGCGGACAAAAGGCACATTGACAGCATCTATCTATCTATCTATCTATCTATCTATCTATCTATCTATCTATCTATCTATCTATCTATCTATCTATCTATCTATCTATCTATCTATCTATCTATCTATCTATCTATCTATCTATCTATCTATCTATCTCTTTGTGTCTCTGTCTGTCTGTCTGTCTGTCTGTCTGTCTGTCTGTCTGGAGATCGTTGATCGCTCTTTCACTTTTCTGTATTGCACCCACTGCAATTTCAAGTTCTCGCGTACTACTATAACTTAGAGGTGTATATTGGTCACCCATAACTCTCAACTATTTCCATTGGACAACGTGATCTTCCACAGCACAGTTCTTAAGAGAAGGGTTCCGACTTTAAACGGTTACCTGGAAACATCCCTAGTCTTTTCACAACTGAGAAGGAGGAACTTCCTCCAGAATTAGGCGCACAGCTCATGTCACAAACAAGGTTTTATTGATACGCCTACCACCGAGCCTGAACGATGGTGACGGCTTCCCGAGCAACACACACACAGCAAGTCTCCACACAGCGACGGCAGTGGGCACTGGGTAATGACCCAGGATGTCGCGCATTGAGTGACGCAGAAGGAGCAGACTCGCAACGCTCGCCGCTTCTACGACGTTGCGCAGCAAGATGGTCGCTTCTGTCAGAAAGTGGACCAAGCCGACAAGGGCCAAGGCCACGGACAACAAGCCTCAAGCCACTATGGCTAGTACCGGCGCGAAATTTTCGACATGCACGTGGGACATAACACGAGGCAGGTGGCCCCATCTGCTGGCCGCGAAGCATATTCGAGAAATGACGAGCACCTTGACCTCGGTGCAGGTCGTCCCGAACTTGGTCACTGCAATGATCGCGGGCATTGCGTCAGCCATTCCCCGGCCCCACATGGCACGTACAAACATGACAGCGACACCATCGGTGCTCGCTATGGTGTCCGCGGGGAGACAACGAAAAAAAAATAAACGAAAAAAAAAGAGGCAGTTCCACACATTGAAAACCATCTAACAGCGTAGCTGTAAGAGGGCGTGTATGTGATTGGTTTGCGAGATCACGTGGCCATATTTAAACTTTTTTGGCACGCACAAAAGACAGGAAAGATAGAGACACACGAGCGCTAACTCTCAACTATTTATTTTTGAAAGGAACTATACATATATCTATATGTACCCTTTCGTGCGCGCTAAAAAAGAGTTTAAATATGGATACATACCAACTTGCCCAGTTATCTGTTTTAACGCGATAGCGTTAAAGAGCTCGTTTTACTGAATCACGTGGCGTCGTAAATCAGCCGTTGGAATTTGAAAGGATCATGCTAACGCCTGATTCTGGGAGCGTGGCTGCATGTATGGCTCAGTTAGAGTGTACTAGAACAGGGGATTGCCCGGAACGAGCTTCGAAAAGTGAAGCCCTAACAGGGTCAACCCGCTTGCGGTGCTGCGACCGGTAGTCTGCAATGTGTCGTCGTTTTAAGAGTTGAGCGCGGCTACTCCAAAATGGTGCAGAGGTAGAATGCCCGCTTCCCACTCGAAAGACCCGGTTTCAAAGCGCAGCTGTAGAAGTTGAGTTTTTATTTATTTTTTCGTGTAACTTCTTATAGCTGTATTGTTGTTCCTTGTTTCTTAAAACTAGTTGCAAATGGTACGTATTGCCACGGGAAGTGACTAAAACGTGAAGTAAAATACAAGATATATTTGACGGTGAGCGTAATTATTTGCAGCGCCGCCACACGGCATTCAACAAGTACGTAAAGTATGGCCTCCGGGATTAATCGTATTCGCAAAGATCACGGAGCCATACTTTACGTCTTTGCTGAATGTCGTGCGGCGGCGCTGCAAATAATTACGCTCACTGTCAAATTTATCGTATTTTACTTCACATTTCAAGTTACTTTTGTGGCAATGCATACCATTTGAAGCGAGATTTAAGAAACAAGGAAAAACAATACAGCTATAAGCAGTTACACTAAAGAAAAATTAGCAGTTGTTCCGAGTACGAATACAACCGATGAGCGAAGCTCCTTAGAAATGGGAAGCAAACGATTATGTACATTTTGAAACGGTTGGCGGCGTCGGCGCTTAGATTCGGCCGCTCTAGCACGTACGGTAGGATCCTGTCGGCGTAACCTTTGTAGCTCCGCTCGTCATGCTTTAACCGCAGGACCCTATTGCCAGGCTCATCTTGCTGCCGCTGCTCTGGCTTTGCGTTCCGCATCCTTGTCCAAGCTGCTTATCGTGTTCATCATATTCACGTTTACGTTTCTGAGGACGACTATCCATATTCTGTGAGGAACCGTAAGTAATGTCAAGTGGGTAATTATTTTTTTTATATATGTACAAACATGGTTTTTCGGTAAATTTTATTCTCGTTTATAAACGCCAACTGTTTTTGCGCCGCGCACCTTGTTTTTTGCGCAACGCGCGCCGAACGCCGCGAGCGCCTTGCACCGCGTGCCGTTTCTTTTTTTATTTTTTATTTTTTTTGTTGTTGCGCCGGCGCCGCGAGGGAAGAGCGTCTGCTGCTACCTTAGACAAAGCGCCCGTGCTGCGCTAGAATGATGGTTGTCATTTCACAATTCACGATGGTGAAAGTGAAGACGACCATTATAACCAGTTGTGCACAGAGCTTATTTCTTTTATTTAACCTCGAATTTCTGGTGCGCTAGAAGCAAACCGCTCGGCGTTCGGCGCGCACGGCGTTTCATTGTCTTTTTGAGCCGGCGACGCATCCAGGGAGCTTCAACGGCGAACGGGTGCCAGCCTAAGGAGCTTCGCTCCTAAAAAAATTCAACATCTACAGCTGCGATTCGAGCCCGGGCCTTTTGAGTGGGAAGTGGGCATTCTACCGCTCCACCACTTTGGTGGAGCCGCGCGCAACTCTTAAAACGACCGACACATTGCAGACTACCAATCGCAGCGTAGCAAGCGGATTGACCCTCTTAGGGCTTCACTTTCTGTACATTGGTGCTGCGGCCGTTCCGAGCACTCCCCTGTTCTAGTACACTCTAGCTCAGCGGTTGACACTTGTCTTCGTGACGTGAAGACCCTGGTTCAAATCCCGCCTCGCCAATGCAATTTATTTCGTTTTTTAGGGGCGAAGCTTCCTTAGGGCATAGGCTAGTCCCGCGTCGTTGTCGTTGTCGTAGCCACCCCTGTGCGATGACGATTACGCTGCCATCACGGCACAGCGCATGGAATGTACTCACTATGCGTCATAACGATGACGCTGATGACGATGAAGAATAAGCGTCGTAGCCACCTCTAGGTCTCACAATGATCACTAGATGGCGCTGCGGTGCCATCTAGTGATCGACCACATGCAACCCACAACCATCCGAGGAACCTGCATCGATCTCGTCTTTGAAAACTTCCCACTACGACCCATCCAAGAACCCCCTATCCCTCCACTTCACCGACCATGAAAGCCGTTATAATGAAGGCGGAACGGAAGCCACGGACTTATGTAAACCGGTAACCACCACGGCTCACGACCAACGAAGAAAACACGGCTCCAGTACGAAAACGGAACACACAGTGTTTGTCACGTCTTTGATGATGTACTGGGCAAGACTCCCGAACGGTTCACGGTTTTTACCGATGAACCTCCGGAGCTTCGCCCACTCATCATCATTCACTCCGTGGATATGCGTGGATTTTTTTATTGTTCACTCCCCCTCTGGGCACGTGACCTGCTAGACGCCTACTACTAATACACGACGACAACGTTGACGGCACGTGGATGCCCAGGCGAGCTTCGCTGCAAGTGGAAAGAACTTGTACATCTTAGCAAGCGCAGCGGAACAAACATAGAATGAAGAGACACCTAAACAGGACGTGCGCTCTGCGTTGGGTAAGTGGAGCAGAGGTCGGTGAGCAGATATATGATCGCAGTGATGACGACGCTGACAGCTGTGGCAATATATTTCGCCCAGGATTCTCGTCGTCTGTGGTGTATTGACTTCTCTCTCAATTGTGCCCGTGTTTGCACGCCCAGTCTTTTTAACACGATTCTTGACAATAAAATGGAATTCACTGGTACCGCCTGCGTAAATAGCGCACTTAATTTTGGAAGAAATAGAGAATGTATAGCTTAGATAGGTAGAAATGAAGGAGCAAAGTTCCAGATTTAGTGTAATTATTTCGTGAGACGAATGACACAACCGGTAGTGGAGACGAAGTGCCTAATCGGTCTAGTCGAATCAACCGGACAGAAAAAGTGTTATGAGTGCCTTAGACTGTGGATTTTTGCAGCGCCATGCTGCTGGCCTTTCGAAGCATGATATTAAGTTTGTCATATGGAAGGGCTATAGTTGGCCGTGAATGATGATGAGGTGAAAAAAAACTTGGGTTCATTTACATTTCGTAGAGTTAGAGAACTTGATGGAATGACCGCCGAGGCACATCGTTTCGGTCGGCAGCAAATCGTACGCCACGGCCCACGGCCAGGTGAACTGGACGCGTCTCTCCATGGCTGTCCGGCTTACAACGCCTCACATCATGCGACTTTCAGCGAATCACAAGCTGGTGTTAGTGAAGCCACGTTGGTCCAATCGGCAGACAACAATAGATGGCGTCGCTTTCGGCCAATAGGAGACTCAGGGCCATGCTGTCGGAGGACTGTATTCCTTGCGGCGTTGGTCTGTCGTTGTGAAAGCGTGCATCTGGATGTGGCAATGCAACCTTGCATCATGTCGCACCACGGCGAGGCCACCGTTCCCTCGCTTACGAACGTGGAATTTGAACCAGCTCGTCTTCGGCGCGAAGGCGTCGCTGCAAGGATGACTCCAGCTGCCATGCGTCTGAGGGAATGCCGCACTTACGGGATCAAAAGCTGAATATTCAAATGTTGCGGAGTCCGTATCTAACAATGAGCATAACCGAGAGCCTCCATGCTTCTTCCTTTTGATTGCAGGTTACCACCTTGCGATGCTTCATGAACATGACCGACTCTTCCGTGGAGGACGGACAGAGCTGTCGGGAAAGATTCACCAGTTGATCGATCCTTGGTCTCACAGGTGGGCATGCAACGTAGCCGCATTGTTGATTAATCATAAAAATTGATTAAAGTATTCGGTCGTTCACCCAAATTCATTCATTCATTCATTGATTCATTCATTCATTCATTCATTGACACGCGTGATGACGCGTGTGTTATAGCCGTACCGTGATGTGTTGAGGAGTAAAAGCATAATTTTATTTTCGGCAGTTCAAGTCTGTCTTTTTTTTCACATATTTTCTTTTGCTCTAGATTTTTTGTTTGTGTTGCCTTAAAAGTTTGCTGCCAATTTATCTCTCTCTTTTCGCATTTACGGAAACGTATCGCAACACCGCGTAACGCTACCGCTTGATGACGTATAGAGTTATGCGCACATACAAGATTTTGTGTAGTCATAGATGCAGCACGTGGCATCGTCATTTAAGCAAAAGTGCCGGGATTGTGCTTCTTAGAATGGTTTACTCCCAGAGGACCACTTATGATTCACTGATGACAGTTATAGCACGAGTATATGTAACTTTGCTCTTGAAAAAAGGCTGTCGTTGGCCAGAACGGCGAAAGCCAAAGTATATATGTTGACATTTCTTTGTGCTTGCACGTGCGCCAACACTACTTATGATTGATTAGCCACCGATCGAAAACATGTGTGTTTTGAAGCTCAAATATCCGTGGATTTATTACGCTTGGTGACGTCATTCAAGTATATCAATGCCACCCTTCGCTACTGTACTCATACAAAATCCAAGTCTATTGGTGCACCACTTGCACCCAAGCAAAGCGTTCCGCTAGACTGAGCATCTGTACAAACTACACTTGCCCAATCAGAAAATCGCTGTCAACCTTGCGCTGCGCGTCGCTTGCAGGCTCAGTAGAAAGAAGTCTAAAAGATGACTGTGAATTTAATGTGTAAACTATGCGATAGGCTGGTTGAACAAACTATGGAAAAACAGCGACAAGTGTAGCATGTTTGTGGAGATAGTCATCATCTTCAGTGCTAGTGAAATTGTGGAAGTGAGAATTTAATTCTTGTGCATGAAGACATGTAGACCTGGGCTGAATTATTCGTTTTTTTTAAACGTTAATACCAAACTTATATAGGATGCTATATGCTTACTAGAGTCGCGACGTACATGACAGGATACAACAATGAGTTGAGAAGTTTATTAACATGATGCGTTTTATTTCTGTCAGAAGAAAAGCACTGACGACTCACATGTTTAATTACAATGTCCATCAATATAAAAAAAAACCCCGCATATTTCGCGTTTCGTGAAACGTTTTCAGCGTGCTTTTCATTAGCTTGCATTAGCGTCAAAATAGCACAAGTTTTGAAATCTGCCGAAAGGATTAGAAACAGCATTGTCCACCGAAACAAAAAAAGAAGTTCATCAAAAAAAGAAGTTGCATTCCTAAAGTTTGAAAATGTGGTGCAGTGATAACAAGCGACGACGAAGATTGGAGCAGCCGACTCACCAGAGCAATGGTTCTGGCATAAAGACAGGACATCGCCAAAGCAGGACGTCATAAATTTTCTCGGTTACTCTTGAAGCAAACACCTGGAAATCTACAAGTAGTTAAACACCATCAGAATACCAAGAGCATCAATTGTCCAGGTACCGGTTGTTGTGTAAAATTTCGATGACTCCCACAGCTACCGCGGATGCCTATGAATTCGAGCCGTAGAACGACCGCCGTTCGAACTCTCCTTCGAGGTCTTTTTTTCTTTCTGACTTGTTTTCTTCATTCCATGGATGGATCGCCTCATTAGTAGATCACCATAATGGATCACTATATGAATCACCAATTGATTACCAGTGATGGATCACCTGTATAATTTCTGAATCGAGCATGCTTGAATGGTTCGTTGGCTGATTGTACAGTGATCTGGGGGATCTCCTATGACATGCCAGGTTGTTGTTCGTCTGCATCCACTCATTCCTGTCTCCGCAAGTCTGCTCATCGTTTTCATTGTCTTCTTTGGCTTCAGAACACCACACACACCGCACTTTTCCCATTCACGTGTACTACAGTCCATCACAATCTTCAGCGACCTTATATTATTCACACAAGCGCATTATGCACAATCTACAAAACACACAATCTGGCTTTCCAATTCTTTAGAGCAGGGAGCCGACTCGAAGCACTTCTGCAGAAACACTTCCAGCTTTTCACATCTGCGAAGTCGAAAGTTGCTCGTTACACTACACATCCCCCCGTTACGCGTACCGCCTAACCTGGACTAGGGTCACGGTAGCCAGGGCAAAGTACACGACGAGCCTCAACACAGGCGACAGCGATAGGCACACGGTAAGGTTTCGGCGCGTCAGGCATCGAGCGGCGCAGGAGGAACAAAGTCACGACGCTCGCCGCTTCTCTGACGTTGCTCAGCAGGATGCTCGCTTCTTTCAGGAAGTGGACCGAGCCGGTAAGGGCAAAGGCCAACGGTAGCAAGCAGCGAGCCGCCACAGCTAACAGTGGTACGGAACTGTCCACGTGCACGTACGACATGACGCGGACTAGATGACCCTGTGGGCTGGCCACGAAGACGATTCTCGACGACACGAGTACCGCAACGCACGTACTCCCGAACACGGTCAGTGCGATGATCAAGGTGACGGTGGCCATACCCTGGCCACACGTGACTTGCACGAACGTGACGGCTACAACGTCCGTGCTCGTAATGGTGTCGGCGTCCAGAACGACGAAGAAGGCGACGTTGGTGAGTAGGTATGTGATCATGGTGATGGCGGTGCTGACGGCTATGGCGACGGGAATGACCTGTCCAGGGGTTCTTGATTTCTTCGGCGATGCAGTTGATAGGCGTGCCTGGGCAAGTGAAGCAGTACGTGTTACGCCGATGGTATTCGTGATCTTAACGAAACTGCGCAACTGAGGGACACAAGTAGCAAGAAATCAAATGGGGCGCTTTAGCCCCCACCCTTGTCCCCCCTTTCTTTGCACATGAATGAGGGGGGCAATGCATCCCGTATATGAGCCTTCAGCTTGCGTTATGGTTACGCAAGGCTGCAAAATATGATAGCTAACTGTACGGTGATTGCACAAAGATATGTTAGTCGCTTAAACCAAGAACAAAAGCTTCAGTCAGCCTCCCAGTAGTGGTGTCAGACCTGAAGGAACTGCAGAGCTGGGCGGCCTTCGTTGTTGCTGTTTATCTTGCTCCTCTTTTTCTTTCTCTCTCGGAATTCGGGCCGCTTTTATGTGTATGTTTCTCTACATACTTCTTTCCCTGTCTTTCCCACTCCTCATACATTTTGTCTTCCTGTTCTTCCACCATCACGCTCTCCATTTCTAACTTCCTCTGTCTTCCTCTCTCTCTGCTTATTTATTTCTTCTTGTTTTCTCCTCTTTCTTATTTCTCAATTTCTAGTTATGTTGTCTTCCTGCTATTCCTTTCTCTCTAGGTTTAATGCTATGTCATTTCTGTATTTCCTTTTCTTTCTGTCTACCCGTTCTTTCGCTCTGCTTCTCTTTCTTTCTATCACGTTTTTCTTTCTTTCTATGTATTTATTTGCGGAAAACGCTCTTCTCTCAGTTTTCGTTTTCTGTTGCACTGTAGCTACTTTTATATTATATATTGCATAACCCCTTCACACACTATACCTTGCTTTTTTAGGATGTTTTGCGGTTTTATGTTCGTGAGTTTAGTGGCATCTTCTGTACTAATTGATATTTCACCCTATATATGTTTATCTCTATGACGCATTTGCTGTATTGCACCTCTTACAAAATGCCCCAAGAGGGCCCCGTAAGGTACTGATAAATAAATAAATAAATAAATAAATAAATAAATAAATAAATAAATAAATAAATAAATAAATATGCTTTACTCTCTCCCCTCATTATTTACCTCCTCCTGACCCTCACAGCTCTTCTGCTCATCCCGACTTCTCTTTCCCACCCCTTGGTATATTATATTATGTAATGCTATATTGTGCTGCGCTAGCGTACCTGCATAGCCGTGTGGTTACGACGCTCGCCTTGTGATCGTGGGAACGCGCGTTCGAATCGCGCCTCGTCAAGAAATATTTTTCGCCAAGAATTTCGTCTCTTTCTATCCCTTTCTTTTTAAGTGCGGAGGATTTAGGGCGCCAGGCTGTCCTATGCTGTCGTTGTCGCTTGGCTTGACGCTCCATGTGTAGCATATATAGCGCGCGTTGCGCCAAGGAGGTCTTCTTCCTTTTAGGGGGGAAGCACCTTACGGTCACACGAAAAACCGTGGTTGTCGAGGCTCGTTGTAGTCCCTAGTCGAAGCGCAGGTGCGAAACATCTGTGCGCAATACCGTCTACAGAGCGTACTTAGCGGGCATATGGTTTAAAAAAACAAAAACAAAATAAAAGGACACAACACCGTACAAACACCGACAGGGCCAGGACTTTTACGTCGTTACAAATGACAAGCCCCTAACGTTTGCCTTCCATCGCAATCACAGCAATTACACTGCACGGGAGATCCGTCAATTATGCTTTATCTCCGAGTTCACCGTGGATCTCAGACACGTCCATGGGCCGGAAAATGCTGCCGCTGATGCACTCTTCCGCATCGACGCCTTGTCGACCCAGCCACCATTATACATGGAAGAGCTAGCAGCTGCCCAGAGCAACGATCCTGAGCTGCATCGTCTTCGTTCTTCATCCACGTCTCTATCTTTCACGGACTCCCTGCTTCCATTTACTACCTCATTAATAACGTGCGAAACGTCTACTGGTGTTCCTCGGCCCTTCATGCCTTCGGCTTTTCGTCATGCAATTTTTGATCAGCTGCACAACATGAGCCATCCTGGTATTCGCGCGACCCAGAAGCTAGTCACATCTTATTTCCTTTGGCCAAGCATCAATGCTGACGTCCGACGCTGGACGCAAACCTGCCTTCAGTACCAGCGTGTTAAAGTTCACCGTCACACTGTCACGGCAATATCCCCCCTTTCGGGCCTCCAGACTCAAGGTTTTTCCACGTTCATCTCGACATCATCGGCCCTCTTCCGCCATCACAAGGAGCCTGGTACCTGCTGACATGTGTGGATCGCTTCACCAGATGGCCGGAAGGGTTTCCCATTTCCGACATTACAGCACGGACAGTTGCTAAGGCTTTCACAAACGGCTGGGTGTCGTGCTTTGGATGCCCTTCTGTCGTTACCACCGATCGCGGTCGTCAATTTCAATCGGTTGTTTTCACCGCACTTGCCAATATCCTGGGCATTCGATACATCCACACGACTGCCTATCATCCTTCCGCCAATGGCCAATGGCATGGTGCAACGGCTTCATCGACAACTGAAAGCTTCCCTCACTGCTCGCCAGCCAAGGGAACGTTGGCTCGACCACCTCCCCTTCGTACTTCTGGGCATCCGATCAGCATTGAAGGCGGATCTCGGCTGCTCATCAGCCGAACTAGTCTATGGCGTTTCCCTGCGTCTTCCAGGAGAATTCATTTTTTTTTCTGGGGTATAACGTCCCAAAACCAACGACGTGATTATGAGGGACGCCGTAGTGGAGGGCTCCGGAAATTTCGACCACCTGGGGTTCTTTAACGTGCACCTAAATCTAAGTACACGGCCTCAAGCATTTTCGCCTCCATCGAAAATGCAGCCGCCGCGACCGGGATTCGATCACGCGACCTTCGGGTCTGCAGTCAAGTGCCATAATCACTAGACCACCGTGGCGGGGCCCAGGAGAATTCCTCGAGCCGTCGTCGCCACCTTCCACTCATGATGCCTCCACGTACATTCGAGAGCTGCGCACCACGTTTCGGGACCTTGCTCCTGTATTTCCTGCCGAGCGACACCCCCCAGTCTGTCTTCGTCAGCCAGGACCTGCATGACTGCAGTCACGTCTTCATGCGGCGCTACCAAATACGGCCACCACTCACACCGGCCTATGATGGCCCATTTCGCGTATTCCATCGTACTCTTAAGACGTTTCACGCTGGACATCAATGGCAGCGAAGACGTCGTGGCTGCCGATAGACTAAAACCTCCATACATCGCCGATCTCGCGTCCGCGGGGCTTCCATCTGCATTCTGGATGCCCACATCCAAGCACGTTTACTGGACGACTCCTATGGCTCAGATTCTACTGTGGGGGGGGGGGGGGGGGGCTGCAGCGCCTCAGCATGCGGCGCCCGTCAAGGAAGAAGTTGGCATTCGGCCGTGTGGCGGGTGCAGTGCGATAATAAAAAAATCAGTTCGAAAACTCAACGCTGTCAGGGCTGGATCTTTCTCGTGTTAGCTCCGACAGGGGCATTCATTGACAGTGCCTTCGAAACGGCTTCATTTGTCTGCAGGTGTCCGAAGAGACCGGATATTATCGCTCTTGCTATTCGTAAGCTCACGTCATGTTTTCTAGCACTGACTTAGTCCAAGTGGCGTTCCCTGTATAGTCCTTCACGATCACAAAAGAAGGATGAACTAGGTTCATGGTTGTTCCACTGCATGTGAATACACTGCAGGTTTTGGCGTTAATACGTAGATATGAACGGAGGAGCTCGCAGCTCCCTTCGCTTTCGTTCACGTAGGAAAGCACTACTGCATTTTCTTTTTTGCCTTCAGCAGCAAAGTGGCATCAGTACGGCAGTCCTTTCTCGAATTCTCGAGAGTCGGTCTTTTTTGGTTTTTCTTCGGGAGTGTTGCTAACGCCATTATCGTGGTTCCTTTGCTGTGTCTTTACCGTAGCTTCGGCTCTCTCGGTAGCTTTTGCTGATATCTGCTTTTTTGGATGGATAAACTCTCTCCAATTATCCCTTCCATTTGAACGCTCTTCTTCATTAGTGAGTTACAGTCGCAGACTCGCATCACATACTCATCAGCTAGCAGTGTCGCCTTGTCTACCCTATCTACGTCATCCCTACCTTGCCGGGAGCAACATTGGAATGACGTAAATATGGTAGACAAGGCGGCACTGATAGCTGACTGGGAATACTGCTAGCTTTCTGGGAATTCCCAGTCACACTGACTGGGAATTCTGCAGTAGAATTGTTCGAGACATGCACATTCTACAGTTTTGTCTCTACTTCCGTAGATTTTGGCGCCTTTAAGCCATTCAGCAATCTTAGTTTTGAGACCGTAAGCCGACTTACAGTAATCGCCTTTGCTCTTCTTGCTCGCTTCTGTGTAACGCTGCCTAAATGCTTCTGGGTAAATTCGGTTCCTTCTCAGAAGCGTTGCCATTGCTTTCCCGTAGTCTTCCACATGAATCACACACAATCTTGCGCCCACATTCACCGCCTGACGGGGCAACAACGTCACTAGTCCCTCGAAGCGAATTTACACCTCCGGCAAGTTCTTTAGAAATGAACCAAGAACGACGCAATGTCCTTTCCCACCTTGCATGGAGTAATCCCCCGTCCATCAGGCATGATTCGACTTCGCTTAATCTCACCTGGTTGTCCCCTTCGCTACCAGCCGTTGCACGCGACTTCAGGATTTCAACCATGTATCTCTGCCATTACTTTTTCGACCTTTTGCTATTCTCGCTCATGTTCCCTCCGGCGTACTTCACGCTCTAGCTCACGCTTCTGCGCTTCCTGCACCCCTTCCCAAGTTATTTGGAAAGTTCGCATGGTCATTTCCGCTTTCTTTAATTGCCTTTTGGATAGCTGGCTTTTTCATATTTTTGCCTTCCTCAACTCCCAACTCATCGCACAACAACAGCAAGACTGACCTCTCAACCTTCTCAGATGCATTTGAGCGTCCCTGACCGGTGGTTTGAACAGTTTCCTCAAATTTGTGCAAACGTGCGATGGCCGCGAATTCCCCGATTCCCAGACCAATCAAAATAAAGTCACAAGTTTTGACGTCTGGCAAATCAAAAGAAAGAAAAAAAACTTGCCCCATCTCCCGCTAAAGGGAACCATGTGTGGATGCGAAGCGGCGGGGAGATGGTTAGCTTGAGCGGGAGAAACGTCACCGCTCCCGTTTCGCGGCAGCGGCCCGAGCGCTCATCGCGGCGCTGCACAGGAGAGAGAATGAGGCGCGCGCGCTCCGTCATTTTCATACCGCGGAACTACCGTCACACCACCTGTCGTGCGCGCCGCTCCGTAGAGAATTCCTAGAGGAGGGGACGGGGGGGGGGGGACCATAGGAGAGGAGAGAGAGTGGGAGGGACGTGCATGCGCTGCCGGAGCCGCTCCGTAGAGTAGATGATTCCTAGAGGAGAGAGGGGGAGAGGACGCGCATGCGCTGTGGGACGCGGGCGCCGCTCCGTAGAGTAGAAGATTGCTAGAGTAGAGAAAGGGGGTGAGCGTAGGAGAGGATAGGGGAGGGGAGGCGCATGCGCTGTGGGGGGATGTGGGACGCGGGGGCCGCTCCGTAGAGCAGAGGATTCCTAGAGGAGAGAAAGGGGGGAGCGTTGCAGAGGAGAGAGAGGGGATGTGGAACGCGGGACGAGGGACAGACAGAGCTCCCGCAAGCACATGCAAGCAAGATTAAGGAATGGAGTCAATGTGGGCGACAGACACCACCGGTAGTGCGTGTTATTCTTTGCTTGCACCCACCACCTACAAAGCCATTGCTACGCAGCCACCCTGTGCTCTCGGCCAGGACACTTGTGACTATGATGGTGGTTGACGGCCTTATTGTACTACAGTGTTCTGTTTCGCATAGTGGGTGCTTCTCTACTTCATAAAAGTGGCCGCACGCGGGACGCGGGACGCCGGACGGGGGACGCGGGAGGGACGAACACAGCCCCGAGCATAAGATGCTTCGCATGTAAAACTTTCAACGAATCACAGACTGGGCTGAGTGAGGTCTTGCTCGTCCAATCGCCAGACCCAAACAGGTGGCGTCACTTTCGGCCAATGGGAGACCGAGGTTCGCGTTGTTGACGGGCGGTATTCTTTGCCGCGCTGATCTAGCGTTGGAAAAACGCGCACCTGGAGATGGCAATCCATGCTTGGATCATGTTGCACTATGGTGAAGCCACCGTTTCCGGGACTACGAACGTGGAACTTGAACCAGTTCGCCTCTGGCGCGAAGCCGTATAGCTCAGAGTCACAACAGCCAGTGCAAACAAGACAACACAAACAAGAAAGTACACGACAAGGGCGCTCTCTATCGACTGAAAGTTTAATGATACAACATAGACTATCTGAACAGAAACGGAGGCGCTGACAATTTCTGATCAATCGAGACCTAGCTTTTAATCAATAATAATGATAAGATGTCGTCAGTGCCTCGCTTTCTGTTCAAATATTCCACGTTCTTTAGTACGGAGCACTTTAGGAAGCCAGGCTGTCGTATGCTGTGACCGATGCTGTCGTCGTCGCTTCGCGTGACGCAGGCAAAACCACAATATGGCTTAGAAATCTGTAGCCTATGGAGCGTGCGCTCGCGCCACAAAGAAGTCTTCCTCTTGTTCTTCGAGCGGCTTGACGATGATATTAATGCAAGCAAGCCCACATATAGCATAGCCAACTGTAGTGTATTGAGCGCACGCTCGCGCCAAACAGAAGTCTCCTTCCGCTGGTTCTTCGAGCGCATTGATGATGATATTAAGTGCGGGGCACTTTACGGGCCCGGGCTGCCGTATGGTGCCGTCGCTTGGCGTAACGCAGGCCAAATCAGGTATAAAAATTGAAGAAGATGAAGCAAGCGAGCAGTAGAAAGAGAGAAAGCGAGGAAAAAATAGGAAGCAATGTAGAAATAAATAGAAACAAAGACAGAATAAACGAACAGAGAACAGTAAACAAAGGGAAAGCCGAAAAGAAATCAATAAGGCTGCCGAGCTCCGCACTTCCTTCAGGCTTGGCACCACTAATGAGAAGCTGCCTTTATTTTTTTATTCAACTTCTAGTTGATAGGCAGTGCCTGTATCGTGTGCTTTCTTGCGTCTCTTGTCTTGTTTGCGTTCTCCGTCACGAGTATATTACAACTAGCAGGAGCGTAGCCAGAAATTGTTTTCGGGGGGGGGGGGGGGGGGGGTTCAACCATACTTTCTGTATGTTCGTGCGTGCGTTTGTATGTGTGTGTGAATATATACGCAAGCAAAACTGAAAAATTTGGGGGGGGGGGGGGCGGTTTGACCCCCCCCCCCTCCCCCCCCTTAGCTACGCCACTGACAACTAGCGCAATTTGCTACTGTACCACACTTCGTCGCGCAGAGGACGACTCATACTTCCACGCGTCTGAGGGAATGCCGCACTTAGGCGCTCAAAAGCTGAATATTCAAATGTTGCGGAGTCCGTATATAACAATGGGCCATAATCGCGGCTCTCACTGCGTCTACCTTTTGATCGCAGGTTAACACCTTGCGATGCTTCATGAACATGACTGACCCTTCAGTGTAGCACGTACAGAGCTGTTGGGAAAGATTCACCAGTTGATCCTTGGTCGCAGAGGTGGGCAACGTAGTCGTTTAGTTTCTTAAACAGTTGAGCACTGATTAATGAATTCGCCTGTTCAAGCTCATTCCTTCATTAATTAATTCATTCATCAAAACGCGTGCGATGACGCGCGTGTAAGAGCTGTACTGTGATGCGTTGCGGTGTAAAAGGTGGGCTTTTAATCCCGCTACTTCAAGTATCTCTTGCATGTGTTTTCTTTTGCTCCACGTTTTCTATTTGTCTTGTATCTAATCCTTGGTGTCAGTTTCACAAACTGTCTATTCGTATTTACGCAAACGCATCGCAACACCACTTCACGCTAATTTTTGACGTTGTTCTGCGCACGTACAAATTTTTAGGTAGTCTTATTGATGGATGCACCACGCGGCTTTGTCATTTAAGCAAAATGGCCGCGGAGGACTTGTTAGAATGGTCTACTCACAGAGGACCCCTCATGATTCACTGGTGACCGCTAGAGCACGAGTATATTCCCTGCAGCGTTTGTGTACGCAACATGTTTATGCTAGTTGTGTCAACTTGTGGCCAAAAGAGAACAAGATACATTATTAATTCGATGAATTGAACCCTCTGCATAGTCAGTGTCACTTCAATTAACCTCAGTGCGCTGCGTATGACTGTAGCCGATCACTTTGGTGAAGACACTACGATGTTCGACGGGTCGTTTGACAAGCGGCCTTCCATAACTAACGTGAAAAGTATTACTTTTCTTTGAACGAAATGAACCCAATCAAAAACTAATTACGCAGACATTCGGACCCTATGATTTCATTCCTTTTATGTCAAGTGAAACATGACTGACTGCAGGATGATGAAGCATTTATTTCATGCTGATGACTATTAATTGCTGAAGCTCAAACAAAACAACACATTACTTCATTTTATTTCTTGGAATGTAATATTGAGTCCCTCGGAATTATGTGAATTTGGCACATTCGTAGGCAGTGCATCATAATTCGCGCCTGAAGGGGATATGTAACTGCACTCTTGCAAAAAGGCTGTCGTTGCCCGGAACGATGAAAGTCAACGTAAATATGTTTAAATTGTTTTTTGAACGCCTGCCCGCACTACTTATTATTTCTAAGACACCGAGTTATAACATGTGTAAGTGTTTTCATGTTCAAATATCTTTTGTATTTATAATGCTAGGATAGGTCAATAAAGTGTATCAACGCTACCATTCGCGACTGTACTCATACAAAATACAAGCGCACTGGCACACCACTTGCCCTCAAAGTGTCCTGCTAAGTACAGCCTCTAAATCCGCTTGTCCAATTATAACATCACTCAGTTTTGCCCTGTGCGTTGCCTGAACGCTCTATACGACGAATGCTGATATGGTCTAGGAGACTACTGTGAAATTAGTGCACAAGATATGTGACAGCATGGTTATGTATATGAATTTTAGGGAATTGACGAAACTCGGTTCCTGATATACAGGGTGTCCCAAATATGACGCAGCACGATTTAAAAAAAAGAGCCAAATCGTTGCGCGAAGGACACCTTGTGCATATTGTTCTCAGTACACTGTAGTTGCTCATATTTTTGTTAACGTGTTCCGTTAATTGGTTCTGATTATGTGTATATAGCTCCACAAATACCCACCTAATCATTAAAATGTCAATGACCAAATGTAGGCATGCTCATATGATATCTAGCTGCGTTATTTTGAACAACATACTAATTGTGTGCTCTTGTTTTTGCTAATCAAGAAAGCCGCGAAATTTGAAAAACTGACTGCAGCGCGCATCAGAAAGCAGCGCGCTCAAGCAGGATCACTGTGAGGTCGCAAGTCAAGACTACGCTCCCACCTTTTGTGGGTGTGAGCCTTGTCACCTGTAGATTTCGCAGGCTTAACGAAACTTTTTGTTGGGCTAGTTGGTACATGCTTGCTGAAATACAAAAAGACGCGTACCATGAAGGAAGAAAATTAAAGACAGAACAGAAAGGGTGTCACTCGCAACTAACTTTATTCTCAGAACATCAGCGACATATATAGCCGCAGCAACCATGCGCGCGCACATCGCCTCACATGCTCGTCAGAAAACACGCGTTAAGATTGACGAAAAATGACAAAAAACCACTAAACAAAAAAAGATTCGAAGAAATTAAATTCACCACCACGCAGAGCAACAGATGTGTCGCTAACACACATATCTCTGTTCTTTTTAATGTAGTATGCTTCCATGATTTCACGCGCTATGGTATCATTACTCTTTCCAAGAACGGATACACTGGAAAACCCAGGCTCACACTTGCAGGAACCACAATGCACAGGCAAATGTGCCGAAACTTTATTTTTCACGGGAAGTTCATGCTCCCTAATTCTGTCGTATATGCACCGGCCTGTTTGGCCGATATAAACCCCATCGCCACTAAGCGGGATCTCGTACACCACGCCAACCGAGCAGGCGACATATATACGGCCTTGCGTGCCTCTTCCCACACGGGGAGGGCCTCGGTGCAGTAGAAATTCGTGGGCACAGGCTAGCCAACTTGCGGGGCGCCGAGAATACCAAAGGTACCTTGTACCTGTTAGCCATGTTTTTAAGGTTGTGAGCAACCTTGTGCACATATGGCATAACCATGGGCCTTTTTTTCCATCCCCTGCCTGTTTCTTCTCGATCCCTTCAGTTTTTGAAGGAGGGTTTCTGAAACTGCAACAACGACAGAACCAGGGTAGGCAGCTGAACACAGCCGCGTGGCCTAATCATTGAAACTTTTCTGCATAGAATGCAGGAAAGTTTCAACTTTAATGGTCGTCTTTGATGGTACGCGTCATTTTGTATTTCAGTTTCGCAAGCTTTCTTTATTAGCCAAAAACAGCCAGCACGCAATTAGTAGGTTGTTGACAATAGCGCAGTTAGATATTATTTGAACATGCCTACTACATATGCCTCATTGGCATTTTAATGATTAGGTGAGTATTCGTTGAGTTAGAAGCGTTATTGGGACTGATTAACTAAACCTCATTAACGAAAAAGTTAGTAGTGGCTGAAACATTATACTGGGATCAATATGCCCTAAATGTCCTTTGCATAACGACGTTCCTCTTTTTTTTTGTAGTCGTGCTGTATGATATTTAGGACACCCTCTATATGTCAATACAAATATTTATTTACTAATAATTTACACACACTGTACATTTTGCCGCAGTTAAAGAGGCGTGTTGCAATATGCCGCTATTTTCCAGGATACAAAAATTTGCGCTTCGAATTAATATGGGGACATACGCGCCCTTCGAACAACAGCCTCATCTATTATGTGCAATAGGCGACGTGACATTTGGTAGCTTCGGATAACCGACTGTTTTTGGACTGCAAAGGTTCTTGATCTGCGATAATGAAAGAACATTGATCGTTTTGAAGTGACCTTGAAACACAACATTCAGTATCAGTAATGACATCTAGGGTCTTACGTGCCGAAAACACGATATGATCATGAGGCACGCCGTAATGAAGCGCTCCCGAAATTTTAGAAAATGTGGTGTTATTTATGAAGTCGATGGTTTGACGATGAATCGTTTGGTCGGGAAGAGTCTTTTATGTGAACAAGGCTTCCGCGTGGAAGCCGAAACGTCGTTTTCTAGTGCTTAAAGCCTTTTCATTTTGGTCAGCGTTCATTCATTTCGTTTTTTTTTCATCTGGTGTTCTTTCAGGGGAACTGGCAAAGCTCTTACACAGGCTTGTAGCATTTCGTCTCAATTAAAATGCTACCGGTGCTGCCGGGATCAAACCCGCGTACTACAGGTCAGCGTTCCACCACTGTTCCACCTAGGCGCACTAGATTTTACGTTGTCCGCTTGACTCCTCTAGTTTTTTCACTTCTGTAGAGCAGGGAGCCGAATGGAAGCACTTTTGCAGAAACACTGCAAGCCTCTCGCACCCATGAAGCCGGATCTTCATTTTCACAAAAATGTAGTAGTACACAGCTCCCGTTGCAAACGCCATCCCCACCAAAGCGTATTGGTAGGCGTACCTGCCGAACCTCGACGAGCGTCACGGCTGCCAGAACCAGGCACACGACGAGTCTTAACACAGCGACAGCAGTGGGCACTCGGTAAGGTCTCGGGACGTCGGGCATCGAGCGACGCAGGAGGAACAAGCTCGCGACGCTCGCCGCCTCGAGGACGTTGGCCAGCAGGACGTTCACTTGGATCAGGAAGTGTACCGATCCGGTGAGGGTGAATGCCAGGGACAACATGCAGTGGACCATCACAGCGAGCAGAGGCACGGAACTGTCGACGTGTACGTAGGACATGACACGAGCCAGGTGACCCTGCCTGCTGGCCGCGAAGGCGATTCTCGACGAGGCGAGCACCTCGACGCACATCGTTCCGGCCATAGTCACTCCTATGATTAAAGGCACGAACGTGGCCATACCCTGGCCCCACGTGGCCCGTACGAACGTGATGGCCACGACGTCGGTGTTCTTTATGGTGTCGGCGTCCAGAACGACAAAGAAGGCGAGGTTGGTGAGCAGATATGTGACCACGCTGATGGCGATGCTGACGGCCATGGCGATGGGGATGTTCCGCCCAGGGCTCTTGATTTCTTCTGCGATGCAGTTGATGGTATTCCTGGGCAAGGGAAGCAGTACTTGTTACTAAAGGGGTGCGTGGGTTTCCCTTTTGGGGGGAGCGAAGCCTTAATGCAACGCCCAACGCTTTGGGCTATTAGAAATAAGCATCCAAGCTTCGCTGTGATTGCAAAAAGAAAAATTAAGTATTGACGTATTTCCCACAACTGCCTGCCTTTGGTCCCCGCCTTTCAAGGGTTGAAAATGGGAAGTCAACCGGTCTTGCAACGCAACATCACTGGCCCTGGGCAGCCATTATCGCCAATACCTTCACGTCCATCACCTTGAACTTTAAACAATGACGACAAGCAATAATATTATCCTGGGATTATCGTCCCAAAACCACATGATTATGAGAGACGCCGTAGTGGAGGGCTCCGGGAATGTCGACCATCTGGCGTTCGTTAACGTGCACTGACATTGGAGAGTACACGGGCCTCTACCATTTCGCCTCCATCGAAATGCGACCGCCGCGGCCGGGACCGAACCCGTGACCTTAGGGTCAGCAGCTAACAACTGCTCCACCGCGATGGACGTGACGACAAAGGTCGGTCTGAGTAAACGTATGGGGCAGGCTTGCGTCCCCTTCAGGTAGTAAAGGTGGGGGATGCCGCCCCCGCTACCCCCCTGATGCACACGCCTGTGCATGCCACATTAAAGGAATTAGTGACCTGAATGAAACAGCGCCTACTGACAGGGCAGAAACAGCAATAAATTCAATGGGGACCTTTATGTCTGCTCCCTGTTGACTAATTTCGGAATCGGGGAAATGCGGTAAAAGGTCCTGTTTTTTTTTAACATTCAGCTTCCGTTATTGTCATAAAACCGCGCCGCAATATCGGCGCCAACCATATGATTACTGCGCAAAGACATAAAATCCGCGAATTACCGCTATGCATTTCGTCCTAGCTTAACGACTACCGCCTGTCAGCTGTCCACCAGCACTTATTCTCGTCCATCTGTTCTCAAGACGATTCTACTTTCTATGTTCAAGTATTTCATAATCCAAAGTCGCATGTTCCTAGGGGGGACATACAAAAACAGTGCAGCGTCATTTGGCCATGCTTTCCTTCAAAACTATGGAAATGGTAGGCACCAGTAATATGGCACCAGCCTTTTGGCTAAAGGTTTGGCTAAAAGGGGCAGTTCTACTTTTGAGTCCGTAGAGGTTTAGGCGCCCGGCTTTTCTTACATTCTTAGATCTTATGTGGCGTGATAACACTCAAAATCAAGTGGTCATTGAAGGGATTCCACAAGGCTTGCAATGCGCAAAACCAGGTCAAAATAAATTATCAAGGCTTACCATGATATAGTTAACAAAAAGAACGGCGAACTTATCTGGATAATTAGTCCAGAATTGCTAGAAACGCTTCCGAAACATGCGGCTGACACCTGCGCCTCGCAAGAGAGGGCGCCACCGGGTCGCCAAGCGTGTGATCGCTCCTCCAAGCGGCGCTTCTCTGGCGCCTTCGCCTCTACATCTAAAGGGAAAAACATCCTGACGAAAAACGCTGCAGACGACACGTATTTCAACTGCCGTAAATATCGGGATGTCGATTCAGCACTGTAAAATGCAGCGCGCCTGGTTCCCAGCGGGTTTGCGAATCTCCCAAACCTGATTCTACTTCTGCCGGAGTAAGCCTACATACATATTGACGTCATCGATCGTTTGTTAAACGTAGCAATGAGGTCTCTATGAACGGGAATCGCTGGGTGCCCGTGCTATGCACTTTTAAGGTTGCACACTAGTGGAGCTTCATCTAGTGCAGCATTCAGGACTTCACCAATCGCCACACAAGAACTTATTTCGTGTAGGATACAGGTAGACAATGTTGCTAAAATGTGTCCGTTGAGATGCAGCCCTGCTTCCTATAAAGAAGTCAACACGTGCCCCTGACATATCACACATGAGAGGAGGGGGTAGCTACGGTGAGAGACGTTTTACCTGTGGAGAGGGGAGCTCTGGAGGCCGTTGTCACTGTAAATCGGAGGGGGGGGGGAAGAAGGGAGGATGAGGCGATGAAATGAAGGAAGGTTATAATAATATTGGCGTGGTGGTTCCCCATTGACCCAGGGCAAATGTGCTGCACTCTTCTTCTCCCTACCCACCTTTAAGGACCGCTTCTGAAAAGTTCTCATTATGGGTGAGGCTGTGGTGAAGTGAATATGACAGAGGCAGCTGTGTTTGCGACCGAGTCTCTATGGCTGGATGAGGAGCTCATTCGAATGAAAGAGCTGAGGTCCTGAAAATTTATCCATTTCCAGTCCCGTTTTCACATCTTTCTGAAGTGCTGACGAGGCCGCCTTACCATCCATGGTAGGAGTAGATCGCCGAATATATAGCCGATGCCACAGCTCCAGGCGAAGGAAAAGTGCCTGAAGTCTGGGAACCCAACATGTGATTACCTGTTAGTACAGAGAAGCAAGCGAATCACATGTGATGATGCACATCTGCACATATAATTGAAGGAAAAGTTGAGAATTTTTGAAGGTAGAAAACTTGCCACGATATAAGTATATCGCTCCTGTGGTGATCACAGCGTAGAGAAATAAGCACTTCAGGACAGAAAATAAGTCCAGCAGTTTTGCAGACGTCTTCACGGAGAAGCAGTTGACAGTTGTTGCCAAACCTGTGGGAAAATGTATGAGACAGTGAGTGGATGACAAGTTATAAAAGGTGCTCTTCTGCAGTGTGCCCTCACATTCCGCCTCATTTATTGCCGCTTCCTTATAAAATTAAAATTGTTATCAGCGGAAGCTATATATCCCATCCATGTCACCTTCCTTCCTTAATCACTTCGCAGAATCAGCAGTGACAAATATACTTATGAAGAAGATTGCAGGACATTTTGTGAATTCCAAAGTGTGTTCGGTGAACGCCTGTCCCCGTTCAGACGGCGTCGGTCAGAATAGAAGGCGATGCACACGTCTCCCTTATTACATGATTGGACACGCTAGGCACAGCGACGCTACGCAAGCAAAGCGCGAGTGATGTAGAGTCCGACGCGAGGCGCGACCGACGCGAACGGCATCCGTTGGCGCAACCCGGTGGCCACCTGGACCGTACCTGGGCACGGACGGAGAGACAGACTGACGTACGCACGTGAGCATGAGACATTAAAGGCTTTCGCCTTAAACTGTATGCTTTCAAGAGTAACTGCTTCTTTGGTAAAAAACTCTTAAAACATTGACTTTTGAAGATGTCCTCAGAAAAGATGTCGCGCCTTCATAAAAAAATTGAAGGACACTTTGTAAATTCCAAAATGTGTGCGGCGAAAGCCTGTGGCCATTCGACTGACCGTGTCATATCTTTCTTTGTTCTTTTTTGTGCATGCATAGCGTTCGGTATAGCGTTTGGTATCGGGGAAATCCACATTCTTGGGGCGCTTCTCCGAACCGCTTGCCGTGGAATCACCACGGGGCCGCTAGGGAGCCATCCGACTAACTCGACTGCTGCAACGAGACGTCCCACGCAGGAGCAAATGGCAGCTCCTCCCGAAGAACCCCGGCGCGCCTGCCCTTCTCCTGTGAAAGGCAGTCACGCTAGCTGATTTCCACTCAAAACGCAAGAACTGTTTATTGGTGAATATAAGCGCTACGCACATTATTAATTAAAGGTTCGTCGTTACTGTTCATAGTACTAAGTTTGGCTGAGCAGCGATGTCAAAATACCGAACGAAATTTACCATGACGTTCAAGTTTCCGAAATGAAGCCAGCGACACAATTGTGTCTGTATCGTGAGTCGGCAGAGATATCGGGTCACGGACGGAGGGACGGAAAAACGTGTCTATAAGACATTAGAAGCTTAAAAGTCGATGACGAAAACATTGTTTCATACGTCCCATCTCCGTTGAAAACATGATTTTATGCACACCATGGTAGCTGAATACAGCCAAAATTGCAGACGTTTGGCTCTAAGGCTGTGAAAAGCTCCCTGACCTTCAGATTTCGCGAGCTCACAGAGAAATGCGATACGCGCATTCCCGCAGCATGTGCCAACGTTGTACATCCTCATTATGAAAAGTAAAGTGCAACTGCGCCGCTTCGCTTCGATTCGCGGCCGCACAGGTTTCATTGGCGCTTCGCGGAGCGCGGCCACGCTGAGCCGCGTTCAGTGGACGACACTGCACTGCATGCGATGACCGAGTGTGGTCGGTAAAAGGTCTGCGGAAATGCTGGCTAGGCTTGGCTGCAAACTTGACGAAGTACGCTATGACCAACTTCCTTAGTATTGCGATTCCGTCCCATAAAATCCACGTGAGAGTTTATTTAAAACATCTGGCGGTATTCACGCAAAATCTCTGGAAATTCTGTGCACCTCACTGTTGTTGGCAGGGGTCGGTGTCGCGGCGACAAACGATGCCACGACACCAGAGAACGCTTACGTACTGATGAAGACACATGCTAGCAAGACTTCCACTTCGTAAGGAGGAGCGCAGTTTGGGTACGGCAGGCTGAGCACGCAGGCCGAGAAGGTCAGTCCCTGTATACTCATGTACGCAGGATCCATGAAGAAGGATGTCCAGGCGAACAAGAAGGCCGGCACATCACCGTACTTTCCGTACGGCCTGCCAGCGGCGAGGAGGTATGCGTAGTCGCCGCCAGAGGCCGGTAGTAGCGCACCCAGTTCGGCAGTGCAAAGACCACCTGAGCAGAATACAGGAGGTGATATTGAGCGACTACTTCACCAGTTTTCCTTTGTATCATTTCATTTTTATTTGATGAGGTTATACTTAGCTGTTGCGTTGCTTTAAGCTATACCTGTAACGCTGTCTATTCGTGGAAACGTTTTTTTATTTATATAGGTTGCCTTTGGGGATATTACAATATGGAGATAGAGATACATAAACATATTTTGTTCGTGCAGAAACTCTAGCAGCGAATGAGGATATGGCGGACTTGCTGACGCCTGCAAGTTAACCGTCGCCGAATGTTCTAGCTGCGTTGTTTCCTAGATCGCTGATGTTGGAAACTCTTGAAGATATTGTATGCACAAATGAACTAAAGAAGTAATCAATATAATGTTTTGGACTACAAGACTCTGTAGTCCCTCAACCATGAAAGAGCTGCGGAACAGATCAAGAAAAATTTGTAGTAAATTTTTTCTTGAGTAAAATGTATCGTCCACATCAGGCAACTATGATGTGGAGGATACATTTTTGAATCGCCGGCGTCTGCAACTCCGCGGCTGTGATTAATAAATGAGTTTTAGCTATTCTATCGGCAAAATGTGGCCAGCATCGGCACACGGTAGCCGGCACAAGTCAGCATTAAGGCAACGCGAGCCAACAGTCCGCAATGTTCGCTAACAGTAACCAGGTCTAATCGGCATTAGCCATGTTGACAATAACCACGTATGGCATAGCATTCGCTCGAGAGGTTTCTGGCAATGTCATAGGTACGTACATTCATTAATGTAGAGCATGTATCGCGTTGAAATACGGATGCAATCGGAGAGTCCTTACATCCTGATTTACGTTAAAAGAAATGTTTCAGCAAGTGAAACAGAAGGATCGCACGTGGCGCTGTCGTTATTTGTGCATTTATTGCTCTCTGAAGGACATGGGTAGGATTGTCAACGTACGGCACGTCAGAATGCGGTTTCGTCTCTCTGCTCCCGTCATGACTTTGGAGTTCCACCTGGGTTGATATGCATGTATTCATACCACCAGTTGGATGAAATTTAAGAGGACACGACAGGGAGGTCTACCCACAGTGCAGTGGGAAACACTGCCTCTTGATTGTGTCTGCCTTGATTTGTGCATTTGTGATTTGTGTGTAAGACGGCCATCGGTTACGGGAATCCGGGGAAGCACTGAGACGCTATTTTTGTGGGTATTTTATAGTTCATTATAACTTTTTGCGTGAGCTTACTCCTACAGCATTCCAGGAACATTACACGCGAGACCATCGTGTGGTCGCGTCCTTCTGCAGAACGAGCTATTTTTCGCTGCACCAATTTGAGAGATTCGTTTGTTTTTTTCACTTACCTACGAATGCGTTCAGTCCACCAATAGTCCACACGAAGAGATCAATGCCTATAGTCTTTGAATTCCTGAGAACGCTTCCTGGAGTTATGAATACACCCGTACCTAAAACAGTGGAGTAAACAGGTGCTTTCATCAAACATAACTTCTTGAAATGAAGCTGCTTATTTAGGCAAACACCATCTAATTCACAAAATAAAATATTCAGACGAGGAGTTTATAAGAGCGAAATTCAGAAATCGAAACTGGGATAAACTTCACGGGAACCTAAGCCGGCTTAATATTTTTATCTTTACAAACATGTGTATTCAGGACGGCACAATGCCTGATTGTAATGTGAGGCAAATAATGCACCTCTTTGTATCAAAATGAGCCATATCCATTAAGTCAGTGATGCTTCAACACCTCCTGATCGGAACAACCAACATGGTCGCTTCCAATGTGTTTCATCCCGTGGCGTAGTTGATTCGCCATCCTGCTTAGGCTCCGCGATATCTTTCATGGGGAGAGTGGATACTTCCTGGAATTGCCGCACAAAGCTCGCATACAAATTCAAAGACGCAGATTTGTCTAGCTCTCTCTTCCTCTTAGTGTTTCTTTTTAGAGTTTAGATGTACCGTATTACACACTTCTCTCGCTTCAAGCCGGTACATTTGAAATGGAAGGCAGTGTTGAAGTTGAAGTTGAAGTTTATTTTGCTTCCATTACAGAAACAAGGAAGCAGGAGCAAAAGGCTACAAAGGCCTGACAAAGGGCTCCCGCTCCTGTTGGCACTCAGCATCAGCGGTACAAATGACAATACAAAATACATCACACAAATTGATATCAAAGTAAATGTCACATGAGCAGTATACAGATCACATGATGAATAACAGCTGAAGAAAAAAAAAGAACATGTAGCTTAAATCAAATTAATCCGGATAAGTAGCCCGGAATACAAAAGAAATATGCGCATTAAACAATAGTTAAATACAAATGATTAAGAATCAGTAGAATAAATTTCCTGTGTCTTCAGTAAAAAAAATAACATAGGCAACGAGAGTGAATTGCATTATTCAATTGTAAAAAAAAAAGCATAACAGTATGACACGGAAATGATACACATCATGCATATTCCATTTGATGCTCTATAATATACAGTTTCATAGATTTTTTTGAGAAAGTACAAAAATCAAGAAGACTTAGGCGATTTAATAATTGCGGAACCTGGTAGCCTATATGCTGCCAGCCATAAACTGTTCTGAACTTCGGTATTACCCTAGTTTCATTGCGTAGGGAATACCGACATTTTGATTCGGATGATTTGTAAATGAAGATCTCCGGCACGAATCTATTCCTCAAAGAACAAAACGTGATCATGAACTGCGCGCTATTTATCAAGCTAAGAAGAATAGCTGAAGCGTTTTTTGGAGGCATTCCGTGAACCAGTTGTGAGTTCGCGCACCAGCTGTAGTGTAGTCCCTGTCTCGTCCCCGCATCGTAACACGAAGCGCATGAAGAAATCTTGAACCACCAACAACAAGCCACATTCAAAGCTCTCCCAAGTTCATTAGTTGCCGAGAACAAGAAAACGCTGTCGAGCGTCCAGGGTGGTCCACCTATTGCCAGAAAAGGGCCACCTGCTCTACTAGTCCAGTCATCGCTATTACAACTAGGAAACAAAGCCCGCGGCATTTACGAAATCAGATGGATGTGAATTTTTTCACAAAGTACTGGTGTATCGTTCATTTGCTGCCATTTAAACTTCTTTAGAGCCGCCAATTCTAGCCGAAATGAAGTGTTCGTTTCTATTATAGCGAAATCCAAATTTTTACACCGGAATACCGGCGATAATGGGGTATACGAATTTTAACTGCAATATAGGTTTGAGGCAGGCAACTGCGTTTTACGGAGTTTTGCTTTAAGTAGATGTCGCTCTTCTAAAGAAACGTATTATATATATATATATATATATATATATATATATATATATATATATATATATATATATATTAATGAGAACTAACACAGATGCCAAGGAAAGTATACCTATACTTGGCATCTTTGTCTGTTCTCATTAATACTGTGTTTAACAAAGCAAACGAGCCCTTAAGTTTATAATTCTTTCCTTTATATATATATATATATATATATATATATATATATATAGTTGAAAATGAGGAGCTGACAAACGTGCGAAAAACAAGCTTTAATAAGGTTACGGCAGGAGGGCCAGCCTTCTTCGTCAGAGTGAGTGAACGTAGGCCCTCCTGCCGACACTTTATTATGGCTTCTGTTTCTCAGGTTGGTCGTCATGTTTTTCAACTGTATTTCCCGCCGGATCCATTGACCTTCACGCTCGCTCACACACACACACACGTATATATATATATATATATATATATATATATATATATATATATATATATATATATATATATGTGTACAGGTACGAGGGAATGGGTTTATTTGCATATGAAATAAAATGACGTGGAAGCAGGAGCAGCATACTTGCGGGTCAAGGCCAGTCTGGTTCGCCCAACCACACAGTCCAAGCGCCGGCTCCGCTACTCTCCTCCTTCTGCACTCCGCACACTCCCGCATTTCCGTTACATTTTCCTGGGGGGGCAGACGAAGCTCGCCGAGCCAGTGAAATATGCCTGTGATGGTACTGCTTGAGGCGAGCTACACGAACACCTTGTGTAACACGGGAACGCCGGTTATTGACCGTCACCCGGGCGACAACATACTTTATGTCTCTTAGACGAGCGACTATCACGAATGAGCCAGAATAGTTTGCTAGAAACTTCCGGTACAATCCTTTTTCTGCGAACAGGAGTCCACAGCCAAACGTAGTCGCCAGGAGAAAAACTTACAGGGATATGCTTGGCATCGTAGCGGCACTTATCTTGCGAGGACAATGTTCGAAGGCGTGATAGTTGACGTGCTTCTTCGGCACGAGACAATGCCTGAACAATGGAAAGACCTCTCTGATGCGAGAAAGCTATCAGAGTGTCGAGAAACCTCCGATGGTTTCACGCGTAAAGCAGAACGAAAGGCGCATGCCAAGAAACTTCATGCTTGGCGGTATTGTACGCGGAAGTGACGAAAGGCAAGACGGTGTCCCAATTCCTGTGGTCAGCATCAGCGTACATCGATAGCATATTCGTAAGAGGGCGATTCGTCCTCTCGGTGAGACCGTTAGTTTGGGGATGGTAAGGAGTGGATTGGCGATAAGAAGAACCACAAAGGTGCAATACTTCTTGAACAATATCGGCGATAAATTGCCGTCCATGGTCACCGATGACAATCCTTGGAGCGCCGTGACGCTATATGGCCTGTTGCAACAGAAAACAAGATACGGCGGCCGCTGAGGCCGATGTAAGTGCATGTGTTTCTGTATATCGGGTTAAATAATCCACACACACAATCATATAGCGGTGGCCGGATGGTGTCTTCGGAAGTGGTCCGAGCAAGTCGACGCCTAGTTTTTCAGAAGGAGTTGTCGGTGATGAAATGGACTGCAAATAACCTGCCCGAGCTGTTGAGGTTTGCTCGTGGCGCTGACAAATAGCGCAGCTGGCGACGTACTGTTTCGTGGTCTTCCAGATTTTCGTCCAGTAAAACCTCTCACGAAGTCGGTGTAGCGCACGTGCGAAACCAAGATGGCCGGATGTTATGTCATCATGCAGAGAACGAAGGACGACCGGGCGCAAGCTTTCCGGCACCTCTAGAAGCAACGGGAGGCCGTCAGCTAACTAGTTCTTCTTGTACAGCAAGCCATCAGAAATTGTAAAATGGCTTTCCGGGAGAGTTATGCGCAGCTTTCAGTAAGGGTTTCAAGCTGGGGTCGCATTGTTGCACGCTCTTGAAGTTGCTGATATCTGGGGAGTCGGACGAGACAGAAACTAAATAGTCATCAAAGTCGTCGTCATCAGCGTTGGTGTGCATTGAAGGAAGGCACGATAGGCAGTCGGCATCCGTGCGACATCGTCCGCTCTTATAGGTCACAGAAAAGCTGTACTCTTGGAGGCGCAACGCCCAACGAGCCAGCCGGCCAGACGGGTCGCGGAGTTGAACAAGCCAGTATAGTGAGTGATGGTCGCTCACTATTGTGAACTCGCGTCCATGCAGATGCGGTCGAAACTTCTGAATGGTGAAGACGACTGCTAAGCGCTCGAGCTCGGTGACCGTGTAGTTCTTGTCTGCTCTGGTCAGTGTCCGAATGGCGTATTTTACGACATGCTGGGGGGCCACTGCTGATTTGGACCAGCACAGTGCCAACACCAAGTCCACTAGCACATCATTATGCAATATAGTGACAGCTTCAGAATTAAAATGCTCCAGTATGGGTCCTGAAATAAGCAAAAATTTCGGCTGCTGAACTGCAGCCTCACATTTATCATCCCACAAGCCCGCTCCTTTATGGAGAAGTGACGTTAATGCGGAAGAATGTTGCGCAAAATTCTTAATATATCGGCGGAAATATGAGCAAAGACCCAAAAGACTTCGGAGGTCCTTCATTGTTCGCGGTTGCTCAAAGTTACGAACCACAGCGGTCTTCTGTGGGTCCGGTCGTATACCTTCTCTGTCCACAAGAAAGCCTAGTACGAGGGCTTCACGTTCGCCAAAATGACACTTTTTAGAGTTTAAAACAGGGCCAGCTTTCCGTAACCATTCATGCTCAAGGGACAAGTGGTGATTGTGCTCTTGAAAAATTCTTTCCAGTAACGATCACGTTGTCTCAATCCTGTACAGCAGGTGAAATATCGCACATTTTGTTGGCAATGGTTATACATTGTTGCGTTATTGCGCTCGCCTTCAGGTGGTTCAGTCTTCGTCTTCTAAGCGGTAGGCAATAACGTAACAATGATTAGATACCAACTGGCCCAAGCAAGTAACCTTATAAGTAACGGTTATACGTTGTGCATATTACGAACATCGATGTGCTTCAAAATCGATCATAAGAGCTCTTGAAATCCTCCGCTCACTTGTCGCAGTGATCTGATTGCGTTGGCATGGAACATGACCGTTGTAGTCCAATAGTGTTGAAAGGAGGGGTGGTCTCTGTGATATCCACTAATACACTTTTCCTCCATTTGACGTCTGCGACAAATATATGCCGCTATTCTTCAAGGCATTGTCAAGGACTAAACAAGGTAAGCTAGTGCAACAGTTGCTACAAGTATGTTTTCATCCGGAAAAGAATATTGGAATAGTAAAAAAAATCTCCACATCTCCACGAAGTGAATCATGACGAGTGGGCGAAGCTCTCGGTATCGTATCGGTGAGGAACCGTACGTTACCCGGGCATTGGCCCATATAATGTAAATTGAGGGACATAATGTGTATATAGAAATGTAAATTTATTTGTTTGCATCTGTAATGCTATTCTAGTCGCTGTCTGTAATGTCTACGTTAAGGTCACCGACTAGTATAATGGGTTTGTGCTTGTAGATGCTTTATATTGTTCTGTCGCAACTATGACTGATGTTCGTCTATTGTAAACCTTTTTTAAATCACATACACAGATATGTTTCGACTATAACAACGGTTTTCTATATACCGTGACAGCGGACAGTGAGACTCGACGACAAAGCTTGGCCCCATGGCCCATAATGTCTACGTTGAATCACCGACTAGTATAAAGGGTTTGTGCTTGTACGCGTTTTATATTGTTTTGTCACAATTATGATTGATGTTCGTCTATTGTAAACCTTTTTTTAAATCACATACACAGATATGTTTCGACTATAACAACGGTTTTCTATATACCGTGACAGCGGACAGTGAGAGTCGACGACAAAGCTGGGTCCTAAGGTCCATAATTCCTGAGGCCCATAATGTATACCTCAAAGTCGCCGACTAGTATAAAGGGTTTGTGCTTGTAAGTGTTTTATATTCTGTCACAGTTACAATTGATATTAGTACATTGTAAAACCAGTTTTTTGCGTCTCATATATGTTTCGACCAAAGCAACGGTTTTATACCATGACAAGAACGAAACACATGGCTAGGTTCTATGGAGCTTCGTCCTTAAAAAAATATAACGTTGTGAACCAATCAAGCTGGGATAAACGACAAAACAGATAGCGGGGGCATGTTGCTCACCTATGGTTGCACTCAGAAGAAAGGTAATGCTGCTGAACAATCCCACATCCCTCCTGAGCGCATGTCCTTGGATGTCGGTCTCGATCATCTCCTGGTGGAACACTGCAACTCGTATCCTCTTCTTGTTCGGTGTCACTTTCCTGATCGCTGAGCAGGTGGTAGAGGGCCTGCTTTTGATTCCTTGGTGCATCGTAAGTCCGAACATTTCTTTTATGCATTGGGCCTGCAAAATTACTGCAAGCCGAAAGACAAAGCATGGAACGAGTGCGAAACTTGCGCTCTTCAGCTGCACGTGAGTTTCCTATTCGAAACAGACAGACAGACAGACAGACAGACAGACAGACAGATAGATAGATAGATAGATAGATAGATAGATAGATAGATAGATAGATAGATAGATAGATAGATAGATAGATAGATAGATAGATAGATAGATAGATAGCTAGATAGATAGATAGATAGATAGATAGATAGATAGATAGATAGATAGTGTCAGTACAATTCTAAGCCCTAGTCATCGCTAAACCAATCAAGCTCAGTATCTGGTCTTCGTGGGTGATGAGTGCATTTGTGGGGACTGTGATAATCATGATGCGGTTGACCAGCTAGAGTTGGGTTAAAATCGTGCAGAAAAGTCTGTTGACCGCACCGTATATTGTCACCAAGCAGTTGAGACCACAACAATGGTAAGTTGCGTAGGGGGAGGATAACGAAGTGAAAGAGGACAATGATATATGTCAAAGTAATACATTTGCCTAACTTCTGGATGTTCAAGTTTCCAGCTTTACACGTACATGCAATGTTTCCCGAGTTATGTATGGAGCATTTTTATTGTAGGAAGTTGGCGCTGCAAACAGAGGGAGGTCAATTTTTCCCTTCCACTCTCGGGTAACATGGCATCACATATTTATTACTAACCCTATCAGGTAACTTGAGGGTGGCTTTTTCCAGGACGGGCATGTATAGCGAAATCCCGACAAGCCAGGGGCAGTACAAACAAGATGGCCGCGCGTCTCACGCCATTGTTTCTTCGGTAACAACAAAGTGCGGGGTAGGGGGGTGGTGGGTGGTGGGAGGGGGGCGGGGGGGGGGGGCTGATTGTTTCATAGCTTGGATTTTTCTCGTACCTTGGTCTTCGGAGCTTAAAGTCATATACGATGATGAATAAAGACACTGGCTGCTTCGCATTACTACTCAGGGTTTCCTTTAGGGGAGATGTGTGCGATTTTTTTTTTCAGTGTTCGCTGTTGACGTCCCAAAAGAACATTGCATCACGACAATCAATAAAACAGTGATCAATGGTCTCAGGCCTTCAGCATAATCTACAATTTACGTCCCGTGGAACAAAGCATCCTTTAGTTCTTTGCCATGTCTTCCCAGCAAGACTACCTTTGCGCATCTTAAAAAAAGAAACTCGTTGTTCCCGTTGACACACATACTTTTTTAAGTCGAGTTAATACATAAGACAACAGTCGATTTCTAAACGTAGCCTGATAGAGTCGGACTAAAATTACATTCTTTACCAAGTGTTTTCCATTTGCACTAAATAAATGGGTTACTGAGAATCATGATTGGAGAAACTGTGCGGCATCAACAATTTCTTTTTGAAACCCACAGAGCGAATATTTTTCCACAAATGATGACACAATAAGGGCTTGTAAATGAATTGAGAGACGGCACTGAATCACCTCTCGCAGAAACGGATGTGTGACGTCACGAAAATAAATAAAACGAGCGACTAACTGCCATGTAAAAAAAATATGCAAGGCCAACACCACCTCTTTCAAGCGGAAGAAACATGTTATCCCGTCTCTTTGGTTCCCAAGTAGATCGCTAGACGAAGCGCACAAATAGGCTGTGCAATATTTTAATGCTTTTTCCGGCACAATGAAGGCCTTGGAGCACATATATCAGTTTGGCAGCTAAAAAAAACATTGCAGACTTTTGCCCTTGCAAAGATGGACAGTTGTCTTTCACCCCAAGCATCATATGCATGACGAAGTTTTATGCCACAATCAGACCAATCTGCGTTACCGTTGTGGTATTGATCAAGAGGAACGCCAAGGTAACGTAACGCAACCGTGTGCCAACGAATACCAGGCATACTGTTATGGAGTGACTGCCTACTGACCAAACCGAAATCCTTCGGTGTTATCAAGGTTAACGGATGCACCAGCACCCGGAGTAAACACTATATAAATGTCATCTAGGGAAAGGTGTCTCCTTATCGCATCATATATTGCGTGGCAGAAGCGTAGAATCACACCAGGCATCAAGACATGTGAATTGAAAAACGAGTGGGTGTTTTAAAGGCCCACCAATTACAAAGCGCTCAGACATATTTAATCATCATCAGCAGCAGAACCATCAACAAAGCGAACAGCTGCGTACGTTCGCGGGTTGCCCTATGGACGCATATTGGGCCCTTCGCTGATTCGAAAAAAAGGAATAATTATGGCTTAGTGGGCACTTAACAACTGTGCTTGCAGTAGGCATTCAATGATACTTTGAAACGGCCAATGTTACGCGCACAGTCGTTCGTTTCCTTACGGCACGGTTAAGGCATGCACCGAGAACCGAAGCAGGCTAGCCATTCAGATGGCGATGCGCGCGAGGCCCGATTACGCTATCGCGATCTGCTCTTGAAGGCGAAGCTCAAGCGCCCAACGAATTTTTAACAAACAAATGCTTTCATGTGCTGCGTGCGTAATCGTTGCTGTAACCCTATCTTAGGGGCCGTATAAGCGTGCGCTGTCGCAAGCTGCGTGCGGCCAAGTGAGCCAGCAGCTTGGGACACCGTACTTGTTCGCCACATGCGCGGATCACACATGAAAGTTGCGCCTGGAAACACGTATGTGCACTCGCTATCGACGGTTTCGCTTTACCAATACAGTATAGGCCAGTATAGCTGCATTCGTGCATTTGTATAGCGCAATACCCCCCCCCCCCCTTACCTGGATTACGTGGCGCTCCGACTACAGTCTGCCTACGTTCCCCTCTGTAGTGTGCCAGTCCTCGCGCGTGTGTTCTTACGCATCGTAGGATTCATTCCATAGCAGCTGCGCTTTGCAAGGACGTGGAGCTGTGGCTCTATTTTGCAGTTGACGTGGGGATACATCCGGTAATTAAAGGATGCGATGCATTACTCGGCGAACCAAAAAGCACATTAACCGCATCTATCTATCTATCTATCTATCTATCTATCTATCTATCTATCTATCTATCTATCTATCTATCTATCTATCTATCTATCTATCTATCTATCTATCTATCTATCTATCTATCTATCTATCTATCTATCTATCTATCTATCTATCTATCTATCTATCTATCTATCTATCTATCTATCTATCTATCTATTGTTCATCGCCATCTTTGTTTTCTTTGGTTTTGCCGTATTTCACCCGTGGCCACAGGGGGCACATGGTAATGTTTCGGGATGTCTGTCATCGAGTGACGATTGTAAGGAGGAAACTCGAGACGCTCGCCGCTTCCACGACGTTGCCCAGCCACATGTTGGCTGCGATCAAGAAGTGGACCGAGCCGGCGAAGGCAAAGGCCTCGGAAAACAAGCTTCAAGTCAGTATAGCTAACACCGGCGTGTAACTGTCGACATGCACGTCTGGCGTAAGGCGTGCTAGATGACCCCGCCTCCTGAAGCACGTGCTAGGTGACCTTGTCTCCGAGAAGCGGGGAGTGCCTCGGCACTGGTCGTCACGAACGCGGCCAGAGTAGTGATCACGGGCATGACGTTGGCCATTCCGCGCCTCCACGTGGCACGAATGAACGTTTAACGTTTGATGCCCTCACCGAGAACCGCGAAAAAGGCAACAAGATCGGTGAACAGATGTCATCACTGAATTCATATCACGGTGACAGCAGTGGCAAGGCAGGTGTTCCATCAAAGGTTCTCGCGAAGTAGAGGCAAATCACTCGTATTGTCTGTATAGATATTCAACTTAAACTTTGACATAAATAATTGATATATAATTTATATTGATACAAAGTATCCGCCGTAGCGTGGCTGCATGAAGGAGCAAGGCGAAGACGTCCATTTGGTCGTTGTTAGCTCTGGCGCCATCTTATTCACCCAGCACTGTGCGAGACTACACTGCAAATAGATGCGTTAAGCTACTCGCAATATTATTGGTGGGGTGGGGGGTGCTGAGCAGCGTAAGGAATGTTGTGGCTCCAGCTGGAAAGGTTGGCCGTTAAGGGCACTGGCAGCAGAATTCGGCGAGGGCACGTTGGTCTTGCGACCGTTGCGCAGTTCGTTGGAGGTGCGGGAATCGCCCGCCTTCAGGAATAATACTCGTAACATTATGTAAATAATAGAAGCAAGGTTCCAGGTTTACTAAGATTACATAGAATGACGAAAGAGGACACCAGCAGTAGCTGACACGATGTCTAGTGGAATCAAAGGAACGTTAAAAGTGTTATATATTCTTTCTAATATCGATTGCTTGCACTGCCATGCTGCTGGCGTTTGGAAGCATGAATTGAGTCGAAATCTCCTCTGCGCCCTTCCTTTTGGCTCCTCGATATCACCTTGTGATTATTCATGAACCATGACTCGCCCTTCGGTACAGCACGGCTGGAGCTGTCGGGAAAGATTCTCCAGTGGACCCGTTGATCTGAGCGGTAGGCAATGTATCTGCATCGTTAAGTAATCACAAACATTTAGTAACGCGTTTATTACGTGTGTGAATAAATATCTCATTCATCGAGACGCAAGTTATGAGACATGTCTTATAGTCTTAGTCTGATGCGTTGAGGTTTAAATGCATATTTATTAATCCCGTCCGGTTCGATAGCGTGTTTTGCATCCCTTTTCTTTTGCTAGATATTTTTATCTGTCTTCAATCCAATTTTAACACCGAAGCTCTTCAGCATATTGTTCCTTGTCCGGCGAACCAAAAAACTATAGCATCATCATTAACGGGTATGTCCCATAGAAATAGGGTAGATCTGGCTACTCACCACTCACTGGTCCCCTAATAATAACGTAGAATGCAACACTTAGCCCAGCAAATGGCGCAGAAGCGACGGCGGCGAGCCGAAGACCCCGAGTAGTGCAACAAGAAAATACTAGGGAAAAGGGAACGGCAACGGCGGCAGCGAGAAGACCCCGAAACGATAGGAAGGCCTATGCCAACGACGGCGCGCCCGTACATCTACGACAGGTGCCAACGCTTGGTTTCTGCACGAGTTTCTGTTTCTGTAGTTTGCACATCCGTGTCGTGTCTGTGACTCTCTGCTGTTTACTTCCAACCTCTCTCTGCTTAGAATCAACGTAGAAGCAACCAAGCATCACCTTGCTAAAGCCTAGCAACGACCTAGAAGCAACTTAGAAACAACCTGCATCACCTAGCTAAGGCCCTAGAAACAACTTCGTACAAACCAGATTTCTCTTCAGAATCACCCAGTCTCGCTGTTTGAAGCCTTGCGTGGCTTAGTGCGGGCTTCGTCAATCTTTTTTTTTTTTGCGGTAGAATGCACTTTTTTGTATTCTCGTTCGCGCAAACACATCATTAGCCCGCTTCATGCTACCTGCTTGAAGATGTGTAGAGTTCTGCGCACGGAAAAAAATTTTGTACAGTCTTAGTCATGTGTGCCCTACGCGCCCTTGCCGCCTATAGAGAAAGGCCATGGTGAACATCTTAGAATGGTTAACTCGAAGAGGACTGCTTTTATTGATTCTCTGTGAGACCACTATATCAAGGGAATATCTTTAACTTCAATTTTCAAGAAGGCCGGTGGCCGGCCGGAAAATTTGAAAGACGAAGGTATAAATGTCGAGATATCTTTGTGTGCCTCGTTGCTTAGGCCTCGTTAATCAGGTTAAGACCAGGTCGTCCATGAAAGAGCAAACGGGCACGTCTGTGCAAATAGTACACATGCATAGATAATTGAATAGAAGACCCTCGGTAACAGGAACAATAGAGGAAAGGTTTATTGGATGTTTCAACCGGACACAGGTCTTTCTCAAGAAAAACACAGTTACCCGGTTGAAAGCTCAAATAAACCTTCCCTCTCTTGTAGCTGTTACTGGCGGTGTTCAACGTCATCGGCAGAAGCAAGGACTTCTAAGGATGATGTGCCATAACTGAAAACTCCACATCCTGAGTAATGACGTTGAAACACAACGGTTCCAGATAAAGTGCCAAAAGTAGTAGGGAAAGGGGACATCCTTGTCTCACAGAGGAGTGAATATGAATCGGAGGTGAGAGGGAAGCATTTACGATCAGATTAGTTGTTCCACTATTGTAGCACATCCGCATTCTATTGAGCTCAATGTTCCCAATATCGATATGACTAAGAACTTCAAAAAGGAAATCATTGTTCATTAATTTTATCAAAAGATTTCACCAAATCTAGTTGAATGAGAGCAATCTGGTCATAGCTGCCAGTCATACACTCAAGAATTGAACGGGCGATGTGTATATTCATCTGTCTGAGACCATCCGGACCAGGTGTTTTTCTTGTTGAAGATTTTTCACCACCAATGCAATTTCTTGAAGAGAGATACCGGCTTCTAACACCTACTATTCTTCTAACATCTAGCTATTTTATTCTTGGCAAAATGATTATATGCTTTGAAACTACATCGCAATCAGCAGTGACTATCGGTGCTCGCTAAAGTGAAGTATGGTGGACCTCGAATTCTTTTAAAATTGAAGGTGTATCATAAATTAGTTAAGACTGTGTGCGAATTTTATTGATTTCCTTAGAAAGTACGTGTCTTCTTTCATCGTCAAGATTGCGTTTTGAAGCTTGCTCAGACAAGAATCACTTCTCACGAGATCGAATGAGCATCGTTCTATAACGTTGCGTGTCGAAACATTGCAAGTTCGCTTTGACAGAACGTATGGCCTGTGTGCGTAGTCAAGGGTGTCTCGACTTCCAGATGTTGCAGTTCCACAAGTTTTTCTAAGTATGCTTGTTACAGCCTGATTTAGTTCGAAAGCTACTCGAGATGATTCTTCTACTGCAAGCATTTTTACCAGCGCTGAACTGTATCGCGAAAGTGTTTCTTAGTTCTCAAAGCGATGTACTTTTAAAAGCAGTTCCCGCAGTCGCGGCGGAAGTGACTAGAAGATGGCTATATTTATCGCGCTTTCAGCCACCTCTCCAGCCTGTCAGGGTTGCGTTCCTAATTGGAGTTAATATATAAATATGAACAAATAAATAGATTTACAGGCGTGAAACAGTCTTTTGTGGCAGCAGGCTCCCCCGTCGCCGGAGTCAATTTCGCTTGTTGTGGCTTGCTGAAATGGGTGCTGGTAGCGTCCGTGTTGGTGGCAGCTTTATTGAAGAGTGACCCATTCGGCCCAGGTCATGTTTTCTTGCTGTAGTCTTTGATCGGGTGCTCTGTCCCTTTTTCTACGTCTTTTTAGAGAGCCGCCTTGGTTAACATCACCTAGACGGTGGTGTTGCCTGACAAGGCTCGCACCCTCTCACCAAAGAACGTGATTTTGTGAAACCTATGTTTGCATTGTGCAGTTCTCACATATTGGGCCTCATTTCACGTAGGTAATTATGGTCAGCCTACATGGGCAGGGGGATCCGGAGCCGTCTGGCCCCGCGCCGTTCGGGCCAGGTACCTGAGGGTTCCCGAAAATGGGCACCGACTTCGGCTTCTGAAAGGTCTGAACAAACCCACGTGAAGGTGGACGTGTTTCGGTACCGGGATCACCCGAGAAAAGAAGTCGCCATGCTGCAGGACTATGCGGCTAAGAAGGCGGTATTTATTCAATATAACATGAATTTGTGCCCGTCTGTAGCGGCAGAGACTTTTTCTTTCACGAGTTTTGCGTTGAGGCCATCTGATTAATCTGTTCCATTGAGCAAAAATATAGTGTCACGAATTATCTCGGGAGCGCTTGCAGTGGATGGAATTGAGAGAGACACGGGAGTCGGAGGTGGCACCGCAAACACATTTTATGAAACCAAACAACGCCAAACCTCACACAAAGATTCACTCACACAAAAATAGATACACCTGAGCTAAATACAACAAAACTCATAAATCGAATTCGTGCAACGAATTCTTAGGCTAAAGTCTTCGCTACTTTGGTTAACTTCAGTTCTTAACTGCCACAGCAGTCCGGCCACACTGGTCTCTCAGTCGCGTCCGAAATGGAACGTTCTTACTTGTGCGACGGTCGACGCGGCGTCTCGGTCGATCTCTCGTCGTCCGTGTTGAGTCGCGCTCGCCGTCGATGCCCTCTCCTTTCTTGCGGTCGCCGTTGCTCAGCAGCAACTCGACGATCCGCTTCTTGCTGCTTTCCCGGTCGTCGTCGTGGCCAACGCGTGAGCGGATGGGTTAGGCCTAGCTGCCACCTCGGTCCGTCGTTCCAACTGCGTCCACTTGACGACGTGACTCTCCGGGGACTGTCCTGTGGGCACTAGCCGTTCTGCGAGCGAAGGTGGAGCGTTGCGAGTGCTCCGGAATTCGCTGTGACGAGGATGCTTCAAGTCCGCAGTGGCCTCTCCCGGTCATCGCCGAGGTCGACCCGGACTCGGTAGTGCAGCACCTCCGGACCCGGCACCCGCCGTGTCTTCACCCGTGAAACGCTGGCTTCTTCGACCTGCCTCGAACGGTGTCCCACAGACAATGCCCGTTCCTTCTCATGGGTTCTTTCGCCACGGCTCGGGTCGCGAGCCACGCGCTCTTCACCGACCAATCGCGTGCGCGAGCGTGGCAGGGGCGCATACCATCGGGTACTTTTCCATTCCCCACACATCATCGGAAGTTTCAATCCTTGGGCGCGTGCCTCGTGCCCCTTTACTCATGACATATAGTCATTCTTATGAACGAATGAGCCATTAACTGTAGGGTACACACGATCAGCAAAGGTATCACGCTGCAATACTCTGTTGTTGAATTTCCATCAGTCCCAATTCACAAGGCGCAGTTGGCGTCGGGATGGTGCACCATATGCCGATACGAAACAGTGGTAACAGTAACGCTTATTGGTGTGATTGTGGCGAAAGGTTCTGCCCTGAATCTGTGGCCGGGGTGGGGGGGGGGGGGGGGGGAGGGGAAGAGAACTCTTTATCTTTGCAAGGGCAATAGTCTGCAATACGTTTTGAGCTGCCAAACAAATTTATGTGCTTCAAAGCAAGATATTGCTTTGTCGCGGTAACATGATTTTTTTATATGTCGTGACGGTACATTGTACGCGTGCTCGGTTCAGCGATATGGTCCAGTGTGTGTCCTTTTCTTCCTGTTATTTCTGCTCACTCGGTATATATTCATCGGTTCGTGCGAAAATAAAAATTGAAGGACACTTTGTACATTCCAAAGTGTGTTCGGCGAAAGCGTGTGGCCATTCCACTGATTATGCCATGTCTTTTTTCTTTTACACTCTCAGTGGCATAAGACACAAACCTAATGGGTGCGTGTTTTCTTCTTTAATTTTTTACCGCGAATCGCAGCGAGACGCGAGACTCATCTTCCTCCGTTCGCATGCGTTAGTATTTTCTCGCGCTTTGCGCATCGTCAAACGCCATCCGCGTTCCAGCTCTTAAGTTGACGGACCCTTTGTAAATTGGAAAGTGTATTCCGTGAACGCCTGGGTCCATTGAGACGGCGTCGGTCAGAATGATTGCAAACTCTGGTCACAGCGACGCTACGCAAGCAAAGCGCGAGCGCTATAGAGTCCGACGCGACCGGCGTCCGTCTGCGCATCCCGGCGGCCAACTGGCTCAGTGCCAGAGCTCGGATGGACGGACGGACGGACATGGACGGATGAACGGACGGACGGACAGACAGACAGACAGACAGACAGACAGACGGACGGACGGACGCCGGACGAAGGTCGGACGGACACCGGACGGACGTGAGCATGAGACATTAAAGACTTTCGCCTTAAAGATTACACCATCCACCGCTAAAGGGAACCATGTGTAGATGCGAAGCAGCGGGTGCTAACGCTTACACTGGCGGCGGCGTTGACGCTGGCGCTCATCGCAGCGTTGCACAGGAGAGAAACCTGGGGTGCGCAAAGCACGCAGTGATGGACGGTTGTTTCCTACTGGAACATCCCAATCGCTGCTGGGCAATGAGAGACAGAAGACTCGGACTGGACACAGAGACCCGCAGTTCGCTTTTAGTTAACGCGCACGCTGCGAATTTTTCATCGTTCGGCAACACACTGGAGAAATGTCCCACCGGCACCACCTTGCAGGTCAAGATCCATTGCCATATATACGGGGTGGCCAGTGAACGGTTGTGCAGCGCGAGCAGTCGGTTTTTTCAACCAAGAAACTCGCTAGCAGACGCTGCCTGCGTCGGCGTTGCGTGGCGAGAGAGGGGGGAGCGTAGGAGAGGAGAGAGGGGGGAGGGGACGCGCATGCGCATTGGGGGGTGTGGTTGCCGCGGGGGGGATGCCTAGAGGAGAGAGATGGGGGGAGGGGACGCGCATGCGCAGTGAGGGTGTAGACGCCTCGGGGAGGGATGCCTAGAGGAGAGAGAGAGGGAAGCGTAGGAGAGGGAGGGGCAGGGGACGCGCATGCGCAATGGGGGGTGTTAGCGCCGCGGGAGGGATGCCTAGAGGAGAGAGGGGGGGAGGGGAGACGCACATGCGCAATGGGTGTGTAAACGCCGCGGGCGGGAGGGATACCTAGAGGAAAGAGAGGGGAAGCACAGCAGAGGAGGTGCGTGGGGAGGGTTTGCGCATGTGCAGTAAAGGTGGTGAGGACGCACACCACCAGCACTACCGCCGGACGGACGGACGGACGGACGCCGGACGGACACCGGACGGACGGACACCGGACGGACGTGAGCATGAGACATTAAAGGCTTTCGCCTTAAAATATCAGTTGAAAGTAGCGCTGTGTCCTTGTCGGTTTTTTTCTACGTCCTTTTCTGTAGCGCTTACTCGCACCTCATGGTTGCCAGGATGGTTATGCAAATGATTAGGGTTATAGACAGAACTCAGTTCTTGATATATATGTTAATAGAAAGATGTATTTATGAATAATTTGCACACACTGTACATTTTGCTGCAGTTAGAAAATTGTGTTGCAATCTGCGTCTATTTTCTGGATACATGAACGTGCGCTTTGCATTATTACAGGAACGTACACGCCCTTCGAACAACAGCCTCATCTATTGTGCGAAACAGGCGTCGGGACATCTGGTAGCTTCGGATGACCGGCTGTCTGTGGACTACAATGGTTCTTGATCTCTGATATCGCATGAACATTGATCATTTTAGGTGATCTCCAAACACAACATTCAATATCAATACTAATAAAAATTGGAATCTTTTGTGCCAAAACCACGACATGATAAAGAGGCACGGCGTAGTAGAGGGCTCCAGAAATCTCGACCATCCCGGTGCACTTGAAAGTGCGGTGACATCACACAATGCACAGGCTCGTAGCGTTTCGACCGAATCTAAACTCGACCGCCTCGGTCGGGGTTAACCCGCGACCTTCAGGCCAGCGTTCTAGCGCCGTAGCCACTGTTCCACCGAGGCAAACAGCATTCTGTGTCATTCCTTTAAATCAATACACGCTATATACAACCACAACTGAAGAAGATTACCAGAAGTGACCGCTGGCCGGAGCGGCAAAATTAGGAGACGCAGTGCTGTTGTTCTCGAGCACGCTGATAGCGACAGTGTCAAGCACGTTCCATGTTCTAAAGCATGGATGACCCAGGGAAGGCCCTCCAATATGCAGGTTCTTCGGGGGGCCTGCCATAAAGAAATGGTTGCTCACATTTCCAGGGAAAAAAATAAAGAACAAGAAATCATGTGCATAGCCAAGACGGGCTGCTTTCTGCCGGCCACCCCTGCTTTAGAAAATGTAAAGTGCTTAGCACTCTCGCTATCGGTGGGCTCGGAAACAACAGGTCCACTTGTGGCATTTTCATCCCTCCGCCCATGGGTCACTTGTGTTAATCTTTTTTCCGTTGTGGCTGTACGTCCAGCTAGTTAACATTAATCTCATACGTGCACTGTGCGTCCGTTACGCAGCAGTCTCCTCTAGTTTTTCCGCTTCTTTAGAGCAGGGGGGCCGATTTGAAGCACTTCTGCAGAAAAACGGTGAGCCTCTCGTATCCACGAACCCGGAACTTCACTTTCACAAAAATGTAGTAGTCCACAAGTCCCAGTTGCTAACGCGATCGCCACCAACGCGTACTGGTACGCGTACTGCCGAACCTGAACGAGTGTCACGGCGGCCAGAACTAGGCACACGACGAGTCTCAACACAGCGACGACGGTAGGCACTCGGTAAGGTCTCGGGGCGTCGGGCATCGAGCGACGCAGGAGGAACAAGCTCGCGATGCTCATCGCATCGATGACGTTGGCCAGCAGGACGCTGACTTCGATCAGGAAGTGTACCGATCCGGTGAGGGTGAAGGCCAGGGACAACAGGCAGCGGTACCACCACGGCGAGCAGAGGCACGGAACTGTCGACGTGAACGTAGGACATGACACGAGCCAGGTGGCCCTGCCTACTAGCCGCGAAGACAATTCTCGACGAGACGAGAACCTCGACGCACGTCGTCCCGGCCACGGTCATTGCGATTACCAGGGGCATGACGGTGGCCATAGCCTGGCCCCACGTGGTGCGTACGAACGCGATGGCTACGACGTCGGTGTTCGCTATGGTGTCGGTGTCCAGGACAACAAAGAAGGCGAAGTTGGTGAGCAGATATGTGACCACGGTGATGGCGGTGCTGACGGCTATAGCGACGGGGATGTTCCGCCCAGGCCTATTGATTTCTTCGGCGATGCAGTTGATGGCATTCCTGGGCAAGGGAAGCAATACGTGTAACTAAATGCGTGAGAAGGGTTTCTCTATTTGGGGAACGAAGCCTTAATGCAGCGCCCGGCGCAGTGGGGTGTATTCGAAAGAAAACAAGCTTCCAAGCTTTGCTGTGGATTCAAGAACAAAAACATTACGCAATGACGTGCTTCCCACAACTGCCTGCCTTTGGCAACCCGCCTTTACGAGGGTAGAAAATGGGAAGTAAACAGCTGTTGGAATGCAACGTCGGTGGTCCTTGGCAGCCATTATTGCCCAAACCTCCACGGCCATAACCTTAAACTTTAGACAATGACGATATAAGCCCGTATGAGTAAACGTATGGGGCAGACTTGGCATTCCCTTCCAGATAATAAAGAATGGCGAGGGGGCTCCCTCCATACCCCGTTTGGTGCGCACGCCTGTGCATGTCACACACACAGAATTCTTGACCTGAGTTAAACGGCGCCTACTTACGGGACACTAACAGTAATCAATCCAAACAGAGAGCTTAATCTCTCATCCCTCTCGGTTAATTTTGTAATGGGCAAATGCTGCAAAAGGTGCTGTATTTTTTTAACCTTCAGCTTCCATTAGTATCAGAAAATAGAGCCGCAATAATGGCGCCAGTTGTGGGATTACTGCACAAAGACGTATTGGCAGCTTAAATAGAACAGAAAAATCCGCGCAGTAACGCTGTGCGTTTCGTCCTAGCTAGACGACTACCACGTGTCAGCTGTCCACCAGCACTTATTCGGTTCTGTCTGTTCTCAGCCCGAATATATTCTTTGTTTTCAAGTATTTCACAATCCGAAGTTTCATGTTCCTAGGAGGACATGCAAATACAGTCCTGCATCATTTCCCCATGCGTGCCTTGAAAACTATGGAAGCTGTTCGCACCAGCAAGATGGCGCTAGCTTTTTGGTCAAAGGCTTGGCTAAAAGGTGCAGTTGTACTTTTGATGTACGTAGAACTTTTCGTTAATCCTTAGTTCTCATGTAGCGTGGTCACGCTCAAAATGAAGTGGTGAATTGAGGCCTCCCACAGGGCTAGCATTGCTCAATACCAGGTCAAAATAAACGAGCAAGGCTTAACATGATATAATTAACAGAAATAACCACTAAACAATAGCGATAAAAATTCGGCAGATCCCACGTACCATGGGAATCGATATCATGCGAAGCATGCGGATGGAAGGTGACTGTGCTGTAATTTTTTTGTTGAGCGAAACGTTACAAAATGACGCTACGCATATGTACAAATGTTACACGCACAGACATGTATGTTGAACAATCGCACATGCTTTATATAACCAGTTGTTTACAGTTGCATAACGATGCCACGAAAAACATGAGTATTACCAACACCAGAAGCGGCAAGCTGCAATGTACCGTTTGTGCTTACGAGGATGGTAGCCCTGCATAGTGCTACGTAGACCAACTTCAGAGGATGGCGCCTAAGTACAATTGACGCTAACCCTACCTGAAGCCTGTATCATCGGAGTGCATATGTAATGTTTCTAAAATTAGATGGGCTGCAATGCAAACACAGTTGACGTTTCACCAATATTACGCCTGCATAGGGTCTTTTTCAAAAGGAGTTCGGAGACCTGGCGTGGCTCTGTGGTAGAATACTTAATTACCATGCAGAATGCTTGGGTTCGATTCCTGCTGGGAACATGACATTTATTCTTTGCATTCGTCGGGTCAACGCTGCCGATATCGGTTGTTCTTAACGATCTCGCATTCAAATTAGGTATGTCTGTGCTCGCCGTTCCTCGGCAGATTCAGGCCCGTATTCACAAACGCTCCTCGACTCGAAACTCTACCTAAAAAGATCCTTGAAGACCGTTTCGCGTTGTGATTTCTGCAACGCGAGAAGTCTGGAGAATCTCTTGAGGTTGAGTTTCGAATCAAGGAGCGTTTGTGAATACTGGCCTCAAACTGTCAGACACCTGTGGCACATACCCGCATAACGCGGCCCATGGTTACGGGTATGTGCCACACGTGCCTGGAGGAAAGGGTTTGACGTCGTACGCGACGGGGTTTTCACATTATTCATGTCTTCACCTGACAGTCCTAATCGTCAAACCCTGTTACCCTCCCATACAAATTTTGGTCTACCCCAAGTTAAGGAGGTGATCACTAGAGCACCCGACGTAGGCGGCTAGATAGATAGATGCAGGTAGATGATAGATAGGTACGGGCCTGAATCTAGACAGATAGATAGATAGATAGATAGATAGATAGATAGATAGATAGATAGATAGATAGATAGATAGATAGATAGATAGATAGATAGATAGATAGATAGAAACGCTCAAAGTGTCTGCAGTACGCAAAGAAATGCTTCGCGTTTGATAAACCTCTCATTGCTAGAAACGCTTACGAAACATGCGGCTGACACCTGCGACGCGCAAGAGAGGGCGCCACTGCGTCGCCAAGCATGTGATTGCTCCTTCCACCGGCGCTTCTTTGGCGTCTTCGTCTCTACATCCAGAGTGCGAAACAGCCTGACTAAAAACGCAGCAGACGACACGTATCTCAGCTGCCTTAACAAAGGGGAGGTCGAATAAGCGCAGTGAAAGGTGGGGCGCCTGTCGCACACCGCGTTTGCGAATCTCCCAAACCTGATTCTGCTTCTGCCGGAGTAAGCCTATATGCTTACCTCAATCATTGACGTCATCGATTTTTTGTTAAACTAGCCATGGGAACTCTACGAACGGGAATCGTTGGGTGCCCGTGCTACCCACTTCCCGAAGTTGCGCACTAGTGGATCTGCATATAGCCCAACATTCAGAAGGGCAGCAATGGCCACACAAGAAGTTATTTCGTGTAGTATACAGGTAGATGACGTTGTTAAAAAAGCCGGCAGATCCCACGCACTGTGGGAATCGATGTAATGCGAAGCAGCCAGGAAGGAGCAAATCATGCTTTACATAATTTGCATGTCATGTTTTACATGTTACGACGTGTCATTTGTGTTCGTCATACAGTCACGTCACGATATACCAATTTTGGTGTATGTCAAGCTAGCGAACTGGACGCAAAACGCACCATGAGCGTGGCATGTAAATGGCATTGTAGATGACATGCATGCCAAGATTTTCATGTTACCACCTGCCACTTATGTTCTTTATACAGTCATGTCACTCAATACCAAATTTCGTGTATCTCAAGCTAACGAAACGGCCGCGAGCGCGCCATGAGCGTGGAATGCAAGTCATGTCGCTCATGAAGCCATGATTTCCATATTACCACTTGTCATTTATGTTCGTCATACAGTCATGTCACTCAATACCAAATTTGGTGTATCTCAAGCTAACGAAACGGCCGCGAGCGCGCCATGAGCGTGGCATGTAAATCATACTTTTCATGACAAGTTAGTCATGATTTTCATGATATGACCAGCCATTTATGTTCGTCATACAGTCATGTCACTCAGTACCAAATTTGGTGTATATCAAGCTAACGAAACGGCCGCGCGCGCCATGAGCGTGGAATGCAAGTCATGTCGATCATGAAGTCATGATTTCCATATTACCACTTGTCATTTATGTTCGTCACACAGTCATGTCACTCAATACCAAATTTGGTGTATCTCAAGCTAACGAAACGGCCGCGAGCGCGCCATGAGCGTGGAATGCAAGTCATGTCGTACATGACAAGTCATGATTTCCATATTACGACTTGTCATTTATGTTCGTCATACAGTCATGTCACTGAATACCAAATTTGGTGTATATCAAGCTAACGAAACGGCCGCGAGCGCGCTATGAGCGTGGAATGCAAGTCATGTCGCTCATGAAGTCATGATTTTCATATTACCACTTGTCATTTATGTTCGTCATACAGTAATGTCACTGAATCCCAAATTTGGTGTATATCAAGCTAACGAAACGGCCGCGAGCGCGCCATGAACGTGGCATGTAAATCATTATTTTCATGACAAGTTAGTCATGATTTTCATGATATGACCAGCTATTTATGTTCGTCATACAGTCATGTTATGTCATAAAAAATTTGGTAGAAATCCCATTAACGATACGGCCAGGAGAGCACAAAGTCGTAGGCGGCTAGATAGATAGATAGATAGATAGATAGATAGATAGATAGATAGATAGATAGATAGATAGATAGATAGATAGATAGATAGATAGATAGATAGATAGATACGCTCAAACTCGCCGAAGTTCGCTAAGAAATGCTTCGCATTTAATAGTGTCTGTTGAGATACAGCCCTGTTTTCTATGAAGAAGTCAACATGTGCACCTCGCATATCACACGAGAGGAGGGGGGTAGCTACGATGAGAGACGTTATACCTGTGGAGAGGGGAGCCTCTGAAGGCCGTTGCCACTGCAAATCCGGAGGTGGAGGGGGGGGGGGGGGGTGGGAGGAAGGGAGGATGAGGCGATGAAACGAAGGAAGGTTATAATGATATTGGCGTGTTGGTGCCCCCTTGACCCAGGACAAATGTGCTGCAATCTTCTTCTCTCCACCCACCTTTAACCATAGGTCGGCACTTCAAGGGAGTACTCACTCAAACTCACTCACCACAATTTTTTCAGCCTTCGCACTCACTCACGTTCACACTCACGTCCCCTCACACTCATGAGTACTCACTCACGTTCACACTCACCTCCACTCACACTCATGAGTACTCACTCACGTTCACACTCACGTCCACTCACACTCATGAGTACTCACTCATACTCAACTCACCGCGTTCAAATGAGTGTGAGTGAGTGTGAGTTGAGTGCACTCATGAGTGAGTGTGCCGAGCTCCATAGGTCGGCACTTCAAGGGAGTACTCACTCAAACTCACTCACCACAATTTTTTCAGCCTTCGCACTCACTCACGTTCACACTCACGTCCACTCACACGCATGGGTACTCACTCATACTCACCTCACCACGTTCAAATGAGTGTGAGTGAGTGTGAGTTGAGTGCACTCATGAGTGAGTGTGCCGAGCTATGCCTTTAAGGACCGCTTCTGAAAAGTTATTATCGGTGACGCTGTGGTGAAGATAATGTGACAGAGGAAGCTGTGTTTTCTACCGAGTCTATATGGCTGATCAGGAGCTCATTTGAATGAAAGAGCTCAGGTACCTGAAAATTTATCCATTTCCCGTCCCGTTTTCACATCTTTCTGAAGCGATGAAGAGGCCGACTTACCATCCACGGTAGCAAAATACCGCCGAGTACATAGCCGATGCCACATCTCCAGGCCGAAGGAAGAGATCCTGAAGGCTGGGAACCCAACATGTGATTACCTGTTATCGCAGAAAAGCAAGCGAATCGCACGTAATCATGCACATCTGCACATATAATGAAGGAAAAGTTGAGAATTTTTGAAGGTAGAAAACTTGCCACGAAATAAGTATATTGCTCCTGTGATGATCACAGCGTAGAGAAATAAGCACTTCAGGCCAGAAAAAAAATCCAGCAGTCTTGTGGACATCTTCACGGAGAAGCAGTTGACAGCTGTTGTCAAAGCTGTGGGAAAATGTATGAGACAGTGAGTGGATGACCACTTATAAAATATGCTCTTCTGTAGCGTGCCCTCACATTCTGCATCATTTATTGAAGTTTCCTTATAAAATTAAAAATGATATCAGCAGAAGCTAGAAATAAAATTGTCACCTTCCTTCCTTAATGAGTATGCACGATCAGCCATTACAAATATACATAGGACGGAAGATGTATGCTTTCAAGAGCAACTGCTTCATCGGTAAAATAACTGGTAAGACATTGATTTTCGAAAATGTCTGAACATATGGCTGCGCGCCTTCACTTAAAAAAAGTTTTTTGATACGTCACACCTCCGATGAAACCGCGGTTTTATGCACACTATGGTAGCGGTGGCGTGTGCTGAGCGCACCTCAAGTTTGGAACTGAATACAGCCAAAATTGCAGACGTTTGCCTATAACGCCGTGAAAAACTTCACGGCCTTAAGATTTCGTGAGTTTACACAGAAATGCGGTACGCGCATTCCCGCCGCATGTACCAGTGTTGCACATTCACGCCATGAAAGGTACAGAGTCATCCAGTCTTAAAGGGACACTAAAAAGAAAAATGATTTATCGCGTATTAGTGAAGTGCAATTTCACAGTCCCGAAAACACCACTCTTACCGCGAGACGACGCTTGCTGAGCGAGAGAACGCTCGAAACGAAAATGCGGGTGGAGACGCCACCATGAGATTCCCGCACCAAACACCGTGACGTCATAGATTTTGAGGGCATCTACAGGGTCCTACGTAGTTTATAGTCGGTAAAAATGAAGTACATTGTCATCTACGGGTGCCATAGGCCTAACATACGAAGTTTCAGGAAATGCCATGGTATCCATGTCGCGAAAATACGAAAAATACATTTTGAAATCCGTGACGTCACACGGGGAGATTTCGGCGCGAAATTTAAAAATGAAACTTCATTATCGATTTTCTCCGCTAATAAGGAACTTATGATGGTCGAACTTGTGACATTGGAGTTCTCAGAGTACAGTTTATTAGTTTAAACCAAATCATTGTTTCACTTTAGTGTCTTAAGGGTGAACACGGCACAGAGTGACGGCGTGGCCGTGATCCATCGAGAGCGAGTGCCTCCGGTGCGGCCGCGCGTAGAACCGAATCAGTGTTTTACATTTTCCAGGGCTGCCCCCTGCAATTTCGGCAGAGTTTTGGTCTGGGCCGGGACAACTGGTATTGCCAGAACGATAGTCTCTGAGATCAAGAGGCGTTTCGCGACTTTCCGCAAGGGGAACGGGCGCATGCGCCGTGGCATCGTTAGTTAGAAAGGTTTATTGGCTCAGGTGCACCGGATGTCCATACGATGTGCTTCGCGTCGTCCTCTACAACGCGGACTCCGCCACACTTGCTCAGCTGTGAAGTACTTCCAGAGCGGCGCGTCCCTGCGCGTCTGCGCCGATTCGCTGTCGGACAAGAGCGCATTAGCTCTTCGCGGAGCGCGGCCATGCTGAGACTGCACTAAAGGCTCCGACAGAGTGCGGCAGGTAAAAGGTATGTGGAGATGCCCGGCTAGGCTTGGCTGCAAACTCGATGAAGCACTGTGGGCACACTATCAACGCTATTGCCAATTTCCTTCGTATTGCGGGTCTGTCCCAGAAGATCGACGCAAGAGTTTAATTAATTACTTCTAGAACGTATGGTATCGATGCACAAAATCAGTGCACCCTAATTTTGTTGGCAGGGAACAGCGTTCCGGCTACAAACGATGCCCCGACTTCAGAGAACGCTAACGTACTGATGAAGAGACAGGCTACAAAGACTTCCACTTCGTAAGGAGGAGCGCAGTTTGGGTACGGCAGACTAAGCACGCAGGCCGAGAAGGTCAGTCCCTGTATAGTAATGTACGCAGGATCCACGAAGAAGGACGTCCAGGCAAACAGGAAGGCCGGCACATCACCGAACCTTCCGTACGGCCTGCCCGCGGCGAGGAAAATTGCGTAGTCGCCGCCAGAGGCCGGTAGTAGCGCACCCAGTTCGGCAGTGCAAAGACCACCTGCGGAGAATACAGGAGGTGATATTGAGCCACTACTTCACGAGTTTTCATTTCTGTGATGTTATTTTTTATCGAGGAGGTTATATTTAGGTTTTGCATTGCTTTAGGCTATGCCTATAACGCTGACTATTGGTGGAACTTCTTTTTGTTTGTATAGGTTGCCCTAAGGCATCTTAGATTATGAAGTTAGAGATCCATAAGTATACTTTATTCGTGCAGAAACTCTAGCAGTGAACGAGGATATGCCGGAGATGCTGAATGTTCTAGCTGCGCTGTTTGCAAGGTCTTTATGTTGGAAACTCATGAATATGTAGCACGCCCATATGAACTGAAGAAATAATAAATATTATTTTTGTGGAATACGAGGCTCTGTAGTCCCTCAACTTTGAAAGAGTAGCGGAACAGCTCAAGAAAAAATTTGTAGTAAATTTTCATGGAGGCCATTGTGACATGGACGATACTTTTGTCAATCGTAGTCGTTTTGTATCTACGCGGCTGGGATTAATAAATTTGGTTTCGCTACTCTGTCGGCAGAATGTGGCCAGCACCAGCACACAATAGTCGGCACCAGTCCTTATTTAGTTAACGCTAGCCAACCGTGCGCAACGTTAGCCCACAGTACTCAGCTCTAGGCAGCATTAGCCATGTCGGCATTAACCATATATGGCACAGCATTCTCACGAGAGGTTTCTGGTAATTTTATGCGTAAGTACATTTATTAATACACAGCATGCAGCGCGTTGAATACGGTTGCATCTAATAGTATTTACGTCAAGATTTACATTAAAAGAAGTGTTTCCCCCCACTGACAAAGAAGGATCCCACGCGGCGCTGTCGTTCTTTGTCCGTTTTATGTCGTATGAAGAACAAATGCAACATTATCATCGGAATTAAGACTCCTCCGAATCTGTTTTCAACTCTCTGCTCACATCTTGACTTTGCAGTTCAGCCTGTTTAGATATGTTGATATTCATACTGCCACTTGGGCCATATTTAAGAGGACACGACAGGGACGTCTGCAAACACTGCCTCCTGGTTGTATGCGCCATGATTTGTGCATTGACAGTACGAAAGTGGGATGATGACTGTCCTTCTAAGCTTGTCACATTAACACATTTTTATTATGTTTTTAACTGTTATTTAACTGTTTACAATAAGTGTTTGTATAAGCTTACTTCTACACCATTGCAGAGGTACTAGCACGGGAAGTATTGGGCGGTTGCGTCCTCCGGCCAGTGCGAGCTTTTTTTCGCCTATCTTGAAAAATTCGTTTGTTTATCACTTACCGACGAATGCGTTCAATCCACCAATAGTCCACATGAGCAGATCAATGCCTACAGTCTTTGAATTCTTGAAAACGCTTCCTGGAGTTATGAATATACCCGTACCTAAAACGACGGAGTAAACAGGTGCTTTTAGAAAACATAATTTCTTTAAATGAAGCTGCTCATTCGGGCAAACATCATGCAATAATCTACGAAATAAAATATTCAAATACGGCTTGCGTAAATGATTAGAAAAAGTTTGTTGTTATACATACATACATACATACATACATGCACACACACACACACACACACACACACACACACATATATATATATATATATATATATATATATATATATATATATATATATATATATATATATATATATATATATATATATATATATATACACGAATAGTTTTTTCCATTAGAGCGAAATTCCGAAATCGGACGTAGGCTAAATTTCACGGGAACCTAATGCCGGTTTATGGGTTTTTATCTCTCCAGACATCTGTATTGAAGACGGCACAATGCCTGATTTTAATTTGGACTCACAAAAGCAATTCCGAATCAACAGCGAGGCCAGTCCTGTACCTATTTGTATCAAAATGAGCCAGATCCATTAAAAAGACCATGACACCAAATTTTTTATTATAATCTGTGTGTTTAATCCTGGTGGATTGACAAGTAGGCTGGCGAAATTTTAGGGAATTTGGTGGAGCACTTAATTTATAATTGAATGTATTTACAAACACACTAGTGGCCTGAGAGTCGGGCCACACTAGCGCACTCGCGAGTGGTGACCAAACATGGAGCTGGCATGCGAGCGTCTGAAGAACGATGTTGTTCCGTGGTCAGCTGTCCATTAAATCTAGCTAATAAAGGTGTTTTCAGGTTGGCACTAGAATATCACGATGTGCAGCGGCTGAAACTTTGGCAGAAGACGACGGCTATGCTCCTTCTTGCCCATGACGTCACACACGCCATGCCAAAATGGACGGTCGATGGCGGTGGGCGGAGTTGTACGGCCGGTGACTTCTAGGGCTTGTTTTGCACCTAAATATTCCTTTACGGCCGACTTTTCATATCTGTAGAGACATAATAGACCCTCTAGTTTAAGTTTTCGCTGAAAACAGCAAATTTTAGGGTGACCGCGTCATGGCCCCTTTAAGTCAGCGCTGCTTCAACACCTCGTGATGAAAACAACCAACATAGCCGCATATAATGTGCTTCATTTGTGACCTAGTTGCTTTGCCATAATGCTTACGCTCCCCGATTGCTTTTCTTGGGCCAGTTGGTACTTACTGATATTGTAGCACAAGGCTCGCTCACCAACAATAAGACACAGACTTTACTGCCCCCATGTACCTCTCACTGTTTCTTTTAAATGCGAAGCATTTCTTAGTGAAGTTCGGCGACTTTGAGCGTATCTATCTAGCCGCCTACGACTTTGTGCTCTCCTGGCCGTATCGTTAATGGGATTCATACCAAAATTGGTATAAAATAACATGACTGTATGACAAACCAAGAGTGACTGGTCATATCATGAAAATCATGACGAACTTGTCATGAGAACTATGATATACACGCCATGGCCATAGTGCTCCTGAGGCCGTTTTATTAAATTGATATATCCAAAAATTCGTACGATGAGACATTTCTGCATGACCAACATAAATGACAGGTGGTAATATGAAAATCATGATGTGCATGTCATGTACAACATGATTTACATGCCACGCTCATGGTGCGCTGACGGCCGTTTCGCTAGCTTGATATACACCAAAATTTGGTATTGCGTGACGTGACTGTATGACGAACATAAATGCCAAGTGGTAATATGGAAATCATGACATGTCATGTGCAACATGACTTGCATGCCACGCTCATGACACTCTCGTGGCCGTTTCGCTAGTTTGATATACACCGAGTTTGGTATTGAGGGATGTGACTGTATGACGAGCATAAATGACAGGTGGGAATATGAAAATCATGACCTGCATGTCATATACAACATGATTTACATGCCCCGCTCATGGCGCGCTGACCGCCGTTTCGCTAGCTTGATATACACCAGATTTGGTATTGCATGACGAGACTGTATGACGGATATCTTATTTATTTTTTATTTAACAATACTGTAAGCCTTTGTACAGGCCCATACAGGAAGTATGGGCCTGTACGGAAGTATGGGCCTGTTATATAAATGACAAGTGGTAATATGGAAATCATGACGTCATGTGCAACATGACTTGTATGCCACGCTCATGACACTCTCGTGGCCGTTTTGCTAGCTTGATATACAACAAACTTCGTATTGAGGGACGTGGCTGTATGACGAGCATAAATGACAAGTGGTAACATGGAAACCATGACATGTCATGTGCAACATGACTTGCATGCCACGCTCATGACACTCTTGTGGCCGTTTCGCCAGTTTGATATACACCAAAGTTTAAGGTGAAAGCCTTTAATATATCATGCTCACGTCCGCCCGTCCTTCCGTCTGCCCGTCCCTTCAGCCGTGCCCTGGTACAATGCCAGGTGGGCGCCGGGGCGCGCAAACGGACGCCGGTCGCGTTGGACTCTACAGCGCTCGCGCTTTGCTTGCGTAGCGTCGCTGTGCCCAGCGTCTCTAATCATGCAAGGAGGGAGACGCGCGCATCACGTTCCATTCTGACCGACCCCGTCTCAGTGGGCATAGGCATTCGAGAAACCCACTTTCGAATTGACAAAGCGTCCGTCAATTCAAACGATGGAACGCGCATGGCGTCTGCACGATACGCAGAGCGCGAGAATACGAACGCATGCGAAATGGAGGCAGATTGGTCTCGCGTATCGCTGCGATTCGAGGTAAAAAATTAAGCGAACATAAGTGGCAGGTGGTAGCATGAAAATCTTGGCATGCATGTCATCTACAATGCCATTTCCATGCCACGGTCATGGTGCGCTTGCATCCAGTTCTCTAGCTTGATATACACCAAAATTTGCATTGCATGACGTGACTGTATGACGAACACAAATGACAGGTCCTAACATGTAAATAATGACATGCATATTATGTGCAGTATGATTTGCTCCTTGCTGGCTGCTTCGCATCACATCGATTCCCACAGTGCGTGGGATCTGCCGGTTTTTTTAGTTTATAGGTCTAGTCATGGCCATCACACCTGTGAAACAAAGCATGGCACCTACACAAGCACGAGAATGATGGTAATTTCGTATCAAAGTATGGCTATATCGTTCATTCGCTGCCATTTAGACTTCTTTCGCGCAGCCCAATCCAGCAGAGATGAAGTGTTCCATTGCATATTAGCCTTATCTAGAAGTGTGTTTCGTTGGGCTAGTTGGTTGTACATCGTAAAAGGTAAAAACAGCGCAAAATAGACGAGACGAACGAAGAAGCACTCGTCCTCTGTGCTTCTTCGTTCGTCTCGTCTATTTAGCGCTGTTTTTACCTTTTACGAGCCTTAGCTAAATTTTTGTTGGTTGCTTTGAACTGCGATACATGTTTAAGGCATTTTGATGACATGAGCATACTGGCAAAATATTGCTGGAACAATCTAGAACGGATGTCCCGTAGCAGAACACACACACACGCGCGCACACACGCACACACACACACACACACACACACATATTCTACACACTTGTAGCAGTGATCTGATTCCGTTAACGATGTTTGGTAGCGTATAGTCTGAGATAACCGTATTATTCATGTTTTCCGATAGCGTAGAAAAGAGGCGTAGTTTGTTTGATGTGCAATAATACACTGCCCCTCCATTTCCCGTGAAAGACCAATATATCCCGCGAGTCTTCATGGTTCCATCAAGAAATAAAGAAAGTAAGCTAGTGCGTCAGTTGGTAGTAGTACGTTTTCATCTAGACAAGAATATTGGAATAGTGCCAAAAACAAAAACCTAGATAAATGTAACGTCCTGAGCCAATCACATGAGGATAAAGGACAGAGCTGGTAAGCGGGTACATGTTGTTCACCTATGGTCGCACTCAGAAGAAAGGTAATGCTGCTGAACAATCCCACGTCCCTCCTAAGGGCAAGTCTTCGCTGCTGGTCTCGATCAGCTCCTGAAGGAATGCTGCAACTCCTGTCCTCTTCTCTTTCGGTGACCATTTCCTGGTAGCTAGGCGCGCGGCGGTGGGCCTGCTTGGGATTCCTTGGTTCATCGTAAGTTCGTACAGTCTTATACATTGTGCCTGCAAAATTATTCCGAGCAGGAAAACAATGTATCAGCGAGTAATACGAAAATTGCACTCTTCAGCTACACATGAGTTTTGCCTTCGAGATAGATAGATAGATAGATAGATAGATAGATAGATAGATAGATAGATAGATAGATAGATAGATAGATAGATAGATAGATAGAGATAGATAGAGATAGATAGATAGATAGATAGATAGATAGATAGATAGATAGATAGATAGATAGAGTCAGTACAATTATAAACCCTAGTCACGCTATTCCAATCAAGCTCAGTATCTGGTGTTCGTGGGTGACGAGTGCATTTGTGTGGACTTGCTGTTTACCAGATAGAGTTTGGTTAAGGTCTAGGAGGAAAATCTTTTGACCGCACCGTATATTGTCACCAAGCAGTTGACACGACAACATTGGTAAGCGGTGTAGGGGAGGATAAGGAAGGGAAATATGACAATAATATATATCATAGTTATACATTTGCCCAAGTTCTGGATGTGAACATTTCAAGCCATGCACGCATATGCAATGTTTCCAAAGGTTATGCACGCAGCATTTTCATCGCAGGGAATACGGGCGGTACATAGAAGGAGGATAATTTTTCCCTTACTCTGTCGGGTAACTCGGCATGACATATCTAGTGCTAACACCATCAGGTGACTTGACGGTGGCTTTTCCCATTACGGACATCTATCCTGTGTTCGAACTCTGCTTCTGTAGCGAGATCCCGACGAGACTTGGGTGGTTGTTGCGGCGGGGGGGGGGGGGGGGGGGGATTGTTTTATAGCTCGGAATTTTCTCGTACATTGATTTGTGTCCGCCATTAACGGTTAGTTAAGTTTATTGCTTCGAGACTAACTGGCGCGGGGACAATGCCTGTAACATATGCTGTTGAGGTTTGGGCATAATCTGGTGTTTAGTTGTTGCCCAACGTAAACAGTCAGAGAACTGTAGCGTAAGCGACGTGCCCGACATTGCGAACGCACAACCGTGGACACGCTGAATGAGTCTGCCTGTTACCGGCCGGCTTTGGAGGCGCCTTATTTGAGCTCCCTCCGCTTTTAATAATTAAATTTATATGAGCAGAAGCTGGTTGCAAGTGATGGTCGACTACTCTACTTCTCCTGCATAATAGTTAGCATCGCAAATGAGCATACAATCACAAAACTATACAAATAGGCACATGAACGAACAATCACGCACTCAGTTCCAGTGCTTCAGCACAAGAAAGAGTCCACTCAAATGAAAAGTTCACAAAACCTAAATGTTCACACAAAGAAAAAAATGGTCGCACATAGCACAAATGTTCGCTAAAAAGCTGAAGCAGCCGATAATTAGCTGCGACTGATTTGTTTTGACAAACAAATGCTTTTATGTGCTGCATGCGAGATAGTTGTCGTAGGAGCCGCATCAACTCGCGGTGTCCCACTTAATCTGCGTGCGGCAAAGCGAGCCAGCAGCGCTTACCGGTCGGATGTACGTACTTGTTCGCCATATCCGTGGCCTACAGATGAAAATTGTGCATGGAAACACGTACATCTACTCGGTATCCATGGTTTCCTTTACCCCTGCAGCATAGGCCTGTACAGCAGCATTCGCGCGTTGTATAGCCCAATAAAACCCACCTTCAACGTCCATGGCGCTCCGACTACAGTCTGGCTACGTTTCCCGCTGTAGTGTGCCACACATTGTACGCGTCCCATGATTGTTTTTGTAACAGCTGCGCTTTGCAATGATGTGCAGCTGTTGATGCCTTTTAGAGTTGATGTGGGGATACATCCTGCAATTACAGATAAAAAATTGCGATGCATTACTCGGCTGAGCGGAAGGCACAGTTGACCGCGTCTATCTATCTATCTATCTATCTATCTATCTATCTATCTATCTATCTATCTATCTATCTATCTATCTATCTATCTATCTATCTATCTATCTATCTATCTATCTATCTATCTATCTATCTATCTATCTATCTATCTATCTATCTATCTATCTATCTATCTATCTATCTATCTATCTATCTATCTATCTATCTATCTATAGATTGTTTATCGCCCTCTTTGTCATCTTCGGTATCGCCGTATTGTACTTGCGGCAATTTCAGGTTTCTGCATGATACCGTAATTTCAAGCTGTTATATTAGTCACATGTACATTATTTTCATTAGACAAAATGACCTTCACGACCAGTGGCGTAGCCAGGGGGGGGGGGGGGGTTGGGGGGGGTTCAAACCCCCCCCGAAAATTTTTAGTTTTGCTTGCGTACACAAAAACAAACGCACGCACGAACATACATAAAGTATGGTTGAACCCCCCCCCCCCCCCCCCGAAAAAAATTTCTGGCTACGCTACTGTTCACGACTGTCTAGTTCTAAAGGGTAGTGCGCTGAGTTGAAGTGTATCTCCACAAACACTTCTCCAGAAACACCTGCAAGCCGGAGCTTCATCCGAAGTAAGAGTTTATAGTAGACAGTTCATGTTGCAAACGGGGTCTGCGCTGAAGCTGCGCTAAACCACTGCAAACGTGCTCTGCACCTGTCGCCAAGTCTGAAAGACATTCACGAAAGCCAGACATACACACACAGTGAGCTTGAAAACAGTGGTCGCAATGGGTACATGATAATGTCTCGGGAGGTCGGACATCGAGTGACGATTGAAGGAGGAGACTAGCGACGCTCGCCGCTTCCACGTCGTTGACCAGTCACATGTTGGCTGCTATCAAGAAGTGGGCCGAGCCGGCGAGGGCAAAGGCCCACTTCTGTGTCAGTATGGCTTTGAGTCAGTATGGCTAACACCGACTTGGAACTGTCGACATGCGCGTCTTTCATAACACGTGCTAGATGACCCCGACACCTTATACAAGTGCTAGATGACCTTGTCTTCGAGAAGTAGCAAGCACCTAGGCGCAGATCATAACGAACATGGTCAGCGCAGGCTCACGGGCATGACGTTGGCCATTCCGGGCGCCTCCACGTGGCACATGCATGTTGTGGGTCCAGCTGGAACGGTTGGCCGTGAGGAGCATTGGCAGCAGGATTCGGCGATCGAACGGTCGGTGTTGCGACCGCTACGCAGTTCGTTGAAAGCGAGGGAATCGTCAACCTTCAGCAATAGTACTGGTAACAATATGTGAACCAGAAAAGCAAGGTTCCAAGTTTACTATGATTACTTCGAGCGACGAAAGAGGCCACCGGCAGTAGCGGACACGAATGCCTAACTGTGTAGTAGAATTAAAGGAACAGAAAAATATTTTACGTATTGTTAGTATTATCGAGCGCTTCTACTGCCATGATGCTAGCGTTTTGAAGCATGAACAAAATCGAAATTCTCTCTGCGCCTTCTTTTTGATGGCAGGATATCACCTTGCGATGCTTCATGAAGATGATGGGCCCTTCGGTACAGCACGGCCGGTGCTGTCGGGAAAGATTCGCCACTGGACCCTTGATCTAAGACGTAAGCAACATAGCCGCATCGTTAATTAACCACAAATATTTACTAATTCCTTTATTAGCTGTATCAATGATAATTTCGTTCACCGAGACGCGCGTTATGAGTCAGGTCTTGTAGTGTTAGTGTGATGCGTTTTGGTAGTAAATGCATATTTATTAATCCGTTTGGATCTCTTTTCTTTTGCTATATATTTTTATGTCTCCTATCCGATTTCAAAACTGAAGCAGTTCAGCAAATAATTCCTTGTCGGGTGAAGAAAAAAACTATCATAATCATGAACGAGTACGTGCCATAGAAATCGGGTAAGTCTTGCAACTCACCACTGGTCCACTAAAAATGAAGAATACAACAGCTGGCCCAGGAAATGGCTGTGAAGAGACGGATGTGAGCCCAACACCCCTGATCACGTACAACTAGAGAATTCTAAAGAACGGGAAAGACAACGGCGGCTGCGAGAACACCCCGAAGCGATGGAAGGCCTACACCAAAGATGAGGTGCCCGTAGATCTGCGAGATGTGTGAACGCTTGGTTTCAGCGCGAGTTCCTCTCTCTGCAGTTTGCACATCCTTGTCATGTCCGTGACTGTCTGTGGTTTAACTCGAACCTCTCTTCGCTGAGAATTAACGTAGAAGCAACCTTGCATCACATTGCTAAAGCCTAGCAACGACTTGTAAGAAACTTGGGAAACCGGCATCAGCTAGCTAAGGCCAGGAAACAACCTAGAACGAACCATAGTAGTCTTCAGAATCGTCCAGTTTCACTTATTGAAGCCCTGCGCTCCTGAGTGCGGGCTTTGCCAATGTCTTTTTTTTTTTCTTTGCGGTCAAACGCGCTATTTATATTCACGTTTGCGCAAACGCATCATACCCCCGCTTCAGCCTACCGCCAGATGATGTGTACAGTTCGGAGAACGTAATACATTTCGTGCAGTCTTAGCCACGTGTGCCTTACGCGGCCTTGTCCCCTATAAGGAAGGGCCATGGCGAACTTCTTAGAATGGTTAACTCAAAGAAGACCACTTAAAATGTTTTACTGTGAGACCACTATATCAAGGGTAAATTTAACTTCACTCTTCAAAAAAGGCCGGTGGCCGGCCGGAACTTTGAAAGTCATCTTATAAATGTGGAGATTTCTTTGTGTGACTTGTTACTTAGGTCTTGTATATCGTTCTAAGACATGGTCGCCGTGAAAGAGCAAACGGGCATGTCTTTTCGTATAATACACCTGCATAGAGGTGTATTATAGAAGACCCTCTCTAACAGGAACAATAGAGGAAAGGTTTATTCGATGTTTAAACCGGACACAGATCTTTCTCAACAAAAAGACAGATCGCTGGTCGAAAACTCGAATAAACTTTTCCTCTCTTGCTGCTCTCACCGGGAGTGTTCTATTCGTTTCAATTTCCGGTCGAAACGTCGAATGAACTGTCTTCTTTGTTTTTGCACGTGTACCTGCACTTGTATTTACATCCGACAATTTAAAAAAGGTTGCCAATATCATTAAAGTATATGAACGTCATCATTGGCGAGTATATTTCATGCAGATCCAAACATATTGGCTTACGACTTCCTCCCAAGGGAAGCATTCTGCCAACTTTAGCTTCGGCTCTAAATATACTTACCCACTCACGACACTGCTGTCCACGTGGCGATGTGCGTTACTTAAAACACTCAGTTGAAATGGATTCGGAATGTTATAAGCCACTACTATGGAATTAATGCACAAATTATATGATAGGCAGTTTATGAGAACGGCATTCAGGGTATCGACAGAACGCAATTGTAGGTCTATATGTAAACATAAAAATAATGAGGGAAGCTCACACGAAGTCTCATCACACACGTGCACTACTTCCATTAACGCACTAGTCTCCTCATGTGTTTCCACTTCTTTAGAGCAAGGGAGCCGAATTGAAGCACTTTTGCAGAAACACGGCGAGCCTCTTGTATCCACAAGCCGGAACTTCATTTTCACAAAAATGAAGTAGTACACAAGTCCCGTTGCAAACGCGATCGCCACCAACGCGTACTGGTACGCGTACTGCCGAACCTGAACGAGTGTCACGGCGGCCAGAACTAGGCACACGACGAGTCTCAACACAGCGACGACGGTAGGCACTCGGTAAGGTCTCGGGGCGTCGGGCCATGGAGCGACGCAGGAGGAACAAGCTCGCAACGCTCATCGCATCGAGGACGTTGGCAAGCAAGGTGCTCACTTCGAATCAGGAAGTGTACCGATCCGGTGAGGGTGAAGGCCAGGGACAACAGGCAGCGGACCACCACGGCGAGCAGAGGCACGGAACTGCCGACGTGTACGTAGGACATGACACGAGCCAGGTGACCCTGCCTGCTGGCCGCGAAGACGATTCTCGACGAGGCGAGAACCTCGACGCACGTCGTCCCGACCACGGTCACTGGCGATGATCCAGGGGCATGACGGTGGCCATACCCTGGCCCCACGTGGTGCGTACGAACGTGATGGCTACCACGTCGGTGTTCGTTATGGTGTCGGTGTCCAGGACGACAAAGAAGGCGAGGTTGGTGAGTAGATATGTTACCACGGTGATGGCGGTGCTGACGGCTATGGCGATGGGGATGTTCCGGCCGGGGCTCTTGATTTCTTCGGCGATGCAGTTGATGGCATTCCTGGGCAAGGGAAGCAGTACGTGTAACTAAAGGCGCGCGCAGGGTTTTCCCGTTGGACGTATTCGAAACGAAACTAGATGTCATGCTTCGCTATGGATGCAAAAAGTAAAATGAAGTGATGACGTATTTCCCACAACTGCCTGCCTTTAGTGCCGGCATAGCCAGGGTCGAAAAGGGCAAGTAAACAGCTGTTGGAAAGCAACATCAGTAGTTTTCGGCAGCCATTATCGCCAATACCTACATGGACATAACTTTGACCTTCAAACAATTACGAGAAAGGTTCATCTGAGTAAACTCATGGGGCAGACTTGGCGTCCCCCTCAGATAATGAATGGAGGAAGGGGTGCTGCTGGACCCCATATTCCTCCGGTGCGCACGCCTGTGCATATCAAACTGAAGGAATTCGGGGCCTAAGTGAAACTGCCTGCTGACGGGACACAAACAGCAATAAATTCAACAGGGAGCCTTAATCTCTCCTCCCTCTCGACTAATTTGGGAATCCGGAGACGCGGTCAGGGGTACCTTTTTTTTATTAACCTTCAGGTTCCGTTATTCCCATGGAAACCGAGGCCGCAATATTGGCGCCATCCGTGTGATTGCAGTACAAAGACACATTAGCATTGAACAAAGCAGTATGGTTCGGCAGATCGCACGTACCATGGGAATCAATGCTATGCGAAGCATGTGTCAAGTTTGCTTCGTGGCACTTTAAAAAAAAATTGGGGGACCCTTAAGCTTCGCCTTTAAGAGTTGAACGCGATAGCGATATCCCACCCCTACTGCGTACTTCAATCACTTATTGCGTACTATGTAATGGGTAGTATGCTTTAAAGCAGGAGAAATTATGCGCGGAAAATGTGGGAAATGTTTTCGAACTTGCTATGCACCCACTACGTGGTGTTAAGGGAATACGCGCAGTAAGGTGTGTGCCGTTTGTAATGGGTGGCTGGCTTTAAACTATGGAATCTTTATGACAGCCACATATTCTGACGCCCGATGGCAATGTACGCTTGTACCACGCAATATTCCTGGGATATTACATGTTATAGTGCGACGCCTATATAAAAGATGCTTGCGTTTGCGAAGCATGAAAGTTATTTTCAGTGCATTTCCAAGCAGAGGGAGTTATTTTCGCATGTATTTCCAAGCAGAGGCATGGCTGTGTGGTAGAACACCTGCTTGCCACGCAGACAATCCGGGTTCGATCCTCACTCGGACCCGGACATTTTTATTATTTATTTTATTTGCATCTTTCTCGATTTTTCGGTCACGGACAAGATGATAATTTTTCGGTCACGGACAAGATGATAACTTTTCGCTCACAACCAACGACGCCGACGCCGACGCCGACGCCGGAATTTCTGCGAAACGAGCTCTTTAACGCTATCGCGTTAATAGCATAACGTTACGAGGTGGATGGATGTATTACTCAGTAAACCTATGTAAAAATTTTGTACGTGTTACGTATCCAGAAAACATGGAAATGTGAGAACTGGTTGTTCATGGCTGCGTAACGACGCCGCCATCAACGTGCGCACTACCGGCACCAGCAATGGTACGCTGAAATGCTAGCCTTTTATTAATCCCAGATGTTATTACTCCAAGCGTAATGCTGAAGCGTGTACAGAGTTTTCTTGGCTTTGAAGGAAAGTGTTCAATTTTCTTTCAATTAAGAATTTTATTTACCAGACAAAACTAGGAAGGTCGCCAAGGCTAAAAGCCGTGAGAACGGCTTGACAAAGGCCCTGGTGAACCTGTACATACACATGGCAGTAGTGCGGAAATAATTCAAGGTACATAACACGCAAGTACAAAAGGGAAAACATGAACAATACATACTAATTCAAAAACAATTTCCCAGCTGATTATTTTAAAATGCATATTATAAATGGGTAATAAAAAAGGGTTTCCAGAAATCAATGTACACCGTGCGTAGACCATCTTATACATTGACATCTATACATTTATGTGAACACGCATACATGCGTATCTCTAATATAACGCAAGATAACAAGATGTAACATGATACAATGTATTTACACTTGACTAAACTATGAAAATATGAAAGACTATAAAAATTGCTTGTGGCACATGTGCCTATGACGCCCCAGAGCAGAAATTTGAGTGTAAGTGTTTCTTGTTGCAGGTGATCGTACTTTCGTGCGTGTTAACTGTTGTGGAAACGTAGGCAATGACTTGGTATCTATACGTTGCGCGAAAACGCGGTATGAACCAAATGTCTGTATTTCTTGTGGGAACTGTAATGACACGACGCTCTAGGCATGACAGTGATCTAATGAAGCTGCAGAGCTCCCTATTAACGCGAGAGCGCTAAATAGCTGATTTCGCAGAAATTCCGGCGTCGGTGTCAGCGTCGGCGTCGTTGGTTGTGAGCGAAAAATCATCATCCTTTCCATGACCAAAAAATCGAGAAAGATGGAAATAAAATAAATAATAAAAAATTTCCGGGAGGATCGAACCCTGGCCGTATGCGTGGCAAGCAGGTGTTCTACCACACAACGACGCGTCTGCTTGAGAGTACAGCAAAAAAAAAAAAAAAGAAAAACTTCCTGTGCTTGTAAATGCAAAGCTACAAATAAAATATATCAGTCGGCGCAGCAAGCAGGTGTTCTACCACACGGCCCTGCGTCTGCTTGGAAATATACCAAAAATAACTTCCTCTGCTTAAAATGCACTGAAAATAACTTTCATGTTTTACAAACACACGCGTCCTGTATGCAGGCGTCACAATACAACATGTAATATCGCAGTAAAATTGCGTGGCTACAAGCGTACATTGCCATCGGGTATCAGAACATGTGAATATAACAACGACATCGTGCTTTAAAGCCAGCCACCCATTACAAAAGGCGCACACGTTACTGCGCGTATTCCCTGAAGACCCCGTAGTGGGCACATAACAAGTTCGAAAACACTTGACGCTCATAATTGCTCGTGGTTTAAAGGAATACTGCCCATTACATAGTATGCACTAAGTGATTAAAGTAGGCACTAGCGACAGGATATCGCTATCGCGTTCAACTCTTGAATGTGAAACTTAAGGGTCCCCCAATTTTTTTGAGAAATAAAGTGTGTGTAATAAGCGAAATGTATAAAGGTGCCATGTATAAACATGCCAATCGCTGCTAATGGGCAATGAGAGACAGAAGACTCCGACTGGACACAGAGACCCGCCGTCCGCTTTTAGTTAACGCGCACGCTGCGAAAATTTTTATTGTTCAACAACGCACAGGAGAAATCTCCCACCGGCACCAGCATGGAGGTCAAGATCCATTGCCATATATACGGGGTGGCCAGTGAACGGTTGTGCAGCGCGAGCAGTCGGTTTTGTCAACCAAGAAACTCGCTAGCAGACGCTGCCTGCGTCGGCCTCGCGAGGCGAGAGAGGGGGGCGGGGGAGCGTAGGAGAGGAGAGAGAGGGGGGACGCGCATGCGCAGTGGGAGTGTGGGCGCCGCGGGCAGGGATGCCTAGAGGGGAGAGCGTAGGAGAGAGAGGGGGGGGACGCGCATGCGCAGTGGGAGTGTGGACGCCGTGGCCAGGGATGCCTAGAGGAGAGAGGGGGAGCGTAGAAGGAGAGAGGAGGGAAGGCGCATGCGCAGTGAGGGTGTGGTTGCCGCGGGGAGGGATGCCTAGAGGAGAGAGAGGGGGGGAGAGGAGGTTTTTATTTTTATTTTTTTTGAAAGGGTTTGCGCATGCGCAGTAAGGGTGGTCACGCCGCACACCACCACCGGATTAAGCTTCGCCATAAGATGCTTCACATCTAAAAAATGGTACCCCTTACCGCGTCTCCAGATTCCCAAATTAGTCAAGAGGGAGGAGAGATTAAGCTCCCTGTTGAATTTATTGCTGTTTGTGTCCCGTCAGCAGGCAGTTTCACTTAGGCCCCGAATTCCTTCAGTTTGACATGCACAGGCGTGCGCACCGGAGGAATATGGGGCCAGCATCACCCCTCCCTCCATTCATTATCTGAGGGGGACGCCAAGTCTGCCCCATGAGTTTACTCAGATGAACCTTTCTCGTAATTGTTTGAAGGTCAAAGTTATGTCCATGTAGGTATTGGCGATAATGGCTGCCGAAAACTACTGATGTTGCGTTCCAACAGCTGTTTACTTGCCCTTTTCGATCCTGGCTATGCCGGCACTAAAGGCAGGCAGTTGTGGGAAATACGTCATCACTTCATTTTACTTTTTGCATCCATAGCGAAGCATGACATCTAGTTTCGTTTCGAATACGTCCAACGGAAAACCCTGCGCGCGCCTTTAGTTACACGTACTGCTTCCCTTGCCCAGGAATGCCATCAACTGCATCGCCGAAGAAATCAAGAGCCCCGGCCAGAACATCCCAATCGCCATAGCCGTCAGCACCACCATCACCATGGTAACATATCTACTCACCAACCTCGCCTTCTTTGTCGTCCTGGACACCGACACCATAACGAACACCAACGTGGTAGCCATCACGTTCGTACGCACCACGTGGGGCCAGGGTATGGCCACCGTCATGCCCCTGATCATCGCAGTGACCGTGGTCGGGACGACGTGCGTCGAGGTTCTCGCCTCGTCGAGAATCGTCTTCGCGGCCAGCAAGCAGGGTCACCTGGCTCGTGTCATGTCCTACGTACACGTCGGCAGTTCCGTGCCTCTGCTCGCCGTGGTGGTCCGCTGCCTGTTGTCCCTGGCCTTCACCCTCACCGGATCGGTACACTTCCTGATCGAAGTGAGCACCTTGCTTGCCAACGTCCTCGATGCTATGAGCGTTGCAAGCTTGTTCCTCCTGCGTCGCTCCATGCCCGACGCCCCGAGACCTTACCGAGTGCCTACCGTCATCGCTGTGTTGAGACTCGTCGTGTGCCTAGTTCTGGCCGCCGTGACACTCGTTCAGGTTCGGCAGTACGCGTACCAGTACGCGTTGGTGGCGATCGCATTTGCAACAGGACTTGTGTACTACTTCATTTTTGTGAAAATGAAGTTCCGGCTTCGTGGATACGAGAGGCTCGCGGTGTTTCTGCAAAAGTGCTTCAATTCGGCTCCTTGCTCTAAAGAAGCGGAAACACTAGAGGAGACTAGTGCGTAATGGAAGTAGTGCACGTGTGTGATGAGACTTCGTGTGAGCTTCCCTCATTATTTTTATGTTTACATATAGACCTACAATTGCGTTCTGTCGATACCCTGAATGCCGTTCTCATAAACTGCCTATCATATAATTTGTGCATTAATTCCATAGTAGTGGCTTAGAACATTCTGAATCCATTTCAACTGAGTGTTTTAAGTAACGCACATCGCCACGTGGACAGCAGTGTCGTGACTGGGTAAGTATATTTAGAGCCGAAGCTAAAGTTGGCAGAATGCTTCCCTTGGGAGCAATCGCAAGCCAATATGTTTGGATCTGCATGAATATACTAGCCAATGGTAACGTTCATATACTTTAATGATATTGGCTAACATGTTCAATTGTCGGATGTAAATACAAGTGCAGGTACACGTGCAAAAAAAAAAAAGACTGTTCATTCGACGTTTCGATCGGGAATTGAAATGAATAAAACACTCCCGGTAAGAGCAGCAAGAGAGGAAAAGTTTATTCTAGTTTTCGACCGGCGATCTGTCTTTTTCTTGAGAAAGATCTGTGTCCGGTTTAAACATCGAATAAACCATTCCTCTATTGTTCCTGTTAGCGAGGGTCTTCTATAATACAGCTCTATGCAGGTGTATTATATGCAAAGACATGACCGTTTGCTATTTCACGGCGACCAGGTCTTAGAATGATAAACAAGACGTAAGTAACAAGTCACACAGAAATCTCGACATTTATACGACGACTTTCAAAGTTCCGGCCGGCCACCGGCCTTTCTTGAAGAGTGAAGTTTAAGATACCTTTGATATAGTGGTCTCACAGTAAAATATTATAAATGGTCCTCTTCGAGTTAACCCTTCTAAGAAGTTCGCCATGGCCCTTCCCTATAGGCGACAAGGCCACGTAAGGCACACATGACTAAGACTGCACAATATGTATTACGTGCGCCGAACTGTACACATCATCAAGCGGTAGGCTGAAGCGGGGGTATGATGCGTTTGCGCAAACGCGAATATAAATAGCGCATTTGACCGCAAAAAAAAAAAAGGCATTGGCAAAGGCCGCACTAAGACGCGCAGGGCTTCAATAAGTGAAACTGGACGATTCTGAAGACTACTATGGTTCGTTCTAGGTTGTTTCCTGGCCTTAGCTAGCTGATGCAGGTTTTCCTAGTTTCTCGCAGGTCGTTGCTAGGTTTTAGCAAGGTGATGCTAGGTTGTTTCTACGTTAATTCTCAGCGAAGAGAGGTTCGAGTTAAACCACAGACAGTCACGGACATGACAAGGATGTGCAAACTGCAGAGAGAGGAACTCGCGCTGAAACCAAGTGTTCGCACCTCTTACAGATCTACGGGCACCTCATCGTTGGTGTAGGCCTTCCATCGCTTCGGGGTGTTCTCGCAGCCGCCGTTGTCTTTCCCGTTCTTTAGAATTCTCTAGTTCTACGGGATCAGGGTGTTCGGCTCACATCCGTCTCTTCACAGCCATTTCCTGGGCTAACTGTTGTATTCTTCATTTTTAGTGGACCAGTGATGAGTTGCAAGACTTACCCGATTTCTATGGCAGGTACTTGTTCATGATTATGATAGTTTTTTTCCTCACCCGACAAGGAATTATTTGCTGAAGTGCTTCAGTTTTGAAATCGGATAGGAGACATAAAAATATATAGCAAAAGAAAAGAGATCTAAACGGATTAATAAATATGCATTTACTACCAAAACGCATCACACTAACACTACGAGACCTGACTCATAACGCGCGTCTCGGTGAACGAAATAATCATTGATACAGCTAATAAAGGAATTACTAAATATTTGTAATTAATTAACGATGCGGCTACGTTGCTTACGTCTTAGATCAAGGGTCCAGTGGCGAATCTTTCCCGACAGCACCGGCCGTGCTGTACCGAAGGGCCCATCATCTTCATGAAGCATCGCAAGGTGATATCTTGCCATCAAAAAGAAGGCGCAGATAGAATTTCGATTTTGTTCATGCTTCAAAACGCTAGCAGCATGGCAGTAGAAGCGATCAATAATACTAACAATACGTAAAATCTTTTTCTGTTCCTTTAATTCCACTACACCAGTTAGGCATTCGTGTCCGCTACTGCCGGTGGCCTCTTTCGTCGCTCGAAGTAATCATAGTAAACTTGGAACCTTGCTTTTCTTGTTCACATATTGTTACGAGTACTATTGCTGAAGGTTGACGATTCCCTCGCTTTCAACGAACTGCGTAGCGGTCGCAACACCGACGTTCGATCGCCGAATCCTGCTGCCAATGCTCCTCACGGCCAACCGTTCCAGCTGGACCCACAACGTGCATTACGCTACCCAGGGGCCCCACCAATAATATTACGAGTAATTTATTAACGCAACTATTTGCAGTGTAGTCTTACACAGCGCTTGGTGCACAAGATGGCGCCAGTTCCAACAACAATCACACGGACGTCTTCGTCTTCCTCCTTCACGCAGCAACGCTGCGGCTGATGCTCTGCATCAATATAAATTTTAAGGGTCTTTCTTTACAGGCATCTGTATTGAAGACGTCATAAACCCTGATATCAATTTGGACTCAAAAAGGCAATTCTGAATCAACATCGAGCCTAGTCCTGCACCTATTTGTATCAAAATGAGCCAGATCAATGAAAAATGCCGTGACACCAAATTTTCGATTATAATTTGTGTTATGTTGTTTAATCTTCGTGGGTTGACAAGTAAGCTGGTGAAATTTCAGTGAATTTGGTGGAGCACCTCATTTATAATTCAATGTGTTTACACACACACGAGCGGCCTGAGAGTCGGGCCACACTAGCGCACTCGCGAGCCGTGACGTAACAAGGAGCTGGCATGCGAGGGTCTGAACAACGATGCTGTTCCGTGGTCAGCTTCTGCTAGAGGTGCATGACGCCATGACGATGACGATGACGCTGATGACGGTGAAGAATAAGCGCGTTCCACACCACACATTCTGTTTCTGCCATCACGGCACAACACATGGAATATACCCGCTATGGCGATTTGACAAAGATCGCCAGCATTAAGAACGAGCAGTACCCGCGCCAACGCCATCTCGGTTCTGCAGCGGGAGTTTGCCGCCGACGATCATCACAGTGAGTACGCCGTTTGCTCTACGTGTAAAGATTCGTTGGTGGCGGGCAAAGTCCCCGCAATGAGCGTGACGTACAGCTACCCGCAGACACCAGATCACCTGCCCGAGCTCAACCCGTTGGAGGAACGGCTGATCGCTCCGGTTTGCCCTTCATGAGCATCAGGCGGCTAACGCTACTACCATCAGGGGGTCTACCGTGCATTAGACATCGCCTTCTCAAACTTTAAACTACAACCTTTGCAGCAAGATCCCTTAACTTTATACTTCACGGACCACCAGTCCGTTATACTCCAGGGGAAATGTTCTCCTGAGCTTAAAGTCATCTACGATGATGAATAAAGAGCAACTTTACGGAACTCCCATGGCTGCTTCGCATACTACTCAGGGTTCCCTTGCGGGGAGATGTGCGTGATTTTTCACTAAAATATTCATTTGCGGCCGACTTTTCATATATGTAGAGACATAATAGACCCTCCTCTGCTTCATGTTTTCGCTGAAAACAGCAAATTTCTCGGTGACCGCATCATGGCCCCTTTAAGTCAGCGCTGATTCAACACCTTGTGATAAAAAAAAAACCATCATAGCCGCATCCACTGTGCTTCATCTGTGAACTAGTTGCTTTGCCATAATGCTTACGCTCCCCGATGGCTTTTCGTGGGCGAGTTGGTACTTACTGATATTGTGAGCACAAAGCTCGCTCACAAACAATAAGACGCTGACTTTACTGCCTCCATCTGCCTCTTACTGTTTTTTTAGGGGCGAAGCTCCTAAGGGTGTGGGTCTGTCCCTCCTCTGTAGTAGTAGTAGCAGGTAGATAGCCACGTATAGTGGAATGTACGCACTCCAAGTGATAAAGATGACGATGACGCAGTATAGTGGAATGTACCCACTACACGTGATAACGATGAAGTATAAGCGCGTTCCAGTATAGTGGAATGTACCCACTACACGTGATAACGATGACGATGACGTTGATGACCATGAAGTATAAGCATAAGGTCAACAAGAACAAGAACAACTATAAGCGCGTTCCAGACCACACATTCTCTTTCTGCCATGCATGAAAACGATCGAGCTTCGCCCACTCATCATCATTCACTTCGTGGATATGGCGTGTTTTTTTTTTAGTTTAGCACCATGGTAGCACGTCCTGCTTTCACTCCAAGACGGTATACTCGAAATGGAAGGCAACGTAAATGAAGATCTCGGGCACCGAGCAATTGCTTGAAGATAAAGAATTGATCCCGAACTGTGCCCTATAAAGCCAGCTAAGAAGAGATGAAACATATTTTGGCGCAATTCAATGGATGCCGAGAACAATAAGCCGCTGCCGACCGTCCAGGAAGGTGCGCCTATTCCCAGCAATTACGTCCCGATCTATAAGTCTAGTCATGGCCATCACACCTCTGAAACAAAAGCAGGGCACCGACAGAAGCACGGGGATGATGTTAATTTTGTCGCAAAGTATTGCTATATCGTTCGTTCGCAGCTATATTTAGATGTCTTTCGCGCATCCATTTCCAGGCAGAAATGAGGTGTACCATTCTATAATAGCCTAATCCAAATTTTACTCTCAGATACCGACGGAAGCGGGGTTCGTAAATTGTAAGAACGATACATGTTTGGGCCATTTTGATCATGAGCACACGGACAAAATATTGCTGGAACATTCTAGACCGGATTGTCGGTAGCAGCACATACAGGCTATAATATATATATATATATATATATATATATATATATATATATATATATATATATATATATATATATATATATATATATATAAACTTATTGTTCATCTGTTGTCCTATAGACCAGATCACGCCTATCTCGCAGCCCAGACGCCATGTTTGCTTTGAACTGCCCAGGCGTGTATCGTTGACATGGCAAGGGGCGTGTCTGGGACGTTAAAATACAAGAAAGCGGCTATTCACACCGCTCCCGCTTACAAGAAGTGGTCTGGGCACCACTGCGCCGTCTTTGGATGCGAAAACAATCAGCGCAAGAGGAAGCCATTACTCAGCACTGTCTATGAACATGACAATACAACATGGGAATCGTGCCGGTGCGGTAGTTTCAGATTGCGCAGATTTCCAACCGCAACGAAAAACGCCGAGCTCCACCACCAGTGGATAATTGCGATCAACAGGAGAAACCACGAGCCCCAGTAAAAGTGTACGAGTAAGTTCACTTACTGCGTATATTCAAGCGTGTCGCAGATATTTCGCTTTACAGCAGTAATTTGCGTGCAGTATGCCTGTAGTATGCGGCACCAAATCATTGCCGTCTTTCGCAGGCCGCATGTCAATAATAGGAGATATTACGACTCACGTGTACACGCAAACTGCGCACGTTTGGTACAAATGTAACGGCGTACTATCGTGATGCAAAGAAAGTTGAACAGCGGGAAGCGTGGCTTTCGACTCCGTCGAACTGCGACGTGCCTTGACTGTCGCTAGGCCAATCTGTGGTTTCAGCCGGCGTCACCGTAGTACAATAAAATCTTGCTCTGGCTGACACTTTCGCGCCGCGTGTGTGTTCCGAGTGCCAGGAATAACTGGCAAATGATAAACACATGTGGTGCATGAGCGCAAGCCGGAGCGGGATTCTAGCGCTGCGGTGACGCCGGCTGAAAGCATAAGTTTTGCCTAGCGATAGTCAACGCCTGTCGCAGTTCGACTGAGTCGAAAGCAACGCTTTCCGCTGTTCACGTTTCTTTCCACCGCGATAGTACGTACCTGATAAAGTTGCTTCCGCAGTCTGCAATGCACGTGCTGTATACATTCCGGGCCTGTCGAAGAAGGTCTTCTCGACGTTTCACAAGAAAACAGCATACATTTCCAGGAGAAGAAAAGCGCGGAACATGCTTACAGCCGGACTCGGGTTGGGAAGTTTCGCGTTTGAATTGCGGAGCGTCTGCTAGCCTGGCAATTCAGAGTGTTGCTTCGCCGCGCTTGCGACAGATGGCGCGACGTACTGCCTAAGTATGGCGGCACACACTGAACTCGCTGTGATCTGATGTATAGGGTAGAAAGCAGGGTTGTTTGTTTGATATCCACTAATGCACTGTCTCTCCCTCTTACGTCAAAGGCACATATATCCCGCTAGTCTTCATGGTTCCGTCAAGGACAAAACAAGGTAAGCTAGTCGCGACACTTGCTAGCAGTACGTCTTCATCCAGAGAAGGATATTAGAATAGTGCCGGAAACAAAAACCAAGATAAATGTAACGTCCTGAGCCAATCAGAGGAGGATAAAGGACAGAGCTGGTAAGCGGGTGCATGTTGTTCACCTATGGTTGCACTGAGAAGAAAGGTAATGCTGCTGAACAATCCCACGTCCCTCCTAAGTGACACTCTTTGCTTCCTTTCCGGATCATCTCCTGGAGGAACGCTGCAACTCGTGTCCTCTTTATCTTCGGCGACCCTTTCCTGATCTCTGGGCGCGCAGTAGTGGGCCTGCTTTTGATTCCTTGGTGCATCGTATGTTCGAAGATTCTTCTTATGCATTGGGCCCTGCAAAATGATTGCATGCAGTAAAACAAAGCAAGAGCGAGCGATACGAAAATTGCGCCCCTCAGCTGCACCTGAGTTTTCTATTCGTGATAGATAAACGGACGGGCAGACAGACAGACAGACAGACAGACAGACAGACAGACAGACAGACAGACAGACAGACAGACGGACGGATGGACGGACGGACGGACGGACAGACAGACAGACAGACACACAGACACATAGACAGACAGATAGATAGATAGATAGATAGATAGATAGATAGATAGATAGATAGATAGATAGATAGATAGATAGATAGATAGTGTCAGTACAATTCTAAGCTCTACTCATGGCTATTCCAATCAAGCTCAGCATATGGTCTTCGCGGGCGACGAGTGCATTTTTGTGGGCTATGATAATCATGATGCGGATTACCTGTTAAGTTCGGTTAAAATCGAGCAGGAAAGTCTGTTGACCGCACCGTATATTGTCACCAAGCGGTTGAGACCACAACAATGGTAAGTTGCGTAGGGGAGGATAACGAAGTGAAAGAGGACAATGATATATGTCAAAGTAATACATTTGCCTAACTTCTGGATGTTGAAGTTTCCAGCTATACACGTATATGCAATGTTTCCCGGTTTATGTACGGAGCATTTTCATTGTAGGAAATTCGAGCTGCAAACGGAGTGAGGTCAATTTTTCCCTTCCACTGTCAGGTAACTTGGCATGACATATTTATTACTAACCCTATCAGGTAACATGAGGGCGGCTTTTTCCAGGACGGGCATGTATAGCCCATGCTCCAATGCTGCTTCTATTGTGAAATCCTGACAAGCCAGGGGCAGTACAAACAGGATGACCAACGCGCCTCACGGCATTGTTTTTTTGGTAACAACGAAGTGCGGGGCAGGAGGTGGTGGTGGTGGGCGGAGGGGGGGGGGGGAGGGCTGGGTTTTTTTTATAGCTCGGATTTTTCTCGTACCTTCATTTGTGTCCACCATTAGTTAAGTTCACTATTATCGGCTAGTTCCGTTTATCAGTTCGAGACTAACTGGCGTGGGGCAATACCTGTAAGAAAGGGTGTTAAGGTTTGGGCATAGTGGGGCGTTTAATTGATGCCCGCGGTGAACAGTCAGAGAACTGTAGCGTAAGCGGCGCGCCCCACATTGCGAACGCACAACCGTGCACACGCTCAATCAGTCTAACTATTACCGGCCGGCTTTCGAGGCGCCATATTTCAGCTCTCTATGCTTTTAATAACTAAACTTATATAAGCAGAAGTCGGTGACAATGAAAGGCGGCTACTCTACTTCTCTGCATAATAGTTGCTATGGAAGAAAAAAACTATACAAATAGGAACATGGACAAACACTCACCCAATTTGTTCCAGTGCTTCAGTACAAGAAAAGTGTCCGCTCAACAGAAAAGTTCAGAAAACCCAAATGTGCACAAAAAAATTCACGCCATATCCACGAAGTGAATGATGATGAGTGAGCGAAGCTCCGGAGGTAATCTGGTAAACCATCAATCCCCGTAAATTTTGCCCACTCGATCATCATACAAAGACCTGACACACAAACGCGGGGATGTGGTGTGATTATACATACAGTATATACACAATGTTTCATTATTTACGTTTGTTGTCGGCATTGCCGTTTTGCCTTTCGAGGGCGAGAGCGCGTTCACGATTGTTTTCATTCATGGCAGAAAGAGAATGTGTGGTATGGAACGCGCTTATACTTCATGGTCATCAGCGTAATCGTCATCGTTATCACGTGTAGTTGGTACATTCCACTATACTGGGACGCGCTTATTCTTCATGGTCATCAGGCGTCATCGTCATCTTTATCACGTGGAGTGGATAAATCTCACTATACGTGGCTACGTACTACTACTACTACTACTACTACTACTACTACTACATACTACAGAGGAGGGACAGACCCACACCCTAAGGAGCTTCGCCCCTAAAAGAAAATGTTCGCAAAGAACATAAACTTTCGCTAAGAAGCTGGAACAGCCGAGAATTAACTGTAACTGCTCTGTTTTAACAAACAAATGCTTTCATGTGCTGCGTGCGTAAGCCTTCCCGTAAAGCTACCTTCAGGGGCCGTATGACCGTGCGGTGTTCCAAGCTGTGTGCGGCGAAGTGAGCCAGCAACGATTACCGGTTGTGTGTAAGTACTTGTTCGTCACCTGCGCGGATCACACATGAAAATTGCGCCTGGTAACATGTACATGCACTTGGTATCGACGGTTTCCTTTATCCCTGCAGTATAGGCCAGTATAGCAGCATTCGCGCGTCCGTATAGCGCAATAAACCCCACCTTACCTTGAGTACCGGGCGCTCCGGCTATTCAGTCTGGCTACGTTTCCCGCTGTAGTGTGCTGGCTATCACACGTGTGTTTGTACGCCTCCACGGTTATTTTTGTAACAGCTGCGCTCTGCAAGGACGTGTAGCATTCCTTGTATTTTGCTCTTAATGGGGGGGAATACATCCGGCAATTCTATATAATAAATGCGATGTATTACTCGGTGAGCAATAGGCACATTGGCCGCACCTATCTATCTATCTATCTATCTATCTATCTATCTATCTATCTATCTATCTATCTATCTATCTATCTATCTATCTATCTATCTATCTATCTATCTATCTATCTATCTATCTATCTCTCTATCTATCTATCTATCTATCTATCTATCTATCTATCTATCTATCTATCTATCTATCTATCTATCTATCTATCTATCTATCTATCTATCTATCTATCTATCTATCTATCTATCTATCTATCTATCTATCCATCCATCCATCTATCTATCTATCTATCTATCTATCTATCTATCTATCTATCTATCTATCTATCTATCTATCTATCTATCTATCTATCTATCTATCTATCTATCTATCTATCTATCTATCTATCTATCTATCTTGAGATTGCTGATTGCTGTCTTTTGTCTGTTTTGGTGTTGCCGTATTGCACGCATGGAAATTTCAGGTTTCTGCGTGAGACCGTATTTTCGAGCTGTTATATTAGTCACATACACATCATTTTCATTAAACGTGACCTTTACGACTGTCCAGTTCTAAAAAGCAGTGTGCTGACTTGAACCATATCTCCAGAAATCTTTTCCAGAAACACCGCGAAGCCGGAGCTTCATCCTAAATAAGAGGTTATAATAGACAGCTCCTGTTGCAAACGTGGTCTGGGCTAAACCCTGCGCTAAAGCCCTGCAGACGTGCGTCTGCACCGATCACCATATGTTACAGGAGCTGTCACTCAAGCGTCGCCAGCGCGAAGTCGGCGACGGGAATGACAGCAGATTGATTCGTTCCGTACGCAAGTAGACGCAGTGAAAGGATCGGAGACGTGTTTGAACAACAAAACAACAGCTTTATTCTAGCTATTGCGGCACAAGCACTCTAAATGCAACACTTCAAGTAACTAACACTATACAAATAGAGTCAAACTATAAGCTTACAAAATAAAAGTATTGCAAAATGCACAAAATGAATTAACACTAAGCAAACAATGTAATACAATTAAACCGTAAAGGCGTGAAAGTTCGATGGTATAAACAGGTGAAGGCATACGTGAGATGACCGGCAGCGTTGCGTCCACGACGATCGGATGCGATAAGTCCCGAAGAGTTCTGGCACGACTGCGATGTCGGTGGCTCCGAGTTGCAACGCCGATGCTTCTGGCAGTTAGAGCTTGAAGGTGAACCCAGGCAGGTTGAGCTAACCTGAGATTGAAGTCCCGATGCCCATGTTGCAGACGTGTCTCAACTAAGCGAACGGCTAAGTTTAGGTGGCCAGCCTATACAAAGCGCGCACTAAAAACTTCTAGAAGGGATACTCGTTGATCTACTTCTACACCATGTTTAACAAGCAACCAGACTGCTTAGCCGGGCGATATCCTGCGCTTAAATCCCCTTCGTGTCCCCTCACTCTCTTCCATGGGGAAAAGGGACCATCCACATGGGTCCAATCATGCGCAAGGCATTGTCACAAAGTCCGCCCTCAAAATATTGACGACGCCCCTTTTTAATTAGGAGAGGGTTCTCCAATAATCAAGAGAGACCACCCGTTTAAGGTGACTGCTAGGCGGCTCGAATACGTGCAGTTCCTTCCGTGGAAACGGTATCATGCCCCGGCTCTCAGCCGAGCGTTTTGCAGTCAAAACTTCCATCGCGGCCTTCCAAAAAAAGCTGTCGTCGCCGCGGTGCAGAACAACGAACCCTCTTCGGCAGCAACATTTGAATAATAACACCCCCTTCCGCTGCTCTTCGCGGCTCTAAAAAGTTTTTCACGTCCAAGCCAGCGTGCCGGTCAGCGGGGTGGGCGCGGCGTGCGTTAGTCCGCATAACGATGGGTCGAAAAAGTGGCATTCCGTGACACTATACCTGAACGACATTCATGACGGCCAGAGCAACACTCACATAGTGATCTTGAAAACAGCGGCCACAGTGGGCACATGGTAATGTCTCGAGATGTCGGACATGGAGTGACGCACAAGGAACAGACTGGCGAAGTTCGCCGTTTCCACCACGATGTTCCCAACCATATGCTGCCTCCTGTCAAGAAGTGGACCGAGCCGGCAATGGTAAAGGCCACAGACACCAAGCTTCGAGTCAGTATGGCTAACACCGACGTGGAACTGTCGACATGCACGTCTCGCACAACACGTGCTAGATGACCCCATCCCCTAAAACACGTGCTAGGTGACCTTGTCTCGGAGAAGCGGGGAGCGCCTCAGCACTGGTCGTCACGAACGCTGTCAGAGTAGTGATCACGGGCATGACGTTGGCCATTCCGTGCCTCCACGGGGCACGAACGAACGTTTAAAATTTGATGCTCTCGCCGAGAACCACGAAAAAATTACACCATCTCCCGCTAAAGGGAACCATGTGTAGATGTGAAGCAGCGGGCGCTAACGCTTACACTGGCGGCGGCGTTGACGCTGGCGCTCATCGCAGCGTTGCGCAGGAGAGAAAAACTGGGGAGGCGCAAAGCAGGCAGTGATGGAGCAGTTTTTCCTACTGGAACATGCCAATCGCTGCTAATGGGCAATGAGAGACAGAAGACTCCGACTGGACACGGAGACCCGCACTCCGCTTTTAGTTAACGCACACGCTGCGAATTTTTATTGTTCAACAACGCACAGGAGAAATCTCCCACCGGCACCACCTTGGAGGTCAAGATCCATTGCTATATATACGGGATGGCCAGTGAACGGTTGTGCAGCGCGAGCAGTCGGTTTTTTCAACCAAGAAAGTCGCTAGCAGACGCTGCCTGCGTCGGCGTCGCGAGGCGAGAGAGGGAGGAGCGTAGGAGAGGAGAGAGAGGGGGTGACACGCATGCGCAGTGGGAGTGTGAACGCCGTGGGCAGGGATGCGTAGAGGAGAGAGGGGGGAGCGTAGGAGAGTAGAGAGAGGGGGGGGACGCGCATGCGCAGAGGGAGTTAGACGCCGCGGGCAGGGATGGAGAGAGGGGGGGAGTGTAAGAGGGGAGAGAGGAAGGGAGGCGCATGCGCAGTGTGGGTGTGGTTGCCGCGGGGAGGGATGCCTAGAGGAGAGAGAGGGGGAGAGGAGGTTTTTTGTATTTTTATTTTTTTTAACTGTTTGCGCATGCGCAGTAAGGGTGGGCACGCGGCACACCACCACCACCACCACCACCACCACCACCACCACCACCGGATTAAGCTTCGCCATAAGATGCTTCACATCTAAAAGGCAACAAGATCGGTGAAGAGATGTCATCACTGAGATCATATGACGCTGACAGCAATGGCGACGCGGGTATTCCAGCAAGGATTCTTTCTAAGTACGGGCAAATCACTCGTATTGTCTGTATAAATAATAAACATAAATTTTGGAATAAGTAATTGATATATAATTTATATTGATACAGAACATCCGCCTCAGCGTTGCTGCATGAAGATGAAGACAAAGACGTCCGTGTTTTTGTTGTTGGCCCTGGGGCCATCCTGTCCATCCAGGCAGTGTGCGAGACCATACAGCAAATAGTTGCGTTAATAAGCTACTCGCAATATTATTCGTGGGGTTGCTGGGTAGTCTAATGCATGTTGTTGCACCAGCTGGAAAGGTTGCAGGTGAGAAGCACTGGCAGCAGAATTCAGCGTAGGTACATCGGTGTTGCAACCGCTGCGCAGTTGGTAGGCGGTACGGGAGTCGTCCACCTGTATCAATAATACTCGTAACAATATGTAAATAAAAAAAGGTGAGGTACCTGGTTCACTTCGATTACCTCGAGCGACGAAAATGGCCACCGGCAGTAGCGCATATGATGGCCTAACTGGTCTAGTGGCATTAGAGGAACAGAAAATGTTTTGTATATTGTTAATATTATCGATTGCTTTTACTGCCATGCTGCTAGCGTTTCGAAGCATGAACTAAGTCGAAATCCTCACAGCGCGTTCCTTTTGACTCCAGGATATCACCTCTCGATGCTTCATGAACATGACTGGCCCTTCGGTACAGTATGGTCGGTGCTGTCGGGAAAGATTCTCCAGTGGACCCTTGATCTAAGACGTAGTCAATGTAGCCGCATCGTTAATTAATCACAAACATGTTCTAATCTGTTTATTAGGTCTATGAACAATTATTTCCTTCACCAAGACGCACGTTATGAGTCATGTCTTGTAGTCTTAGTGTGATGCGTTGAAGTTTAAATGCATATTTATTAATCCCGTATGTTCGATACCTGTTCTGCATCTCATTTTTTTTGCTATATACTTTTATCCGTCTTCTATCCGATTTTAACACTGAAGCTGATCAGCAAATCGTTCCTTGTTCGGCGATTAAAAAAACTATCATCATCATAACGGGCACGTGCCACAGAAATTCGGTAATTCCCTCAACTCACCACTGGTCCACTAAAAATGAAGAATACAACAGTTAGCCCAGGAAATGGCTGGGAAGCAACGGAGGCAAGCCAAACATCCCGAGTACGTACAACGAGAGAATTCTAAAGAAAGTGAAAGGCAATGGTGGCTGCGAGAAGACCCCGAAGCGATGGAAGTCTTACACCAACGATGAGGTGCCCGTACATATGTGAGATGTGTGAACGCTTGGTTTCAGCGCGAGTTTGTGTCTCTGTAGATTGGACATCCGTGTCGTGTCCGTGACTGTCTGTGGTTCAACTCCAACCTCTCTCTGCTGAGAATCAACGTAGAAACAACCAAGCATCACCTTGCTAAAGCCTAGCAACCACCTTGAAGCAACTTAGAAACAACCTGCATCACCTAGCTAAGGCCTAGGAACAACCTAGTACAAATCAGATTCATCTTCAGAACCGTCCAGTGTCGCCGTTTTAAGCCTTTGTGTGGCTTAGTGCAGGCTTCGTCAACCTTTGTTTTGTGGTCGAATGCGCTTTATGTATTCACGTTAGCGCAAACGCATCACACCCCCCGCTTCAGTCTACCGCCTGATTATGCGTAGAGTTCTGCTCACCTAATAAATTTTGTGCGGACTAAGTCATGTGTGCCCTACGCGACCTTGTCGCCTATGAAGAAAAGTCTTGGTGAAATCCTTAAAATGGTTAACTCGAAGAGGACCACTTATAATGATTCCCTGCGGGATTACTATATCAAGAGTATCACTGACTTCACTCTTCAACAAGGCCGGTTACAAGCTGGAACGTTGAAATCGAAGTATAAATGTCGAGATTTCTTTCTATGCCTTGTTACTTATGCTTTGTTAATCAGGCTAAGGTTGGGTCGCCATGAAAGAGCAAACGGGCATGTTAGTGCGTATAATACACATGCATAGAGAATTGAATAACACCGTCGGTAACAAGTACAAAAGAGGAAAGGTTTTTGAACGTTTCGGCCGGAGAAAGGTCTTTCTAAAGAAAGAGAGAGGTGCCCAGTTGAAAGCTTGAATGAACCTTTTATCTCTTGTTGCTGTTAGCAGGAGTGTTCTATTCATTTCTATTCCCAGTCGAAACGTTTAATAAACTGTCTTTTTTTTTCGCGTGTACCTGTACTTGTATCCGATAATTTAATATGTTTGCAAAGATCATTAAAGTATATGAACGTCACCATTCGCGATTACAGTCATTGCAAGTCCAAACATATTGGCTTGCCACTTGCGCCCAAAGAAAGCATTCTGCTAAGTTGAGCTTTAGCTCTAACTATACTTGCCCAGTCACAACACATCTGTCAACGTGGAGATGTGCGTTACTTAAACACCGAGTTGAAATGAATGCGGAATGCTCTAAACAACTACTATAGGAATTAATGCACAAATTATGTGATAGGCAAGTTTATGACAACGAATTTCATGGGCATGGACAGAACACAATTGTTGATCTATATGTCAATATAAAATAATGCGAGAACCTCGCAATATGTCGAGCAAAGCTTCGCACAACGAAGCACGGGCCCGTCGCCGCTCGCTGGGCAACCTATTCGTTTATATTTCTCCACAGAGCAGGGCGGCCTTCTTTGTTTCTCTCTAGTTCCCTCTTTCTATTTCTCTATTGTCGTTGATTTTTCTTTGTTTTTTTTTCTGTTTCTGTCAATTTTTTCTATCTCTCTCTTTTACTTTCCTCTTTGCTATCGTTGTCCCACTCTCTCTATAGTTCTTTTTTGATTCTTTTTTTTTCGGCCTTTTTCTCCCTCTATCTCTCTATATCTTTTTTCCCCTTTCTTTGATTCTTTTTTATCTCTATTTTTTCTTTGTCATTCTTTATATGCTATGGTCTACTCTCTCGCCTCATCCTTACCCTCACATCTCTCCTCCTCACCTTCACTACTCTTTTCTACCCCCCTTGCTATTCGCCTCGAGATCTTTGAGTGGCGCCCCCTCGCATGTGATGTCAGACGTAGGACTCGGGGTGCCGCTCTTCGCGCGCGCTCGTTACGTGAAGGCTGCTCGACGCCGCCGGCCAGTCTGTCTTGTTCGGATTATTGAAACATCAGTGCGCAAGTTCATAAAACTATTTGTACTGGATATTTAGGCAAAATGCCCCGCGAAATCGAGCGGAGTTGCTGTCCGGAGCACGTTCAATGTCGAATGCTCCTGGTGTCTTCTGATAGGCATCAATGTGTGCATCTGCATGTATGCCAAGGATTTCTTTTCTTGACTGTTTGGCCGCGGTGCGCTCAAAATGAATTTCCGTCCCACTTATCAATCGCTGACTTCAGCGTCCAGGGCTTCGGCTTCTGGGAAATCAAAAGAAACTAGAAGACCACACGCTCACCCACGAATTCAGCACAACGTCATCTGGTTTATCCGTTGGCTGCTCGCAGTTGCTCAGAAAGATCTCGCCACTGAGTGCGAGCTAGACTAGAATGATGCGGACGTACGAGAAAGACATTCAGCAAATCACAAACTGGGGTGTGTGATGTCTTCTCGTCCAATCGGAAGGTTGAAACATGTGGCGTCACTTTCGGCCAATGGGCGAACCAGGGCCCTGCAGTTGGAGGACTGCACTCCTTCCGGCGTTAGGAGCCTCTGTTACTCACGCCCGAGTGTCAATAAGCACATAAATCCCGTGAGCAGCTTGTAGCCAGCCAGACTCCTAAAATGGGTCACGCGGTTAAGCTTTTGCACTTGATCCGCGGAGGCCTTATATTACCCCCCATGCGCATTTCTGCGGTTTCAAGATAGGCGCCGAAGATAAGGCAGTGGACATGCTGCAGCCATTTGGAACAACATATGTTTGTGAACAGGCATTCTTGACACTAACCTCTCTGAAAAATAAGCGCAGGAATCGGCTGAATCCAGCAGCCGACATGCGGCTGGCCCTGGCTGTTGCTGAGCCACGCATCATTTTGTTTGTGCAAGGAAAGTGAGTGCAGTTGCATCTCAGCGATAAATTTTATATATCCTTGCTTTTGAATCTGTTGCACGTGAATGCAGCGGGAATCGAATGAAAAATGCTTGCAAGAAAACGGAGTGGGGAGGAGGTTCCTTGGAACTTAAAAGAGTACTGACACGAATTTAGAAAAATTTAGGATTGTTGCTCTAAATAAAAGTACATGTGTCGAGAAACCTAAAAAAGAGTGCCGTAGTGCTTGGGAATGCATTGAATATATTCTTAATACCACTACCATAAAACAACAATTTGGGTTTCGGTATCGAGGGGGCGGCTTCGCAGTGACGTGTCAGAGCAGTGTGACGTCAAGGGAAGACAGCCACTGGCGACGTACTAAAGGCTGCTCGTGGTGCACGTAAACGATTAGTGAATTGTCGTCCAGTGACCCTGACAGCGACTTTTGCGATTTAGGCTGCGCGCTGGACTTAGAGCTCGCAAACTCAGGAACTGTCTTGACTCGTGGGGGTGATGTCGATTGCAGTAGAGCTGGCTTGCAGATGCTCAGCATTGAAAACTTTAAAATCGAAATAAAATATTTTTTACGTGTTGTCTGACTCCGGTGTGTGGAGAGCTTTGACACTGCATACCATGGAAACGAAAAATGTCTTTTTATTGCGATGTCTTCAAATCGTGTCAGTACTTCTTTAATGTAGCTTAGCAGGACTCTCTAGGACAAACATGCTCGAGAACCCCTGCTCTAAAGGAATGCCCCACCTAGGCGCTCAAAAGCTAAATATTCAATTGGTATGGAGTCCATATCTAACAATGAGCATGATCGAGAGCAGCCTCATTGCATCTTTCTTTTGATTGCAGGTTACCACCTTGCGATGCTTCGTGAAAATGACACCCTTCCGTTGAGCACGGACAGAGCTATCGAGAACCGATTCGCCAGTTGCCCCTTGGTCTCAGAGGGGGGCCAACACAGCAGCATTTTTTATTACTAATAAACACTGATTAAAAAAATGTGGTTGTTCACCCCGATCGATTCATTCATTGAGTCATGGAAACGCACGCGTTGACTCATCTGTCACAGCTGAATTGTCATGCGTATCTGTGTGAAAGCATACCACTGATCCTGCCAATTCAAGTATTTTTCCGCCTCTGTTTTCTTTTGCTGTTTTCTATATATTTTGTATCAAATGGTTGCTGTTAATTTTACACCCTGTCTATTGGTATTTACGGAAACGCACCCAGCACCGCTTCATGCTTACGTTTGATGACGTTCTGCGCGCGTACAATATTTTATGTGGTCTTATTGGATGCGCCAAGCGGCCTTCTAATTTCAGCAAAAAAGCCGGTTTGAACTTCTTAGAATTGTCTACTCACAGAAAACCACTTATGATTCACTGATAACCACTAAAGCATGAGTACATGTAACTCCACTCTTGAAAAAAGGCTGTCGATAGCCGTAACGAAGAAAGTCAATATATATGTATGTACATGTTTTTTGGACGTGTGCCTGCTAGTCAAGAAGAACTATCAATAGCAATATCAATACTATCGATGGATCAGTCACTATCGAGCTATCGATGGCAAAAAAGACTATCGATAGCGCGATAGATAGCAGACCATCAACCGCACGAACTCATTGCAGCATAAACTATGTTCCACGGGCGCGTGGTATAGTGGAGGATGAGGAACAGGCTGAAATGCAAGATTGTTGACATGCTTGACCACAGTTTTTGGCGGACACATGGTGCTTAAGTTCAACTGTTAACATAAAACGGAAAGGAAGCTGTTGCATGTGGTGGAACGGCATGGCTCCAAATTTATATTGCCTTTTGTGATAAAAATAAAAATACCAAGGTTTATGTTTGTTAATTGTAAGTTGTAACTGGTTACCTTTGAATATGAATTTATTGATTGACATATTCATGCATTTCCACTGCGGAAATAATTTATTTGTTTCGCCAAAACTTTGCTCATAAATTAAACGAGTAGGGTATTGCTGAAAGTAGCTATCGCAAATGTTTTGGAATCGATAGTATTAGCAGTAGTAACACTATGGATGGTACAATCGATTGCAATATCGGTAATACTATCGATAGTTTGTTCACTGCATCGATAGTTTCTAAAGAACTATTGAAGCTATCGATTGTGAATTTAGCGATAGTTTTGCATCACCAGTGCCTGCACTACTTATTATTAGCCACCGAGTTATAACATGTGTTAGTATGTTGTTACTCAAATATCTTTGGATTTATTATGCTAGAATACGCCATTAAAGTGTATCAACGCCTCCATTCGAGACTTTACTCCTACAAAATTCAAGCGTACAGGCTTGCACTCAAGCAAAGCGTCCTGCTAGAGCATCTAGTACTAATTCTGTTGTTCAATCACAACATCACTGCCAACTTTGCCCTGTGCGTTGCCTGAATACTCTTTTGAAATGAATGATGATATGCACTAGTATATTGCTATGAAGTTAATGGCCAAAATACGTATTTATGTAAATGATGGTAAAAAAGATGATTATATAAATGCACTTTACGGCATCGACAGAGTTCGGTTCTTGATATATATGTCAATAGAAAAATGTACTTACGAATTATTCGCACATACTGTACATTTTGCTGCAGTTACAGAGGCGTGTTGCAATGTACATCTATTTTATAGCGTACATAAATCTGCGCTTTGCATTATTATGGGAACATAAACGCCCTTCGAACAACAGCCTCAATTTTTTATGAGCAACAAGTGACGTGACTCCTGGCAGCTTCGGATGACCGACTGTTTTTGAACTACAATGGTTCTTGAGTCCGTCATATCGCAAGAACATCGTTCATTTTGAGGGGATCTTGATACATAACATTCAATAATAATAATAATAATAATAATAATAATAATAATAATAATAATAATAATAATAATAATAATTTATTATTATTATTATTATTATTATTATTATTATTATTATTATTATTATTATTATTATTATTATTATTATATTGCGGCCGACGTGCTGAAACCACGATACGATTATGAGGCGCGCCGTAATGGGGGGCTCCGTCAATTTCGACTATGTGGTGTACTTCAACGTGCAATCACATCGCGCAGTACACAGACTTGCAGCATTTCGCCTCAATCAAACTGAGTCTGGCACGGCCGGGATCAAACCCGTGACCTTCGGGAAGGCGTCAGAATGCCTTAACTATTGTTCCACCGAGGCGAACAACATTCTGTCATTCCTTACAACCTATAAGCACCATATACGTCGAGCTAGAGAACACTTATCACATAGGTGCACTACTACCCTTCCACCACAGACTCCTCTAGTTTTTTCGCGTCCTTAGAGCAGGGAGCCGAATTGAAGCCCTTTTGCAGAAACCCCGCGAGCCTCTCGTATCCAGGAAGCCGAAACTTCATTCTCACAAAAATGAAGTAGTACACAGCTCCCGTTGCAAACGCGATCCCCACCAACACGTATTGGTACGCGTACTGCCCAACATGAACAAGTGTCACGGCGGCCAGAACTAGGCACACGACGAGTCTTAACACAGCGACGACGGTAGGCACTCGGTAAGATCGCGGGGCGTCGGGCATCGAGCGACGCAGGAGGAACAAGCTCACGACGCTCATCGCATCGAGGACGTTGGACAGCAGGATGCTGACTTCGATCAGGAAGTGTACCGATCCGGTGAGGGTGAAGGCCAGGGACAACAGGCAGCGTACAACTACGGCGAGCAGAGGCACGGAACTGCCGACGTGCACGTAAGACATGACACGAGCTAGGTGACCCTGCCTGCTGGCTGCGAAGACGATTCTCGACGAGGCGAGCATGTCGACGCACGTCGTCCCGGCAACAGTCATTGCGATGACTAGGGGCATGACGGTGGCCATACCCTGGCCCCACGTGGCACGTACGAACGTGATGGCTACGACGTCAGGTGCTCGTTATGGTGTCGGCGTCCAGGACGACAAAGAAGGCGAGGTTGGTGAGCAGGTATGTGACCACGATGATGGTGGTGCTGACGGCTATGGCAAGTGGGGATGTTCCGTCCAGGGTTCTTGATTTCTTCCGGCGATGCAGGTAATGGCATTCCTGGGCAAGGGAAGAAGTGTGCGTGATTAAAAAGCGTTCGCAGGGGGTCCCTATCTGGTGGGGATAAGAAGTCTGACTGAAGCGGCCCCCCCTCCCAGACACCCTTGATTGTAATTGAAAAAAAAAAAAACTTCTAAGCTCAGCTTCGCTGTGGATGCAAAATTAAAAGTGAAGTGATGACGTGCTTCCCACAAGTGCCTCCCTCTGGTCCCCAACTTTCCCAGTGATGAAAATGAGAAGTAAAGAGGTCTTGGAATGCAATATCAGTGGTGCTTGGCTATTATTATCATCAACGCTTTTATGACTTTAACTGTGTACTTTAAACATTGACGGCGCTTGTCCGTTTCAGTAAACGAGCATGCTCGTCTTTAACGAGCAAGAAAACACGCGAGGGGGGGGGGTCACTTCAGCAGTAACTATAAACTTTGAGTTTAAGGGCGTGGTCACCATCAGCAGCACTGTTTCATCTGTTTTAATTCAGCGCGTGTCAGTGGTTATGTTCAATTATTTCATAATCCCAAGTGTCGCGTTCATAGAGCGACCAACAAAAACGTTTCTGCCTTATTTAACCATTATTTGCTTCAACACTATCGAAACTGTACTCACTAGTAAGATGAAGCTACAGTTTTGGCAAATAATTTGGCTAAAGGGTGCATTCGTTCTTTAAGGTGCGTGGCAGTTTACGGGCCCGGCTTGTCGCCTAGCCGTAGATACTACATGTGTTTATCACGCTCAAAATCAAGTAGTTAATATAGTCCATATAGAAGTTTAGCAATGCTCAAAGCCGGTTTAAAATAAACGAACATGGTCTAAGATAACATAGTTATCAGAAATAACCATGAAGTAATGGCATTAATTCATTTAATATGAGTAAAACGCTTCGGAAACATCCTGCTGACACCCGCGGCGCGCAAGAGAGGGTGCCGCCACCTCGCCAATCACGTAATTGCTCCTCTCACCGGTGCTTCGCCGACGCCTTCGTGGCTACATCTGAACAGAGAAACAACCTGACGAAAATCGCTGCAAACGACACGTATCTGAACTACAGCAACAAGGAAGAAGTTGATAGAGCGTAGCAAATAGTAGTGCGCGAGTCGCACACCCAGTTGGACGAGTTCCCTAACAAAACTGGGCTCGCGCCCGGGCCGGGGAAACTGTAAATGGTTGCCTCAAACATTGACGTTATCGTCCGGCTGGTAAACGGAGCAGTAGGAACTCTACGAAGGGAAATCGCTTCTAGCCCGTGCCACGCGATTCCACAGGCTTCACAGTAGAGGAGCTGCGTTTAACGCACATTTCAACCTACACCGATCACTAGACAAGGATTTATTTAGTGTACTTTACAGTTAGAACTTAGGTCGTGTAGTTTGCGGGTTAAAAAGTTTTCGTTCAGATGCGACATTGCTTGTCATAAGGAACTCAACTAACACTTGCCCCTCAGGAAACGCACAACTGTGCAAAGGGAGGGCGGGTAGCTGCAGTGAGAGATGTTATACCTGCGGAAAGTGTAGCCTCTGAAGTCCATTGTCACTGCGGTAGGGGGGGAGAGGAGGGACGAGGCGACGAAAGGGAGGAATGCTGCAATATACAGGCATGGTGGACTCCCCTTGACCCAGAGCAAATGTGCTTAAATCTCTCTATCCCCATCCACCTATGAGGATCGCTTGTGAAAGTTCTCATTGTCGGTGACGCTGCGGGAAAGTGTGCGTTACGAGCTAGTTGCGCTTGTGGGAGAGTTCATATGGCTGGATGAGAATTAAGCTCATTCCAAAGAAAGAGCTCGCGGACTTACCATCCGGAGTAGCAAAAGATCGTCGAATACATAGCCGATGCCACACCTACTGATGAAGGAAGAGTGCCTGAAGACTGGGAATCCCAGATATGATTACCTGTTGGTACAGAACAGCAAGACAATAATGAAATCGTCCACATCTGCACATTTTAATGTCTGGAGAGGAGAATTCTCGAAGGTAGAAAACTTGCCACGAGTCAAGTATATTGCTCCCGTGATGATCACAGCGTAGAGAAATGAGCACTTCAGGCCAGAAAAAATGTCCAGCACTTTCGTAGACATCTTAACGGAGAAGCAGTTCACAGCTGTTGCCAAAACTGCGGAAAAATGTGTGAGACAGTCAGTGGTAAGGCATTCATAAAAGATGCTCTGCTACCGCGTGCCCTCAAATTCTGCCTCATTCTTCGCAGCTGAATGATATCAGCGGAAGCCGACAAGAACATCTAAGTCACCTTCCCGACTTAATTAATTTGCGCAATCAGAAAGTACAAATATGTTAAAGACGACAATATCTGTTTTCAAGAATAACTGCTTAATTGGTCAAATTACACTAAAAACCCAGACTTTCAAACATGTCTGATGGTATGCGTGACGCGACACGTTCATTTTAGAAAGTCGTGTTTCTATACCCTACATCTCTTATGTGCCCCCGATTTTATGCACACCATGACGGCTGTGGTGTGCGCTCAACGCGCCTCGATTTTTGAGTTGCATACGGCCGAAATTGCTTGCTTTGGCCTATAACGCTGCAAAAAACTGCGCGACCTTCACATTTCGTGACCGCAAACTGCAGAGGACTGCGATACGCGAATTCTCGCCGCATGTACCGCTGTTGCACATCCTGAAAGCTACTGAGTCGACCACGGCCACCACGGCCCAGCGAGGCAGCGTGGGCGTGCTCCACGGAGTGCTGGCGCCTTTGGAGCGGCCATGAATCCAACCGAATCCGCCGTTTACATTATTCTGTGCTGCCCTCAGCCGTTTTGGTGGAGTTTTGGTAGGGGCTTGGACAACTGGTATTGCCCGAACGAAGTTGGGGGACCCTTAAGCTTTGCCTTTAAGAGTTGAACGCGATAGCGATATCCTGTCCCTAGTGCGTACTTCAACCACTTAATGCATACTAGCTATGCACCCACTACGTGGTGTTAAGGGAATACGCGCAGTAACGTGTGTGCCTTTTGTAATGCGTGGCTGGCTTGAAACCACGAAGTTATGACATTCACGTGTTGTGACTCCCTATGGCAATGTAGGCGTGCACCCCGCAATATTACTGCGATATTACATGTGACATTGTGACGCATGTATACAGGACGCGTGTGTTTGTGAAGAGTGTGAGGTCCAGCTGTTGGAAATGACGTCCGATGAGGACTTCGCCCACAACCAACGAAGCCGGAGCTGGTGTGAGCTCTCTGAGCTCTTTAACGCTATCGCTTTAAAGCCTCAAAGCCCACGAGTGCCTCCCGTTTTTTCCACCAGGAGATGGGCGCATGCGCCGTAGCATCGTGGGAAAGGTGAATTGGCGCGGGCGCGCATGTATCCCTGGCATGTGCCTTGAGTCGTCAACTACAGCGTGGACTGCGCCGCTCTGACTCTGGTGTAAAGTACCGTGAGCACGCCGCGTCCCTGTGCTTCTGCACCGCTTCGTTTCGACTCGCGGCCGGACACGGTGCACTGGCGCTTCGCGGAGCGCGGCCACGCTGAGCCGCGTTCAGTGGACGACACTACACTACAGGCAATAACCATGTGGGGTAGTTGAAAGGTTTGCGGAGATTGGCTGCAAACACGTTGAAGAACTGTGGGCACACAATCAACGCTAGGACCAATTTCCTCATTATTAGGGTTCTGCCCCATAAAATCTACGCAAGAGTTTAATTACTTCCTAAGCATCTGGTGGTATTCACGCGCAAGCTGTGGAAAGTCATTGCACAAAAATTTGGTAGGCCGGTAACGCCTTTCCTGCAAAAAATGATGCCACGACGCCGGTGAACGCTTACGTACTGATGAAGAGACAGGCTACCAAGACTTCCACTTCGTAAGGAGGGGCGCAGTTTGGGTATGGCAGGCTGAGCACGTAGGCTGAGAAGGTCAGTCCCTGTATAGTAATTTGTGCAGGATCCACGAAGAAGGATGTCCAAGCAAACAGGAAGGCCGGCACATCGCCGTACCTTCCGTAAGGCCTGCCGGCGGCGAGGAAGAATGCGTAATTACCGCCAGAGGCCGGCACTAGCGCACCCAGTTCGGCAGCACAAAGCCCACCTGAGCAGAGTACAGGAGGTGATATTGAGTGACTGCTTGATCTGTTTTCATTTGTTTGATATTGTTTTGGCTGGAGGAGGTTATACTTATCTTTTGTATTGCTTTCAGCTATACCTATAACACTATGTATCATGGAAACTTTTTATTTGTATGAGTTGCCCGTACACTCTTACAAAAAAGTCAGTTTCGCCACAAGGCGAAGCAATGAATGCGATAGCAACTAAATTAGAATGTCAAGCGACGAATGGCAAGCAGGTGGAAATTTATAGCGCGCTGCTCACCCACACATGACGCACGAAAACAACACGCACAGGACGAGAGAGAACTAACAACGTTCACAGCTAGACACTTAACGCGCTGCTCAAACAAAAACGACGCACGAAACGAATTCACAGGTACAGGCGAGCGCGAACTAACAAGTGTCACAGTTGTTACTTCGCTGTGTTTGAAAATCGTGTTCTTTTCGCAAACGGACGTGCGCTTTCGTGGCTCAGCGGTTAGCGCCGCGCGCTGCAGAGCGAGAGGTCCCTGGTTCGATGCCGCGCGTCGAAAACATTTTTCTGAATTATTTTTCTTTGAGGCTTTTATAAATATACAGATATATATACATATACGGGACATGACGGCGACGGCGAAAACCAGCCGAGACTGTCCATACAATTGAAAAATAAATGTTCACACTACCACTTGGACGATATTTAAGAGGATGCGACATGTAGGAGGCAAAGTAGGAGGCAAACACTGCCTCCTGGTTGTATTTACCATGATTTTGCGTTGCCAGTTCAAACGTGGCATGGTGGCTGTCATTACAATCTTGCGACATTAAAAAATTCTTCTAAAGGGGAAGAAGGCCAAAGATTACGGAATCACGGGGCAGCACTGTGGCGCTATTTTTCTATTATCTTATCACTGCTTTGCGAAAACGCACTCCTACAGCCAGTGGCGTTGCCAGGAGGTGGCACACCGAGCCGGTGCTCCTGTTTTACACCATGGAATACTGAACACAAGACCACACTATCACCCTTACCGGCCCGCACCTCATATCAGACCAAAAACGTGACACCCTCCCCATCGAAGCAAATTCTTTCTAGGCTACTGCCTAAAGCACTGCAGGAGCACTACACGCGAGACATTGCATGGTCGCGGACCTCCAGCAGAACGAGTTTTTTTTTGTTCGCTGAACCAACTAGAAAGATTCGTTTGTGTTTATCACTTACCTACGAATGCGTTCAGTCCCCCCAATAGTCCACACGAGGAGATCAATTCCTATAGTCTTTGAATTCCTGAGAACGCTTCCTGGAGTTATGAATATACCCGTACCTAAAACAGCGGAGTAAACAGGTGCTTTTATACAACATTGTTTCTTGAAATGGAGAGGCTCATTCAGGTAAATGTCAGTGAACCCACAAAATAAAAGATGATTACACGAACATATATATATATATATATATATATATATATATATATATATATATATATATATATATATATATATATATATATATATATATATATATATATGTATATATATATACGCGTGTCTCTGTGTGAGCAGAAATATCGCAGACGTTAGTAACGGTAACAAGTTGCGCATAGAAAGAACATCGGTGCGCTTCAAAATTGAGCGTAAGAACTCTTGAATCCTCCACTGACTTGTTGCAGTCATCTGATTGCTTTAGCGGTGTTTCGAAGCGTATAGTCTGAGGAACTAAAGCGGGTTATTGTTCTGTTGTCCAATAGTGTGGAAAGGATGTGTAGTTTGATATTCAATTTCCCTCCATTCTACGCCAAAGACAAATATATGGTGGTTATAATGTTCTCTACCGTCAAAGACTAAACTAGGTAACCTGGTTCGACAGCTGCTACTGGGGCGTTTTCATCCAGAGAAGAATATTGGAATACTGGTGACAAAACTAGTTAAATGTAACGTTCTGAGCTAATGATATAAAGATACAGTCAGAGCAGATAAGCGGGTGCATGTTATTCACCTATGGTTGCACTGAGAAGAACGGTAATGCTGCTGAACAATCCCACATCCCTCCTAAGGGCAACTTCTCGCTTCCTTTCCGGATCATCTCCTGGAGGAATGCTGCAACTCGTGTCCTCTTCATTTTCGGCTACTCGTTCCCGATCTCTGGGCGCGCGGTAGTGGGCCTGCTTCTGATTCATTGGCTCATCATAAGTTTGAAGATTCTTCTTATACATTGGGCCTGCGAAAATATTGCAAGCAGCAACACCAAACGTGAGCTAGCGATACCAAAGCCCAACTAGACGGCGTCCGTTACGTCGTTGCCGTCCACTTCTAGTATACACACGTATATATTATATCAAAGTAATACAATTTCCTAACTTCTACATGTGGACATTTCCAGCTTTACACGTATATGAAGTGTTTTCCGAGCTATGTACGCCGCATTTTCATTGAAGGGAATTGGGTCTGCACGCCGAGGGGGGGATAATTTCTTCCTTCCACTGTCGGGTGTTGCGAAATTGGAGTCGCGACTCCCAGCGCCGCGAGCCACCGGCGTGATTCGGGTAGCGTAGCCGGTGGGACCTCGAGTGGGTGACGTGCCCGGTGCATTCATCATGACGACTTGAAGAGAGAAAAACTTTATGTACAATATTTACGGGGTATGTACGGGGTAACTTGGCATGGTATATCTACTATTTTCACCATCAGGTAACTTGACGGTGGCTCTTCCCGGCACGGGCATATATAGCCCGTGCTATAATGCTGCTTCTATAGGGATATCCCGGCAAGCCAGGGGCAGTAACACAAGATGGCTACGCGTCTCACGGCATTGTTTCTTCGGTAACAACAAATTGCGAGGCAGGGGGGTGGTGGGAGGGGGGCCAGGCTGCATGTTTTCTAGCTCCGACTTTTCTCGTGCCTTGGTTTGTGTCTCCCGTGATCGGCTAGTTAAGTTTATCACCTCGAGACTAAGTGGCGCGGGGCAATGTCTGTAAGAAAGGCTGTTGAGGTTTGGGCATAATGTGGTGTTTAGTTGGTGCATGAGGTAAACATCGAGAGACCTGCAGCGTAACCGACGCGCCCCACATTGCGAACACACAATCGTGCACACGCTGAATCCATCTGTCTTCTACCGGCCGAATTTGGAGGCGCCTTATTTTAGCTGTCTCCTTTTAATTATTAAATATATATAAATAGAGGTTGGTGTCAATGTTTGGTGGCTACTCTGCTTCTCCTGCATAATATTTGTCATCGCAAAGTAGCTTACAATCACAAAGCTATACAAATAGGCACATGGACGCATACTCACGCACTTAGCTCCAGTTCTTCAGTACAAGAAAGTATCCACTCAACGGAAAAGTTCACAAAACTCAGATGATCGCACACAAGAAATACTCACAACATAACATAAATGTTCGCCATGAAGCTGGAACAGCCGATAATTAATTGCAACTGCTATGTTTTAACAAACAAATGCTTTCATGTGCTGCGTGCGTGATCGTTGCCGTAACCCGACCTTCGGGGCCGTATGAACACGCGGTGTCCCAAGGTGCGTGCGGCAAAGGGAGCCAAGCAGCGCTTATCGGTCGCCTGTAGGTACTACTGGTTCGCCACATGCGCGAATCACACATGAAAATTGCACCTGGACACACGTACATGGACTCGGTATGGACGGTATCTCTTGACCACTGCAGTGTAGACCAGTCTAGCAGCATTCGCGCGTCTGTATAGCTCAACTATCCCCACCTTACCTTGAGTACTTGGCGCTCCGACCACAGTCTGGCTACGTTTCCCGCTGCAGTGTGCCAGTTATTGCACGTGTGTTTTCACGCTTTCCTAGGATTATCTTTATAACACCTGCGATTTACAAGGACGTGCAGCTTTCGCTGCATTTTCCTGTTGATGTCGCGATACATCCGGCAATTAATGAATTTCATGCATTACTCGGCGAACAAAAGGCACATTTACCACATCTATCTATCTATCTATCTATCTATCTATCTATCTATCTATCTATCTATCTATCTATCTATCTATCTGTCTGTCTGTCTGTCTGTCTGTCTGTCTGTCTGTCTGTCTGTCTGTCTGTCTATTTATCTATCTGTCTGTCTGTCTATCTATCTATCTATCTATCTATCTATCTATCTATCTATCTATCTATCTATCTATCTATCTATCTATCTATCTATCTATCTATCTATCTATAGATTGTTCATCGCTCTTTTTGTCTCCTTGGTTTGGTCGTATTGCAGCCCACGGTGATTTCAGGTTTCCGCGTGCTACTGTAATTTAGAGCTGTCGTTTTAGTCACATGAACACTATTCATTAGACAGCATGGCCATTAGGACTATCTAGTTATTAAGAGCAGTTGGTTGACATGAAGCATATCTCCAGGAACAGCTCTCCAGAAATACCACGAATGTCGTGCTTTATCCTGAATAAAAGGTTATAGCAGACAGCTTCCTCTTTAAAACGTGGTCTGCGCTAAACCTGCGCTACACCGCTGCAAACGTGGTCTGCACCTGTCACCAAGTCTTAACCACGTTCACGACGGCCTCAGCAACATACACGCAGTGAGCTTGAAAAAAAGTCACAGTTCCACTGCAAGGGTGAAGCAGTGAATGCGATAGCAACAAATTGTAATGTTATATACGAAGGAGGCTGGCAGCAAACTCTTTTGGATCCGATCTGACGCAACTCTAGAAAACGCTGGTTTAAGAGAATACGGCCGCTCCAGGGACACTCTGCTCGCCACATTCTCTTCGCGTTGAGAGCGCAGTACGTAGTAGGGTATACCGGCCGCCCGCTGTCGGCCGCAAGAGAAGGGGAGATAAAGCGCGCCCGCGACGACCGCGCTCGTAAAATCGAAGGTCGCTTGAGGGACTCCCCTCCCCCCCCCCCCACCTCGCGTCTTTTCACGCTCGCGAAAGACGGGCGGGGCCGGTTGAGCAGTTGGGGGGGATCTTATCGCATGCGCTTCGGAGTGGCGGAGCTGGGCCGGTTCGTTTGATCTCCGCTTCAGCCGCGTTCATCACTCCCGCTCACCCGCTATTACCCGCTGGTGGAACGTACGACACGCAGGGGGGCTCTTATCAATTTGGATTGCATACGCGACATGACGGCGACGGCAACGGCGACGGCAAAAACCCGTCGAGACTGTCCATATAATTGCTATCGCAATAAAAGCGGCCACAGTGGGCACATGGTAATGTGTCGTGATATCGGACATCGAGCGACGCAGAAGAGGCAGACTAGCAACGCTTGCCGCTTCCGCGACGTTGCCCAGCCACATGCTGTCTGCTATCAAGAAGTGGAGAGAGGGCCGACGAGAGCAAAGGCCACGGACAACAAGCTTTGAGTCACTATGGCTAACACCAGCGCGGAACTGCCGGCATGCAAGCCTGGCATAACACGTGCTAGATGACCCTGTCTATGACAGGGTCATCAGGGAATTAACGGAACAGAAAAAGGGTTATGAATCGTTGATACTGTCGACTGCCATGCTGCTAGCGTTTCGAAGTATGAATATGAACTCAATCGAAATCCTCACTGCGTCGTCCTTTTGACCGCTGGATATCACCTTGAGAGGCTTCGTGATAGGGAGCCTTCATGTGCGCGCGCCTCCGGAGGCACGGAGGCGCGCACATGAAGGCTCCCTACTTCGTGAACATGACTGGCCCCTCGGTACAGCATGGCCGGAGCGGTTTTAAGTGATTCAATAGTAGACCCTTAATCTGAGACATGGGCAATGTAGCCGCATTGTTCCTTAATCATAATTATTTTGTGATCCGTTTATTATCTCTATGAATAGCTTAATTCATTCACTCACCGAAACTCACGTATTGTTGGGGAGAGCTGTAATGTCAAGCTTTTGCATGATATACCAAGTTTTTGCTGGCAGTCTGGCAGTATTGGCTATTCTCTGATTTGGTCGGCAAAATCCCATGACGCCCCGGTCACGGGGTTTTGGCTGGAACATGTCACGTGACTAGAGTTTACGTGGGTTTGGCGGGAACATGTCGCGTGAATGGTTACGTGACGTTACTTGATTTCAGTCACGTCACTGGTTGTTACTCTTACATGTTTTGGCGGGAAGATCTCACGTGAATGCTGTTACGTGATGTTTTTTTATCAACGTGACCAACTGTTGTGCGTTTCTTGGCGGGAATATGTATGTGAAACGTGGTTTCTTAGTCACCTTACTAGTTGTTACGTGATGCTGCGTGATTTCAGTCACGTGAGTAATGTTACGTGATTTTTCGTGATTCGGGTCACGTGACTAGCTGTTATGTGGTTTCTGGCGGGTACTTGTCATGTGACTAGCTGTTACCTGGTTTCGGCGGGAAAACGTCACGTGCGTATCTATTATGCATTGTTACGTCATTTGATTTACGTGACTAGTTGTTACGTATACGGCGGGCACATGCGAACGTTACAAGCTGTTGCATAATATTGCGTGATTTTAGTCACGTAATTTAAGCTGTTACGTTACGTTACGTGATGTTAGTCACGTGACAACTTATTACGCGATGTTACATCCGGACGGGTGGTCCGTGGCTGCGTCACGCCGGAACGCAATGTGTGCGTGTTTTCTTTGTTAATTTTAATGCGAATCGCAGCGAGACGCGAGACTAATCTGCCTCCGTTTCGCATGAAGTTCTCATTCTCGCGCCTTGCGCATCGTTTAGACGCCATCCGCGTTCCATCGCTCATAAGGCTCATTTATGCTCCCGTGTGAGGGGGAGACGCCACAGCTGGCACCGTGCCAGGCATAGAGTTTCCTAAAATTAACTAGAGGGGACTCTGGCGCTGCGATCGTTCAGCCACCATGGGAATGATGGGTAGTACACAAATTTGCCTAGTCTTCGTGCTTGCGGCTTCGAACGCACTTGTGGCTTTGTTTGAATGTTGTGTTTTGGTTCTGTTTCGGATAAAAGAATGGACCGTTGTGAACTTCGTGAGCCGATTTGAATCGGTGAGCCTAATAAGGTCAAGGTGGTGAAGCGTAACTGCCAATCCTTTGCTGAACTTCGTATTGTGGCAAAGCGGAATCAGGCCACACGGAGCCAAACGGAGCCAAACGAACGAAGACTAGGCAAGACTAGGCAAATTCATGTACTACCCATCATTCCCATGCTGGCTGAAGCGCCATGCATTGCAGCTGCCATAGACACTAGCGCCAAAGTTCCCTCTAGTGTATTTATGGGAAACTCTATGGTGCCAGGGGGGACCGGACACCGGTCATCGCGAGTATGAGACAATAAAGGCTTTCGACTTAAAGTTCCAGTCTTGCACCTTTCAGAAGTGAAAAGTACAAAGAATCAGACAAGCACCGCACATCAAGCTCGATGGACTATTGGTCGGCATGCTCTGCTAGGATGACACATCGTTTCTAGCGCGGCGCGCCATCATTCGAATTACGTAAAGGGGCGTTCCGGCGTGACGCAGCACACGGACTGCCCTTCCGGGACACCCGTTGCGTTTAGTTTCGGTTTCTCCGGCATCGCCAGTCTGTAAATTCGATGATGTATCTCTAAAACTACGCGCAATATTTTCGATTTTTCAAAAACTATGCTCACCATAAATTGTGACGCGCAACAACTTCGCCATATAAACAACTGCTCTAAAGATGATAATAAAACGCTCATTAAATTTTTTTGTTAATTAATTATTTTTAGTGATATAATTAGTGGCAATATATTTCCGCCCTGGCCTAGAAATTGGCTGCGAAGACGACAGGTGCCTAACTATTATAGTTTCTTTCAGGAAAAGTCTATTTGCCTTAAAAAAGAAAACACCCTGTATATTAGACATAATGGGCCACAGTGTCACAGATACCCATTAAATTAGCATGACGTGCTCACTAGAAGCGAAAGTTGGGCTAGTTGGAGGTTCATGCTTGGAATGTAAGAACAGCGCAAAATATCGACAAGGACTGAAGAAGAGACGACAAGGCGCTGAACTCGCAACTAAACTTTATTGGAAAGCACACGCACATATATCAAGCAGCCTACCTAGTCACGTGGCACACCAAAGACGTCTGCGCGGCAGAGCAAACAGGGTGCGAAAAAGGCCTAATTGTGAAACAAACGATTTGCTTTTCACAATGATTAGGCCTTTTTCGTACTCTGTTTGCGTCTGCTGCGCAGACGCCTTTGGGGAGCCACATGACTAGGTAGGCTGCTTGATATATGTGCGTGTGCTTTCCAATAAAGTTTAGTTGCGAGTTCAGCGCCTTGTCGTCTCTTCTTCAGTCCTTGTCGATATTTCGCGCTGTTTTTACATTCCAAGCTTGACGTGCTCATTCGATTCGAACGTTCCTGACTCTACTGAAGCTTGGTTCACCTCACGGCACGGCTTCCGGGATCGGTGCACTTGGCATCCATCGCGATTTTTCGGTAGGCCTAAATACCAACGCCGCCGACGCGGACATCGTAACATCCGCGACAAGAGCTCTTTAACATTATCGCATTATTACACTGTTAATCAAGTCCTGCTTGAAGTGCTGGATATAGCCAGGAAAACGGACATTCTTCGTCTGGTTTCCTGGATATAGCCAGCATTTAACCAGGACCTGATTAAGAGTGTACACTAATGAACGTTAACGCTGTCTTCCTGGCTTCATTTCTTTTCAGTGTTCTGGCAAATGCCCAGCAGTCACAAGAAAAAGCTGCACTGCATGGTTTCAGTACGGAATACATCAAAAACACGTGCGCGCAGGTTTCTTACTCGCCCGCTAACCATATTCACACGATTCTATAGCTTCGGCGTTTCTAACGCGCAAGTAACTTGGCATTAAGAACCCTAAAAAAAAAAAGAGCAATTTGATGCGGATGACACTTCGAAGCCGATTGTAACGCGCACACGAACTCGGGGGGATAACATAACGAAAAAAAAAGTGCGCGTTACAATCATAGAAATACGGTAATTTTCCTTCCGCGACCCAGACAGCCGGCGCCTTCCCCAGACAAAAAACAAGCAGCAGCGCTGCACAGTCGCGAAGTTACGTGTATTCACCGTGTCGAGATAAAGATCTGATAAGCGCGCTCCGGCGAGTCATGCCCGACGCATCTCTCGCCTCCCGGTATCGAAGCCATTGCTTCGCGCTCGGATAATTTTTCCTGCATTGCGGTTATCTAAACTTGCGTTCGCCGCCCAATCATGTGTATGCATTACGTTCGTCAGTGGCCACGCGTTCGCGCACGCGCAGTGCAGGTCAACTATGCGGCGGACCTGCAAAGACCTAACACCGACGCGCAGTACGAGCCTACGGGAGGCGGAGGACGCTACGCACCTCCCGCCGAACGAAAAAAGATTTGCTAAGCCTCGATATTACGATGTATTGCGGCGAGACTTCTCCTTAATGACCTACGGAGCGGACCCTCCGCCCTCGTTTCGCATCGCAAATGGTCCGTGAGTACGCCTCCGAGCTTTCAAAGCCATCTTTTCGCCTTGCACGCATTCTTTGGCCACCTAGAAATTATTTCGAAAGTTCGTAAGAATGCGCAGCTGGTTGCCCTACACCGGCGCTGTTTTTGTCTCCGCCTTTTGGTTGGTTTCGACGGCCGCCAGAGTAGTAATGAAGCGCTAATTTAATGGTCCTCTCTTCGTGTATGGGATACACATTGTATGTTTGCCATGTGCTAATAATTCCCTAATTGAATTGACCCTACGCGTTTAAAGACGAATGAAAAAAAAAGTTTGGAGCCCGATTACGTTACGAAGAGTTTTGTTTTTATTCGGTGATAATTACGAGACCCGGTTGGTTCGGCGTCGCTGCTTTTCAAGGATTTCCACGGTGACCACAGTGACGCAAGTGGCTTGAGCCTCGTTGACTATGCGCTTGCGGGTTTATAACCTTATTTAAAAGCAACCCGCAGCGTGCTCATAGCGTGCTTTCCGGACTATGGTGTGGGAGTATCTGGGTGGGCGTTATTTTGGGCCCACCAAAGGCCGTGCAAAGGCCGCGGCCCCACATGTACTGGCATACGCTGTTTGTGGTTGTGATTTTGTCTTCTCCCGCGTTTGCGAAAAGTTCGCGAAGATGTGATACCAGGCAGTCTTAGAACAAGTTGCTCACAGCTTTGCGTTAGCGTTTGCCGCCACTGCGCATGCGTCATACGCTATCCTCTTGGGTACCCACATTAAGTTACGAAGTTAGCGTACCCTATCCCATGAACCCTAACCCCGCATACGCTATTGGGAAAATGGTCTACTATACAGAAGCATACGGTTTCAGCAGGAACTCCTTGAATAGCGTACGCAAGGCTTTGCATCAGCCCTTGTTGGCACTGCACATGCGTCATTAGGAAGTTTTCAGACAAGTGTACAAAAAAAAGCTTTGCGTTAACGTGTGCGTATCCAAGCAACGCTATTCCAAGACTGCCTAATGTTACTTGTTTTGATTGGTCAAGCTGCCGGCTGCAGACGGCGCCTCGCATTGTCTGTTACGTTGCACTTATCATCATTGTCTGTTACATTACACTGTCAGCACACGGACATAGCGTACAATATGACAATAGGGAGTTTTAGAATAACGTACGCAAAGCTTTGGGTTAGCGTTTGCGCCACTGCTTATGCGTCGTACGCTTAACCTCTTGAGACCCCTCTTTAACTAAGAGAAATATCGCGCGACGGCAAGGGACCGCAAAGCTTTGCGTACGCTGTTCTAAAACTCCCTAATACGTAGTTCTCCGGGAACATCGTTCGATTGTTGTTGTCTTGCGGAAGCCGGCGGCACGTCGGCCTTTCTCAACAAGCGATTCAAAGAGCGCCAGCAGTTTTGGTTACTCGTATTCGGAAAATTTACCACAATATTCTAGAACGTTCCTTGATTCACTGCTGCTTAGAAGAGTGGCAGGGTTCGCGCCTTATTGCGATATTCATCAACGCTCTCCTGCGGCTCGAGCAAGTCGATGGCAGGCGCCCACTTTCGGCGAAAGGGGTCGCTGTTGATCAACGATAATCGGCAAGGGTGCTTGAGAAGCCCTGCGTCATTTTCAGACGAATTTCGGTGCTCTACTGATCTGAGTCATGTGAAGGACGTACTTCGAGCTGAGGATTGTTTGTGAACGCGGGTGTTTGCATAAGCGTGCGCATGGGGGCGCAGGGTGGCGGGCGACTCCCCCTAGCCATCTAACAAGGGGGGCTCAAAGTGAGCCCCGTACAATTGACATATCTATATAGGGAGAGGGGCACTGCGACTGGGGGGGGGGGGGGAGTTGCAAAGTCAGCCTAGTACTCTGACAGAATAGGGAGTGGGGCGCTGCAACGAACCTTCGCTGCCTCGATACCCCTGAAGGGGAACCGTGCGCACGCCTATGTGTTTGTTTCGCTAACGTGAAGGCACTGGCGTCGCCAGGGAATTGGGGGGGGGGGGGGTGTTAGAACCCCCCGTAAACTTGGGATTTTTACAAGTTTGTATGTATGAACAGCCACGTATAAACACACACGTGCACACACACATACAAGCATGCACACAATTCACGCACGCACATTCATCGCATACATACATACACAGCTGTGTTCGATGCGGTTGTGTATCTTTGTGTCGGCGTATAGTAATCTGCATTTTTATTTTTTTGCACAAATTATGTAAACCTGCGATTTTCATGTTTGTTCATTTTCTGTACCCCCCGCCTCCCCACTGTAATGCTTGTATGGGCGCCGTGGGTACCAAATACATACATACATACATACATACATACATACATACATACATACCTACATAGATGCATACGTGCATACCTACATAGATGCATACGTGCATACATACATACGTGCATACATACATACGTGCATACATACATACGTGCATACATACATACGTGCATACATACATACATACATACATACATACATACATACATACATACATACATACATACATACATACATACATACATACATACATACATACATACATACATACATACATACATACATACATACATACATACATACGTAAAGAGTGGTTGAACCTCCCCTCCCTCTGAAAGATCTCTAGCTACGCACCTACGCGGGGACGTGGAGAGGTGATTAACCTTTGCTCTGACGACACTCATTTGATAACTTGGACGTTCTCAGTCGACAGCAACGGTACTTAGTGTCGTTCTCTTTCGGTCACATAAGCGTCACCAATTTTTAATGCAAATCTATTCCTCGCGAACGAAAGCCACTTTCACTGTATCTGTTTAGCCAGCTTCGTCATAGTACACTCGTGGTAGTTCCTTTAACCGGAAATAAAAAAAAATTGCCTGACACGATATGAGTGGGTCATGAACACTGATAGGTCCTTACAAAAATATTGTCACACATTATATGTAGGTCACGATCTAAACACCTACCTCACTGTGCTATCGTGATCCACGATTTGCTAAAATTTGATTCACCTTCAGTCCACGTTAACATTCGGTTCAGTATCATTTAAATGAGATGCAATCCTATAATTAATAAATTACAACTTAATTCAGCTGTAACATCATTTAGCATGTAACTCACCACTCCTTCACCTTAATTCACTCTCACTGCATTATGTGCGCCCACCTCCCCTCCTCTCCTCCTTGCCTGGTTCTTCCTGTACCTCACTTGGCGTAGCATACCTCCGAGATCGGTTCACCTGAACTTCTGGTATCATACGTGCCTTACGCCACCGGATGCCACACTTTCTTCTTTACTCACTAGGCCCAAGAGGCGTTTGCCTTAACAAACCTTCCGCATTTGAGCGCAGCTGCGCTACCGAGCTTCTAAGGCGGTGTTTCAGCTGAGCGACACTTTCAACAGGAGCCACAGCGGTGGCGTTATCACTCAAGGTAAGTCTTTGTCATATTTGTTGCTACTTGCCAATGAAAAAGTAGGGGGGTGCGGAGGGTTGTAACGAATGAAGACGGTTTGCGTTAAGTGTCTGCCTTTCTGTCTCTTGCCATGTTTTTCCTCACACCCGCGCCCTTGGCAGGCAACGTGTCGCGCTACTGAGGTCTTGGATGACGGTTCGAATCCCGTTCATGGTGGCTACAATGCTGTGGGCAGAAAGGGGCCATGAAAAACCATGTATCTAGAAGTACATGTATGTTAAGTGATTCAGAGTTCACATAATTAATGTAGAGTTGCCCATTACGAACCGCCATTTAGTAGCGTCGCTTGCTTTCCGTTTAAATCCCCGGAATTGGAATTTATGATGGTCGTCAGAAGCATCCTAACAGTCATTAAGACAACTGAAACGCATACGCGCAAGGCTAGCGGAGTGCTTGACTTCAAAACGAGACTTCACCATAAATGCGGCATTTAAATTGCACTGCAGAGTTCAGTTCACGTTAGTTCGCAGGGTCTCCCAGATGAATTGTTCCTGCTTGTATTCGTAGGAACTAACGATTATTACCTTAACGTGTCGCCGCAGCGCATGGGTCGCTGTAGTATGTGTCTTATACCGTACATTGACGTTTGTTACGTCTTCCTTCGCAATACATTTGTTCAGTACGAGGAATGCTAATTTAAACTTTCTGTGCCGTTGTACGTTTTCTTGCTTTGCAGGCGTTCGACGCCAAGCTTTGGACTGTACATGTTGATCCGCAACTATGAGTCTGGAGGGACAACCAACATGCAGCCCCTGCGCTACTGATTCTGAGTGTACTAACGTGTCTTGTTTTTACTCTATCGCTTCTTCTGGGGCAGTCAGCGTTGTTTAGTAGCATTTGGTATGTGCACGCACCGTAACGTGCTACACCATAACGTTTCGGGGGCAAGGCATATGGGTAGGGAATGGATCAGGCCAAAAGGCCAGGTTCGAAGACCACAACCCTGCGGGTCATGTGGTTAAAAGTGCTTCGGCAGGCCGGGCGCAAGGATAACGACAAAGTGGAATTGTAAAACTATAAGACGACGAAAGCACAACGTACAACCTCCGCGTTGACTAAATACATCAAAGCACGTCTACTTCTGGGGATCCTGAAGACGGGCCGAGTTGCATTATGCAGGGTTACTGCCGTGTACATTGAGGAAGAAGACGAAGATGCTATAGCGTCACCCCTCGTCTGAATATGTTCTGAAATCAAAGGGGCTTCAAGAGGTGAACCACTGGGAATGGTAGAGGTGTGGACAGCCAACGCGTAATCGAAGTCAATATTCTAGGGCCGCTATAGATGTAGAGTTCTGAGGTCCTATAATATGAGGCCCTAGTTATGAGGCCCTATGATAAAAGTCAGAACGCTGCGTTCGATGGAAGCATGGCTCAGTGTTGAGTGCCGCAATTTTCTGTGCGGACGGGGGTGCTCCAAATAGTCCTCGGTGGAAAACAAGAAACGGGATGCCATAACGTCATGAGACAGGCGGCCAAATGCTTAAACAGTGGAAGAGGGTTTCTGGCACTTTGTGAAGCCCTTGCTCCCAAGAACTATGGCGTAATTGTTGTTTGTGTAGTAGCCAGACATATGTCTTTGAACTTGTCTTTGAGGCATTGTGAACTGCGCCACATAGATTTGGTGGTTAAGGAGGCTAGGGAATTCATCTGGTCGTCACAGAGTCGTGCTGTATGCAAGTTATCTGCCATGCGCCGGATGCCGCGCATGGCGGAAGATCCGCCACATCTGCAACACGAGAGGAAGAACCGCAACATAACTGGCTATAATAGCAGCCTGGAAGGGCACGACGCAGGTGCTTCGGCGTACTGATGGCGATTCTTTCATATAGAAAGTTTCGGTGGCAAGCACCAAGGTTTGTCAGTTGGAATTGAAGCTTCGAAGGGCAAAGAAAATCCGACCGCTGATAAAGTGGACGCCACCTCAACATTAGCAATCTCCTCTGGCTGGAACGCTTCATGCGAGGAAGGGAGATTGGTGTACACAGCTGAGAATACATCATGCACTCTGGGGATAAAGGGGGGCAGAGAGAAGGAACGCAGAGAAATGAGATATATGTTCAGGGAGTGGAAATTCGCGTTCTGGAAGCCGCCAGCATTGTACCAGTGACATAATGCACCGGTAATCTGACCTCGCTGGCAGAGGTTGCATTCGCTCGAACCACCGGGGGACTTAAAATTCATTGCTGGGAAACACTCTGACACTTTGGAAGACGCTGTGTCACATACTCCATGGTAGCTCTTGTCATGCAACATTTTTTTTTTCAGGAGGAGACGGGATACATTGTGATGACTGAGCGTGAATTCGAAAAGATGGACGACGTTTCCTGATGAGGATGATAACGACAAAGTGATGTAGTCGGAGTGTGAAGTTTTCGTGGAGCAATCTCTGAGCCACACGTTTTCTTCATGGATTAGAAAGCGCTTGTGCACTGGGCAACCTTGCGGGAAAAGGCATCAATGCCTGTAATGGCTGGACCATCGTGTACCTCAAGTTAACGTCGTGTATTCTTGATAAAGGCCGTGTCATAAGGTCTTTTTACAAGTAAGTCGTCTGGTTCCCATGAAGAATGACTGCCCGATGGTCTCTTAGGACCTGAAAACTTATGCCATATTGGACGTGCCTGAAGTACCCCACTGCTAGGCACGAAGCCTGAAACTTGCAACAGTATGACCTGTGCGTGTTTGTTCCAGGGGAGCAGCTCCCTTGAAGAAAAAAACATTAGCTGGCACCTCGAGCCGCGATGGTACTGTTTTATGAGCGCCCACCGCAGAAGCGGAAATATGATTACGCTTGACGGATTGGGGTAGTGGAATTAGGAGAGCGCTGGTCGAACAAGAGCTTTTTTGGTACGTGTGAATGCGTTGTCGGTAGCAGGCGTTTGGCTGCAGCGAATAAATATGATGTAGTCTGCACAAGCTCAGTAACGACGAAAATGAGGTTTGCAATTTCGAGTAAAAAAAATAAGAAAAAAAGCCATATGTTGAAAGTCTACAAGGCTACCACAGCTTTTGTGTACACTTTGAGCATGCGAAACCTCCCAGGAGTTTCCACTTTCTGTGACGTATCGACTCAGTTATTATCTGGTGGCCGAGGAAATCGATGTCTTCAAAACCGAACACTCACCTTGCTATGTTGACAAGGAGCCGTGCGAATATCGTGCACATCTGCGATGCATGCTGTTCAGGAGACAAAATGCAACGAGCCGGTCACCTATGTTGGCATAGACGAAATTGAATCCGCCGGGTACATGCTGTCAAATCGCTAAAGCAGTTGTGCGGCCTTTCTCAGCCAGAATGGCATACGCACACGAATTGAACACGGCAAACGGGGTGGCAGGTTTGGTTTGTGGAATATCGCTATGATCTTAAAGGGTCCGGTGGCAGCCATTGTCAAGAACGCCCTTGCTGTTAGCACCAGCGAGAGACCAAATGCTCGGTTCATGTTTTGCCAGATAACGAATGGTGCCAATATTGAAATGCGTGGTAGTCGCCGTACGGACGTCAGTCAACGGGGTCATGTTTGGTGAACACGTGTAGAGCCGACGACCAGTTGATCGACTATGTAAGAATTATGTCTAAGCGAATGGTATCGTGAAATTTCGTACGAGCGAAGTTAGTCGGCCGCCAAGAAGCTGCAGCCGGCAGAAAACTAGAGGTGCCGTGGAGATCACGATGCTGAGAGTGAAGTTGCTGCCAACGCAGAGGACGTGTCAGGACTCGAGCTCCAGGTTGTCAATGAAACGAAATTTGTACCCATTATAGCGGAGAGCTTTTACGAGAGCTCAGGCTATCGAACGTTGTCGTTGGCATCATGCGTCAAAGCTGCCAGCTTTGGTAGAGTTGGCGCCATGAGCTCGCGAAGGGTGCTGGCGCCTCACGTGGGATGTTGAGTTGGTTCTTTATATACTATACCTCAGCTTGCACTTGAGATATGGCAGGAATCAGGGTAATAGATAGGTTTCGGTTGTACCACAGTTCTACTTGCTGTTCCTTTCGCTGCTGGGTAGGTAACCGGAAATGTGTCCTGCTGACCTCCCCTCCTTTCCTTCTCCTCTTCTCCGCCTTTTCTCGCCCTCTGCGCCTTTTCTCCCTCTCTGCGCCTTTCGCTGCATAAACTTCAGTTAGTTTGTCCGGGGCGTCATCTGTTGGAAGTCATCGGACGTCAAAAGCTGAACCTGGCACAAACCTCCTTCCAGGAATACTTTTCAGGCACGTGTTTACGAAACACAATATTACACGTGTGTGTGAACTGAATGAGAATTTAAAAGCACTACATTCCTTTGCACCCTTTCGTGATCCTAGATTTCTGTGGCTTTTCTATTGCAGGTCCGTCCTTCAACGCGAATAGGATGAAAGCAAGACAGTCTGTGTGGATAGAATGAAGCGAATGACAAATGGACATCGGCTGTGATCAAGTGAAAATGAATTTGTAATTTTTAAATTAAAGTGCATATGTAGAAATAAAAATGGGCGTTGAGTAAGCCTCCTCAGGTTGTTCGGTTTTTTTCTTTCCGTCAGAGTTGCTTGTTTCGGGCTTCTTTTTTTCGTACTTGCACTCAGACCTACATTCACATGGGAAAACATGTGACTTCGGTTCGATTGAATGATGTCCTCCTGTACTCTCGAGAATAAACAATGCTCGCTTTTTTATTAACAATGTTCACTGAATGCATACAATAAAATAAAAGTAAATTTTTCTATCAGAGGCGCTAGCTCTGGTCAGAACGTAGAAATCTGATTTCACACATAAGGAATAAGACAACACACACTGCTGAACGCCAACATCACCTTTCGAGGAGTTTTTGCGGCTTTTGTGGTTCCTTCGATTTCTGCTTTACGTGTCTGTTGGCTTTTCCGACTAGCACAGGTCACATGGATGCAACGCTATGAACACTGCGTACGGTGTGAATCATACTTACCTTGTAGGTTCAAGCGGATCGATGTGGACAGCCCCTTGCTTCGTAACGCTCCCCACAAAATGTTCCTCAGTGTGATCCCTCAGCATGCAATATGACCACACGGGGTGTCACTGAAGGCATCGTTCTTTGCGCACTTTTCGATAAAGATTGCGTCACATTCGCCACCTTAGAGAACTGATTCAGACAGCACTTACCACGTTAGGAACAGGCCCTCGCATTTGCTTTTCGAGTTCGTGTCCCGCGCCGCGTTGGAACTCGCGAATGACGTGTTGCAGCGGCGATACACTTGGAACACAGGCCGTGACCGCCTCGTTTATTTCAGGTCAGTATTTTTCTTTATTGTGAGTGAATACTTGTTGTAAAGTGATCTAATAGTCTGCGAAATATAAAACGTGTCATTTTGCCAATAGCATTGTCCATTCACATCCGTGTTTGAAGCTACGCGCCTTTTTTGTTGCGATGCTAGATAAGAGGTCATACGCTCGATTTGGGTGAAATAAAAAAAAAATACCCGTGTACTCAGATCAGGGCACTCGTTAATGAAATCCCGGGGAGCAAACTTTGTCGAGTTTTCCCGAGTATGGCAAGCTTCACCTTATAATTCCTTTGGCCCTTTTAAGTCAGAAAATTGACAACTCGATTTTCGTCCTGCTCCTCAGAACCGTTAACTTGATGTAGGGCGCAAGCACAAAGCTCTCAGTGGATTCGACTTGAAAACGACGCTTACATCTACTGATGCGCAGTCTATGCAGAAGTGCAGTAAGAACGACTCGGCCAACAGCGTGAGCTTTAGCGATACATATTCTGGAAACTCGTGAGACTTTTCTAAGTTGCCGTCAGAAGACTATGTGAACCTTGTTGGCTTTTAACGGCGTAATTTTCTCCTATGTTTTCTACTTGGCTAACCTAAAATTAGACTGAAGTGGAGTAACGGGGAAGGATAATAACGCAAGAGCAGGTTTCACGTTCGATATGTGCCTGTCTTTCTAGCTTTTGTGATGTTTATTCCCGCCTGCCGTCCTAGGTTAGCAGGTAGCGCATCGCGCTGCTGAGCTCTAGGACGCGGGTTCGAATACCGTTCGTGGCGGCTACATTTCTTTGGGGTCAAACTGCTCGGAGATAAAGTGCAGTTGAAGTGTATGTACGTTAAGTAATCCCTAGTGGTCATAGTTAATCTGCAGTCACCCACAACAAATCACTTTATAATCGCATAGCGGCCTTTGCATGTAAATCCCCAGAACTGATTTTCAATAGTCAAAAAAGGCATCATAGCGGTCCTTATGGACTATTGAATCGCGTACGCCCAAAGCTACCAGTGTGCTTGACCTCGAAACCAGACTTCGAGATAGATGCGGAAATTGCAATGCACTGAAGGATTCAGTTCACATTAATTCGCAGTTTATTTCAAAGAATTGCTGTTTTTGGCATTCATAGGAACATTCAGGTTGCTGCCTTAGCAGCGTAACAGCGCAGGGGTCGCTGTAGTATGTGTCTTATATCGTACAACGACGTTTCTTACGTTTTGCATTCTGATACATTTGTTCACTACGAGGAATGCTATTTTATACTTTCCGTGTCGTTGTGCACGTTTTTGTCCTTTGCAGGTGTTCGACGACAAGCTTTGGTACCATATACATTGATCCTCAGTGATGCGTGTGGAGGAACAACCAACCTGCAGCCTCTTAACTTCTGATCCTGACTACGCTTACTTCTTTTATTTTACTCTATCGCTTCATGGGGGGGGGGGGGGGGGTAACAAGATTTGTTAAGCTGGGATTGGCAAGTGTAGGTACCATAATGGCGCCATAGAGCATAAGAAAGTTTCGGGACAAGGCTCAGCGGTAAGGAATGTATGAGGCCGGGACGAATAACCGCTGCAGATCATGTCGGTTGAAGAGATCAGGCACGACGCAAGGGCAACGACCAATTGTAGTTTTGGTGCTGGAAGACGACCACATCGCAACATCACACCCTGTCGACGAAGACAAAAAAAAGGGGGCGGGGGGGGGACAAACGCTGGTCTACCGCTGGTGACCATGAAGTCATGCCTATTTGTAGGATGCACGCTCACTGCCAAGTGCAACTGGAATACTATAGTCTCCCCTTTCCAGGCTTAAATGCGGAACAAAGAGATGAACTGATCGGCCAGGATGGTATAGTGGTTATGGTGCTCGACTGCTGATCCAGAGATGGCGGGATCGAATCCAGGCTACGGAGGCTGCATTTCGATGGAGGTCAAATGTTCGAAGGACATGTACCTATTTATAGGTCCACTTTGAAGAACACCAAAAGTCAAAATTTCCGGAGCACTCCACTATGGCGCCCCTCATTATTGTATGGTGGTTTGGGGGGGATGTGAAATCCGAAAGAATGGAACCACTGGGGAAGCTAGCAGTGCGACAACCCAACGCGTTTGCGGAGTGGTGGGTTTTGTGACACCATGCGTAGCCACAGTTGTCATGCAATAGTGGTGAGAGTGTAGCGTTCGGTGTAAACTTAGCTTGACGTTATCGAGTACCGCAGCCTCATTATATCGTATTCGTTAACGGGGGGTCCTCCAAGTCTTCCTACTCGGTGGAGAATGAACTGGCCTTCGTAAGGTCCTACGACGGGTCGTCGAATGCTTACCTGATGGACGACACCATTACTCGACGTTGCTGAGTACTTGCTCACAAAGACTTTAGGTAGGTGGTGTCCGGGACGGAGCCAGCCGTATTTCTGCAAAAGCAGTTGGACTTACCCCACATAGTTCTGGCGGTCAAGATGAGGTGGGGAGACATTCGTCGGGATCTCACAGTGTTGTGTTCAAAGCATGTCTGCTGCCATGCACCGGATATCCTTTTTTAATACAGAGGGGATGGTGAGGAATACCAGGCGAAGATCCTCAACCGTAGTGACACTGCCATTACTGACTGTAAAAGCAGCCTTGCGCCGATGATGCAGCCGCTGCTGTAAACCATTAGAGGGCTTTTCATACACGCCATGGGGGGTGTACACCGAGGCTCACCAGATCACGTAATAGATCAAATTTACGCCGATGCTTCAAGGGCAAATTTAAATCCAGCCGCTTTTAAGTGGACGCCGCCATAACAGCAGCTTTGCCCTGTAGCCGGAATGATTCAGACGAACGGGCGTACGAATGCAACTTACTGGGTGTGCATCGAGCACCTTGAGTAATGGAGAGGGACAAATGAAATGGATGTGCAGATGGTCGGAATTCGTGCCCAGAAGCCATGATTGATGTACCAGAGCCGTAATGGGCACTGAAATTCTTTTCGCGCTGAAAAAGCAAAAAATTCACTTGCCTTCCGAAAGGAATGCTCGGCAGCAACCATGCCGAGTTTACAAGAGACTCCGTCGCACAAACTCCAAGGTGGCTGTCCTCACGCAAATTTTCTGTGAAGGCGTGGCGAGATACAGAAGCAAGATTAAGCGTGAATGGCCAGTCGAGAGATTGACGAAGGTGTCCGATGAGAAGGGTAAAGCATCAGTGAGCGACGTGGACCCAGTATATACTTTCGACAGCGCGCACTGCAGCGCCGCGCAGTGTCCTCGTATAATACAAAACGACTCCGGACATGCTGCCGATGGGGAAAATGACATCTATTGAAGTAATATCCTGGACTGTAAATCGTGTGCTCGGAAATAAAATTCCGGTGGGTAATCATTTTAGAAGTTAGGCACGTGGTTTACATGAAAAGCAAGTCCTAGCGATTTCTTAAGAGACCGCAAGGCTTGTACAGTATTCTCCTATTAGACACTTGTAATGTTGTGAATGGCCATATACCCAACTGGAAACCCCAGACAGAGCGCTTTCTACCGTATTTTTGGGAAGACCAGCCTCTGTGAAGAAAACAGGAGTTGATACCAAGAGAAGAAACGGTACTGTTGGATGGGCGCCCACCACATAAAAAGAAGCGTAAACGGTGATATCCTTCGGGTCTTGGTGCAGAGCGCTGCGTCAGCCGGAGATTTCTAGGCAACCGTGAATGCGTAGTCGGCAGCAAGCGTCTGCTACTGCGAAGCAAAAAGTGTGGTGCATCCTACCGAAGCCTCGTTACGGGAAATGAGAGGTGTATGTACAATCCTGAGCAAAAAAGCAACGTTCGAAAGTTGCAAGGCCACAAAGCTCTGGCAACATTAGTGCAGCCGTTGAGCATGAGAACACTCCCAGAGCTTGCACTTTCTGTGGTGGATGGACTGAGATATCCCGTGGCCTGGTAACTCCCATGTCATCGAAAAGAAAAACGCATCCGGTTAGTTGACGATGAGCTTTGCAACTATCATGCGCAACTATGAACCACGCTGGTTGAGAGACATTTCAGTCAGCACGTCATTTATTCTCGCTTGCATATGAAAAATAGAATCGGCGAATAGTACTATGAACAATCGCTGAAACGTATGATCCCTTTTCTCAGTCCGAAGGACGTACGCATGCACCTGAAGAGCTTGAATGGGGTGACATTTGGGTGTCCGTGCAGTATGAGTAGGATCTGATGGCGTGCAATGGAAGGTAGCATTATCAAAATTTCATTTGCTGAGAGTGCAGAAAGGCAGGCCAAACGCTCCTTTTTTGGGTCAGTGTATTACGGCAGCGAAAAACATTGGAATTGAGGGTATGGTTGTCACCGCACGAACGTTGTTACCCAAGGTCGCATCTGGTAAAGTGTTACTCGAGGACGGACAAAGTACTTGTAAATTAAGAATATTGCGAAATTTTCCACAATCGAAGGCTAGTCGATTGCCAACAAGGGGTTGCAGTCATCGGAGAACTGAAGGCGCCATGGAATTCACACTGTTACGTGCCAAGTTGCGGCCAACACAGGGCACGAGAGCAGCTCTCGAGTTTATTATTGAAAAGAAATTTGGCCGCGCTATATCGGGGACCTCGAAGAGAACTGAAGCGAAAGTCGTCGTAAGTATCGGGTGGAAACCCAGCCTGCAGGAAGAGTGCCGAAACAATCAGCACCAAGAGCTTCGGAAGGGAGCTGGCACCTGACTTGCCAGGTGGTTTGGTTGGTTCCTTGGTGCGCTATAGCTCATCTCATTTTAGGTGATCTGCCTGTAACCGGACGGTACATCGGTTTAGGTAGTGCCCCAGTTCTGCAAGCTGCCTCATTTCGCTGCAGGGAGGCAAATCGCACGTGCGCCTGATTGCCCCCCTCCCCCCTTCTGCCTTTCCTTTTCATCTCTTCCTTCTCTCTCTCTCTCTCTCTCCCTTTCTCGCTCCTATCTCTGCATTAGTTTGCTCGTTTTCTGTGGCATCATCTGCTAAAGTCCCCGGGCGGCGAACGGTGAACCTGGAACATATCTACTTAGAGGGAACGTGTCAAGGCAAGTTCCTATGGCACACATTCGTGACAAATGTGAATGTGGGTAATCAAAACTTAAAAACAGTGCATTATCTGAGTCTTGTATAACCCTACATTTCTGTGGCTTATGTATTCCAGCTTGATCCTCAGCGCAACCATGATGAAATCAAGGTAGTCTACAAGGACAGAAAAGAGAAGGGACGGACGGACGTGAAGCGGGCATGTTTGATTGAGCAATAAATTTCTGATTTTTTTACAATAAAGTGCGTATGTATCACTGAAAATTTGAATTTAGTAAGGCACCGAAATATTTTTATTTTGTTTATTATAGCCGTCCCAGCTGCTTGTTTCAAGTTTTTAACAGGAAAGTGTTTTACGCCGGGGTCCACCAAGATTTCAGTGACGTATTTCCGTCACGTCAGGCCAAGTTTCCTTGGCCTGACGTCTTACTTAAGCCGCTCTTTCAGCCACTTTGCCGCCATAGCGTCACCTAGCTCAGGAGAAGCTGCTAATGTGGGGCACATCTTTCACTTGGACAGACGACTGCGAGAATGCTTCGCAAACCCTCAAGCATGCCTTGAAACGAGACTCCTTCCTCTGTCACTCCGATGACAACGCGCCTATTTTCGTGCACAATGACTCTAGCGGGCCATGGGAACGTCGCCGTCCTTACAGCGGCATAACACTTCCCAAGAGACCCGCTGCTTGTATCATGCGCGCAGAAACGGCTGGCGAACATTACTAGGCTAACAGAGCAGCAATACCTCCCTCTTGTTCGGACGATAGTATAATTCCGTCCATGCCTTCATGGAACCGACTCTCTTGTACTACCCTCCATGATACTTTATGCGGGTTCTCTGAGTGGAGGATATCTGAACTCATTCCGTCGCTGGGTGCTCCAGTTGCAAGAACGCAATTTCCACGTTGTTTACAAGTCTGGTAACCACGAACGAGGTGCATGCTCTCCGGATACCCCTGGCGCCTTGATCCTCGAGCACGTCCTTTGCATTCTCCTCAGGTGATCATGACGCCGCGTGTTCACTTATGTTATAACCACCCGTTGTTATTGAGACTGGCTTCCAAATCGAAGTACTGTTTTTGCCCGTGTGAACAGGACGATAATACTGCAATCGCCGTATACAACGCCCTTGTGCAACTTCTTCTGATGCCAGATGATATCACCAGCGAACTTACTTTAAGCTTGAAGACAAGGTGCTGATCGGCTAAGTTTACGATACTGTCTGACATTAGTGGGTTCTTGTCCTTACTGGTTGGTGGCTTACGCAAGTCTTCAAAGCCCTTCACGACCACCCATCTCCTCACCACATGTGTTTTCATAAAACATACAACCGTGTACGGCGGCGTTTCTTCTGGAGCGTCGTCTCGAGCTTCGTGGCCAACTACATCGCTTCTTTCACAACTTTCTCCTCCTGGCACGATACAGCACGCCATGCGCACAAGCATATCTCTTAGAGTCCTTTGGATAAACCTTGTGGGACCTCTGCTAATAACGTTAGCGGGTCATAGATGGATTTGGAGAGGTCGATCATATCATATGATTCGCAGAAACCGCCTCACTACAGTCTAGTATTCGTTAGATGTTGCAGTCTTCTTTCTGGAAAACATTGTATTTAATCATGAAGCACCTCGTGTGCTCTCATGAGCGCGGAGACTTCTTTCTAAAATAATCAAAGAATGGCTGAGATATTTCCAGCACCACTCGAACATCATCCTGGCACTATCAAATAACTAGCTCAAGACCGATTTCATCCCACACACACGTTATCGACGTAAATCGGACCAAGTTACCATCACGGGGACACCACCGTTTTAGCCATTTGTGACGTTTGCCCACGCTACCGTCCAACGTACCTTTCTGCCTCGTTTACGGCCGTTCGCCGGTGTTCACTATTGACGGCTTTGCTAAACGCCCTAAACAACACCTCGCCAATTATATCGGAGTATTTAAATCCGCAAACCTACCTAACAAAGGTGTACAACGGCCTTGCCACAATAGACTACACAGTCAATAGTACCACAAGCGGCCTTACAAAAGGTCTCATCATGACGTCGCTTTTGGTCGGGGAGGTAAAGCGCTTTCTGGTAGCCTAGTCGTACTTGTGGCTTGCGTAAAAACTAGCAGTTGTTCCGTGTACGAATACAACCCATGAGCGAAGCTCCTTAGAAATGGGACGCACGCGGCGTTTCGATGTCCAGGCAACGGACCAACCACTAGGCGGACGACAGGGTGAAGTGATGGTTTGGTGCGTTCGCCGGTCTGAGGGGGGAGAGGGCAGAGTCGAAGAAAGAGGGAGAGGCAGACTAATCTGCCTCCGTTTTGCAAGCGTTCGTATTCTCGCGCTTTGAGCATCGTGCAGACGCTATCCGCGTTACAGTGCTCATAAAGCTCATTTATCCTCCCGCGTGAGGGGGAGACGCCACAGCTAGCAGCGTGCCAGGGAGCTTCGACGGCGACGGCGGGTTGCCGGTCTAAGGAGCTTCGCTCCTAAAAATTTACTCTCGCACTTCCTTGACCTCGGCAGCATTACTGAGAGAACCTGCCCAGTGAACAGCGGTGTCGTCCGCCGCGGTGGTGTAGCAGTTACGATGCTCGGCTGCATCTTCGCGAATTCATGTTCAATACCGGCCGTGGCGGGTCGCATTTCCTTGAAGGCGAAATGCTAGAGTACCGTGTACGGTGCGATTTCAGTGCGCGTTAAAGAACACCATATCAAAATTTCCATAACTCTTCCTTACGGCGTTCTTCATAATCATATCGTGGTTTTGTGACGCGAAACCCCGACATTATTATTAAACTACGGAGTCACACCCTTCGAAGTTTCTTCTCACCACCCCTGCTGCGGATCCGAGATAACGCTTCTCGTCTCGGAGCATTCATGCGATGTTCATTCACAATTAGGTCACGGCAGGCCACCTGCAAATGTGTATTGGGAATAATTATGAGCATTATTCGTACGCTTCCTGCTATCATCTGCACACTCATCATCACGACCTGAGAAGGTAGTGGTGGAACTCGCTCGCCGAGTTATACAAACTGGAAGCTTAGATGTCACATTAATAATTCATTGCGAGTATGGGAACGCCGGCAGGTGGTGATGCAAGAAAAGATATATTATATTGGCCTGGCGATTCTCCATTACCAGCCTCCATTTTAAGTCGTCTCAAGGGACAACACTACGTCAAATTGTTTCGAATCAATTTATGGACACCTTCTCCAATCTCTTTTTGAACACCTTCAATACATACAAAACAATGCAGTCTCCTCGCGTCTACGCAATCAATCTACGTACTCTGTTTAATACATCATACGGACTCCACTTACGTATTACATTTTTATTCCTGTTCTTCGGTCTGTCTTTTTCGTCAGTGTTGTGTTTGTCGGATCTTCCAAATACGCCAATCATGGTGAGGAACCCCTCGGTTGACCCGGCCGCACAACCTGACACAGCTCTTCCTAATTTGCTCTTCTTCTAACTATACCCGTCTAAATCCATCCCCCGCGTATCTTGTATTCAACTTTTAAGGTTTATCGCCTTTCTCAAAGGATGCTACACAGACATGCACGCAGGTCTTGCGAGGGGCGAAATGTTTTCCATTTATTGTATACCCCCACTCGCACAGTTCATTCCATCACGTCTATTTCGTAGTTCTGCGCTTCAGTAACAATGCACCCTAATTTCACTGCAATCAAATATGTGCCAAGCATATTGAAAAAAACTCATTTTGCTTGATGCATATTGAAAAATCGCTGGACAAAGCAGAAAAAAGTTTGTCTTTAATGAAACCGATTGCGCATTTACGCTACACAATGCGCTTGACAAACTCAGGAGTCAAGGAGGCCGGTGGACTAATAAAAATCAGCATTATATTACTCCCTTATAATACTCAAATCCGCACTTTGTGACCAGAAAGACTGTGCAAACTTTCAGGGAACTGCGGCTCCACTACAATTTCTGTTCCGAGGTTGTTTTCTTCGTGGCATATTTGCGCGAGCTAATATATTCCTTGTCACGTTTACCCTAGATCACCGAAATATTAGGTGCGAAGCAGCTCTTTGACTAGGCTGTGTAACGCTGTCCCTCCCTCCGTGCGTACAAACACGCCGCAAGCGCTCCCCTCGTCGCAGGTGTTGGAGCGGTGCCAAGTAGGTCACGCCGCAGCTGCGCGTTGACGTCACGCTCCCCTCGCAGTGCGCGCTGACGTCACTCTCTCCCTCGCCTGCCGCGCGCTCGCCGGAGCGCCCGCAGCTGCCGCCTGACGTGCAACGACAAAACCTACGCCAGCCATCGCTTCAAACGAATCTTCCAGCGCTCACCGCAGCACCCGCGTTAGCGCCGTTCAACCCGTGACGCCACGCGTGCGCAACGCTGCTGCTTGGCATCCGATCAGGGTTCCCTTTGGGAAGATGCACCTGATTTTTCACTAATCACGCACTTACGCTCTGCGACTGCAAAAATATGCCCAACAGGAAGAGAACTGTATCCACAGATCCGTTACTGCAGAAGTAACATCAGATCCCGTAGTGGCACTGGTTAGATATAGGTCCCTTCATATTTTGTTCAGTGACAAGGCAGCCCATATGTTCATGCTGGTGCGTGGTCTGCACTGATGCGCCATATAGTTGAATTTAAAGATCATTTAGTCAAATCTCTGAAGCTGAATGACTGGGTGATGCGCTACGCGTTGGCCTGCTGACCTAGGCGAGCGTCCTCCCACACCACAGGCTAACTGACGCGCTCCTTGCGACAGGAACTCCGAGCCACCTACGCCCGTGAGCTCCGCTGCTTCCACTATATTGTGCACGAGAACCCAAGGAAATCTGCTAGGCGTTGCCGCTGTTGTCTGTCAAGCACCAAAGAAGGCGCTCGCAAGGACGCCGAAACACTGACTGCAGTGCGTACCAGCAGTGAGCTGCCACTTCCATTGTGTACGTTTTTGCACAAATTTTGAAAATTTGGCGATTTATTAATATAGAGAAACCGCAAGGTTGTTCGATGGGCCCGAGGTGCGGGTGGCGACCTCAGCCTACGGCCACATGAGCCACGGCCAGCCTACTCGAATCCAGATCACGCTGGTCCCACGTGTCTACGCAAGGTAGCCAGACTTACCGCTGTTGCATAGTTTTGTGTGGAATTGGCGGGTTGGCGCTCATGAGCTAGCACTCTCAAGTGGCGTGGTAGTGCTCAGGGGCATTTCGATCTGAGTATTGCCAATGACATTTTGGGGGGCATATACGTAGTGATATAGCATGCTGTGAGGAAAGGTGTCGTTTTTAGCTGCAATCCAGGTAACTGCTTTGTAGCCTAAGAGAGCATGGCGGTCGGTTTATCTCCTACACTGCAGCCTGGCCCTTTCAAATTCGCACTTATAAGTCCCTTTATACGTGAACTGTACTCGCTTTGATGGTATCTAACGAACTATGTCTCAACTTGAGCAACCACACGTGTTAACGCGACAGCGTTAAAGAGCTCGTTTCACAGAAATCTCGGCATCGCTGTCGGTGTCGGCGTCGTTGGTTTTGATGAAAAATTGATCTTGTCCGGTACCGAAAAATCGAGAAGATGCTAATAAAATAAAGAAGTTCAGTTCGAGTGCGAATCGAACCCAGGCCGTCTGCGTGGCAAACGGGTGTTCTAGCCACAAAGCGAAGCTGTGCTTCAAACTGCTTCGGGAAGAACACTATATGAATGTCATTTAGTGGGAGAGTCTCCTCAACGCATGTAATATTGCGTGGCAGAAGCGTAGAATCGCGCTAGGCATGTGAATGGAGCAACGAACGGGTGTTTTAAATGCACACCAATTACAAAGGGCTCACACATCTAATGATCAGCTGCAAAAACATCAAGTAATTGGCCAGCTGCGTAGGTTCACGTGTGACCTCACGTACGTTTAGTGGGCCCTTCACTTATTCCTAAAAGGAAGAATTATGGCGCAGCGGGCACTTAACTGTACTTGCAGTAAGCATTCTCGGGTAGTTTGAAACGGCCAATGTTATGCGAAAATCGTTGGTTTCATTACGGCACGGTTCAGCCTGCACCGACAACCGAAGCCAGGCTACCGATAGAGAGGGCGATGCCCGCGGGACCCGATTACGCTATCGCGTTCTACTCTTGAAGGCGAAGCTGAAGCGCTCTCCATGTTTTTTTTTGTTTTTTTTTTCTTTTGCCGTGTGCATGTCACATGCCTTCAAGACACGAGCTCTTGCTAAGCAGTTTCCTGGGGAAGAGGTTGTTGCGCCACACTTGCGTCATACGAAGTTGCCTTCAAGTGCTTGCTGAGTGGAGTGTGCGCTGCACATTCCTTGGCACTCTGAATCTTCCAGTGCAAGGGAGGAATTCATATGTGTCTCACCTGTGTGTGTGCTGTGTAACTTGTACTTATTCTTGCCAAGAGTATTGCATGCCGAACGGGATCCGTAATAGGGGTGGAAGCAGATACGTACCAGCTACTATGTGGATGTGAAGGCTCGTAGTCGCAATGCCCTCGAACCCTATGGCAAGACTGCCTCCGCCAGAGGACCACAACTATCTGCCATCATTGAATATCTGGCAGCACATACCGTAATACTCCAAATCCTACACCACTTCGGTCTTTCAGCACATACACGTGCACCCAAAATATTAGGCCTTGTGCGAAGTCATCACAACGCCAGCTTGCATAGAGATGCTTTATCGCGGGCTGGGATCCACAGAAATTTCGCGCGATATTCCAGCTCCAAGAATTTGTCCGACAGGCCTCCTTCGTAAACACTTCCCCAGGCAAATCTCGATGTAACCTGGTGTAACGCTCACATACGACAAAAACCATTTGCCAACAGGAAGGCTCATTTCGCCGCAGAAATTCGCATATAAACAGATTGTTTTATTTACATAGGATCTGGATGACGCCAACCCTCCAGCCATATACGGTACATTACACGTCCAGAAGAGTTATCTAGAATTCCTTTGCTTACGGTGCTCAGCGCTTTTTCACATAAGCAATTGTTCAGGATCTCTAAACAAGTGATACAAGGAAAATAATTATTGAGAGCGTTCTCCTTCATACGTACCAGAAAACACGTAGTTAAACATTCACAATTGTGCAAAAATGGAAACTATTGAATGTACGCGAATAACGGGCAGTAAATGTGCAGAAAGCTTTATGGTTCTTCAACAAACCTAGGGTGCCGACCTTAATCGGATTTGATTAAACTTTCATACAAGGAACGTTTACAAACAAGCGCTACTGAGAACTGCAGTACGTTCCTATTTTCTAGTTAAATGACACCCCAATACCGGAACACCTAAGACTTTTGTCGTCGGTCAGTTTGGTATTGATTTAGATAGCTTGTACTGCACCCTATTACTCATGAAAGCTCCTGGAAGAGGACGCAGCACTCAGGTACCTTCAATTATGATTGGTTTATTGCAAGAGCAGAAAAAATGATATAAGGGGAAGATAGCACGTGTCAGAGACAAATCTTGGTCGCATGACGCGCCAAATCTCTCTAGGATTCTTGAAATATTCTTTCGTCTATAGTTTTGCATCCAAGCTTAACAACTGCGTTCACCTTATGAAAGTACACTGAGATGTTCTGACAGTAGCAAGTGCCTTACAACCTGCAATGTTGGTGACGAGCCAAATGGCCCTGATTATACGCCATTTCGTCAACTCTCAGGATTGCTTCTGCACATTTCTCGATTTCTGAGTCAGTTTCACCGCAAGGATGAAGCAATGAATGCGATAGCAACAAATTGTAATGTTATACGAAGTGAGGCTGGCTGCTAACTCTTTTGGATCCGATCTCACGCAACTCTAGAAAACGCTGGTTTAAGAGCATACGGCCGCTCCAAGACACTCTGCTCACCACATTCTCTTCGCGTTGAGAGCGCAGCACGTAGAAGGGTACACCGGCCCCCCGCTGTCGGCCGCCGAGAAGGGGAGATAACGCGTGCGCCCGCGACGACCGCGCTCGTAAAATCGAAGGTCGCTCCAGAGACCCCCCCCCCCTCGCGTCTTTTCACGCTCACGAACGACGGGCGGGGCCGGTTATATAGATACATATACATATACGGGGGGATGACGGCGGAGGCCAACGGCGGCGCTGACGCCGACGGCGAAAACCAGCCGAGAGTGTCCATATAATTGCGATCGCAATAATAATGACAAATGTGGTCATTGTTCTAAAGAAAGCGTAATGTTGGACATCTTGGATGACGCCTCTGGCAAATCGTTCCTACGGCCTCATCTGTCACCTTCGCCTGATAAAAAAAACAGCACCTAAGCCCTGCTTGCAGGAGGAAGTACGCGGCCACTATATAAACTTCACTTGCGGAAAGCTGCTTGTGAATGGAATATGATGGAAGTCAAATGAAAACCCACAAGCGAAACCCGGCGCCAATACTATGCATGTCGGCAGAAAAGTTCCGAGCAGTGCACTGGACCATCACCAGATTGCAGCATCGTCAATGTGATGAAATACTGGCTAAGGCATCCAGTGAAAATGGCCTGCTCACCACCAACTTGCACGAGGCAGCAATAGCATTGATTTGAACATTATCTGGGTTCTGGAATTATGAATGCTATAGATATTAATCGCACAGTGAACGTTCACTAAGAACGTCCGCCGTAGTGGATACAGTGTATATGGTGCTAGGCTTCTGAGCCGAAAAGTCTGGGGTTCGAGCCCCGTGGCGGCGGTCACGTTTCGAGGGAGCCAAGTGCCAGAGGCCCATGTACCCTGCAATGTCACTTCACTTTGAAGAACACAAGCTGGTCGATGTTACCGGAGCCCTCCATTACGCCATCTCTCAATCATCATATGGTGGTTTTTGAACGTAAATCTCCACATAATATTATTCAGGTTCAGTAAGGGCATGGATACTCAGTAAGGGCCTCAGGGGCAAGTCTGTGTTCAGTAAAGGCCTGAGGGACAAGTCGGCGAAGCGAGTAGAAAATCCTCAACCGCTACTATTCAGTGGCCTATGCCGGAATCAAAAGTTCCGAACACAGCTACGAGCATTCGATAATGTGTGGCCCCTTGTAAAGGACGAGAAATACGTTGTCTTCTAGCCCTAGACTTCGCGTGAAACCTACTAGGGAATTACACACAATACTTCTGCAGTACAGACAACTATTAACACCGACCGACAATTAAGCACACGAAAGCATACAGGGAATTGTTTGTGGTTTCTTAGCTAAATTGTAATGATTCGAAGATGGTGTGTTCGGGTCTCACCGACAGAAAGGATAATTTTTCGTTCACTTGATGTTCTTTCATTTTAAGTGAAAATCATTACATAAATTTAAAAACCATTAATAATGTCCCATATGCTTTCCTTGGCTTCACTGTCCGTGGGATCCATTACTTGTGCATGATACAGCAAATGAGCCCATTGGACAATTCCACCATTTCCCTGCAAAATACTTCTGTGGGGTAATCCGTGGCCTGTAATCAAACCGAAAAACCATGGATTGCTGTCTGCACCTGTGCTGTGGCAATATGTCAACATACGGTTCATGGGGACATGAGCGACTGTTGTGGCATTAACAGGGCCTGAGCATGTACGCTTGCCGTATCCACCATAACCACCAGGCCTTGCAGCCAGGGACCTTCGCATGTTAACGCGATAGCGTTAAAAAGCTCATTTCGCAGAAATTCCGGCGTCGGCGTCGTTGGTTGTGAGCGAAAAATCATCATCTTGTCCGTGACCAAAAAAATCGAGGAAGATGCAAATGAAATAAATAATAAAAATTTTCGGGTCCGAGTGAGGATCGAACCCGGGTCGTCTGCGTGGCAAGCAGGTGTTCTACCACACATTCATGCCTCTGCTTGGATATACTGTGAAAATAACTTCCTCTGCTTGGAAATGCAGTGAAAATAACTTCCATGCTTCGCAAACACAAGCGTCCTTTATATAGGCGTCCCAATATAACATGTAATATCCCAGGAATATTGCGTGGTACAAGCGTAAATTGCCATCGGGCGTCAGAATATGTGACTATCATAACGATTCCATAGTTTAAAGCCAGCCACCCGTTACAAACGGCACACACCTTACTGCGCGTATTCCCTTAACACCACGTAGTGGGTGCATAGCAAGTTGGAAAACATTTCCCCCATTTGCCGCGCATAATTTCTCCTGGTTTAAACCATACTACACATTACATAGTATGCACTAAGTGATTGAAGTACGCAGTAGGGACGGAATATCGCTATCGCGTTCAACTCTTAAAGGCGAAGCTTAAGGGTCCCCCCAATTTTTTCTGGTGAACTGTTACGCTACGTGTCTCACTAGTGGTTGAGTGCACTCCCAAGCGAATGGTTTCCACAGGAGTACAAGAACTCCGTAAGCACTGGCAATCTTGCATTGAACATGGGGAGTTCGCAGTGACAAAAGGTGTTACTGCTATGCGCCGCGTACGCACTATAAGTACTTCACAAGAAGACTAGCGGTTTTCATTTGAGTGGCACTCGTAAAAAAATCGACTGACGTCCTGGATTGTGCAGTCTCCAATTTGAGGGCAGCAAAATGTCCTCCATTTTGAGTTCCCAGTAGCTGCCGTCGGCACCGATGAACTTCATTAACGGAGGGAACGAGGGCTTCGAGGCGCGCAACACTCCCGGCATGTTGTCCAGCGCGCACCCGATGCCGCAGGATACGATGCAGACTTGGAGGTGGCGGCCATCTTGGAGTCGTGTCATTATGGGTCCTCCGGAGTCATTCTGCGATAAAAAGTACAAATTTGGAAACCATTAGTTCCAGAATTCATAGCAAATAATTGGATGTACTGAAGGTGATATGGTTTCTACGAGAAAGCTTCGCAATTAAATTTGTCCTAAGGATTTCAAGCCAGGACCATGGGTCGGCTAATTCACTGATCAGTGGACTCTCTATCAGTTGGAGCCATGCGTCTGAGTCTGAGCGAGCCCGGGTTAGCAATATCATTGAGCTTGAGTCTGAGAGAGGCAAGTTCAGAAAAAATTAGGTGAGTGGGAGTGAGACCTAATTGCAAAATATATTGACGGAGTCTTCGTGAGCTCCACGATTCTTGCCGGCCTATGGTCATATCTACTCAGCTTCAGCATTACTATCAGCCTTATGTCGACTCACCTTTATTCTCACGTACGCTTACACGCACTTCAACGCACTAGCGCTAATACACCAACTCAATATGTATTAAATCAGAGACCTGAGTTAAGAGCAGGCGGTTGCCTTGACCCTCATTTCCGTGAGCTCTGGTATACGGGATGTTCTTGACAAAAAGTCCGCCGCGGTAGTATAGCGGTTAGGGTGCTCGGCTGCTGACCCGAAGGTCGCGGGTTCGATCCCGGCCGCAGCGGTCGCATTTCGATGGAGGCGAAATGGTAGAGGCCCATGTACTGTGCGATGTCAGTGCACGTTAAAGAACACCATATGGTCGAAATTTCCGGAGTCCTCCACTACGGCATCTCTCATAAACATATCGTGGTTTTGGGACGTTAAACAAGATATTATTATTTACATTATTGACAAAAATACTTCGTGTCAGCCGTGCCTTCCAATAACAATATCCTTATTGGACTGCAACCACTGATATCTCGTATTTGAAGGTACGTGATCAAAAGGTGCCGCGGGGAGCACCGATTATGAGATATTGGTTTTAAAGAGCATTGTGACACTATGGTTGGAAAAGTCAATCGGACCTCACATTAATCGGACACTCACTCGGACCGACTCCGGTCGAACCGCGGCTGTGACTCCAGCTGACGAATATTTGGATGAGTCTGAGTCCGAGGGAGTCAGCTTGGGAAAAATTATGGTGGGTCTGAGTTCAACTGAGCCTTAAGCGCCAAATATATTTCTTGAGTGAGTCTGAATGATGTACACATTTTTGCCGACCTATGCGCTGGATCATTGCCCTATCGGAACATTTGCTCTGTCATCTGAGCTAACCCATGATGCTAACAGACTGCACTGCGAGCGCTAATTAAATTGGCAAATCACTGCAATATGGAAAATCTGTTCTGAGAAGGTCTGCAAGGTGGCGGGAAGTTAAGCAAATGGCTCCATCGTTTCTTGACGCACCAAGTGCTTGCTCGTAAGTCGCTCTAGCCCAATCGCACATCACTTTCAGTTGTAGAAAACGCTCCTGATGTTCCTCCTTTCTGTGGAGCATCCAGTTCTCAATTTGGAACTGTAATTAAAAGAGCTGATTTCTTAAAGAGAGTGATTTCGTAAAGACAGCTTGTATGTTGTCTAGGCATACTTTGTCGTTATGTGTTTAATTGCTTCCGGACTGCTTCCTATGGTCATATAAAACGCCCCCATCCACGCTTAGTTGGGCAATGATGGGTGAAGGAAAATATACTCGATATTGCTGGTTTGACTTCATACATTGTAATAACCAGAGCAGACACACAACGCCCGATCACTGGGCTGGCTGTTCTATTCTCACTTCGTCCTCCTCTTTTCTTAGCCGAGCATGCGCCCGTGCCTGAGCACCGCTTTTAAATGCGAATGCATTTCATAGTCGGGCTATGTCAGGCATCCGGCGTTGGCGTTGGCGTTGTCCGCGGAGGAGGAGTAGGAGGATAGGTTGAGGAGGTGTGCGCGCCGGCAGGTGTTAGATGTGAAGCATCTTATGGCGAAGCTTAATCCGGTGGTGGTGTACGGCGTGACCGCCCTTACTGCGCATGCGCAAACCCTTTAAAAAAAAATAAAGATAAAAAACCTCCTCTCTCCCTCTCTCTCCCCTAGGCATCCCTCCCCGCGGCAACCACACCCCTCACTGCGCATGCGCCTCCCCTCCTCTCTCTCCCCTGCTACGCTCCCCCCTCTCTCCTCTAGGCATCCCTGCCCGCGCCGTCCACACTCCCACTGCGCATGCGCGTCCCACCTCTCTTCTTCTCTCCTACGCTCCCCCCTCTCTTCTCTAGGCATCTCTGCCCGCAGCGTCCACACTCCCACTGCGCATGCGCACCCCCACCTCTCTCCTCTCCTACGCTCCCCCTCTCCCTCTCTCGCCTGGCGACGCCGACACAGGCAGCGTCTGCTAGCGAGTTTCTTGGTTGAAAAAACGGACTGCTCGCGCTGCACAACCGTTCACTGGCCACCCCGTATATATGGCAATGAATCTTGACCTCCAAGGTGGTGCCGGTGGGAAATTTCTCCTGTGCGTTGTTGAACAATAAAAATTCGCAGCGTGCGCGTTAACTAAAAAGCGGTCTGCGGCGGAGCTCGGCGGAGCTATATATGAAAAAAAAAAAATAAAAAAACAAATAAAAAAATTAAAAAAACAAGAAAAAGCAAAAAAAAAGGCGCTGCGCCGTGCTCCCGACCGGGCTGCAGAAATTAGGCGCCTTTTTCCTTCTTCAAACCACAACCACCATATATAAATGGAGTGAAGCGCGCGCGAAATGCATTCGCATTTCCTCACGATTTCCCTTCGGGGAGGTGGGGGCTTTTTCTTCATTACACTCGGCCACGCTGCCTGCATGCAGTGCAGTCAAAATTGGCCCTTCTCTGGCGTTGGTCATCTCGTCGAACGGGGAAATATTGAGAGGCCCTGAACCACCATCGGTAGAACTAATGCCTCTGGTGCGCGGCATTGGCTGCCTCGCGGAGGCCGGTCTCGGCCACGCAGTGAATTGGCTTGATGAACTGCCACCGATGCCTCTGGTGGTCAGCCTTGGCTGCTGCGTGGCGAACGGTATCGGCCACGCAGCGAATTGATTTAGTAAGCTGCGCAACATGCCCCTGGTTGTTGGACTTTCCGACGCCGCAGCCCGTTTGAATAATCTTGCAATGATATTTCCGGAGGGCGGCGTTGACTATGTCGTAGTGGTCGGACTTGTGCCCGCCGCGACTTGTCTGGGCGAGTGGCCGAACCTTCTGGGGGGCGACACTGGCTGTACCGGCGTTGTGTAAATGCCGACTTACGCTCGTCCCGTCGAGGTGCTACATTTCCCTGTTGAGTGGTTGGCGACACTGATGACCTGCGAAAAATGTGGAGCCATCTGCTGAGCGATCCTGTTGCTCCGCACAAGTGCATCTGTCTTCGAACAGCTGCAGTCAGAGATGGCCTTTAGGAGGACCGAACGCTTGTAGTTTTCGTTTTCTTTGGGGTGGTCTTCATGGAGGCTCAAGGGCTTGACGTCCACATACTCGGCCAACGACTGCGGTAACATCCGGGGATGTGGCTCCGACGTGGGAGGGCCCAGCTTGTTGGCATTATCTGACTGGTGTGGTTTGTAGAGTGCCGTGTACGGCAGCCACCGGTTCGTCCACGTATTCAAATGATGACGAGAGTGAGACCAGCCTCTCCGACTGATCTTGGTGGCAAATGCTTTCAGCCTCTGGCGGTATGGTGCTGGCATCACATCCGACGCACACTCAGAGAGCTGTAGCGGTGTACAGCATTTTTGGTGAGTTCCACCGGCAGGGAAGTCGACGACGTTCTCTGTCGAGGGGTCATAGGGCACAGCTGCCGCGTCGGAATGCTGCCCTTCACGATCTCGGTCATTGAGGCAGGGCAGGGTGATGGAGGCCCGAGCTGCACTTGCTAGGTTGTGAGTCTCACAGCCCTTAGCTGTGGTAGACAATGGGTGGTGAGGAAGGTGGTCACGGGTATTGTAAAGGGGCGAAAGAGACTGTGAACTTACCGTTCAGACCAGGACCGCTGCCTGACGCCTTCGTAAGCGCGCCATGCTTTGGTGGCATTGCTAACGTGGTTGATGGCCACCCACCATTTCTGCTGGTCCGTCCAGCCATGGTGGTTTCCGAGCGAGTTTATGGTACGGATTTAAAGGAACACATCGTCCTAGAAGCCTCGTAAGTGCGGTAGTTCCCTTGCAGCCAGCTTATGGCTAATGTGGTCTGCGAGAATCCGGAAGTTCTCGCAGTGAAATGCTTTAGCTCCTGGGCAAGCAAGGATGCCGCCCGCATGACATCCGTGGGATTGGCCGAGCGATGAGCCCGAGGAGCCAGAGGTGGAGTCCGCGGAAAATATACGCAGGCCCCGGCGCTCATGGTGGAGGTACACAAACCGCAGTTAGAAGACGCCAACCTGCCCAATTATTGCGACAGGCGCGTGGCGCCGCGGATGATCTGCGCTGCATCGTTGGATGAGCCGCCCGATGGATGCATCGTCGGATGAGCCACCATTGGCGGCGGTCGTGGAGGATGTGGTCGTCGAAGCATTCCGGTGCGGCGGTGGTGTCCTGGATCGTGGAAGCGTGGTCGACATGACAAATGGAAGAGTCACGATAATACCGTCGAGCCGCCGCGGAGGCTTGGACGCCTTCCCCGGGCGGTGCTTGTAGCACCGGCTGGTAAGCGGATGCCGAGTAGGCCTGGACGCCGTCCCGGAATTGGAATTTCTGCGGCGGCAAGGTTGCGGATTCGATGGCCGAGGATGTCTGGACGCCGTTCCTTGAGTGATGGGTTCGCAACGCCAAAGACGCTGTAGCACAGGTGGCTTCTGCCGTAAGGCTTCGTTTATGACGACTGCGCCATTGTAATAACGAGAACAGAGACACAACGCCCGATCGATGGGCTGGCTGTTCGATTCTCACTTGATCCTCCTCTTTCCTTAGCGGACCAAGCGCCCGTGCCTGAGCACCGCTGTCTTCAACATTGTGTTTATGCGAGCGTAAAACCATAAGCAGTGCAGCCGGTTTCTTCTCTATGTGCAGTTTTTGGGTACTGAGATTGTCCTTATGGTTTCATAGAAGCCATACTTACCTGTCAAACGTCGGTGTTGAACGTGTACGCACAGTACATGAGGTCTTTCCTGGTCGCCGGTGTGCTGGAACTTGTCGGCACAACGCGCATTTGGGACGACCTTGACGACCGTGTACCGATGAAAATCCATTGCTTTGCCGTCTGCAGTTTGAAAACTCGGAGCATTAGGATACGCTTTTTGCGCAACAAGCTAACACTCTGTGTCAATTCGGAAGTAGAGTTTATATTCATTTTTACATCTCTTGATACACTCGGAAACATGTGTGATGTCAGTGCACGTTAAAAAACACCGGGTGGTGAGAATTTCCGGAGCCCTCCACTACGGCGTCTCTCATAATCATAAAGTGGTTTTGTGACTTAAAATCGCAGATTTTATTGGTTTTGATGCAGTTGGATCGACCGTCATGCTCTGCACTCAATCAGCTGTGCCTGAGCCACAGCTCGCGTTCTCGCCTTCGGTGTTGATGGTAGTTGCGCAGGCACGTGTTAGTGTCCCGGCTGTGAAGTTTAGCTCATGCTGCACCACGGTGCGTACTCTCGTTTTAGCAGCAAACAGTCCAACCGCTCACGGGAAATCGACCGACAGAAGCAACTTTCACAATCAGCGCGCAGGCTGAGTAATCGCCCGCCGTTCTGGCGTAGCGGCTGTGACCTTGCGCTTCTAAGCACGTGGCTGTTTTTGCGTGTATATATACGTTCGCCCGTGTCATTGCGCGCTGCCTTCAACGTCCAAGTAGTAACATCACCAGCAAACGGTATAACCACACATTCGGCGGGTTCTACTCTTGCTGATGGCGTGAATGTCTCAATAAGGAAAATGAAAAAAAAACAAGTTCATTCCCTTACTCAGCCGCTCGGTTAAAAAATTCCAGCTGGTCGAAATTACTCAAGTTACTGGGCAGAGCACAAGCAGGGGGCCTTAAGACACGTAATGACACGCACATACTCTAAAGGCTTGTTACCTGCGCCTAGCAGCGCTCGCGCGACCATTCGTGAATGGCGACCAGAACGCGGCCATAGGCGGCCGATGTTCACATGTGCGTTCGACTTATCCCCTTCAGCTGCGGTGGCTACGTTTGTGTACGCAACTCAATTATGCCAATTGTGTCAACTTTTGGCCACACGAGAGCAATATACATATCCCCTTTTCTGAATTGAATCTTCTTTATAGTCAGTATGTCTTCACTTAACCTCTGTGTGCTGCATATGACTGTAGCCGATTACTTTGGTGATGGCATTACGATGTTGCAGGGTTTGTTCGACGTGGCGCGTTCCAGAACCAACGTAAAAAAGCATTAATTTTCTTTATTCGAAATGAGGAAAACTAAGAACTAGTTGTGCAAACACTTCGAAGCCATGCTTTCATTTTTTTTTTTTTTGGCAAAAGTGAGCATGACTGATTGAAGAATAGCTATATATTTGATTATATGCTCACTATAACTAATCACTGAAACTTATATACAACAACGCATTTCTGCAGTTTCTTTCTCGGAATGGATATTGAGTGCCGCAGAACTGGATATTGAGCGCCGCAGAATGGATATTGAGTGCCGCAGACAAACGCAAAGCTTTGCGTTAGTGTTTGTCGCCACTACTTATGCGTCGTACTCTAATCTCTTGCGGCCCCTCGTTAAGTGAGGGAAATAGCGGGCGACGGTAAGGACCACAAAGCTTTGCGTAGGCTGTTCTAAAGCTCCCTAATACGTAGTTCTCCGGGACTTCGTTTGAGTGTTGTCTTGCGGAAGCCGGCGGCACATCGGCCTTTCTCAACAAGCGATTCAAATAGCGCCAGCAGTTTCGGTTACGCGTATTCGGAAAAATTTACCACCGTATTCTATAGAACGTTCCTTCATTCAATGCTGCTTAGAATTGTGGCAGTTTTCCCGCGTTACTACGATATACATCAACGCTCTCCTTCGACTCGAGAAAGTCGATGGCAGCGCCTGCTTTTGGCAGAATGGGTCCCTGTTTATTAACGATAATGGGCAGCAATTCTTGAGAAGCCCTGGGTCGTTTTCAGTCTACTTTCGGGGGCTCTACTGATCGGAGTCCTGTGAAGCACGTACTTCGATCTGATGATTGTTTGAGAACGCGCGTGTTTGCATAGGCGTGCGCATAGAGAGAGAGAGAGGGGGGGGCGGCCGACACCCCTAGTCACCTAAGAGGGTGGGGCGCACAGTCAGCCTCATATATTGACATAATAGGGAGGGGGGCACTGCGCCTCGGGAGGGCGGGGAGTGCTAAGTCAGCCCCGTACATTGACATAATAGGGAGGGGGGCGCGGCGGCGAACCTTAGCCCCCCCTCCCACCCCGCCTAAAGGGGAACCGTGCGCACGCCTATGGTTGTTTGTTTCACTAACGTGAAAGCACTGGCGTCGCCAGGAAGGGGGGAGGGGGGGCTTCGAACCTCCGTAGAATTGCGATTTTTATATGTGTATGTGTGAACAGCCACGTATAAACACACACACACACGTGGACGCACACATTCAAGCACGCACATTCATCGCATACACACATGCGTAATACATACATGCGTAATACATACATACATACATACGTACGTACGTACGTACGTACGTACGTACGTACGTACGTACTACATACATACATACATACATACATACATACATACATACATACATACATACATACATACATACATACATACATACATACATACATACATACATACATACATACATACATACATACATACATACATACATTAAATATGGTTGGACTCCCCCCTCCCCTGTGAAAAAAAATGTTTAGCTACGCACCTACCTGGAGAGGTGATTAGCCTCATCTAATTACTTAAACGTTCTCAGTCGGCAGCAGTGATAGTTCTGAGTGTCGTTTTCTTTCGGTCACATAACGTCACCAGTTTTCAATGCAAATCGATTCTTGTCGATCGAAAGCCACTTTCACTGTATCTGTTTAGCCAGCTTCGTCATGGTACACTCGTGGTAGTTCCGTTAACCCGATATAAACAAAAATTTGCCTGACACGATATGCGTGGGTCAGGAACACTATAAGGTCATTGCAAAAATATTGACGCACATTATATGTAGGTCACGATCTAAACACCTACCTCCTTGTGCTGTCGTATTCCACGATTTGCAAAAATTTGATTCACCTTCAATCCACGTTGACGTTCGGTTCAGTGTCATTTTAAATGTGAAGTCCTATGACTTACTTAATAAATTACAACTTAATTCACCTTTTGAATCATTTAGCATGTAACTCACCAGTCAGTCACCTTAATTCACTCTTACTGCACTAAATACGCCCCGCCTCCCCCCCTCTCCTCCTTTCCTGATTCCTTCTGTACCTCACTTGGCGTAGCATACCTCCGAGATCGGTTCACCTGACTTAGGGTATCATAAGCGCTTACGCCACCGCATGCCACACTTTCTTCTTTACTCACTAGGCCCAAGAGGCGTTTGCCTTAACAAACCTTTCGAATTTGAGCGCAGCGGCGCTACCCAGCCACTAAGGTGGTGTTTCAGCTGAGCGACACTTTCAAGAGGAGCCGCAGCGGTGAAATTATCACTCAGGTCAGTGTTTGTCATATTTCTTGCTAGTTGCTAGTGAAAAAGCGGGGGCGGGGGGGGGGGGGTTGTAACAAATGAACAGGGTTTGCGTTAAATGTGTTTGTCTTTCTAGCTGTTATGTTTTCCTCACCAGCTATTACCACAGCAGGTAACGTGTGGCGCTACTATAAGGTGCAGACTGCCAGTTCGATTCCCGTTCATGGCTGCCACATTTGTGTGGGTAGAAAGTGCCAGCTAGGACACAGTGTACTTAGAAGCACATGTAGGTTAAGTAATTTTGAGTTGACAGAATCAATCTAGAGTTGCATTACGGACTGCCCGAAAAACGCGTCGCTTGCTTTCCGTTTAAATCCCCGGAATTGAATTATTTGAAGGTCGTCAGACGCATCCTAACAGTCGTTAAGACTATTGAAACGCGTACGCGCAAATCTACCCGAGTGATTGACTTCAAAACGGGAGTTCGCCATAGAAGCGGTCATTAAATTGCACTGCAGAGTTCAGTTCACGTTAGTTCGCTGGGTATCCTGATGAAGTGCTGCTGCTTACATTCGGAGGAACACTCACGTATATAACCTTAGCACGTCGCCGCAGCGCGCGGGTCGCTGTAGTATGTGTCTAATACCATACATTGACATTTCTCTCGTTTTACCTGCGCGATACATTTGTTCGCTACGAGGAATGCTAACTTAAATTTTGTGTGCCGTTGTGCACGTTTTCTTGCTTTGCAGGCGTTCGACGCCAAACATCGGACTGTCTACGTTGATCAGCAGTGCGGCGTGTGGAGGGACAAACACCATGCAGCCTCTTCGCTACTGCTTCTGAGTTTGCTAACGTATCTTTCTTTTGCTCTCTCCCTTTCGTCTGGGGCGATTAGCGTTGTTTAGTAGCGTTTGGTATGTGCAGACGCCGTAGCGTGCTGCACTATAACGTTTCCGGGGCAAGGCAGATGGGTAGGGAATGGATCAGGCCAGAAGACAAAACCCTGCGGCACATGTGGTTCCAAGGACTTCGGCAGGGCGCAGGGATAACGACAGGATGTAATTGTAACACTCGAAGACGAGAAAAACACAACGCATAACTTCCGCGTTGACTAAAGACTACCAACACAAGGTCTACTGCTGGGGATCCTGAAGACGAGCCGAGTTTCACGATGTAGTGTTACTGCCATGTAACGTTGAATTGAGGAAGAAGATGAAGCTGCTATAGCGTCGCCCCCTCTCTTGCCTATGTTGTGAAATAAAAGTGGCACCGAGATGTGAACCACGCTACAGGTGTGGACAGCTAACAGCTTTCACACCTATAGACAGCGTTATCGAAGTTACGGTTCTAGTGCCGCTAAAAGTATATGTTGCTATATGATAAAGGTCAAAGCGCTGCGTTCGATGTAAGCATGGCTGTTTTGTGTATCGCAGCCTCCTCTCCTATCCGGGGTGCTCGGAGTCTTCCTACTCAGTGGAGAACCTCAAACGCAGTGCCATCACGTCGTGCGATAGGCGGCCAAATGTTTACACAATGGAAGAGACAGTTCTTGACTTTGTCATGCCCTTGCAAGGCCTTCGGCGTAGGTGTTGCCCGTGTATGAGCCAGTCGCATGACTGCAAAGGCATGTTGAATGGCGCCGCAGTCTTGTCGGTTAAGCGGAGCTCAATAAAGTTGGGAGGTGAGAGGCTTCATCTGGTTGTCCCAGAGTTGGCTGTAGGCATGTTAGCTTCCATATGCCGGTTGCAGGGTATGGCAAATAATACTAGGGGAAGATCTGCAACCGATACCCGCAGCGTCGCTGGCTCTAGAGGTGGCCTTGCGCTGACGATGTAGCCGGTTCTGCGTACTGTTGGCGGTTCTTTCATACAGGAAGTCTTGGTGGTACGCACCATGGTTTGTCAGTCGGAATTGAAGCTTGGAAGTGCAAGGGTAATGCAACCGCTGATAAAGTGGTTGCCAGCTTGAACAGTAGCGATGTCCTGCGGCTGGAACGCTTCATGCGTGGAAGGATATGGGTGTACACAACTGAGAATACATGATGCACTCTGGAGATAAAGGGGTACAGATGGACGAGGACGAATGAAGTGGACGTTCAGGTGGTGGAAACTCGCGTCTGGAAGCCGCCAGGGTTGTACCAGTGGCATAGTGCGCCGGCAGTCTGACCATGCCGGCAGAGAAAACAGTCCCTTGACCACCGAGAGACTTAAAATTCATGCTGGGAAACACTCTGTGAGACTTTTGGAAGACGCTGTGTCACATACTCCATCGTAGCTCTCTTCCAGCAACTTTTATTTTGAGAGGAGACGGGATACAGTGACACGAATGAGCGTGAACTCGAAAGATGGACGACGTTGCCTGATGGGGATGGTAACGGCAAAGCGACGTAGGCACTGTGTACAGTTTTCCCAAGGTAGTCTGAGCCCCACGTTCTCTTTGTGGTTTACAAAATGCTTGTGCGCATAGTAGCTTCGGGCAGAAACATCAATGACAGTAACGGCTGGACAATCGTGTACCTCAAGTGAACGGCGCGTACTAAAAGATAAGGGCCGTGTCATAAGTCTTTTTGCAAATTAGTCACCTGGCTCTCATGAAAAATGAGTGACCGGTGCTCTCTTAGGACGGGAAAACTTGTGCCATATTGGACGTGCCTGACGTACCCCACTACTAGGCACAAAGCCCGAAATTGCCACAGATGACCTGTGCGTGTGTTCCAGGGGAGCAGCTTTATTGAAGAAAACATTAGTTTGCACCTAGAGCCGCGATGGTACTGTTGTATAAGTGCTCAACGCAGAAACTGAGATGGGAATATTCTTTTACGGATTGGGGTAGGGGAATTGCGGCGAGCGCTGGACAACCCGGATATTCCTTGGTAGGTGTGACTGTGTTGTCGGTAGCAGGTGTTTGCTACAGCGAAGAAATATGGTGCACGCTGCAGAAGCCTAGTAAACAAGAAAATTGGGTGTATCATTTGGAGTGAAAAATGAAAAGAGCCGTCACTTGAAAGTCTAGAAATCTTCCACAGTTTTTGTGTCGACGTTGAGCATGGGAAGCCTCTCAGGAGTTCGCACTCACTGTGATGCATGGACTCAGTTATTATCCGGTGGTCGAGGAATTCGATGTCATCGAAACCGAACACTTACCTGGCTATGTTGATGACGAGCTGTGCGACTATCATGCACATCTGCGAAGCACGCTGTTCATGAGACAAAATACAACGAGCAGGTCACCTATGTTGGCACACATGAATTCGGACCTTCCGGGTACATGCTGGCAAATCGCTGCAACGTTTGTGCGGCCCTTCTCAGCCAGAATGGCATACGCACATGCTTGGAACACGGCAAGCAGGGTGACAGGTTCGGTCTGTGGAATATCGCTGTGACCTTAAAGGTTTTAGTGGCAGGCAATTGTGAAGATAGCCCTTGCTGTTAGCACCAGCGAGGGCGACCAAACACTCGGTTCATGTTTGCCAGATGATAACGACTGGTGACAATATTAAAGTGACTGTAGCAGTCAACTCACGAACGTTAGTCCCCAAGGTCCCGTTCGGTAAAAATGTGTAGAGCCGACGGCCAGTTGATCGACGACGTAAGAATTATTTCTATGCGAATCATGTAGTGAAATTCTGTACGAGCGAAGTTAGTGGGCCACCAAGATGGCGTTGCGGTCGGCAGGAAAGGGGAGGTGCCGTGGTGACCCCGATGCTACGAGTCAAGTTGTGGTTAACACAGAGGACGAGATGACAGCTGCCATCTTCAGGTTGTGAATGAAATGAAATTTATACGCATTGTTCCGCGGATGTCGGCGAGAACCGAGGCCATCTAAGTCGTGGTGAGTATCATGCGGAAAACCAGCCAGCAATGGTTGAGTTGGTGCCATGAGGCTCGAGAAAGGGCGCTCGCGCCTCGCATGTGAGGTTGTTGGGTTGGTTCCTCAGCGGGCTGTACCTCAACTCGACCTCTGGGGATCTGCCGGGGGTCTGGTGGTACATAGGTTTCGGTAGCACACCTGTTCTGCTTGCTTCCTCCTTTCGCTGTTAAGTAAAACAGCGGACGTGTGTCCTATTGACTTCCCCGTCTTTTCTTTTCGTCTTCTTCTCCTTTCTTTCTCGCCCTCTCCCCTCTTCCGCTGCTTAAATTTCTTCTCGTTTGTCTGGGGGCATCTTCTGTTGAAGTCCTTGGAAGTCAGAAGCAGCACCTGGCTCGTATGAGCTTCCAGGGATAATTTATCAGGCAAGTTGATCACAGAAGACAAAATAGCAGAAAATGCGAACGGAATTAACATGTAAAATCACCCCTTCACTTTACAGTCTTTGGCTGATCCTACATTTTTTATTGTATGTTGCAGGTCGACCCTTCAACGCGACAGGGATGCAAACAAGGCAAGTCTATGAAGGACAGCGGAAAGCGAAGGACAAATGGGCCAGCGGGTGTAATCGAAGCGGTAATAAACTTGGTAACTGTTACAATTAAAGTCCATATTCAAATAAATTCGTTGACATTAATGCGACACGGCGTTTTCCGGTTTTCAACCTGCTTTACGTCAGGGCTTCCTCGTTTCGGGTATTTTTTTTTTCGTACTTGCACTCGGACCCAAATTATTATTGGAAGCACGTGTTACTTCTGTTCCATTTTATGATGCCACCCTCAACTCGAGCACAAACAACAGTCGCTTTTTTTGATTTGCGTTCTTCACTGAACGGCATACAATAACAGAAACAAGGAAACTAGAGTTCTTGTACACATAAAAGACGAGATTTGTTCCATAAGGCGTGCACTCTGGTGAGAGAAAACGGTACACATTTGATTTAGCACGTAACGAATAACACACTGATGAACACAAACATTTCCTTTTGCCTGTTTCTTTTTCTTTCTTTTTTTTCTTTTTTTTGTTGAGTTTGCGGTTCCCTCGATTACCACGTTCGGATCTATTCGCTTTTCCGACTAGCCCAGGTAACGAGGACGCAACGCTACGAAGGCTGCGTACCGTCTGAATCACACTTGCCTTGCAAGTTCAAGTGGACCGTTGGCGATCAGCGCCTTGCCTTGTTTGTAACGCTCCACTGAAGGAATTCCCACAATGCAAGCACCAAGAATGCAATATGACCACGCGTGGTATCAGCCATCGTTATTTGCGTATTTTTCGAAAAATATGGCGGCCTATTGGCTACCCTAGAGAACTCACACAGAGTGTACTTACCGTGTTAGTTTTGGGTCCATCTTATTTGGCTGTCGATCATGTGTACCACGGCGCGTTGGAGCTCACGAAAGGACATGTGGCAACGCTGCGACACTTCGATGAGAAGCCTGCGCGCGTGTCGTTTTGGATTCAGGTAAGTGTTTTTCTAATTTCGTGGCGGGGAAAATCCTAAGGGGTAGAGCATGTGAAGAATAGTTCTTGACTCATTGTATCCCGGTGACGGCTGCTGCATTTTCATTTGAACGAAACACAGAGACCTGTGTACTCATATCTACGCATTTGTTAATGAATCCCAAGGAACCAAGTTTTATCCAATTTGCCCGGAGTACAGCCTACCTCATCATATCGTCTTTATTGTGTCCCGTTAATTCCCAAAGTTGACTACTTCATTTTCGTTCTACGCGTCAGAACCCTTAAAATAAAGGAGGGCGTGCACGCGCGAAGCTCTACGCGGGTTCGACTTGAAAGCGAGGCTAAAATCGATTGATGCGCAGACTATGTTGACCTGCAATCTGAAGGGCTCAGTCCATCAGTACTAGATCTAGTGAGACTTAATACATACATATACTGCGAGCTCATCCGACCTTTCTCAGTTGCCTTCGAAATACCGCGTGAATCCCTGTTCTGGGAAGGCGTAATTTTCTCATATGTCTTCTACTTTGGCTAGCGTTAAATTTGACTGGGCTAGGTGTAATGAGGGGCAGGGTAATAACGCACGAGCAGGCCTTGCATTAAACATACGTGCCTCTCTTTCTAGCTCTTGTGACGTTTTTTCTGGCATGCCGTGGTAGCTTAGCAGGTAACGCTCTAGGATGCGGGTTCGATTTCCGTTCATGGCGGCCTTATTTCAATGTGGGGACAAAGCAGCTAGGTAGACGCAGTGCACTTCAAGTACTTGTATGTTAAATGGTCCCGAGTGTACAAGGTTAATCTGGAGTCGCACAGTACAGACCACGTGATGAGCATCATGGCCTTTACGTGTAAATCCCCAGAATTTAATTTTTTTGATAGTCGGCAGACTGATTACAGCAGTCGTTGATATTGAAGCACGAACGCCCAAAGCTACCAGCCTGCTTGACCTCGAAACGAGACTTCGAAAGAAAGGCTGTAATTACATTGCACTGGAGAAATCTATTCAGGTTAGTTCGCAGGCTATCAAAAGGAATTGCTCCTTTTTGCATTCATAGCAACACTCAGGTTACTGCCTTAGCACAGTCGCCACAGTACAGGGATTGCTGTAGTATGTGTCTTATAACGTACACTTACGTCTCTTACGGATTCCTGCGCGATACACTTGTTCACTACGAGGAATGCTAATTTGAACTTTGTGTGCCATTGTGCACGTTTTGTTTTCCAGGTGTTCGACGCCGAGCTTTGGACTGTCTAGGCGTGTGGAGGAACAACCAACATGCAGCCTCTTCGCTACTGATTCTGAGTTTGCTAACGTCTCTTCTTTTACTCTATCGCTTCGTCTGAGGCAATCAGCGTTGTTTAGTACCATTTGGTATGTGCACTCGCAGTAGCGTGCGGCACCATAACGTTTCGGTGGCAACGCAGACGGGTAGGGAATGGATCAGGCCAGGAGACCAGAACCCTGCGGATCATGTGGTTCGAAGGGCTGGCGCAGGGCGCAAGGATAACGACAAAATGGAATTGTAATACTATAAGACTACGAAAACACAACGCAGACCCTCCGCGTTGACTAAACAATACACCAATGCAGGTCTACTGCTGGGAATCCTGAAGTCGTGCCGAGTCGCATGATGCAGGGTTACTGCCGTGTACGTTGAGGAAGACGACGAAGCTGCTACAGCGTCACCCCTCGTCTGAATATGTTGCGAAATAAAAGGGGCTCCAAGAGGTGAAGCATTCGGCATGGTACAGGTGTGGACAGCCAACGCGTAATCGAAGTTAATGTTCTAGGGCTGCTATAAATGTATAGCTAATGTTGCCTTATCATAAGTCAGAACCCTGCGTTCGATGCAAGCATGGCTCAGTGTTGAGTGCCGCAGCGTCTCTTCGGACGGGGGTGCTCGAAGTCTTGCTACTCGGTGGAGAACAATAAAAGGGATGCCATAACGTCATGCGACAGGTTGCCGAATGCTTACACACTAGAAGAGAGTTTCTGGACTTTGTCATGCCTTTACTCCCAAGAACATTGGCGTAGGTATTGCCCGTATAGGAGCCAGACATGTCTTTGAACTTGAACTTGTCTTTGCGGCTTTTTGAACTGCGCCACAAAGTTTTGGCGGTTAAGGAGGTTACGGAATTCATCTGGTCGTCACAGAGTCGTGCTGTAAGCAAGTTAGCTGCCATGCGCCGGATGCAGGGCATGGCGGAAGATCCACCACATCCTCAATACGAGAGGAACAACCGCAACAAAACTGGCTATAATAGCAGCCTTCAGTGCAAGACGCAGGCGCTTCGGCGTACTGATGGCGATTATTTCATATAGAAAGTTTCGGTGGTAAGCACCAAGGTTTGTCAGTTGCAATTCAAGCTTCGAGGGCAAGGGAAATCTGACAGCTTACGGAGTGGTCAGCACCTCAACAGTAGCGATCTCCTTTGGCTGGAACGCTTCATGCGACGAAGGGTATGGGTGTACATAACTGAGAATACATCATGCACTCTGGGGATAAAGGGGGGCAGAGAGAAGGACGCAGAGAAATGAAATTGATGTTCAGTCCCTCGACCACCGGGGGGACTTAAAATTCATTCTAGGAAACATTCTGCAAGACTTTGGAAGACGATGTGTCAAACACTCCATGGTAGCTCGCGTCATGCAACTTTTCTTTCCGGAGGAGACGGGATACATTGACACGAATGAGCGTGAATTTGAACGATGGACCATGTTGCCTTATGAGAATGGTAACAGGGAAGCGACGTATTCATGTCGTACAGTTTTCCCTGGGCAGTCTGGGAACCACACGTTCTCTTCGTGGATTACAATATACTTGTGCGTATGGTAGCCTTGCGGGAAAAGGCATCAATGCCAGTAATGGCTGCGCCATCGTGTACCTGAAATCAACAGCGTGTACCCAAAGATAAGGACCATGTCATAAGTCATTTTACAAGTCGTCTGCTTCTCATGAAAAATGACTGGCTGATGGTTTCTTAGGGGTGGAAAGCTTGTGCCATTTTGGACGAGCCTGAAGTACCCCACAGCTAGACACAAAGCCCGGAACTTGCGACCATATGACATGTGCATGTTTCCAGTAGATCAGCTCTGTTGAAGAAAACGCCAGCTGGCCCCTAGAATCGTGATGATACTGCTCTAAGCGCCCACTGTAGCAGCGGAAATGGAAATACGCTTGACGAATAGGGGTAGTGAAAATACGGCGAGCGCTGGTCGACTCGGAGCATTCTTGGTTCGTGTAAATGCGTTGTCGGTAGCAGTAGTTTGCCACGGAGAAGAAATATGGTGCACGCTGCAGAAGCCTTGTAAAGAAGAAAATGAGGTGTACAATTTCCTGTAAAAAAAGAAAGCCATGAATTGAAAGTATAAAAAGCTCCCGCAGCTTTTTTGTAGACGGTGAGCATGGAAAGCCCTCCCTGGAGTTCGCCCATTGCTGTGACGTACAGACTCAGTTATATACAATCCGGTGGCTGACGAATTCCATGTCATCGAAACCGAACACTCCCCTGGCTATGTTGAAGATGAGCTGTGCGAGTATCGTGCAAAGCTGCTAAAGACTGTTCAGGAGACAAAATGCAAGGAGCCGGTCCCCTATGTTTGCATACACGAAATGGAGTCCACCGGATACATGCTGAAAAACGGCTAAAACGGTTGTGCCGCCTTTCTCAGCCAGAATAGCGTACGCCCACGATCGAACACGGCAAACGGGGTGGCAGGTTTTGTCTGTGGAATATCGCTATGATCTTAAAGGGTCCAGTGGCAGCCATTGTCAAGATCGCCCTTGCTTTTAGCACGAGCGAGAGAGTTCAAACGCTCGGTTCATGTTAGCCAGATGATAACGACTGGTGACAATATTGAAATGCGTGGCAGCCAACGTATGGAGGTCAGTCCCCGGGGTCACGTTTGGTAAACACGTGTAGAGCCGACGGCCAGTTGGTCGACTATGTAAGAATTATGTCTTAGCGAATCATATGGTAAAATTTTGTACAAGCCAAGTTAGTCGGCCAGCAAGAAGTTGCGGCCTGGCAGAAAACTAGAGTTCCCGTGGAGGTCACGATGCTACTAGTGACGTTGCGGCCAACGCAGAGGACGGATTAGGGCTCGAGCTCCAGGTTGTCAATGAAATTAATTTTGTACCCATTATAGCGGAGAGCTCGACGAGAACTCTGGCTATCGAAAGTCGTCGTTGGCATCATGCGTCAAAGCTGCCAGCATTGGTTGAGTAGGCCATGAGCTCTCGATGGGGCGCCGGCGCTTCAGATTTGATGTTCATGGGTTGGTTCTTTAGTATGCTATATCTGAGCTTGCCCTGGGCGATCTGGCGGAATCGGGTAATAGATAGCTTTAGGCTGTACCCCAGTTCTGCTTGCTGCTCCTTTCGCTGCTGGGTAGGTAACCGGAAATGTGTCTGGCTGACCTCCCCTCCTTTTCTTGTACTCATCTTCCCTCTCTCTCCCCATCTGCCCCTTTCACTGCATAAAGCTCAGCTGGTTTGTCCAGGGTGCCACGTGGTGAAGTCTTCGGACGTCAAAAGCTAAACCTGGCACAAACCTTCTTCCAGGAAAAATTTTCAGGCAAGTGGTTTTGGGCAACACAATATTACCACAAGTGTGTGCTAATCCTATGAAAATGTAAATACAGTATACATTCCTTTGCAGTCTTTCGTGATCCTAGATTTCTCTGGCTTTGGTATTGCAGGTCGGTCCTCAACCCGAATAGGATGAAAGCAAGACAGTCTGTGTGGATAGGGTGAAGCGAATGACAAATGGACAGCGGAAAGAAGTGTAAGTTTAAGGGCTTGTTTGCTTTGTTAAACACAATATTAATGAGAACTATTAATGAGAACTGTTAGTTCTCGTTAATAAATGGACAGCTTGTGTGATCGAGTCAAAATGAATTTGTAACTTTTACAATTAGAGTGCATATGTTTAATTAAAAAGGGCATTGAGTGAGGTGCCATCGGATATTACGTTTTTTTCTTTCCGTCAAAGTTGCTTGTTTCGAGCTTCTTTTCTTCGTAGTTACACTCAGACCAAAGTTCGCATGGGAAAACACGTTACTTCTGTTCGATTGATGTCCTCCTCTACACTTAAGAATAAACAATGCTCGCTTTTTTATTAACAACGTTCTCTGAATGCAGACAATAAAAGAAAAGAAACAACTATATTTTTCTACCAGAGCTGCTAACTCTGCTCAGAGAAAACGTAGACATCTGATTTCACACAACTAATAAGACAACACACGCTGCTTAACACAAACATCACATTTTGAGCCATCTTTGCGGCTTTTGTGGTTCCTTCGATTTCCGCTTTCATGTCTGTTGGCTTATCCGACTAGCACAGGTCATGTGGATGCGACGCTATGGACACTGCGTACGGTCTGAATCATACTTACCTTGTAGGTTCAAGCGGATCGATGTAGACAGCCCCTTGCTTCGTAACGCTTCACACAATGTTCCTCAGTGTGATACCTCAGCATGTAATATGACCACATGTGTTGTCATTGAGGCATCGTTCTTTGCGCATTTTTCGTTAAAGATGGCGTCCGATTCGCTACTTTAGAGAACTGATACAGACTGCACTTAACCGCGTTAGCTACGGGTTCTCGCGTTTCCTTTTCCAGTTCGTGTACTGCGCCGCGTTGGAGCTCGCGAAGGACGTGTTGCAGCGCCGAGACGCCGTGACCGACTCGTTTATTTCAGGGGTGTGCTTCTCTTTTTTCTTGTGAGTGAATACTTGTTGTATTCACTCACAAGTGTACATGCTTGTACATGCCTACAAAACAGTGCCAAAAAAGCACAGGACGCACAGAAAGCGCTGTCTGCGTTCCCTTTCTGGGTGTCCTGTGTTTTTTCGCGCTGTTTTCTAATCACGTGTGAGGCATTTCTTATCGCGTTAGTGGGATGCATTGAGGTGTAAAAGCATATTGATTAATCCCGTCAGTTGGAGAGCCTATTAGGCTTATGTTTTCTTTTGCTATGTTTTTATCTGTCTTCTATCCAACTTTTGCTGTCGATCGCACTTTTTTTATTCACGTTTGCGCAAACGCATCACACCACCGCTTCATGCTACCGCTTCATGACGTGTGGAGATCTGCGCACGTAATGAATGTTATGCAGTCTTAGTAGTCATGTGTGCCCCAGGCGGCCTTCTCGCCTAAACAGAAGGGTCATGGGGGGGACATCTGGTCGGCTCGAAGAGGACCAGTTATAATGATTCACTGCGAGACCACTATCGAAAGTATCGCCAACTTCACCCTCGAAAAATGCTGGTTGCCAGCCGGCACTTTCACAGTCGAAGTATATGTGTTAAGAATTCGTTGTTTGTACACGCTGATGTATCACTTATGCCTTGTTAATCAGGCTAAGACCTGGTCACCATGAAAAAGCAAACGGGGACTTTTATGCATATAAAAACACTTCCAGAAAGCTAGAAATGAATACAACACGATAGCTACTTGGTCTGGTTGGTACTGCATTCTAAATGGAAAAACCTTTTTTCTGCACAAAACATTTGAGATAAGAGAGAGCGCATACTTACGTCAGATAAAACAGAGCGCATACTTACAACCAGTTTAATGCTCAGATGGCGGGAGCTTTCAGCTTAATGGAAAAGGGACGGCGCATGTGAATAAACTCTTTTACACGTCTGCCATCCTTTTCCCTTTCTCTTTGTTGCTTCATCTTCTCGCCCGCCCGATTGTATATGTGTTCCCGCCATCTGATATACAAACTTGTTCGCAGTGTGCGCGCTGTGCTATCTGCCTTCTTTGCTCAAACAATTTGCGCACAAAAAAATTGGTTTCCCTTTAAAAATGCATAGAAGACCCTCGGTAACATCAACATAAGAGGAATGTTTATTCGACGTTGCGACTGGACAAAGGCCTTTCTCAGGCAGCAAACAGGTGACTGGTAGAAACGTCCAATAAGTTTGCTTTTTTTCTTTTTGCACTTGTACTTGTATTTACACCCATCGATTTATTATTCTTGAAAACATTTTTAAAGCATATCGACATTCGCGATTGCGTTCATGCAAATCAAAACATTTGGGCTGTGGAGCAGTGTTTATGGTGCTCGGCTGCAGACCCGAAGGTCGCGGGTTCGATCCCGGCTGCGGCGGTCGCATTTTGATGGAGGCGAAATGGTAGAGGCCCATGTACTGTGCGATGTAAGCGCACGTTAAAGAACACCAGATGGTCTAAATTTCCAGAGCGCTCCACTACGATGTCTCTCATAATTATATTTTGGTTTTGGGATGTAATGCCCCAGATATTATTATTCAAATATTGGGGTTACCACTTGCGCCCAAGCGAGGTATTCTGCTAAGTTGATCAGCTTCGGCTCTCGCTCTACTTGCCCAGTCACAACACTGCTGTCAACGTGGCCACGTGCGTCACTTGTGCACAAGTTGAAATGAATGACGTATGCTCTGAACCAGTACTGTAGAATTAAAGCACAAATTATGTGATAGGCAGTTTATGAGAACGACTTGGTGGGTATCCACAGGACACGTTTGTTGATTTGTATGTCAATATAAGGAAAAGGCGGGTAGTATGCACAAACTTGCGCAAAGCTTCGTACAGCGATGCACGGGCCCCTCGCCGCTCGCTGGGCAACCTATTTCTCTATAGAGAAATAGGTTGCCCAGCGAGCAACCTATGCCCAGCTCCTCCACAGAGCTGGGCAGCCATCTTGTCACTCTTTAGTTTCCTAATTCTTTCTCCCTCTCTTTATTTTCTCTATTCTCTCTGTTCTTCTGTCTTTTTGTCTGTGTTTATTTATATTTCTTTCTTTCTCTCTCTTGTTTTTTTTCTCTTTCTATCTCTCTTTCTGTTCCTATCTTTTTCACCCTTTCTCTTTTCTCGCTTGATTCCTATTTCTTTCCATCTTTCTTCTGTCTCTATTTCTTTCTTTCTCTTTCTTTGATTTTCTCTCGCTCTATATTGATCTTCCTCATTCTTTATATGCTATGTTGCAACTTCCGAAGAAGAAGAAGTTGCTACGTTCACGCGCGGCTCGATGCCTCGAGACACGTTCTGCTTTGCCCGTTTGACCGGGAGGTCAACAATGAGTTTTGCACCGCATTAAAGCCTTTAAGCTCTTTACCTCAGGCGTTTGTCTCTTCATGCTATGCATTACTCTCTACCCCTCCTCCTCACCCTCAGACCTCTCCTCCTCACCCTCACTTCCATTTTCTACCCCTTGCTATACGATATTATACAAGGTATGCTAAGTTCCTTGCGTATCAGTTTCTGCCGTTGCTTCCTCAAGTCTAGGTGAATTCTAGATCTTACCATTCTGTGGTCACTGCATCGGATCTTGTTACCTACTTCCTGTACAATGCCCGGGTGGACACACATTATGAAGTCTATTTCATTTTTAGTTTCGCCATTAGGACTCCTCCACGTCCACTTACGAGTAGCCCGTTTTCTGTAGAAGGTATTCAAGATCCGTAAATTGTTGCGTTCTGCGAATTCTACTAGTAACTCCCCTCTGGCGTTTCTAGAGCAGATGCCCATCAGCTTGCATGGACAGCTGAATTGATCAAGGGGAACCTCACAATACCGTACAATACCTGTGTCCCAACGAATATCGGCATACGGCTATAGAGTGACTGCTCAGTGGGCATACCAAAATCCTCGGGTTTTATCAAAGTTAACGGATGCACCAGTAATGGCAAAAAATGATTGTGTTAGACACATTACTTTCTTCGCACTTTTCGTATCTTAACATATAAATGCAACGTCATCGGCATAAGCAAGGACTTTTACTTATGGAGTGTCATAATTGAAAACTATGACCGCATGTTCCCCCCTTACGCCTTCCCCGTGCAAGGGTAACTGACCGAAAATTTTCTTTAGGTTAACCTCCCTCTTTCACTTAACCTTTCTCTCTCTCTCTCTATGATTGTATCCTGAGTAATGACGCTAAGAGACAAGTATCTGAGATGAAGTGCAAAACGTAGCGGTGAAAGGGGACATCCTTGCCTCACATTGGAGTGAATATGAATAGGAGTTGAGAGGAAACTATTTACGATCAGCTTAGTTCTTCCACTGTTGAGCACATCCTGATTCCATTCAGCTGAATGTCCCCAATATCAGTACGACTAACGATTTCCAAAAAATAATCATTGCTCAATTTATCAAAAGCTTTCGCCAAATCTAGTTGAATAAGAGCAATCTCGCGATAGCTGTCAGTCATACTCAGTAATTAAACGGACGATGTGTATATTCATCTGTATGCCGCACCCTGTGATCCCACATGTCTGATGCTTTCCGACTAGGTCACGAATTACAAATTGCAGTTTGACTGCTAGAATTTCTGCTAATATCTAAATAGTCAATATTACGTAATGATATGGGTCGGTATCCGCCTACCTGTTTTTTGACATCCACTGAGCCACCTTTCCGAACGAGTATAGTATGACCCTGATAAAAATGGGTGGTGACATGTTAAATTTGAAAGCATACTTAAAAACTTCCAAGAGTACAATGCGTAAGATTTTTGAAACTTGTTATAAAACTCAGGTGTAATACCATCCGGACCAGGTGTCACGGCCCTTCTCTTCCCGCGTACTCCTCACCCTTACTTCCCCTTCCCACCCCCCCAGCTATACTAAACTGAACAAGGCTATGCCATGCTCTACTAGCGTGACACGCTGAATGATTACAGCGCTTGCCTTCGGATCATCGGTTCGCAGGTTCGAATCTCGCCTCCCCAAGAAACTTCAAGAATTTCTCTGTTTCACTTTCTTTCTATCTCTATTTTTCTCTCTCGCTCTGTACTCATGCTCTCGCCCATCATAGTTATTGCATCCCACGCCGGAGGCGTGCCGGTTCATGATGATGATAATTTTCAATGTACGACTCACGGCAAACCCCGAGCATAACAGGTCTGCTGCAAAAATGGGAGGGCTCTTGAGCTTCGCCCTCAAGAGTGAAACGCGATAGGGTAATCTGGCACCGTGCGCATCCCCTTCTCAGTCGCTATCCTGACTTCGCTTCTTGGTGGATATATCAACCGCGCATAAAAGAAAGGAGCGTCAAGGTGCGCCGTCTTTAAACTATCCTAGAACGCCTACTGCAAGCGGAGTTGCGAAGTGCGCACTACGCCATCGTAAGGCAACATGCTCAATTCCGCAGCTGCGCACTTTGTTGATGACTATGTCTCATATGATGACTATGTCTGAGCGCATTGTAATGGTTCACCCTTTAAACCACCTACTCATTGCATGACTCACAAGTTTTGACGTCTGGTGCGATTCTACGGTTGTGCCACGTAATTTTACAAGCGTTAAGTCGACTCCTCGCACTGCATGGCGTTTGTTTTTATAGGGTGCTTTCCCGAAACAGTTTCAAGCACTGAAGTATCTCTTTCAGTCATTAAAAAAAACGCGAATGACTCTACTATAGAACCCCTGCTAGCCGCGCAGAGGGCCCGAATTCGATTTCCACCGAATATTTTCATTATTTATTTATTTGCATCTAAAATTTTCGCTTACGGACAAGGCTAATGTTTTGCTCACAACTTCCGACACCGACAACGGTATTTCTGCGAAATGAGCTCTTTAACGCTATAATATTATTATGTGTTTCAGGTACCTCGTACACGCTGTACATTTTGCTGCGGTTATAAAGGCGCTGTTGCAGTCTGCACTAATTTTTAAGCATATATAATGCTGTGCATTGTATTATTTGGCAACAAACACAGTTTCGAAACAAGCAGCTTCAGATTCGATGAGCAGTAGCCTCAGCAGGGCTACAACGGCTCTTTATTTCGCGATATCGCAAAAACATAGATCATTTTGCGATCATCTTGAAATACATCAGTCAAGCTCATTCCTCCAAATAAATACACTCCAGGTACGTCCAACTAGTTCACATCAGGCACACACTTGAACTACTCCCATTCCACAACAGACTCATCGAGCCTGTCAAATTCATTAGAGCACGGAGCCGATTTGAAGCACTTCTGCAGAAACACCGCCAAGCCTCTCGCACACACGAAGTCGAAACTTCTTCCTCACAAAGAGGTAATAACAGACAGCACCCGTCGCAAACTCGATGGCCACCAATGCGTACTGGTATGCGTACCGCCGCACTTGGACGAGTGTCATGGCGGCCAGAACAAGGCACACGATGAGTCTTAATACAGCGACGATGGTGGGCACTCGGTAAGGTCTTGGGGCGTCGGGACATGGAGCGACGCAGAAGGAGCAAGCTTGCGACGCTCGCCGCGTCGAGGACGTTCCCCAGAAGGATGCTCACTTCGATCAGGAAGTGTACCGAGCCGACGAGGGTAAAGGCCAGGGACAACAGGCAGCGGACCACCATGGCTATCAGGGGCACGGAACTGTCCACGTGCACGTAGGACATGACGCGAGCAAGGTGACCCTGTCGGCTCGCCGCGAAGAATATCCTCGAAGAAGTGACCACGTTGGCGCAGGTCGTCCCGAACACGGTCAGCCCAATCACCAGAGGCATGACGTGTGCCATTCCTTGGCCCCAGGTGGCGCGCACGAAGGTGACAGCGACTGCGTCGGCATTCGCTATGGTGTCCGTGTCCAGAACGACGAAGAAGGCGAGGTTTGTGAGCAGGTATATGATCACAGTGATGACAACACTGACTGCAATGGCGATGGGAATGTTACGGCCTGGGTTCTTCACTTCTTCGGCGACGCAGTTGATGGCGTTCCTGCGAAGTGAAATAGAAATCGTCACCACGCGAGTAACCGATGATCGATGCGCTACTTGAAAGTCGCCTATCATTGTAAAATGCGAGATTTTCCCTCGGGTCGTTTTTACACAAGATTCAAGAAGTTGGGTGTTGCAGGCCATCAATTAATTAAACTCGGTGATGAGGCGTACGCATTTTGCACGCATTTCCTTATCACATACATGAAGTGTATTGGAAATTGTTTTAATAAACATGCGAAGGGGTGTTTACGAGCATTGATGCAGTAATTGTTTGCTTTTGAGAAACCGGTATGATGTAGGTTTGATATTACGTGCTTCATGTTACTCTCGAGAAATGGTTGCTCAGCAACCATCTACAATACGCTGAAATGTGTGATTACTGCTCACATTTAGTTAGTAAATGTTTAGTAAACGTGAGCGTAAAGGGCGTTACCATCCACCGTAGCAGTATAGTGCAGAATACATGGCCGACGCGAGATCTCCTGTCGAAGGGGCTACGTTTCCCGAAGGCTGTGAATCCCAAATGTGATTGCCTAATGTTGTGTACAAAAAAAAAAAACAAGAACGAAAAGTAATATGAGCATACATACGTAACATAGTGCATGAAGCAAATTGATTTAGTTGATTGAGAAACTTGCCATGAAATGAGTATATGACCCCAGTGACAATTACAGCGTACAGAAACGCGCACTTGAGTCCGGACAAGACGTCTTGCACTTTCGTGGACGTCTTCACCGAGAAGCAGTTCACCGCTGTCGCGAAAGCTGAAAAGGAAAACCGAAAAGTCAGGTCGAATTTCATTAAGTAAGCTCCTTTAATCACTGTTGATTCAGCCAGAATCAACTCTTGCGCGCCACGTATTACGACACACAAATATTTATTGTGATGTGCGTATTCAACAGGTATCTCATTTCCCCAGTCACGGAAAAGCGAGAATTCTGCAATTAATGAAGAAGTATGAGACGGGTTGCAACCTGAATGAGCTTCTTTGTCACTGTTTTCAACGATTTTGATAGCAGCTTCCAAAACACTGTAGGAGTTCAATGTTGAACTGCAGATTCTATGAATCACTACTGCCAATACACCTGTTTCCTAGCCATGCACCTTTTCAACGCTATAGTGTTAAACAGCCCCTTTTGGATAAGTTCCGGTGTAGGCATCGGTAGCGTTGGTTGTGAGCGAAAAATGAGGATGGATTCGAAGCATGAAAAACCGGGGAATCATATGTCCAAGCTTTCTGCGTGACAGACAGGTATTTTACCACGGAGCCACGCCTGTGCTTGAAGACACTTTGGAAAAAAAAGACCGCCGGGCCTGCGCGGAACGCGCAGCACAGTCACAGCGAAAGCTGGGAGAGCGGCCTTTCTGAACCTTTTTTTAAACACTCTTGGGGTAACTACTACAAGGCCACTTGCATGGTACCCACTACGCCATAAATCATCATAATTTTTGTGTAGTGGGGAAGCGTCTACTATGCCATTATTCGTCATTCTGCGGAAGAGGGTGGTACCCGCTACACTCTTGTGACGCAATATGTGCACTTTGTTGATGCTGTGGCTGACGACGATGAAGAATTATGCCCCAGGCTTTTGTAATGGGTTGGAGCATTGAACAACCCACTCGTTACGCAATTCGCATTGCGTGACGCCTGGTTCTTACTTTAGGGCTCTAAAACGCTTTATAACACACATTAACGCGATTCGTTACCCGACACGAAGCTTGCATAGGGTCAGTTTGCACCACAGTTTCAAGCAGCGGGGTAGCTCAGTGGTAGAGTGCTGGGCTGCCACGCAGAGGACCCGGGTTCGATTCCCGTTCTGTCATAGATGTTTTTTTATTTAGTTTTTTTCTTATTTGTGCGATATTGGTTACGGATACCGGCGGCAGCGGCAGCGGCGGCGGCGGCGGCGGCGGCGGACAGCTACGGCGCAGAAACGACCCTTGTTGTGATCCCATAACAGCTTTCGCTGTAAAATTCGGCAGATCCCACGTACCATGGGAATCGATGTTATGCGAAGCATGCGGAGGGAAGTTCACGGTGATGTAATTTTATTGAGCGAAGCGCTAAGAAATGACGCAAGACATTTGTACAAATGTTGTTCGCACAAACATCTATTCAACAGTCGCATATGGTTTATGTAACCAGTTGTTTACAGATGTGTAATGACGCCAACAGCAACATAGATATTAGGCCTACCAACGCCAATGGCGGTAAGCTGAAATGTAGCGCTTTTGATTGCGAGTATGACAGGCCTGTTAGTGATAGGAACAACTTTAGCGAATGGCGCTTAACTACAATTCACGTTAACCCGACGTGACGCCTGTATCATAGGAGTTCATATGTAATGTTTATAAAATTAGATAGCCAGCACTGCAATATCAATTGACGTTTCACAAACATTACATCTGCATAGGGTCTTTTTCCGAAGCAGTTTCGAGACCTGGCGTGGCTCTGCGGTAGAATACTTGTTTTCCACGCAGAATGCTTGGGTTCGGTTCCTGCTGGGATCCTGATATTTATTTTTTGCATTCGTCGGGTCAACGCTGCCCATGTCAGTGTTTCTTAACGCTCTCGCATTTAAATTACCAGTGTATGTTTCGCGTTGTTCCTGGGTTGATATCAACTGTCGATCACCTGTGGTGCATACCGCGTCCGTGGTACACGGGTATGTGCCACACGCGTCTGGATGGAACGGTTTAACGATGTACGCGGCGGGATTTTTATGTTATTCATGGCATGACCAGCCAGACATATTCTTCAAACCATCTTACACTCCCGCACCAATTTTGGTCTACCCAAAGTTAAAGGGACCCTGAAACGGTTATTTGAAGCTTTGTCAGCGTTTACGCTAGAGCATCATCGAACCATTGGCACCACAAATTTCGCTGCACGCCGTGTACCAAGGCGGCTACGGCCAATTATATCATACCCTCCTTCTTACCCCTGCCTTGCCTCCTCAACTCATGATACACGCTGGCATCGCTGGCGATCGCAGAGCTCATGTGAGCACACTCGATGATTTGAGCTTCGCCCGGTGATGACCTCTGAGACTGCACGCCGACAGGTTGCGTGCATCTCGGAGACCATAGCCCCAGTGCGCCCGGCAGCACGCACGCCGTCTGGCAACAGAGACATCGCGGAGGGGTTGATATCTGCTCCGACAGGTGCCGCCACCCTACCAGCCAATTTTTTGTGCGCGCACACCGCAGCCAATCAGATCGTGCGCAGACTGCGTGTCATACTGGGGAGGGGCGGTTGAAAACGCGTTGGGCTGAGCCGCAGTGATCTGCAGCGATTCGCAGCTTTATAGCGTTGTAATCAATTACACAGTGTACGCAGAGAGCTTAAATTAGTCTGTAAATGAGCCTTAGGACTTGGTCTACCGGCTCAATGTGTTCGTACAAAATCGTAAAAACCGTTTCAGGGTCCCTTTAAGGAGGCGATCACGAGAGCACCCAGCCGTAGGTGACTAGATAGATAGATATATCGATAGAGAGATCGATAGATAGATACCTAGATAGAAACGCTCAAAGTGGCTGCAGTTTACTATGAAATTCTTGGCATTTAAAAACACCCTATGCTGGCGTCATGTAGTGCCATGGAGTCGTGTTAACATATGGAATATTGCGTCTAAAATGCGTAAAATTGCACCAGACATCGCACCATGTGATTTACGCAACAAGTGGGTGGATTAAAGGCACATTCATTACAAAGCGTTAGGCCATATTTGTACTTCGTCATCCGTCACAGCATGAATGACGTGCGCAGCTACGCAGGTGCGTGCATTGCCTCGCAGACGAGCACTGGGTATTTCGCTAATTCAAAAAATAAACTATAACACAACGGGCGCTTCGCAACTGTGCTCGCAGTAGGCATTCTAGGCCAGTTTAAGAGGTTAAATGTTGCGCGCACAGTCTTTCCTTCCCTCATGGCACTGTTGGTGTCCACCGAGAAGCGAGATGCGGGAAGCAAATTAGAAGGCGACGCGAACAGCACCCGATAGCGCTATCGCCTACCGCTATTGAGAGCGAAGCTAAAGCGTACCGTAATTTTTCACAGATCATTGCAGTTTTTGTTCGTTCTCTTATTTTTGTCACTGCTGGTGACAGAGCCCACGCAACGTCTTACAATTAGCCTACTGCTTTATATGTTTAGACATACTTTCACTGCTTCAGGCAAACTATTGATGGCGTTATACTGTCGTATTATGGACCAAAGGTGCGATTTAGTTGCGAAGCCTGTCGCAATGACCGCCACTGAATTGATACTGGTCATTTCAAGTTCCTCAATGTGTGCAGATTTCAATGTACGCGGTCGCTTTGTGTCCACCTGACATCGAAATGCGACCATCCCGCGAGGCACTAAGCCCGCTACCTTAAAATCTGCTGCGCAAGAATGTTCAATACTCTAACCAGTCAATTAAGAAACATTTTGAAAAGTTATGTTCATCACAAAACGAGTCACTACGGGCTTTTTGAGTAAGGTTCCGTGATGAACTTAGTAGGATAAACAGAGGGTCTTCGATTATCCGCATGACAGGACAGCCTCAGGTCAAGCCTTCAGCCAATGAGCGTTGAGTATTCAGTAACTCTGGCAGTCTAAGAGTGTCAGTTGCTGATAACCGGAGATGCCCACTGGTGTGAAGCGGATGAACTAGTAACGCCACTTTAAAGACCACTTACTGATGAAAAGGCAGGTAACCAATACTTTCACTTCGTAAGGTGGCGCGCAGTGCGGGTACGGCAGGCTAAGCACGTAGGCCGAGAATGTCAGCCCTTGTATAGTTGTGGTTGCAGGATCCATGAAAAAAAGCGTCCAGGCAAAAAGAAAGGCCGGCACGTCGCCATACTCTCCGTACGGCTTGCCGGCGGCAAGGAAGAACGCGTAGTCACCGCCAGATGCCGGTAGCAGTGCGCCCATTTCGGCAGCGCAGAGCCCACCTGAGGAGGAAAAAGGAAGTGAAGCGTTAAATGTCTACTTCACTGAGTTTGGTTTCCGAAACTTGCGGTCAGTTTATACTTAGCCCTGATTTGACATGTGAAGGCTTCGTTCTCAAGCATTTCTTGTGACATATGAGCCTCGGCCACTCAAAACGAAGCGAATTTGCACCTGTTATTATTTGGCAAGGTGCTTAGGAATGTAGTTTTCTTTGATGATTAGGAATGACGTACGGTGTGGCAAAGAAAGGAAACAAAAATGTGACTGCCATCCGAAACACTAAAGGAAGTCCATCCATTTGTAATTAGCTATCTTAACGTTGATTTATGAAATCTTCATGCCATTTGCTTTTGTGGACGAATCACCTGAACGAGGCCTCAAGCGTGTCCGCGACGCATGCCACATGTTGGCGCTTGACACATTAGAAAGACGACTGTGAATTTTTATTTACCAATGAATGCGTTCAGTCCGCCAAGGGTCCACATCAAAAGATCGACGCTTATAGACCTTGAGTTCCTCAGTACGTTCCCCGGAGTTATGAAGATACCTGTACCTGAAAAATAAGAAAACCTAGTGCCTATTTAGAACATCTTTGTTAAGGTGAAGGTGAACTGCTGTCTTATTGAAACTACGTTGCGTCACACAAAGGTGATGGATCAGCAGTAATCTTAGTCTCCCTAAATATGTTAACATTCTTGAATATTAGAGACAACAGCGCTGAGCAGACACGATTTCACTTATTTCCTTATTTAGAGTGGCAAGTCATGGTTCAATCTACAAGTATTCGCTCATCCATTCTGAATGTATCTGAACTATCTCAATCAGCCATACGCACAGCAAGTTAAATCGCTGCGTGTTTGCGCAGCTAAGGGTAAACTGTCACTGCAAACTTCCGTGCTCAATAGAAGTGACTTGGCATTTGAGGCCCTCAGCCTACCCACACAAGAAGGGGTCTAAAACGCTATCCTCACTGACCACTTTTTTTTTTTTTTTTGTAAGAGCTACACAAAACTTAAATATTTTGCTTTCTACGTCATGAACATTAACGGAGGAAGTGGAGCCGGACATCTGATACACCACAAACCTATGGTTGATGTTTAATCGCCGCACAAGTCATGCCACTCGACCCAATCCTTTGACGAGCGGACCTTTCTTTAATGCACTTTCTGCCCTCACGACGACAACTAGCCTTGTTCAAAGGTTGGTTCTGCGACATTACCTGCACCAAGATTTCTCACCACTTCGAGCCTCCACATTTGCCCCATGTACTGCCTTCTTTTTCTGTAGATAAAAAAGATACTGTCTGGCCGGTCTGCCTGTTTTTACAAAGACAGATAGAGCAGGCCTGCGGCGCGCTGCCCAAGGTCATCATATCTCAGGTAGTTTTTCAATAAGGTTATCTGTATCTGTATTCACCGAAAAGAGAGATACGGGGAGAGTCAGCTCACCTATAATTGAACCAAGAAGGAAAGTGATGGCGCTCAACAATCCCACATCCCTCTTGAGCGTTAGCCCTCGCTGCCGGTCGTGGTCGTCTCCCGGTAGAAGGCTGCAGCTTGTGTCCTCTGCTCTTGTCGCGCCATCTTCCCGGCTGCTGAGCGCGTGGTAGTCGGTCCGCCTTGCGTTCCGTGACTCGTCACCAGTGTGAGCTTTTTTTTCTGCAGTTCAGAGCTGCGACATATATTGAGACAAAACAAATGAAATAATAAAGTGAGCGCAAGAAAAGATACATCAGTCGAGACCATGGCTGTACTTGGAGTTTCTTCTTGAGATACAGATAGGTGAACGTGAAAGAGCGAAGCCTCCTGACCTTTATGCCTTGCGTGGAGCTGAAATCTCAACATTGGTCAGAACTGTGAAGAAGGAGGTGCGAAGGAATGGGAGGGATGGCAACTGAGAAGAGATAGATGTCTATAAACTGCTATCTCCACCCGCATGTGCTACTGGCCGAAAGCTGACCGGCGCGCGTTAACAATGTTAGAAGACACTAACACCTGCCGTGTCTTTCTCTACTTGTGCTCCCAAGATATACCACGCGTACATGCAACTCCTTTTCCGGTCCAGGTGGATGTGGCTGAGAGAACGTCTTTAATGATTAATCATAGACCCAAGAATTATTCTTAGTGATAATAGCTGCCTGTCAATGCCATGTCGTATTTCACTCAGACACCAAGTACGGTAAGGGAGACCCGTCGCTATAACATCACTGTAGGAACGGGGCTACAATTGTTGGAATTGTCACGCACATGCAGCAGTCGAAGCGTGCGACGACGCAGCTGTTTTTTACCCTTGAGTGATCTGCCAGTGTCACTTGGGTGCGCGGAACATATGGACTGACCACCGCACGTGCTTCATAACAGCTGCCCTGCCACAGTAAGTACAGAAGTGCAGTTGTTAACACGAAATGCATCCTCACTGCGACCAGTTTTTAACAGCGAAGTTGGTTAGCAAATCGTTTCTTTTGAGTCGATTGCAGAAAGCTATCATCATCTGAATGGGTATGAGCCACTGTGCGGCATACCAGAAAACTATCATCATCGCAAACGGGTGTGTGCCACAGAAATTGGGCAAATCCGAGTACTCACCGCTGGTCCACTGTAAATGAAGAAGACAACAGTTAGTCGAACAAATGGCTGCAAAGCGATTGCGGTGGGCCGAAGACACCTAGTACACACAGCAAGAGAATGCTAAGGAACAAGAAAAGCAGCAGTGGCTGATAGAAGACCCCGTCTTCTGTATCTGGAAGAATTTTCTATGTGTGGAGTTTAAACAACCGTGCCGTGTCTGTGACTCCCTGTGGTTTAACTCGAACCTCTCTGCGCTGAGAATCAATGTTGAAACAACCTAGCATCACTTAGCCAAAGCCTAGCAACGACCTAGAAGCAACCTAGAAAAAAATTGATTACCTAGCTAAGGCCACGAAACAACCTAGAATCAACCAGATTAGTCTTCAGAATCGTATAGTTTCACTGTCTCGAGCCTTGCGCAGCTTAGTGCAAGCTTCACAATTTTTTTTCTAAATGTTTTTCTACACGTAGCAGTGTTTGCAGTGTATACGATGTCCTCTGTCTTCTTCAACCTCTTCACATGAGCATGTAACATTATATGTTTTTCCTTTCTTATACAGAAAGGTGTTACCACAGGCAAACCTTTTACTAAAAGTTTGCAAACCGCATGGCGATTAATGTTATCGAATGGTTTGTATCCCTTTTCACGATAAGCTACATTGAGTGTGCTAGGGGCTCTTTTTCCAAAGCGCTAGCTATATTCGTCCTGGTACAAACCCAGAAAACACCTTGGTTCCGTCAAAATGACGTCCAATCTGGAGCCAAGGTGACATCAGCGTCTCCGAGCTGCGTGAGCGCCCCCAGATAACTTTTTTTTTGCACAGTGCCCACGAGATGGAGCGAAGTCATAGCCGATGAGTTCGCGCCGACCTATCTCCAGCGTTATCAACGTGTTGACCAGGTGCTTCGTTCCTGGCTCATGGCGTCGTGTGGTCGCAAGGCCGGCCAAACAGCATCCAGCGCTACGCTAGTAGCGCGCTGAACAAAAAGCGCGCTCGCGAGACCTGAGCCCGGGTCCATCAAACTGCGGGAGACTCAATAAAAGTTTTGCCAACCAATGCGCGCTTCCAAGCAGTAACAACGTGCAGCTGTGCGAGACGTGCTGTAGGTCAAAGCCAGACGCTTCTCGACCGAATCCGGTAGTTAAGAAGCACGCAATGAAAGAGCATAAGCTCTAAAGCTGCTTGTCTTCGTGTAATATTCCAATGTGTTGCTGTCGCATTAATTGCTTCAGCGTTCCAGCGAAACTGCGGACTTTTTATCCTTCTGCTGCTACACAAAACCAGCAGAGTCAAGTCACGCTCACAGCTGTGCGCTTTACGAATGACGATGAAAGGCGGCAGACCGCTTTCCTAATGAAGTGAACTCTGTATTCTGATTGGCGAGCGCACGTTAACTGATTGTGTAGTGGCCCTGACCTCCAGTGACTAACGGTCGCATCGACACCTTCAGTGTTTATCACCTTCGGCGATTCGCTACCGCATTCGCGGAGTTGAGAAACGTAGCTCACGCAACTTGTAACGCCTGACCCAATCTTGAGTGGTTTTCATGTCATGCGGGAATCTGCATAAATCGTGATTCTTTCTTCAAGCTTCGCGACCCGTTTTTCTGCGCGCACGCGCTTACTCTTTGAACTCTTTCACTGGAAATACTTAGTACACCTAGAATTCCCTTGACACTGGGTCGTGCGAGGTCTGCCATTCAAGGTAGACCACAGAACTTTTTCTTACGTAAGCACATCTAGTTTAACGGTCAGAGAACGTCTTAGTGGACCTTATAGACAGCTCGCTAATAAGTATTCCGGTCAGGTCTAGGTATACGCTCCGCAGCTAGGCAGAACAGAAAGTAGTGAGCACCTTCCAATGGTTCCTTTCTTCTTTTACGAAAAAGGCAGGACCTATAGACGAAATACACGAATTTAGTGGCGTTTGTTTTTATCATGAATTCAGCCGTTAATTAAAGCTAATAATACGAGGGGCCACCGAGAACGTTCCTGGCCTTTCTTACTTGTCTATACGATTTCCAGCTGTCCTTTGAATTGTGTACAGAATGGTCGAACGCCCAAATTTTCACCCCTTCGATTGCGTTAATTACGTACTCCCTGGCTCTAACAAGTAAAAAGCTCAGCTCGCAATGATATTGGTTCAGTTGCATACGCGCCCATTTGCAAAAAGCAATATTTTTCTACGCGTGCCCACAGAGACCCTTGAACGAGTAGCTATAAGGCGATACTAGGGGGTCAGGAAATACTGGACTGTGCGGCAGTTTGTGACTGTGGACTGCGTGATTCCTCCTGTGTCAGTAGAGGAACGGTACTGTAGTAATATGTGGTCCATTCAGAGGCTCTGTGGCTGTGTGCGCGCAGATCAGTTCATAGTTGTTGAGAAGGGCTGCAGTTATATGGTTGTGCGAGTACTTACCCGGGGGGTAATTATTACTGCCATGTAATTACGGCATTATTAATCAGAACTAACAGACAATGATGGCAATGATGTCTGTTAGTTTTCATTAATATTGTGTTTATCAAAGCAAACGAACCCTTAGACTTACGCTTCTTTCCGCAATTACGGCATATATTTTATGTGTCTTATTTATATTTTCGTGTAGAATTGTATACTTACGCGATATCGTTAAGGATCTCGTTTCGCAGAAATTTCGGCGTCGGCGCCGGCGTTATTGATTACGAGTGAAGTCAGCGTTGGCCGCGACCGAAAAATCAAGAAGATGTCAATAAAATAAGTAAAAACTCGGAAGATCCCAGTCGTTGTGGGAGTCGATATGATGACCCGCCACGGTGGTGTAGTGGTTATGGTGCTTGACTGCAGACCCGCAGGTCGTGAGATCGAATCCCGGCCGCGGCGGCCGCATCGTCGATGTAGGCGGAAGTGTTAAGGACCATTGTGCTTATATTTAGGTGCACGTTAAAGAGCCCTAGGTGGTCGAAATCTCCGGAGCCCTCCACTGCAGCGTCTCTCATAATGATATCGTCGTTTTCGGACGTAAAACCCCAATAAGTGTTATTAAACCAGCCGATATCATGCGAAGCAGTAGGCGACTATAGTGCCCTCTGCTGCAGATTTTTATTTAAGTCAAGCGTTGCGAGTTCAAGCGACTTCTTTGTGCATTTTGAGTAATGTGTATATCGCGGGCAGGCTTCTATTCAGGAATTTTTTCCTAGCGGGGGCGGACACTTACTGAAGGCCTTGACTATTTGAGGAAAGCATCCAATTGCAGGAAAACACCTATTTGAAGGAGCAACAGCATTAAATGGGGGGGGGGGGGGGGGTGGATGGCTCCGAGGACCCCTCTCCCCCCGACTGCGGGATTGATCGTGGGTTTATTAGGCACGTGGACTACATTGACGCCGAATGGCTATACTATGGTCCGACGTAACGATTGCTTGCATAGGAGCACGGATGTCAGTTTCATTAAATGAAGTGCGTGCTACGGTGCGATGATGTGCGTATCATAACGAGCAATTTTCGCCACATCCCTCCGGGTTGGGCAACGGTTGACCATGGCTGGACAAGTCGCAGGAGTTAACATGTAATGTTTATTACATTTTACATTTTCTATGAAAGCCGATAGGGAACAAGGCTTCCACAGTTGATGACGCGATATGACGCCATTAGAGGGTTTTTCTCGCAAGCTGTTCCAAGCACTCGCGTAGCTCTGTTGCAGAATACTTTACTGCCACGCAGAATTCCTGCGTTCGATTCTGGCTCGAAATGCGATTTTCTATCTATCCGTTCCTCCGATTTTTCCCTCACATAAAAACCTGGCGACGCCTGCCCCGCATTTCCTGCCACACAAGCTTCACAACGCGATCGCGTAAAGCTTTTTGAAGTTCTGTCACCACCGTCCTTGGTCTGAAACAAACTGTCAATCACTTGTGGCTTATACGCGCATTCCTTCGACCGTGGTACGCGGGTATGTGCAACACGTGACTGAAGGCAAGGGTTTCATGCCGTAGGCGACAAGTATCTGACGCTATTCATGTAATGACTTGTTCATCGTGTTCGTGACACACTGACGCCCTTCCATGAAAACTTTGGTATGTGTAAAGCTAAAGAGACGACCACGAGAGCACCCAGACGTAGATAGATATAGATAGATAGATAGATAGATAGATAGATAGATAGATAGATAGATAGATAGATAGATAGATAGATAGATAGATAGATAGATAGAAAGATAGAAAGAAAGAAAGAAAGAAACGCAAAAGTGCTTACAGTATGCAAAGGAATGCTTCGCATTTAAAAGTGTGCAGCTTCGCAGGTGTGTGTGGCAGCGTACGGGCGCGTAGTGGGTATTTAGCAAATTCGCAAACGGAAGAATTATGCCGTAGAGGGCTGCCAGCAACTGTGCATCCAGTAGGCATTCCAAGATAGTTTGAAACGGCCAATGTTACGCGCACAAACGTTTCTTTCCTTTCGGCACAGCTGAAGGCGATGCGCATGGGGCCCGATTACGCTATCGCTTTCTACCCTTGAAGGTGAAGCTCAAGCGCCAATTTGTGACGGGGGGTTCTGCATTCTGGGTTCCAGTATTGCCACATTCGGCATGCGTTTTATCAGAATATTTTTGAAGAAAATGTGACATTTTTCGGTGAACGTATATTGCTTTAGATCAGTTCTTTTTCTCGCAGTCTTACTTGCCTAAACCATGATGATCGTTTACACTTTGGAGAGTACTTGATTCAGAAGTTCGTCTTGTGCGTATTGAAACGTAACTGTATAACTCCAGATCCTTCTATGACAAGAGTACGTGTATTTAACGTAGTTAACAAAATTATGTGCGAGAACTGTGTCAGGGATAAGACGTCGCGGGTTATGTGAGTGCGAAATTGATTAGGAGTTAGTGCATTTGATGTAAGAGCACAAGATAGAAGAAGCCTTAACTGGCACCATGTTCTTGTTCCGTGCTCTTATTTGCGCTATGGTTTTTGAAGAATGATGAACAACCAAGACGCCGAAGCGTTCTCCCTTTTGAACCATTATGAAGGTGCGTAGTTCCTGCGAGCAATAGATACAAACTGACCAGGTAAAGACTACTAAACGAAGGTATCAGTCAACTTGCTAAACCATTCCTTCTCAGTCGTCCCACCTCGAAGAAACCAAGGTACTGACGCAAGGCTAATAGAGAAATTCATAATAAATTCAAGTTTTTATTTACCAGACAAAAGCTGTCAGGTCGTCAAAGCTAAAAAAATGCCCCCACCTCCCCGAAGGGAATCGTGAGGAAATGCGAATGCATTTCGCGCGCGCTTCACTCCATTTATATATGGTGGTTGTGGTTCGAAGAAGTAAAAGGCGCCTAATTTCTGCAGCCCGGTCGGGAGCACGGCGCAGCGCCTGTTTTTTTTTTTTTTTTATTATCGCGGTAGCTCCGCTGAGCTCCCGCGATGCGAGCGCCCTCACGCGCCAGAGCGCGCTCCTCCTCTCCACTTTGCTAGGGGCGAGGATAAGCGCGCGCGCCCGCAGCTTTTGCTATGGGAGAGAGAGTGAGAGCGGAGAGATAACACCTGCCGGCGCGCGGACGCCTCCCCAACCTATCCTCCTCCCCGCGGACAACGCCGGACAACGCCGCCTGACATAGCCCGACTAAGAAATGCATTCGCATTTAAAACCGTGAGGACGGCTTGACAAAGGTCCTGGTGACCTGTACATACCAAGTGTGAACACACGATTGTGAATATTCCTGCACCAGTCTTAGTCTCCCCAGACGGCATAATGTGGAGCAACGCACATGACCCCAACTTCTTCAGGCAAGCTGAGTATAGCAGCACATATAAGGTTAGAACTCACACCCCAAGCATAGTCTAAAATTCATTGCTGATGTTGCTTTTACTGGTCGTTGTTGGCTGAAGCCAATGTTCTGGAAAAGAAATGCTGCTCCCATAGCTCACCAGTTTGTACACTAAATCAATAAATAAATAAAAAGTATGTCATATAATGTCTATAAGCTGTCTCTGCACATGGCTGGTCACCTAAATGCCCATTTCTCCCCAATGCACATTGCGAGCCTCTAGCGAGGGAATAAACTGCTGCTAACGCGCGAATCTGACGTATACGTTTCCTGTTTTTGTGTGAGCGTTCCTAGATTAGACACTCGCGAAACATGGCCTGTATGTTTGTGACCTTAAACGCGAAGACTTTCTGGGAGTTCCTATTTAAAACCAAGTGTTCTAATATAGGTAAGTTGCGCCCCATTGTGTAGACAAAACGCGAAAACGAAAATTGTACGGCAGCTAAAACAATTTTTTTATATTCGTGCGCAGACACTTGAACAGATGTTTTCAACGTCCTCCTTTCAGGTGTATTGTCTGCTGTCTGCCTGCTGTCTGCCTTTTATAGTTGCTTTTATAAAAGATAATGAAGTAAAAAGAACGTGGTAATACAAATACAAGTTTAGTCATGAAGAAGCCTTGGTGTTTTCTTTTATATTTTTTCTTACCATGCACATTTATTTATGGAGAACTGTTATTTTTACCTGAAATTTAAAATTCTGTAAACTTCGTTTCGGAAATTAAGACCAGGAAAACGAACACGCTATCTTCCTTTGCTTCTTTGGCGTAGAAGACAAAAACAATGGTCGTTCCTTCGACGAGCATTTTACTTACAGACAGCTCATCTAGAGGTTAAACTTCCCGACATGCATTTAATGTATCTTAACAAATAACTCTATCAAACAAGATTACTTAAAGAGGGTAATAATCAACTCCCGAAAACGCAACAAAAGCGTTGATAACGAACTTAGAAATCAAGAAGCGGCTGGAGTGAAATATCTCACCCATTTTCTTTCTTGGCTTGAATCAATCGGTAATTGTATGCCGGCGCAATATCGTCAACTCCACACCGGCACCAATACGTAGGCACGACGTTTTGGATCACGCATTTCTTCGCCGCTGTTCGAAAACAAACGCAGTCGCTAGAGAGAGGACATCCCACTGTCGAAAGGCACAAGTGAAGGAAGTATTTTCAGCTTTCCCGCGATACACTGCGAAGAGACGTTATCGGCCGGCTACGGACACTCCATATCTCGGCAACCTGGCCACGCGTTGTAACGAACGGTTGCCGTCGTGGCTGTGCACAGCCGGAGACCAGTGAACTTCTCATAGCCGCAAGCGAACGCGCTCTGCCACGCAGCTGCGCTGCGACGACACCAACGGGCCGCGGCTCTTCGGTCGCGTTTACGTGTACTCCACGCGTCACATTCGCGTTCCGTGTCGTTCCGACGTTAGCTCGCACCTGGGTATATGTATGAGAAATTATGGATGCGCACCGCCGAAGGCCGCGTTCTTCCGCAGTGTCGCAGCGCAACATTGAGGTTATTTTCCCGTGTAGCGTAACTACAGAAGCCGTGTGTTTACAAGGTATTTTTTCTACGTCAAGGCTTCTGGGACGGTTTAGCCCTGTGTGTAACATCGGTGCCGTATACACATGGGCGTGCGCATGGCGGGGAGAGGGGGAGTCAGGGGGGCGGCCACCCCCTATGTCACATAAGAGGGGGGAGGGGCGCGAAGTGTGCCCCATACATTTATACTTAATATCGAGGGGGGGGGGGGCGCTGGAATAAACCTTCCCCTCCCCCTGAAGGGGAACCCTGCGCACGCCTATGCGTACCTATGCATACGTATGCGATGTCGATGATTTCAACGGTGGCTGCAACAAGGAAACGTGCCGCAATAGCTTTTAGCGGCTGAGGTGTCGTGCAGTTGAGCTGAAGGACGCACGCTTGACTTGCAGAACACAGGCGGCAGCATTTTGATGTGGGTGAAATGAAGAACATATAAAACCCCTGTGCTTACCTTTAAGCACACATTGAACCTTCATTTTTGTCAAGATTATTACTAACTCCCCCATTTTGCCCAGGGTCAATATGATATCATAACCTTGGCATGCCGATTCATAATTAATTAAGGGCTCTTGTGTGCAGATTTGGTTGCATGTTGTTTTGTTGAGTATGGTTTTTCCCATCTGGCACAGAAACGACAGGAAGCGAAGATGATGTCCCCAAGGGCTCGAAATCAAACAAACTGACAATTTTAGGATAAAATGTTCACTTTCAGATGAGCATTAAGCATAATGAGTGTCACAGAAAGTGGATTATTAAATATTAGGCACTTATGCCTCGAAAACTTTGGAGGTTCTAGCATTTGCAAGCTCGAGGTATATGAAGAGTCTCATTGTACTTGTATATTGATGGTGCCTCGACAGCCTTGCCTAAAGGGCCATTCTTGTGCCTCCGAAGTCGTTTTAGGTCTGCGACGCAGTAGATCCTGAAGTGCTGCACCATGCTGACGCTTTTAAACACTATTGCTTGTGAAGATCTGTCAACCACTTCCAAGAAACATATCAGCTACTTGAATGCCTGAGAGGTCAATCAATAAAGGTCTGGTAGGAGGGGTGTCTGCCTCTTAAAGCCGCACTTGTTTATTATCATGAAGTTCAAATTTACCTATTCATTCACTAAGAGTGATGCACGTGAATGGCACGTTTCATAAACATCGCCACATGCAGCTGCATCAAAAGATGCAAAGAATTTCTATTTAGCAAATTTGATGGCTTCTTTGCAAACTGTGATTTCCCCTGAACGTTCCCTATGCGATGAACTTTCACGTCAAACTTTTCCATATCTTCTTCGGCTGCGCTGCTGAACCTCCCCAGAAGGGTCAGCCTGCCATCTTACGCTGGGAGGACGGGTAGGTCATGCTGTCGTCAGCGGACTCGACATTGCAGCGTGCTACCTTGGCTCGGGCTGCCGATGGATGGATGGAGGTCAAATTTTGTTTAGAGTCCTGAGAGACGCGACTAGCGCGCAGTTGGCTTCTCCCACGTTGGGACGGGCAGGCTAAGCCTGACCGTCGCATCGTGGGCTCTCTGGATGGCCCAAAGCTGATCCCCTTTTTGTTGGGGCTTCCGATCGCAGAGCACCACTTGGCCAAGCTGGCTTGATCGTAGCCCAGTGACGAAGGGAATCGTCACAACCTGTGCTCTAAATGAGCTACTTCCCCACAACCGGGGCACAAGCTGCTAGTGTAAGCATCCGGATAAATTTTATAAAATAAGGCCAAAATTTGTATACGAATCCGTCTGTAGGAGTCTAAGGGTCATTGCCTGGGCTCTGTAGTTTTCTGTGAGGAGGGGGGTAGACCCTCCTGCCTAGGCAGAAGTGCTGTGTAATCTCATTGTACGTGGTGGGCCGTCCTCTATTTTCCAACGTCGTGGGCTGGGGATAACCTCCATGGGTGGGGAACGTCAGACCTCGCGCTTTGGAGTTCGTTGTGTAAAACTGGGAATCGGGCTGCCGATGCCATTACAACAACAACAACAAAAAAGAGGTGCGGCCTTGTAGACGTGGCGTGTGACCGCGCGGTGGTCCAGACAATCTTTGGGGGGGGGGGGGGGTTGAAACACACTAGCGAATAAAGTTTTCCAGTGTGTCTACCTTGGATTCAAATCTACTACCCGTACCAGTGCTGGCGTATGAGGCCAGTTTTTCAGGCCACGTCATGTTGATTTATAGAACTGTGCCCAGATGCAAATTCAGCTATAGTCTCGGCTGCATTCTTGGTAAAGTCCGGCACAAAGTGCCACTTATAGCCGGGAAACCAAACCAAGTGGCTTGAAGAGAATATTCTTGTACTCGTTGTGTCCGCGGAGCCTACGTTTCGGTGGAACAGTGGTTATAGTGCTCGGCTGCTGACACGAAGGTCGCGCGTTCGATGCCGGCCACGGCGGTCGCATTTCGATGTAGGTGAAATCCTAGAGACCCATATACTGTGCGATGTCAATGCACGTTAAGGAACACTACATGGTCATAAATTTTGGAGCCCTCCTCCACAACGGCGTGCCTCACAATCATATCGCGGTTTTGTCACATAAAGCCCGACATATTCCCTAGTAACACCAAATGATGACGCAACGTTGCCGCAACATTGAGTAAGTTGCCTCAACGTTGGGGCAACATCGCGTGCTACTAGGGTTATAACGTTTCAACAAGTGGCCTTGTCTTTTTTACGAGGCATCAACTGCCTTGAAAAAAGGCAGTTGATACAAATTGTCAAAACGCTAGGTCTACAGACACCCCATGCTCGAGAAAATTGATCTCTAACCACAGCTAACATATGCAGAGCCTAATTAACAGCGTACATGTACACGGCGTTTCCTTGCGGCAACGTCTAAAATATCGGAACCAACCTCTCAGAAATGTCTTGTTCGTTGGGCGAGGACCTACTGTGTTGAATCATGCATGTCGATAAAATGTTTCTTTCTGCTAAGCTGAGTTTTGGTATTGGCGGACCAAACCCACAGCGATAAGACACGCTTCTCACTCCCGGCCATGGCGGTCGGATCTCGATAGGGGTGGTAGGGACATATTGGAGGGAAACAGCACGAAAGACGAAAGACCAGGCAGAGAAAGACACATACAACGCGCTGTTTCCCTCCAATATGTCCTACCAACATGCCCAAACAACCACTTTAGCGGTATGGAAGGGCAGCCATTTCACCTAGATTTCGGTGGCCCTTCGAAGAACCTCAGGTGATTAAAATTAGACCGGACTGCTCAGCCACGACCTCGCCTATCAACTGTGGGCCGTCCGGCACGCATAGGAAGCCGCCCGTGTCCAAGGACTAGAGGCCGTCACCTAGGCCGGGGTGCCTGTGGGCGCACCTCGCCTAATGTCACCTGGACATCTTCAATGAAGTTTTCACTCAGTCCCCCCACTACGGCATGCCTCCTAGTCATAACATGGTTTTGTTGCGTGAAACCGAGAAATTATTTTGACTATTCTTATTACTATTATATTCCGACACAAGACCACTGCAAGGCTGGCTCGCAACAACCACCTGTTTTTTTTTTGTTTTTTTTGTTTTTTTTATAGCTGCAGAATGCCGTAGGTACTGAGAACGCATAACAGTGAGAAACTATAACGTTTGAAAACAGCGTACGCTCCCTGACAGGCAGTCTTGAACAAAAAACACACAGAAACAGCGGAGAGCTCACTGGTGACGGATGAGCAAAACAGCTGCTCGCTTAGTTACTCGTGATGGCCAAAAACGCAGCTGGTCAAACAGCGTCCACGTTTGAAAAGGGTCTGTGTCCTTCGGTTCTTGCACTGACAATGGCGACGGTCGTGACGAGCGACTGAGTGCACACAGGCGCATTTTCCGTGTTCCAGAGACATGAGCTGTGTGGGCTTTTGCCGTCGCGAGCGCAGCATTTGGCAGAATGGAGCGAAGCTCAGAGCCAACTGCTAAGCGCACGGTGGCGCTGGAACGTCTACTGCATGTTGTTTAGGCGTTGTCGCATACAAAAAATGAATAAAAAAGCCCAAGTAAATAAATAATTGATTAATTCACTAATTAGTTATTTATCTAAGTAAAGAAAGCATTTTGTGCAAGGTGGGTCACACTTAGAAGCAGTGCAAGAGCGAGAATGTGGCACAGCTTGTAAAATAATAATAGTCACAATAATAATAATAATAATAATAATAATAATAATAATAATAATAATTATTATTATTATTATTATTATTATTATGAGGCCCGTGTACTGTGCGATGTCAGTGCACGTTAAAGGAACACCAGATGGTCGAAATTTCCGGAGCCCTCCACTACAGCGTCTCTCATAACCATATGGTGGTTTTGGGACGTTAAACCCCAGCTATTATTATTATTATTATTATTATTATTATTATTATTATTATTATTATTATTATTAGCCTAAGAATGAATATAGGCTCCGCCCACGAGGCCGCATTGCCCTTATTTTTCATGCTTCCGCCGTGTTGCTGCTTCACACTACGGAAACGACGGAACACGATAAAGCGTTGCAAATCACTCCGAGCTGCGGCCGCTTCGGCGCACGTCGAACGCGCCACAATCACAAACTTCAACTGCATCGAACGACGACCGGCGAGGATGATGCTGTGTACGAGTGGATAACAGTTGAATTTTTTTATTCGTTCGTCCTAACCATTACGTCCATAGCAAAGGGCAGCTCTAGTTGGACGCGCATAACACACATGAATAGTGGTATACTTCACTTTTTATTCTTAGCTTGTCACCGACTATAGACTACTTTACGGAGGGGTTTGAGGGCCGCCATATTGGGCTGTTAACCTTTGTGTTTTGTATCCTTTAACAACTAAATAAACAAGTGTTACGGTAGACGCATACGCATGAAAACGGTTGGGTTGGTGCACACGATATTTCATGGCCTTATTAATTCACGTCGCGATGTACAAAAACAAGGAAACAACGGCTTAACAGCCCAAGATGGCGGCGCCCAGATGTCTTACGGAAAATAATCTATAGATAGTCGAAATTTTCCACTACGGTGTCCCTCCTAGTCATATCGTGGTTTTGAGACGTTCAATCCCCAAAATTATTATGCCGCCTCGTAGCAAAGCCCCGTCAGGCCTATGGCATTAGCTTCGCTTCCATTTTTTCTGTACGTTTTTGCAACAAAAAATTAAAACCGCTCATTCATTAAAAAGTTTTATTATAATGCTGGTGTCCTACGGTCAATTGGGATCGCAGTTGGGCCTGCTCCGGATCGAATTTCTTGATCATTATTGGCTGAGGTTGCGCAAGCTGCAGAAACGGAGCCAATCATTGTTGAGAAATCTGACTCTGATCGGGTCATGATTTCGCGAGAAGCAGTGCACAGTATGACCCCGGTATATTGCAAGACCGGCTCGCCACATTGTGCTTTAAGTAATGAGAGAAGAAAATCAACTACTGTAGGAGACCTAAATTCAAATAGAAAGGAAAAAAGAATCATAGAAGGAAAATATCCAGAGGCAATAATATTAACATTATGCCACAGATCATCATTAGGTTTTGCTAAAATATAGGCCATTTTGCCATTGCAACACCGTTCCTACTTATCCTGTAGTATGCAGCATAACCTGCATTATCGCAATTTACCGATTTCTTACCTATTAACAAACATGACACCAGCCACCATTAGTCAATTTTCAATCAAAAGTAACCAATAATTAAAAATCTTGCCAATATTAACCAACATTCACCTACACCAGCAATATTACTCGGTTCTGGATGGATGCAAGTAAACATGGCAGGCAAGGGCACCGCTCGCAGCTTTCAGCTGATCTCGCTGGAGCGTAGTACGTGGCTTTGCATGTCACACGCACGTATGCAGCATTAACCAGGCCAAGGATATTCAAAACAGGTCAGAAGGTCCTCGTGTTGTCACGAAGTTTAGCAAGATGTTTCAGGCCTTCCATGCGACAAAGAGTGTCAGCCAACTGGACAACCCTGACGAAAAATCTATTGTACTCGTACTGCGTCATGAAGAATATCGTATGAGAGCGCAAGTGAAACACTAGGGCTAACATACGAAGGCACTTTCAGATGTTTTGCTTTCTCCCCACTTCTCAGTGGTACGTAAAGGCGAACCAGTTGCAATGATTCACGATATCTACCATTGCGATATCTAGGTGCACCCGTCTTTCTTAACAGACGTACTCTAACGCAGCAGTGACTTTGATCTACTCCTCTTGAAGTTTTCTTCCCCTCCTTTCTTTCCCCAGTGCAGGGTATCCTACTGAGCTCCAGCGCTATAGTCGGTTTTCTACGTCAGGTTCAAGCGCTATGGAAACTAGCGAGACTTCTTGCAGTAGAAGCGTTTCGCACCTGAGTAGTAGTTCAATGATTTTACTACCCGTAATGTGATTTTTTTTCGTTTTTCGATTGAGTAATAAATAGAGATGATTTTGTGCCTTACAAATAAGCGGACTACGTTATTTGTTCGGTTGTGAATCGGTTGTTCTAAAGTGTCTTTGTTTTCGTATTGTGGCCTCAGTGATAAGTGATCTTATCAGTGACCTCAGTGATCGAAGCCAATCGCAGAGGCCAACGTTTACAACAACGAAATCTAAACGCGCGACGCGTGGACTTGCACATTTTATTCACCGAACTTCTCGCATACCGTCCACAACATTGTACCGGATTTATGAAACGGAGTATAGCTTACATATTTCTTTTATCCTTCTCCTTCTCCTCTTTCTCCTAAGGTCCAATGGGTGTATTTGGGGCGTCTTGGTGCCATACGACAATAATCCTCGTGGGACTTGCTTGCGTTTCCTTTTGTCGGAATCTGCGCAGCTGCTAGTCTCCTGTCAAGGGTGATATGCCACCCTGATAACCGCACGTGGTTCGAACCGGGAAGAACGGGCACCCGGCGATAGCGCAAGGGAAACACGAGATAGACGACGATTGTTGGTTTGTAGCAGAAAAACGTTCCAAATACGCTTTTTTTGTCTAAGACGGTACTCTAAACTATGAAAGCTGCCAATCGAGAACTAGATGTGCGCATCACGAGCTGTTTAGCATGTGTTTTCCTTCCGTTATACCCTACATTATACCGTGTCATTGGGAAATGCCAAACCGTAAACACAATAAACGTGTATCTACTTTCTGTACGTTGCATGTTGTACTGATACCTTCCGAGATCATTCGCCGAGAAGGGAGGAACGTTTGGGTGTGTTAGCAGTTCGTCGTACTTCAGGAAGCATAGCGCACGAAACGGACACAGGAATAGATGAACAGAGGTGTAAGCGCTTCTCTTGTGTTCATATTGTCCTTGTGTCCGTTTAGTGCGCGATGGTTTCTGAAGTACATTCACAGAGAGTGACGCTCGCCTTCGTTAACAGCACAGACACACGTTTATCACATCTTCTCTTTCAACATGATCTCCAGATCGTTCGTGCAGGGCGCCGAAACCAGAAGTTTCTGCAGGAACCGCGTGACGGGTTTCGTGCCGGGTACACTGCACGCGAACACCACGAACACCGTATAGTAAACAACACCAGGCGACCAACATGGCTAGGATGACCACGTACTGCACGTAGTCCACGGGTCGCAGTAAGGGTATCACGAACAGCGCGATCGACACCAGGAACTTGATGATCGCCAGGGGCAGCGGAACGGCGTAAGGTCTGTGCGCGTCCTTCATGGTGCGCCGGAAGCCGAACAGGCACATGAGCACCACGATTTCCCACGCGTTGTCGATGAACACGGATGCTTCGACGATGTACGACACGGAACCGATGAACGTGAAGACCAGGGATAGAGCTCCGCGGAGTATGATAGCGGCCACCGGCGTCGATGACTGGACCGTGATGCAGGAGAAGACGGGCGACAGGTGTCCCTGCCTGGACGCCGCCAGGATGACGCGCGCGGAGCTAAAGAAGCCGGCGCAGAGAGTGCCGAAAGTGCTTATGGAGACGGCCACCGGTATGACGCTAGCGGCTTTGGCCCCCCACGTGGCGGTGGTGAAGGACACCGCGATCGCTTCGGAGCTGGCGAAGGTGTAGGAGTCGAGGACGACGAAATAGGCGACGTTGGTGAGCACGTAGATGGCGGTTACCGTTAGGATGCCGATTAGCACGGCCCTCAGAATGTTCTTGCTTGGCTCGGTGACCTCTTCGGCGATCAAGCATACCTGCTTCCTGGAACATGAAGAAAAGAACAAAGAAAACGACGTATATATATATTTTTTGCTATTAACAGGCAACTGAGCGGCACTGGATGGAAATTTCGACAATCATTTCGAATCCTTGAGCGAACGAATTTCCTGCATATTTACGGTGTTTATACGCTTGGCTGTATAGTAGCCATGCGACCAACGGACCAATGTTTTCTACTGTAAGTGTTTTATTAGGACTGGTCACGAAAAAAAAATTCACGCGACCTTACAGGTTCATTATGTACCCTAATAGTGCTGATTCAGAGTGTTTGCGAGTATGGGACCACACATGATTTCTTCCTTTCTATGTGTGGCTCATACCCTGATATCCCTGTCTCATACACGCATATTCAATCCGGGCATGAACCACACATTCTATGTGTACTCGTACCCACATTTTCCTGGCTCATACCCCCCATATCTACTGGAGATGTTATCGTCAACCAAGACGCAACTGACGGTCACGTCATGTTATTCATGTCACGACCTATCAGTCATGCTTTTGAACCGCTCGTACCGCTCCAGGCCAATCATGGTATTTATTGGGGGGGTTTTTATTACCTTTGAACGACAGTCATTCGATGGTGAACACTAGGTGCTGTGCAAAGAACGTAATGCCGTTAGTTGCTAGCGCCTAAATGATTACAGCAGGCCCGTAGCCAGGGGGGGTGGGGGGGGCCTAGCCCCCCCCCCCAAAAAAAATTGGATGGAGGGGGGGTGCTTTACCGAGGACAAATGATAAAAATAGGTGTTTTTAAAGACCTTCAAAAAGTGCCGCCCCCCCCCCCCCCCTCGAAAACAATTGCTGGCTACGGGCCTGGACGACAGATTATCAATATGACTCATGACATATGCTTAAAATGTCATCCTGCTGCCAAAATGACCGGTCAGGCTAATCCCGAGCCTGTAATATTCCTAGAGAGGTGTTTAATATACAGCAGTACAGATTAATTTTATGACTTATTCTTCAATCGGTGCCGTCATTTCAAGTAATGAAGCTCTCATTGTTCATTACTTGGTTACTTTATTTGCTTAGCAATTTCTAAATCACATTTTTACCTATTTGCAGTTACACTGACTAAAGGGCTATGTGAAGATGGTTCAGCAAGGTTTTTGTTTGTTTTGAAGTTAACATTTCTTGAGTTTGATGTTCTTCTAAGCGTAGGGAAAGAAACAAGCGCAAACTATAAATTTTCGACGCAAATAGAAATAAATAAATAAAGATGCCCAGTGGTATTGAATGCCAACATTTAGGACGTATCAACACGTATGTGGTTACACTCACCAGCCGCCGTAGGAAAAGAGTGCCCCATAAAACGCAAGGACGAGTCGGCTCGCAGATTCAGGCTTGTTGAATATTCCTTCACCTTCAAAATTGTTGCCTGTAATAGAAGCCATATTGCATACGTCCTTCTTTAAGCGAAAAAATTTTCCTACTCTAGGTGGTTGCGAAAAATTTCACGTTATAACAGTCAGGAGGGTACGGGACGTTAAATTTCATATATGATTGAGAAATAAAGTCAGCGTTCTCAAGTAATTTCAACAGTACATACAAAAGAGACCCTGTGCAGTTAAAAGTGGACTCATCATGTTTGATTAGACGTATTTGACGGAGTTTGGGAGTAGTCTTTTTTTTAGATTTGATTATGCAGGGGATACGTAAAAATGGTGCATCCCCCAAATTAAGGAACCTTCAGAAAGCAAGATAATTGAAGCAAGGTAACCTAACGAAAGGTTTCCAGCCCTTCGAATGATCTCTGCATGTATAGAGGCAGCTTGCATTTGGGTGGTCTAGCTAGCAGCGAGCAATGAATGGTTTAAAGTTGGCGTTACTTCAAAACATGCAAAAATTGTAATGTTTCATACACATTGTGGCTTATTTTACATGGTCATGCAACATACTCGCATTACATTTACTGCTATAAGTAAATAAGAAGTACAAGAGGTCTTAACTTACTAGTCGTAGTCGAAGCGAACACTGCTCCAGTAATAATGACTGATATCAAAATGAGGCACTTGATGCTGGAGAAGATATCTTGAACTCTCGCAGATGTCTTCACAGAGAAGCAGTTTACAACGGTTGCCAGGGCTGCGAAAATACAAGAGACAGTGCATTCCAAATATCTCAATGTTTGTCTTGTGATATGATGGAAGTACTAGCACGGATTCTAAAAAAAATTCTGTCTTGTTGCTCTGAATAACAATACTTGTGTCGATAACCCACAGAAGAAGACTGTGGTGTCAGTGCATTGAATATATTTTTAAAACTTGCTGTGGCCACGTTTTACCCGCAAACTTCTTATTCTTATCTGCCCACCTAACTTTTCTGCCTACCCCTTACGCTCTTGGCTTCTTTTATATCCCACTTAGAGTCTCTTACTCTTAATGACCAGCAGTTATCTTGCCTTCTCGCTACATGTCCTGCCCATGCCCGTTTCTTCTTCTTGATTTTGACTAGGATGTCCTTATCCCGCTTGTGTTCCCCGACCCATTCTGCTCTCTTCTTGCTCGTATTGGAACCTTTTCACCATATAGAATTTCACGCCAAGACGAACCTACTCACTAGTGAAGCTCAATGCGACAAGTACAGTCGTCTGGTAAGGTGCTTCGCAGGTAGGGGTAGATGACGCTGAGCGCGTAGCTCGAAAATGTGAGTCCCCTGTAGCGCAGCGCTCATCGGGTCAAGGACCAGAGAGTAGCACCACATCTGCAGGAAAGGCAACGCGTCGCCGAAACGGCCCAAGACTTTGCTAGCAGCCGTCAGGTACGCGTAGTCCCCGCCAGAAGCCGGCAGCAGCGTCGCCAGCTCCGCGTAGCATAGCCCGCCTGCAGGAGGCGCAGACACATATTCGCGACAAGCCCGCATTTATCGAGTCTATATACTCTAAGGAAAAAGCAAGTCATGTTACTCTTTTTTCTACATATGTGTGACTCTCACTTGTAGAACTCTTAAAAAAGACACGTTGGCTCTCTTTTGGAGAGTCGTCTTTTGTAGTTTCTGCTATGAAAGCTTTTCAGTCTCATATTCGAAAACACCTGCGCGAATGCAGCATACGGAACAACGTGATATTCATGGTATCGCAGGCCTTACACCTTCCTTGCTTTAAGATGAAGAGTAGACGACGTTATTTCCAACAGTTCAAGAACTGTTTGTATAATTCAACACCTTAAAAAGACACAAATAATCCAGTCACTTCATTTCTTCATTTTGTGGTTCATGTTTGTTAGCTTCTTAAACATATTGTAATGAAAAACTCACCTATGATGCTTAAGATTCCACAAACGACCCAAACCAGCAGGTCTACACCGATGGAACCAGAGTTTCTGAATACGGAGCTAGGTGTGACGAAAATTCCCGAGCCTGCAAAAATAAAGGTGAATAAAAAGGAGACGGCATTGCCTCTTTCCTAACTCAGTGAACCCGGCACACGAAAGCGCTAGAAAACTGTACACTGCCGCGAGTCTCTCATGTCGGCTTTTTCCCCCCTTTTGTTAACATTATAATCTTTTAGACGAAGTTTAGAAATTATTTAATTAATATTTATTGCATTCATCGGTTAATAATTATTGAGCCCTACGGCTTGCGTGGTTTCCTCGACTCGCTGGTCAATCCAGGGTTTCCCTTCTGTGCTTAGGGAGAAATAAAAAAAATATATTGGCTCCTATAAAAACGTCGTGTGCGGGGTGTGCTGGGTGCGCACTGAAGCATAGCAGTGAATATATATATATATTTATTTCCGCCTAGGCGCACGCATTCAAGGGAGCGTCTAAATGCTAGAGAAATTGACATGATAACAGACACGACTAAATCAAGTTCTCACGAGATTTATGTGGACCTGAAGTCATCGAAAAATTCAAGCGTACAATTTTGTTGGTCACGATTGTGATCGAATTGAATGATTCAAAGGGTAGCTTATGAAAGAAGATGAATAGGGTCGAGGTGCCCATTTTCCCTGTTAGACACATAGCTTGATGAAGCAAATATTTTGCCATGGAATGCATAACAGATGTTATTTCTAGTTCCTTTTTATAATGAAAAGGAACTATGACATGGGCGTAACAAGATATTGTCGCTGGTGTGCGGGCCGTATATACAAACAATTTTGCAATTATGCCTCCTATGCTGCCCCAACTGAGTAACGCACCCGTTCCTCCATCCACTTTAATTGGCATTTCTGTGCGCCCAATTCTGGCAGTGTTAGCCTGTGCCACTCTTAGCCATAGCTGTGAATTTGCAACCTTCTTTCATCCATAACTTTTTGCGACACGGTGTTCTCATTTGGAGACGCAAGCTATTTGCAAGATGTGAGCTATGGGCAAGGAAGAGACTACAAGCACTGGGCTAATGGTAAGTTAAGCATTCTTGTTGCCTAATCTCCTTTTATATAACATTTGCTGGAAATATTTTGATACACAAGATCGTTTTCGTGAAGGCAGTACTTTATTTAACGATTCGTTAAAGGCAGAACGTTCTGGCAGGAATTTCAAAATATGTTTTACCTCTCTAGAAATGCTCGCTGGTAGCAAACAACAGTCGTATGTAATTTGAGTCGGTCGTCGAGTTGGTTATACAGGCTGTTTCAGCTAACCAGCATCTAGTATAAAAAAAAACATGGACGCTACGCGCCTTGATTGGAGCAGTATTGTTCGGAGCTATATAGAGCATGTCAGGATATTTTTTCTAATAACCCAAGCTCGGTAATTCACAAAAAATTGCTTAATGAACTATTTAAATATTAACTCTAGTGAAAAATCTTCAATACCTTGAAGAAATATAGCATGATTTACTGTACAATACCTATATAATTATTTCCATTCAAATTGCAATTAAGTGCTCTAAATACAGTATTACTTATTTTAACACGCCTAGTTGCTTTAAAGCTTAGTCTCCCAGATCCTTTGCATCAAATTATGCTAATTTGCATAATTAATGCATTTAAAGACATCCCATCATAATGCGTGTCGAAAATGGATAAACGCAGAGGTACCTCACCAATGATACTTCCAATAATGAGGGCGACAGCACTTCCAAGACCGACTTGTCGCTTGAGGGCCGCCTTCCCAGCCGTTGCAGGGGGCGCTGCCTCTGTCTTTTCTTGAGGCGTATCAGGTATTCGGCTTTTGGCTTTGTCCTCATGTTGCGGCGCGCAGTTTTGCTTCGCCGCCTTGTCCTTGTCCTTGACCTCATAGCTCGCTGTCGAACCTGAGCTCCCGTGCAACCCATGAGCAAGTGTAAACAGCATTCACTGGTACTTTGCTAAATGAACTACAAGTGAGCATCCTAGAGTATGGGCACAGTCTTCATAAATAACCCCCGTAGTCACATCATTTGCCATATACTGAATTATCATTTCTTGCTGTTAACCCACCCCGGTGGTCTGGCTGAGTGGTTATGGTGAGTGGTTATGGCGTGGTGGAGAGGTTATGGTGCTCGACTGCTGACTCGCAGGTCCTGGGATCGAATTCCGGCTGCGGCGGCCGCATTTTCGATGGAGGCGAAACTGATTGAGGCCCGTGTACTTAGATTTTGGTGCACGGTTAAAGAACCCCAGGTGGTCGAAATTTCCGGAGCCCTCCCCTTCAGAGTCTCTCAAATAATATGATAGTTTTGGGACGTCAAACCCCACTAATTATTATTATTATTTCGGGCTAGTTTAGGACACTTTCTTGCCTTATTTTGCGTTTCGTGCTATCAATTTTCTTATTTCCCTGTTACCTCCATTTCAAGGAAAAAACGTTGATTTGATTGAGAAAATTGAACTTTCTGTTTCAGTGCAGTTGAATTTATACATAACAGTAAAGCGATTGACCATCCAAAACCTTTCATCGTGGTTAATGAGCTCGATTAGAGGAATCTAATGGGTCCCTGATCTAAAACTTCCCTCTTTTTAAGAACTTGCTCCAAAACTCCAAGAACCGTGTAGTTTGCGCGTATCAAAAAGAAAAGCTGAAAATAGATGTAAGAAGGAGTCAGTTCGAAAAATAAAGAACCACGTCGGCAGCTTTGGCCCGAATGTGAAAAAGTCGTTAAAGAAATAGTTTTTGTCCTTATCGTAACGCAGTCGAGGATGCTCCAGCAGGATAGCCATGTTCTCTTTTCTTTTTGCCACGTCCGCAGGTGCGATTAAAAAGAAACTGTGTGAACTAATCATTTCGCCTTGCTGACGAAGTCAGCCAGTAAGCGGTACTTACGCTTACCATCACTCTAAGCCTGCCGATGCGTCTTTGGCAAACCGTTTAGATGATGTTTATCTTTGCCACCCTTTGTGTACACTACCCGGCGTAAACAGCCTTGTAGCGATGTGCATGGCCTGAGAGGCGATAAATAATTCCTCTTCGCTTCATCTTCTGTCTCGCATCTGTTTGCATATACTTACACAGACAGCATCGGGAGTGGTATGAGGGCGTTGCTGTGGCTTTCTTTAAGAAGCCGCACTGAATGCCACATTGCGACTGTGCATTGACGATGTTGTAAAGTAATGGTTAGAGGCTGCCGTAGTCTCATGATGACACTACAAAATGGCAAAACCGCTTTGGTAGGACAAAGATTGCGAAAGCTTACAAAAAATTGAGCAAACCTTAGTAAGACAACTCTTAGTCAGATAACTTCTCCACCTCAATGAAGTCAACAAGAACAACTTTCGTTGTCATGGGCAGCAGGGAGAGATATATAAAAAATAATCATTTTCTGTTGCATCAAAAGAGCCCCTGGACGTTTAAGGCAGTGAACGTGTGTTTTGTGTTCTGTAATAAAGTCTACTTGGTGGACATCCAAACAAGCTGCTTCTTTGAAAAAGTAACAGTTTGTTCTAAAGACAGGCGATCAAGTGCCTAACACTCTTTTTAAAACAGAATTATGTATGATAATTATTTCTTCATGGCACGTTCTCCTGGTTTCTTGGTGTCTGTGCTGTGTTATTTGATGGTGATAATATTGTTTTCAATAAACAACCCTGCTTCATTTTGTAGGTCAGCGTATTTAGTGTGTTGACCTGATTTGAATGATATGATCCTTTGTTTTAATTATAACTTCCAGGCAATTGTATCACTCATCTTTTCTCCAATTTCTTCCCTGGTAATTTATTTGCAGTTCTATTAATGATACTTAAAATCGGTCTGTTTCGCAGTGTTTTTTGCTTTGTTTTTAACGGTACTTTTGGTAAATATTGCATATTTTTCGAGCACATCTTCATTGCCATATTGCTGTGACATAAACTTTTAAGCTATTTATGAACTTGCCATGTTATTAAAATTCGCTCAAAGAGGTTAGTTTCGAAGTTTTATTTTTACAGCGAAAGCTGTCATGAGATCGCAACAAGGGCCGTTTTTGCGCCGTAGTTGCCCACCGCCGCCGCCGACGATGCGTCCGTAACCACTATCGTGCGAAATAAAAAATACTAAATAAATTTAAAATACCTGGGACAAAATGGGAATCGTACCCTGGCCCTCTGCGTGGCAGTCCAGTGCTCTAGCACTGAACTACGCTGGTGCTCGAAACTGCGTTCCAAACTGACCCTATGCAGTCTTCATGTCGGGTAAGGAATCGCGTTAACATGTGTAACAAAGAGTTTTAGAAACAGTAGGGTGACAACCAGGCGTCACACAATGCGAATTGCATAGAGAGTGGGTCGTTCAATGCTTAAAAGCCTCAGGCATATTTCTTCGTTGTCGTCAGCCACAGCATCCACAAAGTTCACATAATGCGTTACAAGTGTGTAGCTGGTACCGGGATTTTCCGAATAATGACGAATAATGGCACAGTGGACGCTTCCCCACTACAAAAAGATTATGATGACTTATGACGTAGTGGGTACCATGGAAGTGTGCTTGTAGTAGTAGTCCCAAGTGTGTTTGAAAAAGGCTCTAAAAAGCCCGCTCTTCCAACTTTCGCTGTGACTGCACTGCGCGTTCCGCGCAGGCCTGGCGATGTTTTTTTAATCTTTTTTTTTCTGCATAAGTCAACATGAGCTTGACTGCCACCGTACCAGCTACACGGCACTCAATAACGACGTGAAGGTGCGGACAAACGACACGTGTGCGCAATAGTTGCACGAAGCTTTCGCAATCTTTGTGGCAACAAGGAAGATGGAAGCTCTTACACGGTCATTGCTTCACGATTGCAGGCCAAAGCGAACGACCAGGAAAAGCAGGTTTCTGTTTATTCTTGTGTAAGAGTTCTATGATCATAACATTCAACTAATGGCAACGCCAGTGGATCGCTATCCAAGGCTGCACGGCCTGCCCAGTGTGAGGAAGTACACAAGACAGCTTGTCAGTACAAGTGGACGGGTACTTCTTTCGAGCGAACAGCCGTTTGACACCCGAAAATTATCCCACTCGTCATTACATTTGCTCCAAGAAAATGTCTATAAGCAGTTTATGGCAATAAGTTTACTGAGAATATATCAGAGCAGGCTAACGGGATCGTCCTATTTACAATCTCTGTTAACTAGCTGTTTTCTCGATGCAAATTTTGAATTTGGCAAGCTGCATGGTTAGCAATTTACCTGCTTTTCTTTTTTACTCCAATTATGGAAGTCAAGGGCAGGATACATTATTTAAAGAGAATTATAAATATTATTCATTCTTTATCTTCCTACGTTGTACAGTGAACGGAAAATATCACAAACTTACTTGTTCCTGGGTGAGCTGATTCCATTTTACGCCCGCGAGTGCCTTAGCTTCTTCCCGCCACCTAACTCTCTGCCGTATGCGGCTACGTTTTTCATCTTTTCCTATCTATTCCGTTCAATGACCATCGGTTGCCTGTCCTTCCCAATACATGGCCAGCCCAGGTCAATTGTTTGTCCCAATGTCCACTAGGGCGTCAGCTACCCCGCTTTGTTCTCTGGCCCACTGTGATGCCTACTTATCTCTTAAGGTTACCACTATCACATCGCGTCCCATCGTACACTGCGTGTTCTCTAACCTCCTTGTTACTCTGCAAGATTAAGCCCCGTATATCAGATGTGCCAACAAGCAATGACTATACATTTTTTCACCATAAGAAAAACGCTAAATTGTCTGTCTAACTGACTCTTACTATAGGAAGAATACCACTAGACTAAACATAGCGGCGGGTTAAAATTTACTCACCCATCCTGCCACTGCCGAGCCACTAATTGAATACCAGGACGCACAAGACCATGTTCAGATGCTCAGCGTCCTTGGCTTGCTCCGCCCAAGGCTGCAACGGTCGTATTAATTCATACACTTGCTTTGCGATTGCCGCTCAACACATGCCATTTCTCTTTCTAAAAAACAACTTGCGTATCCGCAACACTGATCTCGGCAAGTGCATTGAAACTTTTGCATGTAATTATCCGGCAGATGCGCAGCTGCTGACACCATTAGGGCACTCATCGGTAATTTTGTTTTCACACTGCCATAATTAAAAAAATGCAATAAAATATTAAGCTTCCCAGCGAAAGGTTTCCAGGATTTGTTTAATTTTTGTTTCTCTAAACAGGCTTCCTGTTTTTAGCGTATCGTGTCTTATATCTATCTGTGCGACATTTTTTCAGGTACTCGGGATTTCTCTTGCTCCTGTCGTTTTTATTACCATAGCTTGTTTATTCACAACTGTTTCACGTTTTATGTAGGACAGCACAACTGGAATTGCATTGAGCTCGAATGCAAGAGAATACAGAAACAAATTCACACTATTGTAGAGGCACTACACTCAGTAGTAGGAGAACGAAGTTGGCGAACACTTTCTCACAATGCGCACCCACAACCATGGCTAGAAGTCGATGCGCTGTAGATATTTCGCACCGTGTCCGTTTGTTTTTCTCGCCCGTGTTTACTGAAATACAAAACTGACGCGTACCACTAAGGAAGAAGAAGTAAACGTGTGTACGTGACGGATGTTTGGTTATGCGTGGTGGCGAGCTTAGTTTCTTTCAATTTTTTTTCTAGATTAAATGGTTCTTCTCAATCTCGTTAAGTGTATTCTGACCAGCTCTACGCGTGGTTACTACGGTTATATATGTCACTGATTCTCTGAGAATAAAGTTAGTCGCGTGTGTCTTCCTTTTCTGTTCTGTCTTGAATCCTTCCTTAAAGATACACGTCTTTTTTGATTCCAGTAAGCATGTAGCCAACTAGCCCAATAACAAGTTTTACAGAGTTACATTTCTCCATGTTTATTTGGCAGATGCTGCCGTATACCAAATGGCTCAGATTCAGATCCAAGTGCAACATTGAACCTTGGATAATGTTTCTCAACGTGTTTTTTTTTTCCATAGAAATACTATCTCGACTTTGCCACAAAACTACTCAGGCTGCTTAGTTTTACAAGATGTGGCATCGCAAGTCACGCTTCCTGCAATATTTCGTCAATGACCATTACGCGAGCACAAATTTTCCGTTCGCCGTGGCAAGCTAGCACCGGAACCCAAGTATATAACCGAAGGAAATACACAGATACACAAATTCAAACAATGATTTCACTATCTTGCCTCATTTCGCCCGCCTATTTAAAACTACGAATGCGCCTTGACGGTGATCTAACCGCACCAATCACACTAACATGGCTCAGACAACTTCAAACGCAGGAGAACCGGCAAATGATCTCTTTTCACAGCGAGGCTGTATATGGCTAGGTTTCCGCGTATTTTTCCTCTGCGTCAACAGATACGTATCTGCAACATGAATCGGGCAAAGTCCACCACTCACCGCTTGTCCCGTAAAAATGAAGAACGATGCACGGGCGCCAAGCACAAGTTACGAACGGGCGCGACGCGTCAGCGGCAAGCCACACAAAACGACACATGAAGCGAAACGCGGAATCTGGAAAAAAAGGTTGCTCAAACATAAAAAGTTTTACGGAGCATGCGCCGAATTCACAATTGTCTTTTGGACAAGAATTTCGGATTTACTTGCAAGGTGTGTTATTGGGTACTGGTTCGAAATTCCGCGTCACCTCCGTGTAGCGTGCTACACAGCTTTACTGGTGCAGTGGAATGACTCAAATTCTTTTTCCCCCTTCAAGCAGAGTCGCACCAGAAGCAGGTGTGCAACAGCGGAAGTGTGTGCCTTTACAAACGGTTCATGATTCACTGCGCAGCACACACACATGCGCACGAACAAAGGAAGAAATGAACAATACGGCCACCATGGTGCCCATTTCTATCACTGTCTGTGTGTGCTTCGAAGCCAGTCAAGAATGAGTACCAACTCGCCCAATTGTCAGGACTCTTTCCTAGTGGCGTTCATTTGAGTTCCATGATCAACCACTTCTCGTGCAAAAAATTTTTAAGACAATGCGCCCGTCCGTGTTTGTTTCGTTCGTCCGTTGTCTTGAAAATATTTTTTGCGCAAAAAGTGGTTGATCATAGAGTACCAACTAGCTCGGACACACACCTTGTTAAGTCCATTTGAGCTTGATTCGTAAGGAACTACAACGCGTCCCCGCCTCGCCCCATAGGTCGGCAAAGAAAGTGGAGCTCACCCAGACTCACTGAACGAATATTATTTTCTCTGAAAGCTCAATCGGGCTCACAATCGCGGAGATTTTCCTCAACCGGACTCACTCAGACCCAAACTCACCAAAATATTACTCACCCGGACTCACTCGGACTCATACTCCAGGCCCGATCTGAGAATGAGTGATTCCGGGTGAGTCGGCTCATGAGTGAGTTTGCCGACCTATGATTTATTAACAGCAGCTGCCAGTATTGGGAAGGGTAATGACTTGCAGGGGGCACCTGGATGAATAGGTCCTAACAATGAACGGGTGGGCGGCCGCTCTTATTCAATAAATGCCCACAGAAAGCCGACGATTAATGACAAGCAGTGATGTAGGGAACAGCTGGCGCACACGGTAAAAATTAAAGACAACAATAGCTGCACATTTTTAAATGCGAAGCATTTCTTAGCGAATCAAAGGCACCTTCGCCATTTCTATCTATCTATCTATCTATCTATCTATCTATCTATCTATCTATCTATCTATCTATCTATCTATCTATCTATCTATCTATCTATCTATCTATCTATCTGTCTGTCTGTCTGTCTGTCTGTCTGTCTGTCTGTCTGTCTGTCTGTCTGTCTGTCTGTCTATCTATCTATCTATCTATCTATCTATCTATCTATCTATCTATCTATCTATCTATCTATCTATCTATCTATCTATCTATCTATCTATCTATCTATCTATCTATCTATCTATCTATCTATCTATCTATCTATCTATCTATCTATCTATCTATCTATCTATCTATCTATCTATCTATCTATCTATCTATCTATCTATCTATCTATCTATCTATCTATCTATCTATCTATCTATCTATCTATCTATCTATCTATCTATCTATCTATCTATCTATCTATCTATCTATCTATCTATCTATCTATCTATCTATCTATCTATCTATCTATCTATCTATCCGCCTAAATCTTGGCCCTCTCGTGGTCGACTCCTGAATTTGGTATGTACCACAATTGGCACAAGAAAACGCGATCGTACGACCAACAGGATTCGCAGGTCATGACATGAATAACGTGACTTCCCTGGCACGTGCTTCATGAAATCCTTTCCACCAGCTACATGTGCCACGCGTGCTACATACCCGCATACCGGAGCCCGTGGTTTTAGGATATATATATATATATATATATATATATATATATATATATATATATATATATATATACTTTTTTTAGGGTGTTACGTGCCATACCACGAGATCAGAAGGCACGCCGAGGTGGACGGTTCCGGAAGTTTCAGCCATGAGGTATTTTTTGACGTGCACTGCCATCTTGTCGGTTATATCCACAAGTAGTTCACCATGTATGTCAAGCTAATTGAAGGTCCCAGACATTGGAAATCATAATGCAATAGCGTGAAGGAGTGAACCTAGGCCTTCTGCGTGGCAGTCAAGTATTCTAACACCGAGTAACACCTGGGCTACAAACCGCTTCTGAAAAAAAAAAACCTATACAAGTGTTATGTCAGGACAACGCCGATTGTGGTTCCATTGTTGGCTATCACATTTAGATCGATTAAATAAACATTGCATCTGCAGAAGTCGGAAAGTTCTAGTCAAACGTTTCGCGAACAGATCTATACGACAGCTTCTTTTGATAAACCCATTACCGCAACGTAGAGTCAACTTGCTCTCGATTTAAACGATGTCTCTCCGTTACGTGAATACCACCGTTACATCGAACCATGAGCTGTTCTTTACACGCCATTGTGCTCAGCGTGCCTGGTGAGCCCACGGTACAGAAAAAAAACAGCATAGGGCTCCTGTTCGTTGTCTGCTTAATGTGAAATTTATCCCCACAATGCGTGGGGTCTGCCGTACTTTTTGGCCGGCGTGGGCTCTTGTTTAAGTTTATTTCAATGCACAAATGCTCACGTGGACAATCAAGTGTTTTATGGATGTCTTTCCTTTCTTTATTTCTTTTTTTTTTGGCTAAAGAGGGAGAGGTAGGTGGCAAGAAAAAAGAATTATGCTTTCGGATGTCAATTCTGAAGGACCGGTGTTAAATTCACCACCGGACTACAATTGATAGCGGTGGCTTCTCCACATTTTACAGCAACTACGAGAGATGTGCGAACTACAAGAGTTCACTGTACTGCTGAAAATGCGTGAGTGTTGTTATTCGCCCACATAATAATGTAACGTCTGCCAAGTATTGGATGGCTAAGTTTCTCTCACACGCTGTTTTCGAGTTTCAGAGGTCTGCTGGTATTAAAGGACCACGCAGTCTTTACTCATAAAAAGTAGGGAATCTCCTTAACGGACAGCTGCTGACGAAGAACATCAAGCTTGCCTAAGTGAACGGGCAGTATCTCTGTATTGACTACTCTGCATGTCGCGTTAATGAGCTCGCAGAGTTCTGACGTTTCCCTTAACTGGGTTAAATATTCGTTATACGATAGTTTTCTATTCTCTGCCTCAGGCGACACTTTTAGTAACGTACGCATGTTGGTATAAAAGTATCAATATCTATATGCAAGCCTGGACTCACAATAAATGGCCTTTTGGGCAACACCATACCTAACTGAAACAATTTGAAAACATATTGAAAGTACGTAAACTTAAGGGTGTTATTTCAAAGCGATAGATTCGAAACGGTCAGATGAAGCAAACAAGGTAAATTGAGAAGAGTATGGCTGTAGGTACTGGTGTCATGAAATCAAATACCTAGGCTATAGTTCACGTGGATAATTCCGGAGGGCCTGGATAGTTTGTACGCTGTTTGTTTATTTTTTCAAGTAATGGCCCGCTGGTTTGAAGTTCGCACTGTATGCATTGTGAGATGGCCTACAATAATACAGACGCCTAATAAATGCCCTCAAATGTCTCATACCAGAAAAAACAGTTACAGATCGTCTTATATTCAAGCATTTCACATGACTCTCATGTACAGAACTGTACATGATTAGGGCTCCGTGCTTTCGGATAAATCTGAAAAAATCCGATAAACATTCGTCGGTGAAATTTTTGACAATTCGGATTTATCCGATCAAGTCCGATTTTAAAACGGCAGTTTTCAACGTTCAAAAGGCCTTTTCAAAGCTTAGAATCATCAATCAAACGGAGCGCTCCTCCATCAGCGGCAGTAAACTCGTAAAGTATGCTTGCGTCTAATACAACCAGCTTTAAGGTTGTGATACGAACATATGTAGGTGTTTTGTGTTCAAGTATTTGTGCGTACATGTGTCTCTGCGTTGAAACCTGCCAGACATCTAAAATACACTTAGTGTGTTCGCATGGTTTCGTACTCATATATAACTTCATCCAAGATTTTGGAGCATTGTTAATAATAATAATAATAATACATCAAGAAGACTATAGGGAGGCTGAAATTAAAAGCTGACACGCAGCTTGACTAGCTCCTACTCACCAAAAGTGTACTTCGCGAGTTTAAAGGAGTGCACATCAATAGCCTTATTAGCACGGTAAATTAACAGCAAGTGAAAAACAAACAAAAGAACAAGAAACACGATGATCAGCAAGGAAGCAATCCATTTTCATGGGAAATAAAATTAATACGAACATATTACAACCTATAATGTAAAATTAAACACCGAATTTCGCAGAATTGGAGATTTACGAGGAATAAACTCCGATAAGCGCCAAATTTCCTCGGATAAAATAGAATCTTAAAAGCACCCTCCGAATTGAAAAAAACAAGTAAATTCAGAAAACACGTATCCCAAGACATCATGATATACACGAGTTCTCCAATCAGCCTTGAAGGTAAATCGGAATGCGATGTCGGAGCAACGGTGCAGCGAGCACAAATTCCTGCTGCAAGAAATGTCGGTCAATGTTGCGCCGATAGCTTGCTTGTCCATCGAACAATTAAGGCAAGCGCTGTTTGCTTATTCTTCGCTTCCAAAGTACATCAGACCCTAATTTTCCATCTTCATGACCGGCCGTTCCCTCTGGTGTTTCGTAATGTAATATTCGCTCGATAAAGACAACTTTTGTGACGTAATGCAGTGGTCAGGAAGAGCGCGACTACTCGACCGCTGAAGTGTATATCTTCCTCTCTTCCTCTCTAAGGGCCTTTTCATTTTTGCCATTGTCTCTAATGGGTGCGCATTGTTTACGTTCGCAACGGGGCCGCTTCGCCGTGGAACCATTATCGGAACGACTCGATTCAGAACAAAGAGGATTTCGTAATGATTATATCCCAAGGCACAGCCACAAATGGCACGACACAAGCATTTTTGCTCTTTCGCTACACGTGATAGCGACGCAAGTTTCACTACACTCACATGTTGGCATGTCAGTGAGTCAGTTTCGGTTCTATCTACCTGCACAAGGTAGGCCTCGCGCACTTAAACGGACAGCTCCACTTCGCGAGGACTTGTTACGCTACGCAGTATGCTAATGAGGAGATATCCAGATAGGATCCATTTGAGTGTATTAGTTAGCGGTTCGTGAAACAGAGGAGTCGATTGCCAACTTGGCTACGTTCAGTCAATAAGCGAAACGACAATTTTAACACTGGACTAGGACACTTACCATGGTCGCTGAGGAGCACGATTGACAAGGCAGGCGGACCCTACGAAATGTCGGTCAATTCCGATTCGTGTAGTTGTACATTTCACGGTGGCCTATACTCGCATTGCCAGCGGCATCGCAAACGCTCGAGGACTTTGAGAGGAGAGGGATAGATGTGGAGAGGGGGATGGGAGGGAGCCGCACGTGCGTTTGCGCAAACAGGTTTGAAGAAAGCGAAGACTCCGACCAACTCAATGCCGAGGGAAAAGTCCTGGCGCGCCGGTGATTTGATGCTTGCCCGTATTTTTTTTTATTAAATTCCTTTTCGCTTCCGTCGAAGTCACTCGAGCTTCTGTCGGCCTCGATGCACGCTTCGCGCGCGCGCGCATAGCAAACGACTTGTTGCTGCCGGCGCATAGTGCAAGCGTAGACAGTCTTTTCATCCCATTACTTCATACGGCAGTTATATATTTTTTTGCTTGGACGCAGTGACCTTCGCGCTCGATTTCGCTCGACGACATCCCCGTTCTGATGCATGTATGCATACCGAGAATCGCAATTTGAGCATGTGTAACCGCTTCGACACCTACCCGGTTTGCACGGAATGCTCTGTTCGATGATTTCCGGCTTCCGTTTACGGAAATTTTAGGTTTTTAAGCTAGCTTACTTTTTGAGCACGGATACCGCAATACTGTATGATTTTTCATTTCGCAGTAGATAAGAACGTTGACAGGGAAAGAGGCACACTCAGCCCACTGCTGCCGTAAGAGTCGCGTAAGTGAATGTCTGAGATAAAATCAGCATTGCCTGCCTGAAATTCAAAATTTTTTACATGGTTTGCATCTACGTGAGATTCTGTAGACGGGTAATTATATGATAATATTATCTGGGGTTCTACACGCAAAAACCACGATTTAATTGTGAGGCACATCTTAGTTGTTGGCTGCGGAAATTTTTACCATTTGATGTTCTTCAACGGACACCTAAGTCGTATCGGTTCACTTTTCGACGGAGTAGGGTACCCCAGGAAAGGTGGAGATGTGGCTGTGAGTGGGTCGAGGAGGAGCTGCAAAACTATTAAAAAATTCAAGATAATTCTTTTAATATGCTGCTATGCGGCATCACTTTTGAAACTGCTCAAAGCTTTCGCCGTGTACATGTTTTAAGTGCGGAGCACTTTAGGGGGCCAGGCTGTTGTATGCTGTCCCTATGCTGTCGTCGTCGCTTGGCGTAACGCAGGCAAAACCACATATAGTATAGCCAGCAGTAGCATACTGAGCGTTCGCTCGCGCCAGAGAGAAGTCTTCTTCCCTCTTGTTCTTCGAGTGCCTTGATGATGATATTAACGCGTCTTCTTACCTCTTGTTGATCGAGTGCCTTGATAACAATATTAAAGCAGGCAAAACTACATATAGCATAGCCAACTGTAGCATATTGGGCGCTCGCCTAGATTATCATATAAAGTGCGGACATTACTACTATGGCTAGGAAAATACGACACCACAAACCACGTATAAAAATTGATAGAGGAATCAAGCGAGAAATAGAAAGAGAGAGAACGAAAGGAAAAAAAATAGTTACGAAAAAAAGACACAAATAGAAATTAAGAGAGCAACTAGAAAAGAGAACAAATAAAGAGGGAAAAGTGGGAAAGAGAACAGGAAAGAAAGAGAGGAGGAAAAAAAAACAAAAAAAAACAGCGAGAAACAAAGAAGGCTGCCCAGCTCCCCACTTCCTTCAGGCTTGGCACCACTTAGGGCGAAGCGGCCTTAATTTTTCATCAAACCCCCCTGTTAGTTAGCGTAGCAACTGATATATCCTTACCAGCAGTGGTGGTCTAGTGGTTATGGTGCTCGACTGCTGAGCAGAAGGTCGCGGGATAGAATTCCGGCCGCGGCGGCCGCATTTCAGTGGAGGCAAAAAGCTAGGCGCCCGTGTACCTACATACATTTAGGCGCACGTTAAAGACAACACCAGATGGTCGAAATTTCCGGAGTCGTGCACTACTGTGTCGCTAATAATCTAATTGTGGTTTTCGGACGTAAAATGCCAACAATTATTATGTGATATATCTCTTTCTCGTATTTAAATTAGGAAGTGTTTATGGAACATGTTTATAGGGTATGTCCAGGACACGCTCTGTCGTGTGCTTATGCCATACTTTCTTTTAAATGCCAAAAAAAAAACATTTTCGCTTAGCATCGTATTCCTGATGAATGAATCATACACCTTGCGGATGCTACATCACATGCACACGAGTGACTTCAGCGAGTGCACATATATACTGGATAAATATACTAATGAAAAATTGTTCTAGGACACCGACGGTGGCATTTGAACTCTAATCCTTTAGTGCCGAAGACCAACGACTAAATCAAAACACCTCAAGGGCGTATGTGATCAGGCAAAAGATAACGTCAGGAAATGTCCCGCGTTGAAGTCCGTGCTTTCAAACGCTCGGTATGTTTCCCACAAACCTCGCAAGCTGTGTCGTCAAGTCACAGATATGCTGTCCGCACTAGCACTTATAACTGATCAACTTAGACCAACTTAGAGAACTAGGCGTTGCCCCTTCGTTTTTGCCTGTGTGTATATACGCTGTCATCCTTTATGAACAATGACACTTTTGTCGGGTGCAACCTCAGAATAAATGCAAGCTCCGCCTACTTCCACATCTGCACCACCTTGAGAAAACTTGCAAATATGCCCCATCCAATCATGTTTGCTCATTTCTGTGACGTTAGGTACCCCACGCCTATTTCAAGTCGGTGGTTTTGTTATACAGGCACTTGGTCTTGTCCCCGATTTACGGTAGAAAATTTCATGATGTTGGAGAATGCAAATGACGAGGGACGGTTGAAAAGAGAACACGACATGCAGGCGCTGTCTAGCAACAGGCTCTATCTCTCAACTGTTGCGAGACAGCGCCTGTTCTGTTCTCTTTTCAACCGTCCTTTGTCATCTGCGCTCTTCCAACGTCATAAACCAGAACCCACTTGCCCAACTTTCTAGTTTTATGTTCGAAAACTTGAACTTCCTGGCAAATCTTAGCGAAGATGGCGACACCACTACTGCAGACGCAATATTTACGCATGCATGGCAGTTTTTGAATTATTTATATGAGCAGTACAGTGGAATCTCGTTGATAGGGTTTTCATCGGGAACCGGAAAATAAAACGTCTTATGCAAACTATGGATACTCCTTGAGCAGGTCACTTTTATTGAGCAACATTTCCACTGCACTTTCTTCTTTTTTCATCATTGGACGCGGCAGCCGCGCCTGGCAGCGATCGTTTCGCCGCAAATACGACGCTGCTGCGGCCTCAGCGGCTCTTCAACGTCCAGATCGTATCTTGTTGGTACGTGCTTTGAGCTAGCATATACCGAAGAATAAAAGTAGGATTTCTAGATATATTGGTCAAGATCCACATTCGCTGTCGTAGTACCCAATTTCGGGCAAAAATGTAATCGGATTGAATGCATGAAAATGCATTATTTCGAAGGGACGTTAGCCGGGAATAAAAGGAAACTCATATTAGACCGATAAACGTATTGTACAAAAACGTATAAACGAGATTGTAATGTAGTATATTAGCTTCGTGAAATTACTTATGATTGCAGCGGAAGTCTCCCAGCACAATTTTGCTATCCAAGCCCGTTAGTTTAATTCACGACTGTCTTGCACAGGGTAATGGCAGGCCCGCCGCAGTTCCTGAGGGGGAAGAACTTGTATTTATTCTTAGCTATCAATCAACTTTAGTGCATTTTCGCATTAGGTTTTGGGCACAAGTGATGTCGCACACCCAGATGGCACAATCTATGTGTTTTCTTCTGATCATTCTAAAGTAAAGCCGGTGAATAATGTTTGAGCCCCATCAGACATAGGGCCACAGGAATGTGGCTTCACGACTAGTGTCTACGACAAATCTTTCATTCAAATGTTGGAAGATGTTGTGGTTATATTGTCACTGCTGGGTTTCTAGAAACTTACGCTAAATGCACGGTAACCACTGCGTCATTGTAGAAGACGGAAAACAACCACAAAACGCTTTCTGAACTCGTCGGCATTTAAGTCAACTAAATTTTGTTTTATTTTACAACACATATAAATGTACAAAGCCGCAAGAATGATGTATCAATGAGACATCATGATTATGAATTCGGCGTTTTTTTTTACAATCGAAAAGGTGGTGTACCTTCATCTGCAGTTTTATGAAGAAAACATCACGTGAAACCTGGGAACCCGCGCTAACTGTGTTTATTTTCATTAAAAATCTGCTTCTTATCATGAGATCTCAGCTAAAAGCATTGAAGTTCGCGGTACATCATTACAGTAATATACAATTTACACCAATATGAGGACAATATTACTACTATAATACCAGATATAGAATCACACAAATGTCTTGAGCTCAATATCCTGAAAGCTCTAAAGAAGTCTTTTGCACGAGACAAAACTAGACAAGAGGCTGTAAATAGTTTTTGAACATTCAAGGTTGCGTTTCATCACCACCCTCATACTCCATCAACATTTTCTCTACTCTTTCTTCTACCTACTTCTTCCCCTTTCCATACGCTGGGTAGCAGGACAGAAAATTGATTCAGGCCGACCTCTCAGCTTTTCTTTTATAATAAACTTATCTATCTTGAGCACCAAAATTAATCAGTGTAAGGGAAGGACAGAGGACCGCACAACCAGAATTGCGATATTCTTGAGTAAAATTATAATGAGCAGCTTATATGTTCTCCGTAAAAACTAATGCATGCTCAGTAGTGGTGCTGCTTTCACTCAACATCTCCTGAATGGGTCATTCCACGCCAAACGTCCCAGCCATGCTGGCGGCCATCTCAAACGTACTCGAAAAAAATCGTGCTGATTTGCTACATTGAAAACAGTGAATTGCTAGACTATTAACGGAGAGAAAAAAAATTTTTGGCCACGTGGGCGCCTTCCGAATTTTCCAGAATGTCGTCTGGGTGTTGTTTGTAAGAAAATTTATTCTAAGAGTATCGTTCGTTGTTTCTACACAAAATTTGTTTTACATATTGAGCAATAGCGTTTGTGTAAGACGTGTGAAGCTGAATAATATTAGTGCAAGTTTACTGCCACATAAGGCCTCCAAGAATTTCGCCAAAATGTTTTAAGTTTGCATTTTTTTCCATTGCAATATTGTGCCTTGTATGAATATCTCAGTAATGAATACTTAGTCCACGGAAGGTGTATATTGAGCAAAAAATATTTTCAGACCCCTCCAGTTTCTAAACTTTACGGTAAAAAATCACGAATTTCAGAAAATCGTCATTTTTGTCCACATTGTCACGCAATTTGCACCACGTGGTGCTCCAATTAAAAATCAGCTTTATACCTCAATCGAAAGCAAATGAACAGTGCTTCTTATATTGCAAGTTTTATCATTGCAATTTTTGTTTTAAGCAAGGAAATAATTTTTGATGTTTCCCATTGACGGCTACCTTCCCATTTGATCACACGACAGCTTCCTGCTTGAAGTTCCCCATTGTCGTCAATGGGAAACTTCAAAAATTATTTCCTTCCTTAAAACAAAAATTGTAAAGATAAAACTTGCCATATAAGAACTGTTGATTTTCTTTCGATTGAAGTATAAAGCTGATTTTTAATTGGAGCCACCACATGGTGCAAATCGCGCCACAATGTGAACAAAAATGACGATTTTCTGAGAAATTCGTGATTTTTTTCCGTAAACTTTAGAAACTTGAGGGGTCGGAAAATATTTTTTTGCGCGAACTATACCTTCCGTGGACTAAATATTTTTTACTCACATATTCATACAAGGCTCAATATTGCAAAGAAAAAAAATGCAAACATAGAACATTTTGGCTAAATTCTTGAAGCTTATATGGCAGAAAACTTGCACTAATATTATTCAGCTTCAAACACCTTACACAAACACCTTTGCTTAATATGTAAACCAAATTTCGTGTAGAAATAATTAAACATACTCTTAAAATAAATTTTCTCACAAACAACACCCAGACGACATTCTGGGAAATTCGGAAGGCACCCACGTGACAAAAAAATTTTTTTTCCCCTAATATTCTAGCAATTCACTGTTTTCAATGCAGCAAATCAGGGTCATTTTTTTCGAATACATTTGAGAAGGTCGCCAAAATGACTGGGACGTTTGGCCTGGAATGACCCGAATACGTTGTTAGGGTGGATAACTAGTCGTGTTTGTTTAGCATGATCCGAGGTAGAAGGCGCAAAGGCGACGATGAAAAGGGGAGAGAGACACACACACAGGGCGCGTGTCACGTGGTATTTTTTTTTATTTCACGGCATCTGTAGTGAGCAGAAAATAAATAATGCATAGTGGATAGATAGATTTAAACTGTCTAATCAGCCGTTTTGCACACCCATCTTCAACTTTCTGACTGGAAATTTCTCCCGAGTTCGTCGCCTGCGAATTTCGCTGGTTAATCTTGCCTAATTAAACATTGAAGTAAAACACAAAAATTAGTGTGTCTTACTCCACGCAATAGTCAGCATGTGCATTCGGTCTAGTAGTCATAGCATGCGTCGACATATTTCTGAACGCTGGCAAAAGTTAGCTGGGGCACCCTGCATACATGTATAACATTTAGGAAAACCACCCCGCCTATGCTGGAGCTAACAAATTATTCTGAGACACTTGATGATAAGTCGTGTCCGTACAGCGCATGATTTCCGGCCGTAACTTAAGAATTTTTGTGCACAACTAAAACCTTGTGACCGCTGTGTCTATCGTTGAGGAAGTTTTGTTTGCTGAAGATGCGTTTAAAGGCTGTCGTGTTGTTGCACCTTTTCGACGAGCCGATTCTGGCATACCTTGCAAAGAATCGCGCTTCGATTGTTGATCTACTTGAGCTGTGTAAACTGTCTGCTTGGCGTTTTGATGTTGCCTTCGCCTACGGACAGCCGCGGCAAATTCCGTACAATGTGTTGGGACATTTTTCTTCTTTTCATCCAGCATAAACGTGAGTTCATCGAAGCAAGGCACCGAAAGCATCAACTTTTGAAGAATATCCTTTAGGACTCGCAGCGCCCTGCAGTCACAACGCATGCCGACAAAGAGCAGGTAGTACAAGACACCCGCGGCATAGATGCCCGCCATCATAATAAAGCCGTGGTAGTTACTTTGTTTAACCAGCGGAATGATCACCAAGGTGACAGATGACGCCAGCTTCAAAAGGACAACAACCAGCGGTGCCTTGTAGGATCGTCCCCCTGTCCTTAATGGTGAAGCGCAGTATGAGCAGTGAGATCAAAACGAAAATGTCCCACAGTGTCTCCACCGAACACGGATGCCTGGATCAGGGCTTCCAGCGAACCGAAGAAGACGAAGGCGACGGCCAGGACTCCCTTGAAGATCACGCACGTCAGTGGAACGCGAGATTCGACGGTCACGAGAGACAGGATTCGAGGCAGGTGTCCCGTCCTGGCCGCGGCGAGGACAAAACGGGACGCGCTGAAGAAGGACGCGCAGAGCATACCGAAGACGCTCACGGAGACTGCCACGGGCACGGCGGCGTAGCCCACCTCGCCCCAAGTCCTGAGCGCGAAGGCCGAGGCGATGGCGTCGGTGCTCGTCAGTGTGGCGAAGTCCAGGACAACGGCGTACGACAGGTTGGTCAGGACGTAGATTGTGGTTGCAACGAGCAGACCAGCCAGGAGGGACTTCTGAAGGTCACGGGCCGGATCGACCATCTCTTCGGCAATGAAGCTGGCGTACTTCCTGAAAGCCGAGGGAAAGAAAGATGGCTGTATGTTATTCTCAAGATATAAAACATGTCACTTGACCAGGCCTCTACCACCACATTAACATCGCACGAAAACAAAATGGCGTAAAAACACCTAAATCTACACACGAGAGGTGTTGAGACTTCTACCTCAATGCAGAGATCTCAGTTATGTTTTTCTCCACTATTTTTCGTTGTGTTTACGTCCGCGGTCCAGAGGCAGTCTTCGAACGCACCCAACGCTTCGAGCGATGGCAGATCGCATCTGTGCCTACAAGAATGGCGCCATCACATAAAAGTTAGTGCCACCCTCCATTATTCACCATGTAACCGGCAATATGATCTAGTTCCCTGTAGTTTTTCTTTACTGGCCACGAACCACTTTTGCTCGAGGTTTTACACAGTGTTAGTGGTAACGCGTTACAAGTAACGCCGTTACCGGTAACACGTTCTTTTTTCGGTAACATAGTAACGTACTGGTTACAATTTCGAAATTTTAGCGGGTAACTTACTTTCGTTACTATTTTTCGTTAGCGTGAGGCGTTACGTTACTCGTTACTTCATATTGTAGGTGCCATTTTCCCAGAGCTCGCCCCGGCGAATTCTTTTGCCGCAGCGTCGGACTGCTGTCGGCCTGCCAGGAATGGACAAAGAATACACTGACGGAATCGGTTTTGTTTGTGGAAATCGAGAGTAGAAATTTCTGAAGACGCGCTAACTACCTGGGGGGGAAGGTCGGGCCATCGCCACACTAAGCTTGAAGACATTCTTTTCGTGGAAGTGGATTGTAGCACGTGGATTGCTGGCACCCGGCCAAAAGACAGGCTTCCTAAAGGGAGAGCGTATGGCCCGGTTTACTCCATATTACGTGTTCATTGTGACGCTTCGTTCGTGGGAAACGCAAAGAACTTCCCCGAGAGACTGCGGTAACATAAAAACGACGTCCGCAAGTTCCAGTGAAAAAATGCCCCCCACCTCCCCGAAGGGAATCGTGAGGAAATGCGAATGCACCGACTTCTGCCATCGTCCTTGAGAGGCGCCCAGCCAGCCAACGGTCGAGAGTGAGGCGCGAGCGGACGGGAGAGTGGGGCGTAGGGAGGAGAGAGAGAGCGAACGGCGAGAGAAGGAGCGGCGAAGCACTGCGTCTACCCTCTCCTACACTCTCTCGCACCACATGCTCCGGTTGCTAGGGGCGAGGATAAGCGCGCGCGCCCGCAGCTGTTGCTATGGGAGAGGGAGTGAGAGCGGAGAGGCGCGCGGACCACGCCGCGGACAACGCCGGATGCGCCTGACATAGCCCGACTAAGAAATGCATTCGCATTTAAAAGGAGTACACTCACTGAGCGCAGCGTGGTGAATGACCACCGCATAGAATTTGACAAGTCCCGCGTTTTCGACTTAGAGGCCATAAGTGGCTTTTTGGAGAATCCTGGCTCATCTAGGAGACAGTTGCTAACTTCAACCAGTCTACAGGTGTGCTGCCGATCAAGAGTCTGCCTCAATGGAATTTCGCACATCATGGAGAATAGGCGTGACCCCACGGCAGGAAGAAAAGCCTTAAAAAGAATGCGAGTGGGACGCGAAACATCGAATTTTATCTTGCAGCGCAGAAAAAAGAAAGAAAAAATTTACTCGCTACCTTGTTTGGCGTCCCACTGCTTCAACTAAAGCCCACAATACCGCTGTCACACGAACACTACGGCTAACCACGGTTACAGGTAACTACACGGCAGTTAGTCTCCTAAGCGTGGTAATCGCAAACGGGTGATTCCATGAGAGATCGATACGTATCCGAAAATAGATATTTTAGATTTGACTGAGTATTTTTTATTTTATGCACATACCCCCGAAAAGAGACTTAGTTTTCTTTTGAAGTGCATAAATTAGGAGGCAAGAAATATCGAACATATTCAACACGGAGGGACCAATTTCATTGCTCGTCGTTCTCGAATGTTCATGACGATGTAACACACAAATATTACCGTTACAAAGAAGGCATTTTGTGTACGAAATGCGTGCGCAACAAAGAATAACATAACATTGTCTCAAACTTCTAGAGCGAAGGAAAGTACTTTTCAAAAATGCATGAAGATGCGACATTTTATGATAGTTGCAGCATTATAGTTGCTACAAAGTTGATCAGACTTGTCAACTTTGTTTTGAAAACAAATTTTGCTTCTTTTTCTCTGCAGCAGCAGCTACGTTTCTGGTTAATTGAGCTACTGAGTGAGCGGGGCTGATCTTGAACACCCTGACATAAACGTGCGCAAATTTTTGCGGTACTTGTGCAGGTTAAAGCGAACAAAAAATGTTTATGCGCAGATATTTCTTGCCTTACTGAGCCGTTAAAGCATTTCTTTACTACAACCATATTTGCGCATCTATTTTGCTAGTGCAAGCACGCTGTCAGAATTGGCCTTTCCCGCGTAGGTAGTCTGCGCATGCGCATGATTTTTGGGGGGCCGAAATGCGACGGCAGATGCGGACCACGGAACATCTGGTGTCACAAGCGTGCAAATGTTCCCCCCCCTCCCCCCCCCCCCCCCTCGCAAAAAAAAAAGCGCCAATGGAGGCCTCCGTGATTGCTTACTGGCGCGCAGCGGGGGATTTTGAAGGCCAAAGACCACCAGTTTGATTTCGATGATCTCCACTAGAGTTGTTGATCGGACCCAGAAAAGGCCGATTACTGTAAATTTCTTGAGAATTCAGTGAGGCTTTCATTGGATAATTGAATCTCACATTGTGTATAATGTCACAGTGAGAAATATGGCTTCACTATGAGCCGCAGAGCCTTAGAAACTAATATTAATAAGAACCATAATGAGAACAAAGAAAACGATCCCTTAAATTTACACTTCTTTCCAAGAGTCATAAGCTATCACATGTAACTCTACAGGCATCTTTAGGCTAATGTAACATTGCTAAGGTCCGGTGCATTTTAATTTGTGCAAAATATTCTCGTTAATTGATAATGTTGGGTATAATCTTTGTTTGGGTCAGACGTTTTATGTAAAACATCAATTTGAGATTGAAAAAAGAATTATTGTAGGTTACTTCAGCAAAAACACAATGATTAAAACTTGTCGTTGCGGAGTAACGGCAGAAGTAACGTCCGTTACTTTTTTCGGTAACGGTAACGTGTTACCTAGTAACGAGTGACGTATTTAGTTACTTTTTTTCGGTAGCGCATACAAGACTGGTTTTACAATAGCTTTGCAACGAGTCGAATGCATACTACAGTAATAATATGGAATGATATTTATAGAAATATTGAGTACGAGCGAAGATTGTGTGAACGAAGATACTCCATAACCGCCAAAACCGTACATTTCGTCGCCTTTTTAGCTGTTGCAGCATTCAGCGGTTGCACGGTTCTACGTCTTCTTTCAATCAATGCTTCTTTTGCCGATAGCCATTGCTGAATTGAACATTTTGCCAGACAGTGCTGTCACCGAGCGTAACCGTATTTTGTTTAAGCAGTTTTCTCACTGATCACCTCACGCTGTAACATTCCTTATGACGTTGCACTGTTCTCCCTTTTTTCCTCTTCTTTTTTATGCCTAGTTCAAAAATGTACCTTTTTGTTTTGCATTCTAAACAAGTATTGCGTTTCTCTGAGATATATGTTTCAATACTATGATTAGATGTGTTTCTTGTATCACTTCCTATGTAATCCACACCCCCCCCCCCCCCTCCTATGTAATTCTCACACAGGGGCCTTTAAGGAAAAAATATAAAATGATGATGATGATTATACTGTTTGCCTTGACTATCCAGACCCAGTACCAGTCGGCTGCCGTAATTGCAATGACCAACAGCCCTGACTTGACAAATGAGTCCTATTTAGGTGATGCTTTCTTTGAGGAATGAATATGGCAGAACTGATTGATGCTTTTTTGAACTGGTGTATAGACTTTGCAGATTTTCCGTGCTTTCAAATATGACGAGTGGCATCGAGTTGTCATTATTACATATTTAACTGTGAGGTGCTTTCTGCGGTTTCTGCGGCAAGCACCGCACGGATTTCAGGTGTTGGCGCACTTAACATTTGCAGTGCTAATAGTTAATGTAAAATATATTGCACTGATTTTGCTCTCCACTACAACAGGAGACTTCATGACAGGCGTGCCATCTTGCGACACATAAAGCATATTCACTCCTAACAACTTTTGCCACATTTCCTGTAAGCTTTAAGTCTCGCATCATATTTAAGCCGTAGTACTACCATGTTTAAGGCTTAAGTACCATTAAGTAATAATTACCACTACTGCTTGCTCCAATGAGTGATGTAGCTCACGAAAGTGGTCACTTCTATAACAGTTAGGTGTTCTGCACGTACACGCTCGTTGCTATGGCTTTCGGATCTTGCTTACCAGCCCGAGAAAGACATCAACGCCCCGTAGAACGCGTCCACGATTCCAGATGTTTTGACATTAGTTGAGAAAGCGGGTGCCTCAAGCTGACTTTTACCTGCAAAGGGTAAACACCAGTTACACAAACACTGAATGATGCACCTGGTGATGCATCATTTCGGTGCCTCTCCACACTTTCGGAAAGCCAAGTTTCAAAGGTGGATGTAACTCTAACATTTCTATTAGTGGTGCAGAAATCTGTAAGTAATCTCATACCTTGTGATATTTTGTGCAGGATGAGGTGTAGCTTCATTGCTTTTGCCGTAAAAGGAGGGAACGGGAGGCTTAATTGAAGGAGCCACACCAACCAAATATTGCTGCTGTAGTGATCGGAATGTGAAGTTTATGTAAGGTTCCTTTCGGTAGTTTACTACTTCTCTAGAATAAATTCACATGGTAATCGGACTTACCGCCTATTTCCGGAATACGAGACAGGAGGGAGGGGACGTGCTTTCGTACCCTCCCTCTTGAAATTGCCCCTTTGTTGAAGGGTGGGCTATTACTATTTAAAAAAAGAGACAATACGGCTAAAACTATCGAGATAGGCTTTTACTTCAGGCCCCTTGCCTGCATATTTGTGACCTTGTACTACATTTTTGAAAGCTATAAATCTGAATTGAATTGAAATAGCCATAATTTTCAGAGTGACAATTGTTAACACTATCGCTTTTTGCTTGAACATTTGACAAGCGATGCCATTAGATTGTTATCAATAGATAATGCTACGGCACAGTAGTCATCACTTTACCGAATTATTTTCTCGTTATCTTGGTAGTGGTTAGATAACGATAAAATTCAACCACCTTTATGACAAGGAACGAACACGCATTTGGAAGAACTCGCGTAGTCTTTAATATTATCCGTCACGTCTACTAAAGGACGTGTAATCTATAAGTTAGTGTAATATAGGCTCTTCGTCGTATTCGTGACTTAAGGTGCAGTCTGGCACATATCTACATATACACTTTCTTTTCGAAGTTTAGCGACAATTTCTCTGGGACTCTGTATCCGGCAATGGCGTCTCATGTCAGCACGTTGTCATGTTGCTATGATTTTAGAAGCACATATTGTCATGGGGTCGTAACGCTGACGAAGGCCGCAGTCGGCATGTCTAAGATGAAACTCTTTGCCTCGCCGAACTTGGGGCTGGAAACGTAAACTCAAACTACAGCAAGCAACGCTCGCTGTACACCGATAGCGGGGAACAGAACGTCAGCCGTCGATAATCTGACAAGCGGTGAAGCTCGTCGGCATTTATACATGTACCATCGAAGATTCCAGCGTTATCGCTAGGGGCCACGTACGTTCGAAAACAAACTCTAATGTACACGTTATGCGCGCAATCTCATCGCAAGGGTTCTAAGATTATCTAAATGGTTCCCACGCATTCGGGCGCAGGTTTGCGCAAGGCAGCAGTTACACGTGTAATGGGGCGGTAACATAAAAAACAGAAAGAAATGATCACGTGTGGAAATATATATTGCTTCCGCATAAATACTATCTATCTATCTATCTATCTATCTATCTATCTATCTATCTATCTATCTATCTATCTATCTATCTATCTATCTATCTATCTATCTATCTATCTATCTATCTATCTATCTATCTATCTATCTATCTATCTATCTATCTATCTATCTATCTATCTATCTATCTATTCAATTAACACCCCTTTTTGAAGCAGAAAGTTCATCGAAGCCCAGAGAAAATTTAGGGTTGACTAACCTCTTGCAAGAGAAACAGCTCCGGTAATCACGATGCACAGAAGTATCAGACATTTGACACTGGACAGCGCCTCTTGCAGCCACGATGACGTTTTGTTGGAGACGCAGTTAAGGGCAGTTGCCAGGCCTGCGCGAGGGAAGGCACGGCGATTACAGTGATTAACCCTTTCAGTCCCGAATTAACTATTTTCAATGTAAGCAACTAGTTTTTACATTTCGAGATGCACATGATCGTGGTAGTCCGAAAAAACTGAAAAAATCTTTGCTCACACTTTCCAGTGAAGAGTAATTAATGGGACAATTAATTTAATAAATAATTATTATTTAATAATATTTCCACAATTTTTACTTCATTTATTACTTAAAATGTTATTTAGACAGGATAGCATAATGTCCAATAGCCAAAATTCAAATTTCCGGCACAGAACTAAAATAAATGCCCTATCTCTACATAGTGAAAGAAGACGCTGCCTCAGCAAAATGCGCAAACAGCACAACTGCTTCTGTAATTTATTCATTCAGACGTGACGTCGCATTATTGTGTGTGCCATGTTGACACCACATGTAGGGCAGATGCTAAATACGGGCTCTTGAGGAAGAACAACGCTTTATCTTTACCAGATGCTTGCTGACTGACCTACATAATTTATGATTCCAATTGGAATCACTGGGACTGAAAGGGTTAATGCTCTAAAAAATTAATTTTCTGTAAGGGAAACACTAATAGTAATCATAATATCTTGGGTATTACGTCCCAAAACCACGATGTATGATTGCAGAGAAGTAATAGTTGGAGGTCCTCGGGAAATTTCGACCATCTGGTGTTCTTTAACCGTGCACTGACGTCGCACAGTACACGGGCCTTTGGCATTACGCCTCCATCTAAATGCTACCGCCGCGGCTAGGATTGAACCCGTGACCTTCAGGTCAGCAGCCGAGCACCATAACCACTGCTCCACCGCGGTGGACTGTAAGTCCAATTAAAGTACCGCTTAGTTGATTGAAATTATTATCTTTGCATTCAGTAAGTTCTTTATCTGTGGTTGTCGCAGCTTTCCTACCAGGGCCGGCAATAACTTGTCCCTCTTCCTTCCTTGTTCTTTGTGTTCCATCGGTTCGTGCTGTTTCGCTGTAATTTATATCTCTCTGGATTCGGGCATCGCTATGCTGCAGAATAGCAAACCGGACGCTTGCCTTTTCCCTTTGCCTTTTGCATCTAACTCGTATCTACATCTTTTCCAGTTTGCCCACGTATATACGACTTCGGATTTTTTTTCTCAGCGTACGGGCTTTATTTAGGAAGTACCCTACACCTCTTCATCTGTAATTTTTGTGGTAAGCTTAGCACTCATTTCTCCTAGAACTTGCGTTTAGTAAATGTGAATCATGGCCACATGTTCTTGTATTTTCATAGAAACGTGTGTTTGTTAAGCTTTGCGTGGGATTGTTCGACTGTCGTCGTGAGGTGATCATACTGTCACGTGGTCGTCATGGTGGAGAAGATGGCAGTCGGGCTGAAGATCAAACTGTTTATTGGGCGAACTTTGTGCCAAGGAAACGAAAAGTCAAATTACAAGCAACACACGCTGCCGACTTATTGCAGCAGTCAAAGTCCTCGGTGGTCGGTAATCTGACAGTACGTGAAACGAATCAGCTTTTGTACATGCCTGATCGAACGTTCGAGCGTTGTCGGTCGTGCTTGCGTTAGATTCAGAATAAACATGGCAAATCGTGACGTGCGCGGAATCTTAATTGAACACTCTGAAATAATCAGGAAGTTTCGCAAACATTGCGGCGCGGCTTGCGTCATTGCGGTGGTCACGCGTGTAAGAGGCCGGTCACATGAAAATGAAAAAGAAGAAAGCATCGCACGTGCGGTGCAATACCGAAACAACTCTATAATCCTTCTGCTACGGGTTCCTCACGCGCTTGTGACGTCTAACTTCGTGTCTGAGTCTTTTGTTCTTCGTTCCTCTTTATTATTTTTCTTTGCTGATGATGGCACGTGCGTGAGATTTACAGACGGCCTTCCTTGAACAGGCCTGTGCTTCAAGTTATTTCTAGTAAAACTAACACAAGGCTCGGTGCCTTGTGTTATGTTAGATTGTCTTATTGAAAGAGTTGGGGCGGCAGTTTAATTGTAGTAGACGTTACTGGGCAGGTAATCCGGTACGACGATGCCAGAAAAAAATAACACCATCTTCCCAAAGGGAACCCTGATGGGATGCGAAGCAGCAGCGTTGCGCACGGGTAGCGTCACGGGTTGAGCGGCGCTAACGCGCCAGCTCCGGTCCAGTGCCCGTGCCCACTCTGAAGAAACGACAAGACCTACGCCAGCCATCGCTTCAAACGAATCTTCCAGCGCTCACCGCAGCAACTGTGTTAGCGCCGTTCAACCCGTGACGCCACCCGTGCTCAACGCTGCTGCTTCGCATCCCATCAGGGTTCCCTTTATGAAGATGGTGTTAATTTTTGCGCGTGAACCGACGAGTCGGCGGTGTAGCGAGTGGCGGTAGCGGCAGGTGTTGCGGGCGAATGGACGAGGCGGCAGCTGCGGGCGCTGCGGCGAGCGCGCGGCAGGTGAGGGAGAGAGTGACGTCAGCGCGCACTGCGGGGGGGAGCGTGACGTCAACGCTCACTCCAACACCTGCGGCGAGGGGAGCACGTTGCGGCGCGTTCGTACGGACGCACGGAGGGACAGCGTTACACAGGCTAGTCAAAGAGCTGCTTCGCATCTAAAAAAATCCACGCATCTCCACAAAGTGAATCACGACAAGTGGGCGAAGCTCTGGGTATCGTGTCGGTGAGTAACCGTACGTTACCCGAGCGTTGCGCCATATAATGTAAATTGAGTGACATAAGGTGATATGAGGTGACATGAAGTTACATAAAGAGTCGACGACAAAGCTAGGTCCTCAGGTCCATAATGTGTACGTTGAAGTCGCCGACTAGTATCAAGTGTTTGTGGTTGTAGGCATTTTATATTGTTCTGTCACAATTATGATTGATGTTCGTCTATTGTAAACATTTTTGGCATATGCTTTTATTGATGGGTGCGTAAATGTCTGTGTTTTTACGGTCTTGTGGCATTTTATTTTGTTCTTGTTAACAGCCTTTTATTTTTTTTCTTGTGAGCCTTTTGTTCAGTTATATGCTTTGATTGATGGGTGCTTAAATGACGGTGTTATTACGGTGTTGTGAGTTTTTATTTTGTTCTGGTTCACAGCCTCTTATTGTGTTCTTGTTAAGCTTTTGTTAACCACGCATCACCCCGCGACAACGGACACCGCGGATGTGGACGTGGACGGACAGGTCTCGCCCCTAAGGTGCTTCGCCCCTAAAAAAGATTGCTACGCCAGTCACACTGGCGTACCGTCTGCAGGCCAGGACTGGAACGACTGAGACTTCGTTTAAGTACTGAAATGTAATATTCACACGTGAACGTCACAGCCACAAGAGTGCTGGCTGCATACGGAGGTGTGCAGTCCCCGTAGACCAGGCTGAGCGCATACATCGAGAATGTCAGGCCCTGGGTGGCTCCTCCCAGGGGATCCGACAGTGCAGCGAAGCTCCAGGCACACATGAACGCTGTCAGGTCGCCGGCGCGGCCTAGAGACCTGCCGGCTGCGACAATGTAGGCGTAGTCGCCCCCCGCAGGCGGGTAGCACAGCGGCCAGTTCCGCGTAGCAGAGACCACCTGAATGTCGTGTTAGTTGTTACTACCACGTAAGAAGATTGAGTGGACATTGGTCAAACAAGCAATGCCTTTAAAATAACGCTCTTACAAAAGCACTTGCCTAAGCTGCCCTAAGACGAGCCCAGCTGTCGAAGGGTCGTTTCCAGAGACATTGCTATTCGCTTGAAGCCTCCTGCTACTTGTTTACTGTATTATTGCTTGTCTTTACACAAGGTTAATACAGCACATTTTTCAGGTTAACTATGCAAATAATGTGAAGGTAACTTAATAATCCGAAAAGAGGTAGCTCAAGGGGTATTAGAACAGATTTTCCCAGTAATATGCCTCCGATGACGCACCACGCTAATATAACCACCAGAGCTTAAAGCACCATAGCACAAGCAGTAAACGCAAATGACTGATAGCACTAATGCAGTGGCAATAATATGTGGTCAGCTTTGTCAAATAAAGTCAGTGTATTGTTTGCTAACTCGCAGCTTCGCAGCTTCACGAGATGCATACTTGCAGCGTGCACAATGAGGAAGGTGCGTGTTAGGGTAGGTATTGGTAATGTCAGTGAGGCAGTGGTTTCAAGTTGCTGCGTGTACAGCTTCAGCCACTGCAGTTGCTGCAACAGTGCCCTGTCGGCAAAATACGATGAGGTGTAGATCACTTCCTCTTGCAGCCGGTTTGCACTCTTGAAAAGAGTTATAATATCTACACTAAAGTAATTGTTATCACTGTCACACCTCGAGCTTGGGTAATTGAAGAGCGCAGCTGGTGTGGACCACTAAACAAAGACAATTTATTATTCCGTAGAGACCGGCTAATCTAACGACATAACTTATCTTTTTTTTGCGCGATAAAGATTGCTTCCTGTTTTGTGTATTTTTGTAAGTGCTTTCGTATGTCTGTATTTGTCATCACACAACCTGACTGAAAACCAGCATATTGTGAAGACAAGAAAAGTACAATGACGTTAATTGTACTATTTTAAGCGTATTGTAATAATTGTGATATAGATGTGAACAAAGTAAAGTGGACATAAAAAACAACTTGCTGCTGGCAGTCACTGAACCTAGAACCTTCAAATTACGCTCGCGATGCTGATGTCATGTTCAACTTTGGGTATGAACGTGCAATAAGGCAGTTGAGTGTACACAGAAATGCCATTATATCTTGCTTTGGATTGTACTTGACACACCCACACTTTATTTGTAATAAAACAAAGTCCCCAGCAATATATGCGGGCATGTTATAGGACTTAGCAATACTAAAAACTCACCCATCATTGATATAACACCACTTAGGCACCATATCAGAAGCGCCACTCCAACCGATCCTGAACTTCGAAATATGGAACTAGGCGTCACAAATATTCCGGAGCCTGCAAAAACACAGAATACTGTTATTTCATTCTGTATTTGTGTGTCAATGATGACATCCTCGACAATGATGACATCCTCGAAAGGTTGCATGTAGTTTTTGGTGACTGCGGCAATTTCTATATAGGCGAGGTTAATCTGACAAATTCAGCAGGTATTTAATTTCCACTGAGCATCTCGTTCAGCCCCAAATGCGCACCCACGAGCTGATCTCAATTGCACCAGGAGTTGTCTTCGAATTCAAACATGAAAGCCTGAGCTTATTCCATTTCAAATGCGTAATGACGAGTTCATTCGGCCCCAAACACGTCAGTATGATTTAAACACGTTTCTTACTGCGTAATCGTCAGCTCACGAGGAAGCAAATATGTTAGGCGCTACCTTATTTCCCATAAAATAGGCCACCATTATATTATACAGCTTCTAATACGTCACCATGAAATAACTTGCACATAAAAACTGGCCGCGTGATTTCATTCGTCATCAAATACGTCGTCACAAGTTCATGACGCTATGAATACGTCAGTACAATCTCATCACACGTGAAGTTACGTTAGGATGATATTATTACGGATCAAATACGCCACCATTCATATATCTCGGCCCCTAAATATCACGTCCAGAGAGAGATCATAAGTTTTAATGAAATACCGGCAGATGTTACTCTGGTTTATCACCTCGTTTGTTACTCAAGGTATCAGGTGATGACTGCGACCTTTACAATAATCACATATGCGCACAAATATTACGTACAGTCCCAAATACACATATATATACACAAAAGAGACATTCATAAAATTTCGTTCAGTCAAGTGGTCCTAAAAATCATCAACACTAACGGGGCTTTTGTGTTGCGCATCGCACAAACGCTGCTTTGCCACGGGCTGAGAAGGTGCCGCAGCTTCAAGCTCAAGCCGCGTTGCAAATGATGCGCTGCCTTCAGAATCTGTCGTTCTGCGTCGTAACGGGAACAGTCATACAGGACGTGTTTTAAGTCGTCTACCCGAGTATTACGCATCAAGGCATTTCTCTATATGTTAATTCTATATCCAATACGTCATCACTTGATTATATGTGCGCGGTAGTAGTATATGCCATTATGCGGCATATATATGATAAGTATTGAAAAGTTAATGTTTTGTGTGTATATATTAGCTGTTCATGCCGAATTATCCCGACTGCCTTTATCGGGGAAGTTCCCTAAACTTTTTCCTTCGTCACCCACAATAATGTGTCGGAGGCACCATGTTCAGCACTTGAATAAAAGCTAACCTAAGAACAAAATAGTACTGCGCAGTCAAGTACTATCACTTTTAACACGATGTCGTTAACGAGCTCATTTCACAGAAATTCCTGTGTCGGCATCGGTGTGGTCGTCGTTGGTTGAGAGCAAAAATCAGCGGGATCCCTGAGCGAAAAATTTGAGATGAAATAAAAAAATTGGGGGGACCGTTAAGCTTCGCCTTTAAGAGTTGAACGCGATAGTGATATCCTGTCCCTAGTGCATACTTCAATCACTTAGTGCGTACTATGGAATGGGTAGCATGCTTTAAACCACGAGCAATTATGCGCAGGAAATGCGGGAAATGTTTTCGAATTGCTATGCACCCACTACGTCGTCCTTAAGAGAATACGTGCAGTAACGTGTGTGCCTTTTGTAATGGGTGGACGGCTTCGAACACAATGTCGTTATGATATTCAAATCTTCTGACGCCCGATGGCATGTACGCTTGAACCGCGCAATATTACTGCGCTATTACATGCTGTATTGTGACGCCTGTATACAGGACGTGTGTGTTTGTAAAGCATGCAAAGTTATTTTTCACTGCATTTCCAAGCAGAGGAAGTGATTTTATATGTAATCCCAAGCAGAAGCGTGGCCTGTGTGGTAGAACAACTGCTTGCCACGCAGACGGCCTTGGGTTCGATCCTGATTCGGACCCGGAACTTTTTTATTATTTATTTTATTTGCATCTTTCTGGATTTTTCGGTCAGGGACAAGATGATAATTTTTCGCTCACAACCAACGACGCCGCCGCCGACACCGACGCCGGAATTTCTGCGAAACTAGCTTTTTAACGCTATCGCGTTAATAAACCAAAAATATTCCGGTCCGAGTGAGTGCCGAAATGAGTTGTTCCGCGTGGTAAAGGCGGTTCTACCACGGAACCACGCCAGTGCGTAAAACTGTTTCATAAAACAACGCTATAAGAATATCATGCAATGTGAGGAGTCTCCTTGACGCATTTGATATTGCTTGGCAGAATCGCAGAATAGCAGCAGGCCTCAAAACATGGGATTCGCGCAGTGAGTGTTTGGTTTTAAATTGTACACTCACTGCAAAGTGAACAGCTGCGCGTGGCTTCTTATGGACGAGTAGTCGGTACTTCGCCATTTCGTAAAAAGAAAAGGGGAAGAATTATGTCGTAGTGGGCCCTTCAAAACATTACTTGCAATTGGGCATTCTAGGATAGTTTGAAAGGGCCAATATTACGCGCACAAACATTCCTTTCCTTGCGGCATGGGTGAAGACGATGCGCATGAGGCCCAATTACGCTGTCGCGTTCTGCTCTTGAAGGCGAAGCTCAGGCGTTTTCCTAGTTTCTTTTTCGCGCGTCCACTTTTTAAGAAGTATAAGCTTTGTGCACGAACCAATCACGTTTCCAACCAGGACTGCTGTGCCACCAACCCAGCTGAGTTGCTTCTTCAAACGAATCTGAGCGTCATCCGAATTTTTTTGTGAGCCTTTTCCGTCTTGTTCCATCGCTGCACCCGCGAAACCCTAGGTACTCCTGTTTCAACCCTCCTGTCATCCGCATTCACCTGCGCACATAGGAAATGCAATACGTTACACAGACTGATATCCCACCGAAACGGGGTAAATATCAGTTTGGTGGACAGCTTCCGGCACATTTTATTATGGCATATCAGCCGCGCTTCATTGAAATTTCTGTGGTTAAAGCAAATACCATCGTCAGAGCTAAACCACGATGAATTCTTGTAAAACTGACGAAATCCAGGGCAGCGTAATTTTAAATAAAGCTACTTTTTGGGTTGGTTTGTTCTAACAAAGCCACTACACCTAAGTCGCAAGCTCGATATACCCGATAAAGTGGACGTGAGGACGACCGCCACCTTAGCTTAGTTCGTAGAGCACTGGCAGCGTTACTCGAAGGTTGCAAGTTCGGTCCCTGCCGGTGGCAAGTTGTCTTTTCGTGCTAATAATTTCTTCTCATTTATAACATAATTACTACGAGTAGGGTCCCCTATACCTTCCTTGGACTGATTGCCCATTGGTTCTAATTAACTTGTGTCTATAAAAAACACGAGCACTTAAAATTCCCCTTCTGTTGTGAATTTGAACAGAACTTACTAATTTAGAGAAAATATTGTAAATTTGTGCTCTTAATCAGCAGCTTTTTGCAACTTATGCCCAAATATGCTGCAATCAAAACAGATTCATGCTCGTGCTTCTCGCATAAAGCCTGTACCATTGTTTATCTCCCAGTTTTTAGAAAACATGTGTTACTGAACTCCCATGAAGAAGCACAACGTTCGCGACAGTAAACTATAAACGTAGCATACATCACCGGTACAATGTCGATGGATTCCTGTTCCTGCAGATCCTATAGAATAGTAGCGTTCTGAAAATATGCAGCGTCGACGTTTTTCAGCGCACTGCCCTGGCGACTGTCAGTGGCGAAAGCAGAACTCCAACATGGCACATTTTAACAGCTGGCTGTTTTTGTTACTGCGCCAGGCTTTCTGTATATACAGTTTTCCTCATCTATCGTCCTTTACCAGCATCGGTACTTCGCACGTGCAGTTTTGTTTTGCATAGTTGTGTGTTTTTTTTTCTGTCCCTATTTTAGTTTCCGCCAAAACCCAGAAACAACAGCTGCGCTGGAACATGAAGTGACGTTGGAGGGAACAATTCAACTACAATTATTATTTTTTTTTTGCATGCAGTGTTTTTCGGGGCCACTTGCGCCCACTTTTTGCGGCGATGACTATTTCTAACCTCAGTGATAAATAAACAAAAGGATCAAGTAAACAAGTAATAATTAACAAAATGAAACATAACTTTTGCTGCAATGAAACATAACATAATAAAAATGAACAATGGAAATGCATGGTAATTAAAAGGAACCATTGACTACAATGCTAATAAGACGACCCATAACTTTTTGAACTTAGAAATGCATCGCGATTGCAATACTTCGAAAAGACAAAATAAATTTTACATTCTCTTCACTGCATGGCCATACCACGACGTTGCCTAAAAATTTTCAAAGTGATTGCTGTTCGTGTGCTAGTGGCCAACCTTCTTCGCTTAAAGGGACAGTCATAATATACGGATTTCCTCGAATCAAAATGGCCAGATGGTGCTATGCGACCACCTGACCAAAGCTCCTGTAAGAACATGCGAGCGGGCTTAGCGAACGATGATATGTGCGATAATAAATTGCAGATTAACAACGAATTCAACCACACATCAACGATGCGGAAAACGTGAACGCTCAAGTATCAATAGGGTGTGTATCTCTAATACCCGACGCTTGCGTATTTGAAGAGTCAAATGGCCCACCTAAAATGTTGGTAAAGCTTTTTGAACGATATTTGCAGGAATTAATCGCGGGATTTGAGCTAAAAAGAGGCGAGGCAGTCCTCGGTATTGTGTTTAAGTATACGAGCCGTTTAATGCATTTGCGATATCACACAGACTCTTCACGGGACATTGAGACGCCAAACTTTCATTTCAGGCATCTTTTCTTACTGTATACCATTGTCATTTCTGTAATTTGTTTTTCATTTGTTTATTTATTTGTTTATTTATTTATTTTATTTTATGCACGACATCACATAAACGCTTAACGGGACACTGAGAGGCCAAACTTTCATTTGAGGCATCGTTCCTTACTGTATACTGTTGTCATTCCTGTAATTTCACATTTTCACAATTTCTTTATGACGGCCCGATGCCGTATATTAGTCGCCTTGGTCTCGTTCACATTGTTCTTGAAAATTCTGAATTTTTTTCATTGTTTTCTTGAGAACAACACGCGCACTCGCAGGTTGACGTCATGAGCCTGACGACCGGTGACCCCGCTTTAGGAAAGGATTGGCGTGTGCGTAAGCTGGACTATTTCTTTAAGGTCTGACCACACAAACGCGTTGCAGCGCGTCAGCGCGTACCTTCCTTACACGGCGCCGCACCCTCTACCCTAAGGAGAGAGAGGGTGTGCGGCTACGCGAAGCTCCGCGCCTTCTCTCTCCATAGGGAGCGCGCACGGCGCTACGTCAGGAAGCCACGCGCTTACGCGCTGCAACGCGTACGTGTGGTCAGGCCTTCAGTCGCGAAGGCGATCGGCTGACGAGCGTCCATCGTCTGGGAGCGGCCTCTACAGACTCCTTAAGCTGTATGCGACTGTAGTCTGGCCATTCCTGAGGGGTATGCCGTCTCTTTCACTGCACCAACCCGCCGTGGTGGTTCAGTTGGTTATGGCTGCCCGACTGCTGAGCGGAAGGTCGTGGTGTCGAATAACGGCCGCGGGGGCGGCATTTCAATAGTGGCGAGATGGTAGAGGGGTCCGTGTGTTTATATTTCATCATCATCATCATCAGCAGCAGCAGCAGCAGCAGCAGCAGCAGCAGCAGCAGCCTGCCTAACGCCCACTGCAGGGCAAATGCCTCTTCCATGTTCCGCCAATCAACCCGGTCCTGTGCTCTCTGCTGCCACATTATACTTCCAAACTTCTTAATCTCATCTGCCCACCTAATTTTAAGGCGGAAGCCTTTAATGTCTCATGCTCACGTCCGTCCCGTCCGTCCATCCGTCCGTGTCCGTCCGTCCATCCCGTTCATCCGTGCCCATCCATGTTTTATGCATATTAATTTTCAGACCTCCTCTTATGGTTCCCGTGTCCAGGTCAGTCTGAGTTGTTATTCGTCCCCCGAGTTAATCATTAATGCAATGTTACTAAAATACTCTTCATTAACTCTCATCCCTAAGTCTTCCCAATCTTGGGCCCTCAAAACCTCCTGTAAACACGGGGTGAATAGCATTGGAAAGATCGTGTCTCCGTGCCTTACACCCTTCTTTATTGGGATTCTGTCGCTTTCTTTATGGAGGACTATGATGGCTGTGGATCCGCTGTAGATTTCTTCGAGTATGTTTATATATTTGGGGCAGGTGAAAGAGCCCCGGGTGGTCGAAATTTGCGGAGCCCTCCACTACGGCGACCCTCTTTATCCTATTGTGGTTTTCGGACGCAGTTTCCAAACAAGTATATTATTATGGTATCTTTCACGACAAGGATACTATTAATATAGTATCTTTCACGACAAGGTAAACAGTACTTCGAAAGACTGACTTTAAACTTGGCATGTTGCTTTAGACATTGGGGCACGCAAAACGACGAGGTCACGTGTGACATAGACAAAAGAAAAATGCAAGCACATGTTCCATATGCATGTACAGTGATGTCCTTGTGGTGTATATTATATGCTAGCAACTCGCCTTGACAAGGTTTCCAAAATATTTCACAAATGATACAAAATATGGCGAGTTGGACGAACTGAAAGTTATTCAAAACAACAGCTTCATACGAAGAACACAGAAAGGTGTGACGGGACAACCAGTGCCTGGCAACCGATTCTTCATAGGAAGCTCCAGTTGTCGGGCAGAGTCACGAGCTTCGGTTATTTCACCACGTATGAAATACATATCCGGAAAAAAAAGTTAAATTTGCAAACATGTTTTAGGAGCTTCCGGCGAATTAAATATCCTTCTTTGAAAGGATATTTTCTAGTTTGAAACCAGCTCACACAAATACAGCTTTCTGTTTAAAAATTCAGAGCGCCTCGGCAGATTCCCTAGAACACTGTCGCTGGTGTACTGCGGCTATTGTGGTGCTACATAACGCACTGTACGACAGTGACTTGCCAAGTGGGAGGACCGCACGGTTTTTCTATTGCCTTCGGTGTCGTGAAAAGAAACCTGAAAGCTTTTTTCTTTTTTTTTTTGGTTTTGACAGAACGGCACAGATGGGGGGACGAAGAATTTGACGACACGAGCGCTCACTCTCAAAATAAGGTTTATTGCGTGCACAATCAACATATATATTCAGGTCACATGATTCATGGCGGATAAACAAGAGAGCGCGGGAATCAAGCCATTCAAAAGTCCTGTTTATTTTTCCGACAATGTGACTGAAGGCTGGCTGACACACGAAGCTAAATATATGCGCATGTGATGTGCCTCCATTATCTGTTGCCTAATTGATTACTGTTTGTCAAGATCACCGCAGTATACAGAAGCAAAGGTTCGCATTGGGAGCGTCTGGAATGTGCAGCCAAGATGGAGCTAGTTGAATTCTTGACAGTAGCATCGTGCTCTATCGGGCTCACAATAAACCAATGCCTAAGTTTTGGTGTTCATTGAAATGTTAAAGCAACGGCTGGTCTCCCTCTGATATATAAAGTTCTAGAAATGAAGGAAAAGGGTTTGCCATTTTATTTGCTTTTCTAAAATCCCTACTGGGTTCCTAAAGAATATTGTGGTTGGGTGACGAAAAGCAGCATTTAGCGAACAATGCTGTACGAAATACGAAGAAAAACCTCACGTTGAAAACACGCAAAGCTGAGAGGGGGGTAGAGTTCACAATGGTATAACAGAAGTATGAATGCAGCACGAATATCAAATATAGTTCGAGCGAATAAGCAGGTGTCGCGCCAGAAATATAAATCACCGTTAGCGCACACACACACACACCATCTGATCTGTATATATATATATATATATATATATATATATATATATATATATATATATATATATATATATATATATATATATATATATATATATATATACACAGATGATGATCGCATGATGGAACATATGCGTATCAAGGCTACTAACCAGTGACAGCATGCACCAGTTCAGCAAGACATCATATTACACATCCTAACTGCCATCTAGAAAGCTAACTTCCTTTTCTAAGAGATTAAGTGAGGTATGGCTGATATAACCCCTTCTCGTCTTTTTGATGTGAAATGCTTCGATAATTTCCCTGGCGGTGCGATCTTGATGTCTGTATAGACCAGTTGTATTATTGAGGACAGGATAACAATTACACTTTCTAGAGTGGACAGCCAAGCCGGCGTCCTTAATTGAAGTGCACAGCACTTTTGGGGCCCGGGCTGTTCTATGCTGTCGCATGCTGTCGTCGTCGCTTAGCGTAACGCAGGCAAAACCACATATAAAATAGCCATCTGGAGCATATTGAGCGCGCGCTCGGGCAAATAGAAGACTTCTTCCTCTTACAATTCGAGCGCCTTGATGATGATAATAAGTGCGGACCACTTTAGGGATCCAGGCTGCCGTATTCTGTCGTTTACTGTCGTCCCTTGGCGTAACGATGGCAAGACCACGCATAAAAATTGAAAAATAAAGATGAGCATATCGTGAAATAGAAAGATGGAGAGCAGAAGGGAAAAAAATAGGAAGAAAAAGATAGAACGAAATAGATATAAAGAGAGGAAAAGGGCAGAAAAAACTAGAAAAGAGAAAAAAAGGAAAGAGAGGAGAAAGAAAGAGAAAACTGAAGAGGAACAACGAAGGCTGCCCAGCTCCGCACTTACTCCAGACTTGGCACCACTAGTGCGAAGCTGCCTTAATTTTCCTTTAACGTCATTCTGTGCTCTTTGAGCCTCGTGTTAACGCATCGGCCCGTCTGCTCGATGTAAGAAGCACTACAAGACAAAGGTATTTTGTACACTACATTCGTGGCACAAGAAACAAAACACTCATAGTCTTCATGACTAATGCCCCACCCTCCTTGCCCTTTGATACCCTTGCCCTCAGACCTTCTTTGCACCGCTGCGCGTATGCTACTCGTATTAAGAGGCGCAGAGAACACTACGTTAACCACCCCAAACCGCGTTCCAGTTTTCTTAAGACGGTGTGACATTTTGTGCATATACGGAAAAAGGGCAAGATGCTCCTTATTCCTGCTATCGTCTCTGTTTTTACTACATTTCTTCTTTTGAGACTTTACCCAATCTATTAGGTTTATTGCCGTCATCCTAAGGACTGAGTCAGAATAATCTACCACTTTCAACCCGTTGATCTGCTCTATGATAAATGCGGGTTAGTGCGGCGCAAACGTACGTGAAGGCCACTCCAATTTTGATCAGTTTTAATGCCCGGAAAAACAATCTAGCAGCGGCTTCCCGGTCTTGGGCTTATAACGTTTGAAACATGGTTGCCTCCAAACTATAATTGCAGGTCCAAGAATTGCAATTTGTTCCCACTCACAATCTCCATCATTCTCTTTAAATCCTATCCACATTCTTAGAACACTTTACGAACCAAACCGGCAGTTTGTGTAAAACACACACTCCTTATCATCACTAAGTTGTCATCCACATATCTACAAATTAGACTATCCACATCTGCGTTACTGTTAGTCAATCAGATGGCGTATCTTCATTTCTTGTTTTATAAAAAAAATCTATTTTTTTTCTAGTGAGAACTGCATGGAACGGCGTCATTTGGTTTAAATGCATTAAGAAGCTCATTCTGCTATGTATTGTCGCAACATCTAAGCTAAATGCATTTGAGTTTGAGATGTGCCACTACAGTAATTTACAAGCTATTCCAGTGCGATAAGATAGGCATCGGTATTATACTAGGATATAGAATCACACGAATACCTTGAGCACCGAAATCAAACATCGTGAGTGCAGAACAAAGAAATGCAGATACCATTTATTTGCGATAGTCATGAGTAGAAATTCAAAGGGCAGCCTGTATACATTGAATAAAAGCTAGCGCATGTTCTACATTGATACCGTTTTCCCTCAGTTTCTCTTAGTTACGTGTTAACTCCGATTGGTCAAAGGCTGAGCCATCACGCACCGATCGTGTTAATCTATACCCTATAATGAACGGCGGCTGCCTTAAAAAAAGCGAGTAAATAAACTGTTGTGTTACAGATAATTCTTGCAAATACTTACTTTTAAATCTTATTTGTCAGTCCATAGATATGCACTGAACATTAGCTAATATTGAAGATTACGGAGCGGTGGTAGACATGTACAGATAGCGGCAAGGATAGATATTAACGGTGTGTTAAAGTTAATATTGTCGACCACTTTCTGCACACCTTTGCAGAATGAAACCTTGGCTGTAAATTAAGCTGTAAAACACTGTATATATATGATCATCATGATGCTGATATAAATTTGTAATACTGAGGACGATTGCTGCATGTAATTTCGAGCTAACTAATAATTTGAAGATATTTTGTGGGAAATTGTGTACCGAACAATCTTTGACTTACCGGCGCTGATCTAAGATTTAGTGTGCACAACTAAAACCTTGTTGTGACCGTTGTGTCCATGGTGGAGTAAGTTTTGTTAGCTGGTGGTACATTTAAGGGGTGTCGTGTGGTAGCCTCTCTTTGACGAGCTAACCCGGGTTTCGGTTCTACGGGGCTTTGTTCTAAAAATATTGACTGGTTAGGGCTTTGATTTCGCCGTGCGCTGCGGACATCGGTGATGGATTGCTCAGAATCATTCGGAACATCGCACTTCTTTCCATCCAGCATAAACGTGAGCTCGTCGAAACAAGGCCGCCGAAAGCATCAACTTCTGAAGGATGTCTGTTAACGCTCGTGATGCACGACAGTCCCAACGCATGCCGACAAAGAGCAGGTAGTATAAGACACCTACGAAGTAGACGCCCACGATTACGAGATAGCCGGAATAGTCCACTGGTTTAACCAGCGGAATGATGACCAAGGCGACAGATGACACCAACTTCAGAAGGACCACTACCAACGGCGCCTTGTACGATTGCCCCCCTGTCCTTCATCGTGAAGCGTAGTACGAGCAACGAGATCATCACAAGGATGTCCCAGAGGGTCTCGACGAACACGGACGCTTTGATTAGGGCTTCGATTGACCCGAAGAAGATGTAGGCGATGGCGAGGACTCCCTTGAAGATCACGCACGTCAGTGGCACGCGAGATTCGACGGTCACGAGCGACAGCATTCGAGGCAGGTGTCCCATCCTGGCCGCGGCCAGGACGAAACGGGACGCGCTGAAGAAGGACGCGCAGAGCATGCCGAAGACGCTCACGGAGACCGCCACGGGCACGGCCGCGTAGCCCACGTCGCCCCAAGTCCTGAGCGCGAAGGCCGAGGCGATGGCGTCGGTGCTTGTCAGTGTAGCGAAGTCCAGGACCACGGCGTACGCCAGGTTGGTCAGGACGTAGATGACGGTTGCAACGAGCAGACCAGCCAGGAGGGACTTCTGAAGGTCGCGGGTTGGATCGACCATCTCTTCGGCAATGAAGCTGACTTGCTTCCTGAGGCCGAAGTGAAGTAAAGACGGCAGGGTGGTTAGTTTCAAGATCTTTTACACGTTGCCTAACTTGATATTTACCGTCACATTATTACCGTATGCCCAGGCAATTACATAAAAATACTGAAATTAACATTGAGAATTACAAAAATAGAATCTTTGTACATTTATTTTCGCAGGGAAACTAACCGAACCCGTGTTTATAACATCTTCAGCAACCATGCTGAGGAAAGCCAAAGCAGATCTAGGACAATAATTTGCAACCACTTGCCATCACTTCCTTTGTGAACAATGGACACTTGAGCTATATTCAGCTTACCAGGAAAAATTGCAATCGTTAGCATTTGGTTGCATATATGTTAAAGTAACGGTGCCGCTATATCGCAAACGCATTATACTGCCTGATATTTAATGCCGGCAATTTGGGCAAAGTAGTTCTTGCACAACTTCAAAATTAACTGTACTATTTCAGTATGACTTTTACATCTTGCTTACCAGCCCAACAAAGCTGCCAAGGATCCGTAGAATGCGTCCACAATTCCCGATGTTTTAACGTTAGTTGAGAAAGCGGGTGTCTCAAGCTGACTTTTGCCTGCAAAAGGTAACCGCCTGTTACGCAATCACTGAATGAAGCGTGCGGTGGTACATCTCTGTGCATTCAAAGGTAAAATAGCGCATATGAAACAGGGACATGTAGACATGAGACTAGCGCTGACTGCCAAATGATTCCGTTAATTGTGAGAACGCACAAAAATGCCTTGAAAGGTTGCACGCAGGGGAGATGAAATCGCCAACACTTCTAGCAGCGCATGCGTCAAGCAACAACTTGTTTAGTAAAAAAAATATTAGTTGCGGGATAGTTACGTTCCTTGTCAGTTAGGTTTATTAAAGTCGCGGGAACACAGTTTGTGTCTAAATTTTATAGCGAACGCTTTGAAAAATTTAATTTCAATCTGACCTTTTTGATCAGAGAGTTTCCTACCATATTACTAGAGAGAACTCAGACACTGAAATATTTTAGCCGCCATGGGAATGATGGGTAGTACGTGTCTTACTCTATGGCTTCGAACGCACTTGTAGCTTTGTTTATCGTTGGGCTTTGGCTATTCGTAGTTACAGCGTGACAACAGTAGGAAGAAACAACATGGACAGGACAGAGCGCTCTTTGTTGTCCATGTTGTTTCTTTCTACCGTTGTCGCGCTGTAACTACGATATAACTACGATGAAACCAACTCGCCCAAATCAAGCTCTCTTTGGCTATTCCTTCGGAATAAAATAATGGATCATTGTGAACTTGGAGAGCCTATTTGAATTAGTGAACCTGAAAAGGTCAAGGTGGCGAAGTGGAACTTCTGAACGTTTGCTGTACTTCGTCTTGTGACAAAGCGGCTGCAGGTCACATGGAGCCAAACGGAGCCGAAAGAATGAAGCTTAGACAAATCCATGTACCACCCACCATTCCCATGCTGGCTGAAGCACCGTGCGTTGCACTTCAATAGACACGAGCACCAGATTTGCCCTCTATTGCATGATTCGAAAACTCTATGTTAGTTCATTCTAAAAGACAGAGCATGCAAACACAGACACAAGAAGTAAAGACATTACAAACGCCGACTAACCGTTAAGCGTAAGTGGGCGTTTTCAGTGTTTTGTCTTCTTTCTTGTGTCCGTGTTTGCACAGCCAGACTTTTAACAATGAATGCTTACCGACTGGCTCAGCTATCTGTTAATTGTATGTTTCTTAATACGCGAAAGCAGGGTCTCTGGAAAAATTGGTAGGCAGTCCCATTCAGCACAGTTGAGAGCCAAATTGCGTCCGCTTCTCGTCTTGAGGTTGTTTGCGTTAAGGTCAAAGTCTGCGTCAGTTGGTACATGACGCCTAGGCAAAAACCAGTCAAGAAGACGGCGGACAAAGGATAGAAACGACACACGCAACGACCCGTCGTTTTGCGTGTCACTTCTGTCACTTGTCCGCCGTCTTCTTGACTGGTTTTTGCCTAAGCGATTATTGCGTACCCGCGCAGAGGGTCGTACCTGTTCTACCGCTGTGCATGTAAGTGTCAATCCATTGGTTACGAAAACTAAGTATTGGTGCTGAAGAAACAGTTCTTAAAATTATCGAAAACCTTGCGATATTCTCTGCAAGGCGAGGCGTTGCCTTCGTGGATTTCCCGGGGAAAGATGGAACGGAGCATGTGTTGATGGAGCCACAGAGAAAACAATTTATATTCGTTATTGTGATTAAAACATGATAGGCCAAGGGGGCACGGGAGGGGGTAGAACACACACCCTACCTCCCGTCACTGACCGATCTGTCAACGAGCTTTGAACTAATGGTGGAGTTTGCGGATACGTCCCCATCGCTCGTCGGCCAACAAGGCAGTTAAAGTGCTATTGTGTTCCTTAAGGACCACGGGCCTTTGTGAACGTCTGTGACTATTCCGCAGTGCCAACGCCACATAAGTGTCAGCGTATTTGTTGATCATATCCTTTTTTTTTCTTTTTTTTTCTTCTTCTTCTTGCGCTCCTTCCTCTCTGTCTCTCTAATCTTTCTACTCCCCTTTTCCTTTTCCCCCAGTGTAGGGTAGGCAACCGGACTGCTGCCTGGTTAACCTCCCTGGCCTTCTCCCTTTCGTATTCCTTCCTTGTGGATACGTCCATGTTCATTACAGTTTTAAATAATGAAATCTTTAGGAGTACTCGGATAGCCTTAATATGCAACATGAAAGGTCATCACAATGTTTTACATGAATATTTCTCTCTGGACTTTCTCACAATGTTTTACATGAATATTTCTCTAATTATCATCATTGCATGACGCAGCGACTTCTGCGCTGACACGTTGGCCTAATCGTTTAAAGAAATCAAATGTCAAATTAAGGTTGTTTTTTTTTCAACGTACTCGGGTTTTTTTTGGAAGCGTTCAGGAGGTTATACAATAGAAACACCTTAATAATAATAATAATAATAATATATGGGGTTTAACGTCCCAAAACCACCATATGATTATGAGAGACGCCGTAGTGGAGGGCTCCGGAAATTTCGACCATCTGGTGTTCTTTAACGTGCACTGACATCGCACAGTACACGGGCCGTCTGCCATTTCGCCTCCATCGAAATGCGACCGCCGCGGCCGGGATCGAACCCGCGACCTTCAGGTCAGCAGCCGAGCACCCTGTACTGATCCACCGAGGCGGACTAATAGAAACACCTTCAACACACGGAAAGAGCGCTAGTTTCCAATAGCTTGCAGACCCTTTAATTTATGCTTAATGTCTACTTAAATAAGTATAATTTATGACGTGTGCAATATAGATGTGGCCGTGATATGCGTGATTTATGTTGCACTTTGGTATTCATATTTACGTATCGTTTCTTTTTGAAATTTAGCATTAATTTCTGTGAGAATCGGTTGTTCCGTAACGGCGATTCATGACAGCATGCATGTTATCATGTTTTCGTAAAAAGGTCTGTAATTTATTTGAAATAAAATCTATCTATCTATCTATCTATCTATCTATCTATCTATGTATCTATCTATCTATCTATCTATCTATCTATCTATCTATCTATCTATCTATCTATCTATCTATCTATCTATCTATCTATCTATCTATCTATCTATCTATTCAATTAACACCCCTTCACGCACCAAAATGTTAATCGAAGCCCTAAGAGAATGCACGGATTACTGACCTCTCGCAAAAGAAACTGCTGCGGTGATTATGATGCACAGAAGTATCAGACATTTCACAGTTGACAGCGCCTCCTGCAGCCATGATGACGTTTTGTTGGAGACGCAGTTAAGTGCAGTCGCCAGGCCTACAAGAGGAAAGACGATGCCGGTTCACAGAATAATGCTTTCCAGAGTTATCTGTCTGCATGTCCAAGGAAAGTATTGCATAATAATTGAAATGATTATCTTTGTTTTGAGTAAGCTACTTCTTTCTGTGTGCCGCGACTTTCCTGCAGGACCAGCGATAACGTATCGCGCTTCCCTGTTCTTTTTCTTTCACCATTTCGTGCTGTATCATTATTGTTCATATCTTTCTGGAGACACTTAGACCTCCCTAGGGTGCAGGGTAGCAAACCGGACGCTTGCTTTTCCCCTTTTTGTCTATCGCATCCAATTTACGTCCATCTTTTTCGAGTAGGCATTAGTATACAATTTCTGGGTAATTTTTATCAGCGTGTGCGCTTTATTTACGACGCACGCTACAGTCCTCACGTCTGCATTTTGTAATAAGCTTAGCATCCCTTTTTCCGAAAACCTTTGTTTAGCAACTCCGACTCATGTCAGTATATCTTGTTAAAAGACCGCACTTTTAGTCTTTAAAACTTTTAGGCCGATTGACTGGATGTCCCCTTGACGATGCCCTGGTTATCTCGTCTGAATGCCCGTATGTTCTTGTTGAGCTCCCTGGATGTCTCGTTTTAAATGCCCGACTAACAGCGCTTGCTACTGGCTAAAGGTCACTTGAGGGACGCCGGCAACGGGAGCTTAAAGCATTTCATGTTAAAAAAATAATTACCCCTGTCATGCTGGTGCACTGTCTGCAGGCTACGATAGGAACGACTGTGCACTTCGTTGAAAAAGGACAGTGTACATTCCAAAGTGTGTTCGGCGAAAGCTTGTGGCTATTCGACTGACTATGTCATGTCTTTTTATTGCGATAGCAATTATATGGACACTCGCGGCTGGTTTTCGCCGTCGGCGTCGGCGTCGGCGTCCGCGTCGGCGTCGGCGTCATTTGCCGTATATACATGTATATGTATATATATAACCGGGCCCGCCCGTCGTTCGTGAGCGTGAAAAGACGCGAGGGGGGGGGGGGGGTCCCTCGAGCGACCTTCGATTTTACGAGCGGGGGCGCGCGCGTTATCTCCCCTTCTCGGCGGCCGACAGCGGGCGGGGGGGGGGGGGGGGGGGGCGACGTTCGATTTTACGAGCGCGGGCGCGGGCGCGCGCTTTATCTCCCCTTCTCATCTCCCCTTCTCGGCGGCCGGGCCGGCGTACCCTTCTACGTGCTGCGCTCTCAACGCGAAGAGAATTCTCTTAAACAAGCGTTTTCTAGAGTTGCGTGAGATCGGATCCAAAAAGAGTTAGCTGCCAGCCTCACTTCGTATAACATTACAATTTTTTGCTATCGCATTCATTGCTTCACCCTTGCGGTGAAACTGTGACTTTTTTTCTTTTACACGCTCAGTGGGATGGCACACAAACGGAATGTGTGCGTGTTTTCTTTTCTAATTTTTTACAGCGAATCGCAGCGAGACGCGAGACTAATCTGCCTCCGTTCGCATGGGTTTGTATTCTCGCGCTTTGCGCATCGTGCAGACGCCACCCGCGTTACAGCGCTTAAATTGACAGACACTTTGTAAATTCCAAAGTGTGTTCTGCGAACGCCTGTGTCCATTGAGACGGGGTCGGTCAGAATGGAAAGCGATGCGCGTGTCTCCCTCCTTGCATGATTGGAAACGCTGGGCACAGCGACGCTACGCAAGCAAAGCGCGAGCGCTGTACAGTCTGACGCGACCGGCGTCCGTTTGCGCGCCCCGGCGGCCACCTTGCAACGTGACAGGGTTCGGACAGGGGGGAAGGACGGAGGGACGGACGGACGGACATGAGCATGAGACATTAAAGGCTTTCGCCTTAATACTGAAACATTATACTCACACGTGAACGTCACCGCTACAAGAGCGCTGGCTGAATACGGAGGTGAGCAGCCTCCATAGGCCACGCTGAGGGCATACATCGAGAATGTCTGGGCCTGAATAGCTCCGCTTAGGGGATCCGACAATGTAGAAAAGCTCCAGGCACACATGAACGCTGTCAGGTCACCGACCCTGCCCAAAGACCTGCCGGCGGCGACGATGTAGGCATAATCACCTCCACAAGCTGGTAGCACAGCTGATAGTTCCGCGTAGCAGAGGCCACCTGAATGTTGTCGTAATTGTTAGCACCACGTCATCATCGTCAGCAACAACTCAACCGCGCCCACCCCAGGGCAAAGGCCTCCTCTATGTTTCACGAATCAATATGCTCCTGTGGTTGCTAGGCAACGTTATCCCCGCAAACTTACTAATCAGATCAGCCCACCTAACTTTCTGCCACCACCTCGCACGCTTACCTTCTCTTGGAAAGCTGTCTTTTACTATAAATGACCAGCGGTTATCTTGCCTACGCGCTACATGCCTTGCCCATGCCCATTTCTTCTTCTTGATTTCAACCATATATGATATCCTTAACCCCCGTTTGTTCCCTGACCCACTCTGCTCTCTTCCTGTCTCTTAAGGTTGCACCTATCATTTTTCTTTCCATTGCTCGCTGCATCATCCTCAATTTAAGTTGAACCCTCTTTGTGAGCCTCCAAGTTTATGCTCCGTCTGAAGCCACCAGGTAAAAACCGTTTTAGATGCGGAGCATCTCTTGCTCGGGTCTATGTCCCGCGGCTTCGGCGTCCGCACTCACACTACGCATGCGCAACTCTCCTCCTTCTCTCTCTCCAACAGCTGCGCGTCACTCTCTCCACTTCTCTCCTACCACCTGCTTGCGCTTCTCCTGCGTTCTCGCTTCTGTTCTCGCGGCGCATGCGCTACTCTCCTCCTCTAAGCGGGTAGAGCGCTGCGCGCGTTCAGTGCAGCGCTTGCTTCGGTTGACTCCGCTTGACTCCGTTGATGCTTCCGATGAAGTGTGATGGAAGCAACAGTCCCGTCAGTGAGTGGGCTGACGCAAGCACGCGTCAGCGTCAGCCCAAACACTAGCAACGTTACGTCCCCTCAAGACAAAGCTGCGAAGCGAAGGGCACGCGACGCTGAACGCAAACGCTTGAAGCGAGCGGCGGACCCTGAACTTCGTCAGCGCGAAGCAGCTTCGAAGCGTCAACGTCGAGCAGCGGATCCTGAGCTTCGAGCACGTGAAGCAGCGTTGGTTCGTGAACGTCGAGCAGCAGAACCTGAGGTTCGGGACCGTGAAGTTCAACGTAAACGCACGAAGCGAGCGGCGGAACCCGACCTTCGAGAACGGGAAGCCGCGTGTAAACGTCAACAACGAGAGGCTGCTCCCGATGCTGCACGCGAGAGCGAGCGCGCCGCGTAAGCGGCGCGCTCGCGTTAACAACGTTAATAACACCGGTGTTAATAACGATCCGCGATGCTCCGCATCACCCCATGGTTCCCCTCGGGAAGATGGAGTAATTTTTTTGTATTTCTCGGGCTTAAAGACATTCGTCTCGTTAACTGTGGTAGTAATGCAGAAATGTTTAGAATAACTGCCAGTTGGGCGTGTTGGTGTACGTTCATGATGGTGAAGCGCTAAAAGAAAACGGAGACTTATGAAGAACAAAGGACGAGGCGCTACTGGCAACAGTTGTTAGTTCACGCTTGTCCCGTGTATACCTACGCGTCCTTTTCGAGCGTCCTTTGTGCTGCGGTGGCGCTCTGCAAGTATCGAGCTGCTTGTCGTTCTTCTTCTGACATTCTAATTTTTTGCGATCGCATTCATTGCTTCGCGATAGTGGCGAAACTGTGACTTTTTTATATATATGTACATAAATATACATATCCGGGGCATGACGGCGACGGCGACGGCAAAAGCCAGCTGAGAGTGTCCATATAATTGCTATCGCAATAAAAACATAATTATATGTACACTCTAAGAACTAAGAGAGTGCCGGGCACTCTCTTTGGGAGAGTATTTTCTTGTCCCATATTTAACTCTCTTTTCGAGAGTAAATCACCTCTTATTGAGGCAGCGTATAGTAATGCCCCCATAGAGGGTCGAAGTACTCCACCCCAACAGAGTAACATAACTGTGGCCGAAGCAGACTAGCATGACCCCACCCAAGGGAGTAGTAGTACACCGCACGAAAAAAAAAAATAGCATTTCTCGGGCCGAAATTGGGCTTTAGAATTGCTTTTAAGAATTTTCATCAGGTGCAGACGGTAATGGTGACTAATAACGAGCACTACGACAAAAAAAAAAGAAACAAGAAACATGACCGAGTGAGACTCGAACCCACGATCGTTAGACGCACATCTGATTGCGAAGCGGACACGTTACCGACTACACCAAGCTGAAAGATGGAGCGAGAGCGTTTATTTCTTCATGTTGTAAGTAATGTCCGTGATCTGTCTTTTCATTTCCTTGTTTAGAAGCGCAGATTTGAGTGTATCCGCACGTGCGACAACCAAACGCACTGTAGTTCATGTGTTTGTGTTGTGCTTCGCGAGATCGGAGCGTCATTCTGACACGTTTTGCAGTAAAAAAAGATCAGCGTTACTGAAGATATGCACGGCATTCACACTGACTCGCTAAGCGGTTAGTCATTTCTGTGTAGGAAACATCGCACTTCTCAACTGCACACTGAACAATTCGGTTTTCTTCACCCCCTTGGACACATTTTCGGTCATTCTTGTTCACGTTCCGCGACTACAGCCATAATACTTCACGGTAGCGGTACCGTATACATTAGGCTTATGACAGCAGGCTCCGTGTGTGACGTTCGTAGCGAAAAACATGAATGCCTATTGATATACGAATAATGAATTAACCGCTTGAATTTAGTTTCGATCGTGACCGATTCATATTCGCTTATTTAACTACACAAATCCCAAGCTAGAAACGCGGATATTAAGAGTTCCAAGTGCCTTCAATTGTGCTGAAATTGTCTGAGAGGCGCTCGAAACGCTGTTCTTTTTATTAGTCGTCTCCAACGTCACAACGAACAAATATTATACTCTTTACTGCATATATGTGTGGTTATTAAGAAGTGATCATCACTCGTGATGTGCCGGCACTTCTACATACAGATCAGGAGCAGGAGTATAATCGCGTTTTACTCTCTCCTGCCTGAAGAGTATATGGGCATTCCACTCTCCCAGAGCGAGGTAGAGTATAAAGCAGTTTCACTCTCTCATTTCACAGAGAGTGAACAAGGCTTTCACTCCATCCGATGCTTTGCGAGAGTAGAAGAACACTCTGAAGAGTAAATCGGCCTTTTTACTCCTGCGATACCCTGCGCAGTTTTTAGAGTGTAGGTTTAGTTTGTACTTTACATGCGCGGGCTTCATATACTAAAAAAATAGGTCCTCCTTATCTTTACATCATCTTGTCATAAGCTTAAGACTAATAAAGAACTTACCCATCATCGATATCACCCCACTGAGGCACCATATTAAAAGGGCTACTCCAACTGATCCCGAACTTCGAAATATGGAACTGGGCGTCACAAATATCCCGGAACCTGCAAAAAGCATCGAACACATTTATTTCATTGCGTAGGTGACTTGTCAATAAAGACGTCTTCGCGAGTGGTCCTTCCGTGTTACCTTGTGCGACATTTTCATGCAGAGAGAAAATTATTCCTAAGTATGTGCGAAGGAATGTTATGCGTCATAGCCGGAATGGGGCTCACAAAGTCTTTGATATTGTCCGTAACATACCCAGAGTGAGGTACGCCAAGAGAAGGACGTGTTGTGCACTGACAACCTATGAATTTGGCACGAAAAAAGAAAAAAAAACCAGCTCTGGCATGAGAAATTTGTGGCGTTTTCTCGATTCCTGAGAAGGTGTGCTTGCTTTGTTTCTTAATTTTCTTAGGGGATATGTGCGTATAAAGTGCCTATTTAGCGTCATCATGTGTGCAATAGGGGGGGGGGGGAGGACAAGCAAAGTCACTCTGAGTGCTCTCTGACGGCATCTTTCTTGTTAGTGTCCAATAATTTCCAACTGTTTTATCCGGAACGTCCACAGAACTTTAAGTTCCGCGAAAAATTTAACTGATAACAAGCCTCGCGCGACGGATGCCACGAATTTCTTAAAAGATTGTGTTGACGGGCGCATTTTGCATTGCGAAATTCGACAACCCTGACTAAGAAATTCCATTCACCATGCGATTCACCACGTACGATGCTCTAAGGTGGGCCAAAGAATTCGTTCCTCCTTCTTAATGATTATCTGCTAAATAACACAAAGCGGGCGTATTTCTTAGCTAATCAGTAAAGCGACGAAAACTTACTCAAATGACTGAGAGTGGTAACTTCAGTGATCAACTGTTGGCCTAGCGTAATCGATCTTCACTATAGCGTTTATATGAACAAAAGAGTGGTTGATAACATTGTTTCTATTTTGTTTGCTTTGGTACTGCCTTCCCTCTCTCTCTCTCTCTTTTTTTGCTCTCTAAAGTTATCTGACTTACAGGCATCTAACCGATATAGCTAGTACGCGCCAGCAAGTGTGACTGGTACGCAGTGAAAGAGTTAGAATGCAAAGTTGGGAATATGCGTGAAATTGGATAGAGCATTTTTGTTTTCAGTTTTTATCCTCTGTTTAAAAATAGTATTAACATTGTTCACGAACCAATGACGTTTCCAAGTACCACAGCAGTGCCTCCTATCCAGGTCAACTGCCTCTTCAAACGAATCTCGGCGTCGCCAGACTTTTTGTGGGCAGCTTTCTTTTCTTGCTCCATTGCGAGAACAATGCATGTATTTCGATTTTCAACTTTTTCTCATCCAAAATCACCTGCGGGCAATGAAGTGAAAGTAAGTTATGCTGACCACCATCGACTGTAACGTGATACACTTACGTTTCGAGAACTGCTTCGGCGCCATTTATTACGGTCTGCCAGAGAGAGCTCAACAAAATTTCATTCGCTTTCATCTAACGCAATCACCAGAGCTAACAATCACCATGTATTATAGCGAAACTAACAAAATAAGGCTGACTACAACCGTGAATAATACTACTCCTATGCGTGGTTTGTAACAACGAAGTCGCTGCCATTCTAACGTGAATTTAACGCATTTCCACGATCATCACGGAGCAGAGATAATCTTTTAAAGTGAATGCCTTGTGAGGCTATTTTGGCGCAGCCATCAGCGAGCTCTGCGCGATAGTTCGCGAGACGTTGCGACGATTCGGGAGAATTTTTCGAGCTGCTTCAGGAAAACCCACGTGACCTTCTCTGAGGGAGCCATGTCACCACATCATGGCTCCATTGTGGAACATCGTCATGGCGTCACAGATCGCCAAAATTTCTGACGTCAACCACAACACGCAGTGCAACACCACCTTAGGTGCATATAGCTTACGCGGGGTGGTAAGGGGAGGTGGACGAATGCTATCAACTCAGAAAAAAATGCAGAAAAAGAAAACGGATTTTGCCATTCCGCCTTCGAGTCATTTTGGGGAATGCATAAGAAAAGGTGTGAGGTGGGTGAGCGTGCGCAGCCATGCCCTTCCCCACCCCCTTTCCCCAGAGATATACTGAAGGCGGTTCATTTTTCACAGTCCTGGCGGGTCCTGCAAGGCGAAAACTGCATGCATGAACCTTTGTGTGAACTGAACCCTCCCACACTTATCTCGCATTCGTTCTATTGATAGTATACTGCGTGTTATTAAGGATGATCGCTTTGCTTGACACATGTGTGCCTTTGGCTGGATGTTCAACGCATCTCTTACGACAGCAAAAGCGAAGTATCTTTTTTTTATTTATTTCGCCTAATGCTTGCAGCCAATAGTTAACCTTACGCATGTTGTTGCCGTCGGTTATCGACTTAATGCTTTCTTTATATAAAAAGGCATTATGATGACTCTACAATCAATGTATACTTAATTACAGCGTAATCATTTCTGGCTCACAAAAAGCGGTACAGTCACGCTCAGTATGAGGTGCAAGCTGGCGGCCATGGTTGTAGGGGCCTCAAGCCTACACGGTAACACCGCAAAGGTGAAATTCGTTTTTAACCCTTTGATGCATGGCAAAAGCCTACGCATCTAAACAGCGTTTACTTTTGGTCTTTTGTTATTCTGCAGTCAGAAAAAGTGGAGAAAAAAAATCTTGTTGAAGTCGAACCACTATTTCATAAGATACCGAATGTCCACTACAGTGGACAACATGCACAAGAGCTTCGATTAGTGAAAGTTGCAAAAAATTTTTTCAGCCATCAAGCTGTCTTCCTCAAAAAAAAAAATGAACACGAAAAAATTAGCTGCTGTGCCACCAGGACAGTTACGAGAAATTTTTTTTCGAGTGAAGGGGGGGGGGGCGCTATGGGGAGGGGGGGGGGGGTCCCACTATTTTGAAAAATTATGCTCACTTCGCTAAGCCGCAATATTTACAACTCGTAACTACGAATGCTTCTTCTATCGCGTGCATTCAGTAAAACATACCAAACCACGATTTCATCTGTGTTATAAAAAAAAACTGAAGAAGAACTTGAGTTACCCGCTAAAATAGGAGTGTGCCATCTTGAACAAGAGTGCAGGAAAAAGTGTGGCACCATGACGCAATCTAGTGCGGCGAAGGAAAACCCTTTTTGCCCAGTTTAGTTACCGATATGCACATACACGTCTCGGAGGCACCACAACTGCGTTCCCACTATGCATGGTGTCCACTACAGTAAACATATTGCAAAACATGTTCTGAAAAATTATGTTAAATTTGCTAAGCCACAATATTTACTGCTCATCACTGAATGTTTCTTCTATCACGTGCATTAAAAAAAACATACCAAATTACGACTTCATCTGTGTCATATAAAAAAGATGACGAAGAACTTGACTTATCCGCCAAAGTAGGAGTCTGCCATTTTTAATAAAAGTGCAGGAAAAAGCGTGGGGCCGTGGCGCCATTTAGTGCGGCGAATAAAAACCCTTTTTGCCAGTTTAGTTACCATTATGCACATACCCGTCTCAGAGACACCAAAGCTTCTCCAAAAATTCCCGAAATTTGTCCACTGTAGTGGACAGCATGCAACAAAGGGTTAAATACTAGTAATGGAAACAGTGCTCACGTCACCGAATGTTTTCTGTGTCGGCAGGACCATGCAATGTCGGTGCCGCTTTGATCACGGGCAACATATTGAAACTCATATTGGGCGCAAATATACAAAGCGACATCGTGTCACATTAACTTCCTTGCAACAAAGCTTCAAGCGCCGTGTAACAAAATACTGGATGTTGGCGTCATTAATCATGACTACATTGTAATACTCGTCCGAAGTGGCTGCATTTGAACATGCTTTTTTGACAGTTCTCCCTGAAATTTCGAATTCTTTGGTGCCCTAGTATTCGAGAAAATCGCAACGAATGCAGCAGTAAACTAGGAATAAAGAAGACATCACCGGTACATTGTCGATGGATTCCTTCCCTCCAGCAACCCGTGCGAACGACGCATTGTGCGGGTATGGCAGCTACGATGTTTTGAATTCCCTGCAAAAAGCGACTGCCAGATTCGGAAGCACGTGCCGAACGCGGTGCATTTCACATGCGGCAGCGTGTGTTGCTGCACAGAGCTCTCTACACATACATTTTTTTAATGTATGTATCATGTTCTGTGCCAGCTTCGCCACACGCAACAAATTCTCGCTTGGCTAGTTGTGTTGTTTGTTATGTGTCCCACTTTTAGTTCCCGCGACAACCCAGAAACCGCAGTTGCGCTGGATGAAAGGGGTGACAGTGGAGGCGAGAATTCTACAAAAAAAAAATCTTTTTGAGTGCAATGTTTTTACGGGTGTCTCTTGCCTCTACACCTTAAAAAGCATTTTCACGAATTAGTACACCATATTATAGAGGGGTTACCATCGTCTCAACACCGTTGCTGCTGAAAAATAGAAAAAAATTTAGGCCTACCTGTCAGGAAAAATGCCATTGCTTGAGCATGGCGCTTGGATACACATACAACCGTACACACAAAGATAACATCGTAAGACACCAAGCGCACAGAAGGCTTGCGCTACGCGACCATACAGTGACCATCTGGTATATGTAGCCAAAGCACCTTGAGCCATCGTTCAGCTCCAGTGAGGATATTCCTGTTCTGCATAATTAAGCAATAAACATTCACTCAATATACGTAAATTTATGGTGGGCTTCTAGATAGCCCTAAAACAAACAGATCCGTTACTCTAAACCCGCCTAATATTCAATGTTTTTTTAATTAGCACGTTTCAATTAGCAGCCGACACTTTGTCATGCAGTATTTCTTTTCCGGCTCTTTCATAACTCAAAACACCCTTTGCTCCTAAGGGTGTTATTAGCTACCCCTTTATGTACCCATTACGCCAACGGAAAGGGTTTTGAGGGAGGGAAAACAACCTCAGAACCCCATTTTTTCGAATTCTCCTTAGGCAAAAGGGCGTCCGCCGTAGTGGAGCAGTGGTTATGGTGCTCGGCTGCTGACCCGAAGGTCGCGGGTTCGAACCCGGCCGTGGCGGTCGCATTTCGATGGAGGCGAAATGGTAGAGGTCCGTGTACTGTGCGATGTTAGTGCACGTTAAAGAACACCAGATGGTCGAAATTTTGGGAGCCCTCCACTACGGCGTCTCCCATAATCATATCGTGGGTTTGGGACGTTAAAGCCCAGATATTATTATTATTAGGCAAAAGGGTGTTTTATTTGCTTCAAATCGCTTTAAGTGTGCAAGATGGTTTACAATGTAACAAACTAAAACTAAATAGAAAAGACGCAATAAAAGAAAAATGAATAAGTATAAAAAGACATAGAATGCAAAATACAAGTCAGAGGACCCGAAAAAATATCAAAATTACAAATGCGACACAGCTTAGAATACCTCGAAAAGAGTTAGAAATATCAACATAATTTTCGTTCTACGCCAGTGTAGCGGTTTTTAAAACAAATGTTCGAAGTGAAAATTTCATTCGAGTCTTTTGACTATGTAGCCCCTGTGGCAGTTTGCTACCTTGGTCGCTTGGAAATAGCCGGAACTTAGGATTCAATTGAATGAACACAGCAGACTGTGGCATGCGTCGACCGGAGCAAACTTCCGCTAAGAACTTGCGAGCGGACTTAAAAACGATGATCAGTATGGTAAGAGATCAAGTAAAAAAAATGCAATTGCCAATAAACACTGCTGAAAACGTAAACATGAAATATAAAAAACATATGGCATGGTACCCGTCCTTGAATATAATAATTCAGTACGTAATTTTCAAGCCCTACAATTGAAGTTTAGTCCCACCAATAAATGAAGCTTTCCTATTACAAAGGGCCAAACGATCCGCATAAAATAAAAACCACCGGTGGTTTTCCAATGAGAGCTGTTGCAGTTTAATGAGATCAGAGTGAATGAAAAGCGCGGCTGTTCCCGGCATTGTACGTTCTGTATACAAGTCATTTCACGCATTTATGATGTTACACAAATCGTTAACGTGTAATTAACCTGGCGAACTTTCATTGCAGGGATCTTCCCTTGGTGCATGCCAAGTTTACGTTCCTGTGGTTTCACGCCTCCATAATTTGTTCGACTGCACTATTTCCGATATTACTCACTTTCGTCTAGCTTATAACCCGCTTCACAATTCAGGCTGATTGATGTTTTCATTTCTGCGCTTTCTTGAGACTAACCCTTTCGTGCTATCCGAATTCGTGCTATGTCAAACTAGTCTGGCTTACGGTATTCACTCGATTTGATGACAAATGTACGGGATAAACGGCATTCCGAATGCAAGGTTTCACTGCTGCATGTTGCTTTAGGCCTTGCCGCGCGCAAAAAATCAAGGGCGCGCGGGACATACACGCAAAACAGTACAGTCACATGTCTATCATGCGTGCATAGTTATGTCCTCGTGGTTTATTTCATATGCTAGAAACTCGCCTTGACATTCGTTCTCGAAACGCTTCACAAATGGTGCAGAATATGGCGAGTTGCACCAATTGAAAGTCACTGTTATTCAATATAATTAAGTGTGGTACAAACAACTCACAAAGTTCATGACGCGGCGAGCGGTGCCTTACAACCGGGGGCTTTATTGGAGGCTCCAGGTGTCGGGCAGCGTTACGAGCTCCGGTTATTTCGTTAAACGTGAAATACTCATCCAAAAAAAGGGTAAGGAAACTACAGTTACAAATGTCGTTTGGACAAAGGAAAGCCAGCAGATAATGAAGCTAAGGAAAGTACAGGGCACGTAAATTGAACAGTTTTAGGGGTATCGTGGTATCGTAGCAATTGTGGAATAGATGTCTCTCAATAGATATGTACGAAGTGTGTTCAAAAAGAAACCGAACTTTTGCTATAACACCTTCACTGCTTGTGGTACAACATTTTAAGGCATTGTCCCCTTCAAACTACTCCTCTCTACTGACAATACACTGTGCCAATTGTTATTTCCATTTTTTGAAAGCTTCTTAGAACGCACTTTCTGGACTGGCCCGCAGGTCTCTTCTCGTATTGTCCTGGATCTCCTGTATAGTTTGGAAACGGCGTCCTTTCAACGTATTCGGGATAGAGAAAATAGAAAGAAATTTCATGGCATTAACCTACGCTAATACCCACTTCGTCAGCAACTACTCCAATAGTCTAACGAATATTTTCTCGAATCACAGCTCGAACTATCGACGTGGTCATCATCTGTTGATCTGGAAGGTCGTCCAGGCTTGGTATCATCACCGACCGACATTCTCGCGTGTTCAAAACGCTTGACCCACTCATAGCACTGGATTAGGATTAGGATGGTGTAGGTTGCCGGCGGATCTAGCTCATAGTACTGCGTGCGACTCATATAGTTGTCCCCGTATACTTGTCTAAGCAACTGAAATGTTTGCGAAAGCTTTCCAAAGTTTGGTAAACACACAGGTAACGTTAAAAAGTGATAGGAAGTTATGTTGATTATTAAAAGTGGTTATACACGTGGGTAGACTATTTCACACCCCACGGGATTGTGGGAAAAAGGAAAATTTAAAGCAGTCACTTTTGAACCGCTATTCATGAAGATGTTGTGGTGTTTATGACAGAACGGTCCATTTCCTGAGTTAGCTCTTGGAGTTAACTTTGAGTTAGCTGGACTATATGAGTCGCATAGCACTGCGTGCTACTCATATAGTTGTCCCCGTATACTTGTCTAAGCAACTGAAATGTCTGCTAAAGCTTTCCCAAGTTTTAGCAGAATTTCACACACACACTGTGTTCTTCCAGCGCTTTCATTGCCACTTTGGCAGGAATCCCAAGAACAGCCTCTCTATGTGCTCATTTTAGCGGCTGCAGCTCGCGAACGGAGGGATGACTGCCGCTGTAGCTCACTTGGTAGAGCATCGGACGCGTTATTCGAAGGTCGCAGGCGCAGGTTCGGTCCCTGCCAGCGGCAAGTCATCTTTTTGTTAACTTTTCTTTCTTCACATTTAACCTAAAATTACCACTGATAACATCCCCTATACTTTGCTTGGCATCATTGTGTGTTAGTTCTCATTAATACAGATGCACCATGCAGAAGGGTGAATCACTATCAGCACAAAAAAAAAAGAAAAAAAAACTGCGCGCAGCACTATAGGAAGATGACCCGGAAAATTCTACCTGGACATAACCCAAGTTTACAAAATGCCTATCCTTTTATCAAAGCTTAGGAAAGAGCAAATTCGGGTTATTAGATAACTATTGTAGTCACTACGGCATCACTCCTAGCTTGATGGCGCAATATAACATCGTTTATGGCTACGCGTTGCATTCACATAATTATGTTTGTTATTTCTTTCCGCGCATTACAGACCTTCTCTACAAGTGTTTGAACGTGAGTAGCCCGTCGGTTTTTTAAGGCGCAAGTCGACTCATGAAACGTAAAAATCGAACGTCGTCCCATGGCGTTGGTGTCAACACGAGATATGTAATCCACGCATCTCCACGAAGTGAATCACGACCAGTGGGCGAAGCTCTGGGTATCGTATCTGTGAGTAACCGTACGTTACCCGAGTGTCGCCCCATATAATGTAAATTGAGTGACAAACAGTGTATATAGAAATGTAAATTTATTTCGCCTTCCAGTCGTCTTAGGCAATTCAAGGAGGATTTAGAAAATTGCTAGTGTGGAGGATATACCTCGAAAGTGAATCCAAGAACCCGCCATGTTATTGGTGGCAAGAAACCAATTTTAATATGGGTAATTTGTTGGGAGATATAGTTCTCGACGTGTGCCTTTGTGTAACAGGTTTCCTTGAGAAACCTCAACATCTAGGCACATTTTAGCAGAGATCAACTCCTCAATACTCTTCTCCATAGGTTATTTTCGCCGGGAACAGTGATCTCATACCTTATAATTAGCCTATGTCCACGTTGAAGTCTATTGTAAAACCTTTTTTTTTTTGTGACTCACACATGTTTCGACTGCAAAAGTGATCGACGTTGGGCCTATTGGTAAAGCATAACGAAAGGTAAAACAGCGCTTAAAAAACGGGGACAAGAATATGCTTCGTGACAAGTGACTGCGCATGCGCTGGAGCCTTGGTTTTCTACTTATTGCCTTGCTGCAATAAAAACTTGTTGTTGTTAGTAGCGCATCGTGTGTCGTCCCTTCCTGTCTCCGATTTTTAAGCGTTGTTTCACCTTTCGTTATGTTTCGACTATAGTGAGGGTTCTATACCTTGACCACAACGGAAGACAAGGCTAGATCTTAAGTAGCTTCGCCCCTACAATCACCAGCGGGTGTTGACGCCACCATGTGACGTGGCTAAGGTATCGTATATCACCAAATTTTGTGACAGAATTATGACCTGATCATGATGCCATCATGACATCAACATGGACTCACATAATATAGTGGCGGCACACAATGACGTCATCAGATGACGTCGTCGCTTGCTTAAAAGTGAGCCGATATCGAAGGCAGCGCATAACCAGATAAGGTGCAGAAAGCTCAAAATGTCCCTGGTACCGGAGGCAATGCAACATCGCCTTAAGCACATAAAGGGGGGCGCACAGGGAAGGATCAATGGATCTGCTGAGAATAAAAAGAAGGCAATGGCTTTCGCCTTGGAGTCGTCTTAGGCGAATACATAGGGGACCCTGAGAGTTTTTTTTTCTCTGTATCTCTGCCCTGCTCAACTTTTAACTCCGCAGAAAGTTTTGTAGCCTAGACAACAAAAGGCATGGTGACAAAAGGATAAGACATGGTGACAGGAGTGCTTCGCCAGTGGTCGCGTGGCTGGTGAGACCTGAAAGTGCATGACAAATGACATACTGAAGTCCCGACACTCTAAGAAAAAGTCGAGTATTTTGGGAGTATTTCTGCAACACAACAATAATCGTCATCTGGCTTGCTCACGTTTCCTCTCTTGAAAACCCGGCTCTCGGCACATTCCTATCAAGAATGCTATGTCACGCCGATAACGCGCGCGGCGTTCGTGACCGGGAAGTGCCGGGACGGCGGTGATAACGCCAGGAAAGTACGCGGGGTAGATGGCGATTATAGTTGTGTAGCAAAAAAGACACCTTTTTTACTCGATTATTTCTTACAGTGTATATTTGCTAAAATCTATAGACCTCACTGAGCGACTGTATCTCCTACATTCCCCTGCAAGTGAAGCGACATCCTCCGTGGTTTCTCTCCTTCCTTCTTTAATTCAATTTTCACTTTGTCACGCTCTCCCCTCACTTTCGAAATATAATGTGAGCGCTGTTCATGCCACGATGAAGTTGTCAGTACAGTTCTATTGCTGATTGGCGCAGTTTGCAGAATTCGTCCAGCATATGCAGTGATGCTTATGTGACTTTGGCCTTTAAATGCGAGCATTACTTTGGCTTAACACATTACGGATGGATGAACGATCCAGTCTGCAGGAGCTACGTGACACGCACATGAGTGGCGTCAGCGAGAGTAGATGTATAGCGGATAAAGATAGAAACAGAAATACGTAGGAAAAAGTTCGATGGTGATATTTCTACTCTCAGTCCTTAGTGCCGAAGCCCGATGATTAAGTCAAAACACAGCAGGGGCATCTGTCTCTCTTTTCTTCTGGGGTTTAGCGTCCCAAAACCACAATCTGATTATGAGAGACGCCGTAGTGGAGGGCTCCGGAAATTTAGACCACCTGGGCTTCTTTAACTTCCACCTAAATCTAAGTACACGGGCCTCAAGCATTTTCGCCTCCATCGAAAATGCAGCCGCCGCGGCCGGGATACAGGGGCATCCGTGATCAAGCAGAATTTAATTCCTTCAAGAATGCCCCTCTTCAAGCCATTAAGTGCAGACGCATGACGCACTTCCCCAACGCTGGTAGTTTCATCCAGAATCTTCTTCCTGCAAGTGCGCGGAGATGCTTGGTGCGTTTTTACAACGCTGGCACGCAGTGTCGTCAAGTCACCGTTAAAGGGGCCATGAGACATAATTATCGGTCATAATCTGTGTTATGGGGGGTTAATCCTTGAGCATTTTCAAATATGCTGGCGAAATTGTAGCGCATTTGGTGGAACAGATTGTATATTTTTACAAACTAGCGAGCGGCCTGAGAGCCGGGCAACACTGGGGCACTCGCGAGCCGCGACGTAACAAGCAGCTAGCTGTGCGAGCGTATTCATTCCGGGGAACGATTTTGTTCCGTGGTCAACTGCTTGTGAAAATCCAGATATTTGAGCTTCCTTTTGCTTGGCACTGAAGTTGAACGATTTGCAGCGGCTGAAACTGTCGCAGAAGGCGACGGCACCGTTCCTTGCTTCACGTGACGTCACAGGCGCCATGGCAAAATGGCGGACGCCGGCCGTGGGCGGGACTTACAGGCGGCGACTTCTAGGACCTGTTTTGCACTGAAATATTCTTTTACGGCCCACTTTTCATATCTGTGCAGGCACTGTGGGCCCTCTACTTGTAGCTTTCGCTGAAAACCACAAAATGTTGGGTGGCCATGTCATGGCCCCTTTAAGCTTTCCGCGTTGGAAGAGAGACCTTATCCACTTGGATTAGAGTCTATAACTCTTCCCTTTCTCTTTGTTTTTATCTGTTCGCGTATTCGCTGTAATCCTTACGAACAATAACTAGTAAATTTCTGCTTTTATTTTTTGCGCTCAAATGATGCTACCCATCTAAATAGCGCTATGTACGTCTTTTGCTTTGACAATTGTTGAGTAAAGTAAAGCCAGTGAATTATGTTTCAGCTGCTCGGGCATCGGGTCATATGTATGTAGCTTCAGGAGTAAATTTCATGTGACAGTTTTTGCACTCAACTGTGGAAAAATGCTGTTATCATAATCTCACTGCTCGGTTTCTAAAAACTTTCCATATTTAAAATTTGCCAGCTGCGCCATCGTAGAAGAGCAAGAACACCACTTAATGCTTTCTGAATTCATCAACCTATATATCAATTAAATTTTGTTATATTTACAACAAATATACACGTATATAGCGGCTAATTAACAAGAATGTTGTATGAAGTAGGCAAAATTACGTACTCAATGTTAATATTACTAACACTCAGGAGGTAAATTGCATCTCTAATTTTAGGAAGATATCAAAATGAAAAAAAAAACATCACATGAAACATGGAAAGGTGTTCACTCTGTTTATTTACATTGAGGAGCTGTTTATGCTACAGAGGAGCTGCTTATGCTACATTTTATCTCGACATCGACGCTAAATGCATTTAAGTTTGTTGTATTTGAATACAGTAAAATACAAGTTGTACCAGTGTGGTAACAATAATGCTAGTGTTGCACAAAAACAGAATCACAGAAATGCCTTGAGCACCGAAATCAATTATTGTAAACGCAGAACAAAGGAATGAACGTACCATGGTTGCGATATTCTTGATAATAATAAGAAGGGGCAGCTTAATACTTGTCGTAAAAGCTAATGCATGCGCACTATTGGTAAGGCATTCAATCAACTTCTTTCTGAAAGAAGACAGCACAGACACCGACTGACAACTGCCTAAAGAAGAAATCAGATACCTTAACATTTATCTGTCCCGAAGACCCCCACGGGTGCCGGATTGATAGGTTCGCCCATTGTGTGGGCATGCGCAGATTAGTTTTCCGTGCCTTCTTCCTTTTCCGCCGTTGTGCACCTTCTCATTTGTTAGTCGGCGTCTGTGGTGTCTTGACTCCTTTCTTGTGTCTGTGTTTGTACGCCCTGTCTTTTAGAATGAATACCTACCAACTAGCCTAGCTCAACTCAACTTATCTTGCGTACTTGCTATCTCCGACTGGTCACTGGCTGGGCGATCACATGCCTGTCATGTAAGCCGACAAAATGAGCGCTGGCTGGGCGAATGAAGGCTAGTAAAGAAGCGCTAGTGTTACAAATTATCTTTATCAATTCTTGTCTTCATATTACTAGCCAAGCTGTTAGTCAAACCATAAAGATGGAATTGGTGTTGCAGAACACTATCATCATCATGAACGAGTACGCGCCAAAGAATTTGGTCAAATCCTGCTCCTCCCCGCTCCTTGTAATAACCTTCATGTATGAGAGAACAAGTACAAAACGAGAGAAAGAGGGAAAGAAACAGAGAGACAGAAAGATATAAAGAAAGAGAGAAATGCTTACCGAAAAAAGTTCATCACGAGTCTTAGAAGACTAGGATTGAGTATGTTACCCGCTACGATGGTCTAGCGGATATGCTGCTCGACTGCTGACCCGCAGGTCACAGGATGGAATCCCGGCCTCTGCGGCCGCGGTTTTGATTGAGGCGAAAAATGCTTGAGGCCCGTTTATTTAGATCCTGGTGCACGTTAAAGAACACCAGGTGTTCGATATTTCCGGAGCCCTCCACTACAGCGTCCCTCATAATCATATGGTGGTTTTGGCACGTTCAACCATAACAATTACTCTTATATAGTGTTGGTACAACATGATTATGAGTGCAAATCAGCGCAACCGACAGGAGGGGACAGAAGAGAGGACACGGAGCGATCTGTGTACTATCTCGGTCCCCCCCCTGTCGGTTGCGCTGATACGCACTCATGTTCATCACGAGGCGGGATTCGAACCCGCGTACTCTCGATCCGAGGGTACGCGGCCTCCTAAGCTGCGTCCCAACCATTCGGCTATCCTGGCACGCTTGCACAGCACAGCACAGCCTTGTATAGTGCAGTGCAGCAAGGTGGTGGGAAAGGGAAGCGAGTCTCAGAAAGAGAGATGTGATGCGAGGATGCGTGAAAAGAGGAAGGGAGAGAGTGAAGCATATCACAGAAAGAATGATAAAGAGAGAAAGAAATGCAGAAATAGGCACAGAGAAGATCAGTCAAAGAGAGAGGAAGCAAGCATCGCGACCTGATAGAGAACCACCTAGCCGCGCCCACCGACGGGGACATCGCGTGCAACCTCCGTTCATACAGTACATTGCCTGCCTGAGCACGATCGTGCAGAGACAGCCATGGGGCGTCCTAAGAAAGTGGGTACTTCTGAGGAGTAAGTCATGCTAGACGTGCCGGTCGATGGGGAATACAAGCGGCGACGGACGGGTGCTTCATTGTGCCAAGCTTCTCGCGACTTAGTGCAAACATCCCGAATTTTTCTAATTGATTAATCCGTAGTCATGCACTGAATAATAGTTTATGTTCGAGAGTAATCAGCTGTGGTAGATATAGATGTTGTTAATGATGAGTATGAGTGATTTGCTGAAACTTAAATTCCCGATAGGTTTCTCCAGAGCTTTCTAAGAATGAAAAGTCGACTGCAAGTACATGCAATATTACATGACGAAATAACGACAGACATAGGTCGACATCATGGTAATCATGATGTCGATATATATTTACAATATGCAGGAGGACTATCGCACGTATTCTGAAGCTAACAGAAAATCTGGAAACACCTGCTGGAAAGTCGTAGACAGAACAGTGCATGACATACTGGTGCTGATCTAAGACTTGGTACACACAGCTAAAACCTTGTGACCGTTGTGTCTATGGTCGAGTAAGTTTGTTTCGCAGGCGATGGATTTAAGAAGCGTCGTGTGGTAGCATTTCTTTGAGGAGCCGATTCGAGATTCGATTCCTCAGAGCTCTCCTCTAGAAACACTGACGGGCTAGCAATTTTTCTTTGCCCTGGCCTACTGATGTCTGCGATAAATTCCTTTGGGTCATTCGGAGCATCGTACTTCTTTCCATCCAGCATGAACGTGAGCTCGTCGAAACAAGGCACCGAAAGCGTCAACTTCTGAAGGAGCTCCGTTAGAGCCCGTGACGCGCGACAGTCCCAACGCTTGCCGACAAACAGCACGTAGTACAAGAGACCCATGACGTAAACGCCCACGATCACAAGATAGACGAAATAGTTCGTTGGTTTAACCAGCGGAATGATGATCAACGCGACGGACGACACAAGCTTGAGAAGGACCACAAGCAGCGGTGCCTTGTACGATCGCCCCCTGTCCTTAATCGTGAGGCGTAGTATGAGCAGCGCTATCACCACGAAGATGTCCCACATGGTTAGGAGAAACACGGACACCTGGATCAGGGCTTCCAGCGACCCGAAGAAGATGAAGGCGATGACGAGGGCGCCCTTGAAGATCACGCACGTCCGCGGCACGCGAGATTCGACGGTCACGAGCGAAAGGATGCGAGGCAGGTGTCCCGTCCTGGCCGCCGCCAGGACGAAACGGGACGCGCTGAAGAAGGACGCATAGAGCATGCCGAAGACGCTCACGGAGACTGCCACGGGCACGGCGACGTAGCCCACCTCTCCCCAAGTCTTCAGAGCGAAGGCCGAGGCGATGGCCTCGGTGCTCGTCAGTGTCTCGAAGTCCAGGACCATGGCGTACGAAAGGTTGGTCAGGACGTAGACCACGGTTACTACGAGCAGACCAGCCAGGAGGGACTTCTGGAGGTCGCGGGCCGGATTGACCATCTCTTCGGCAATGAAGCTGACGTGCTTCCTGGAACCCAAGTGAAGCAAAGATGGCCGGATGTTATTCACTGGGAAACTCTCCAACCTAACTTAATGCGATAAGGCGCTGTTCTATATATTAGTGCGTAAGGAGCTGAATTGTTAAGCTCTTGGACGCGAGTCAGAATCCTGGTAATACGTCTTGTTGAATTTGGATAAAGAACTCATTCTGTAAGTTAATGTGATGTGTTTTGTATATTCTTTGTCCCGTTGTCTGCGCTGTTTCGTCACAATTAACGTGGTTCTCTTGAAGACTACCGCACATGAAGCTACTCTTTAGAAAAGAACTGGCGATCCTCCACAGCGCGAGTGCTCATTAGCATCGTACAATAGACGCCGCTATCGTGAGTGCATCACTTTTTATTTCTTTTTTATTTAATAATACATAAGCGCCATGATGCTTGGGGTGAAATATGATATTATAGACAGTTTTCTAAATCGGCTTATAGCACGATAGGAGAGTTATCTTACAAACAACTCTGAAACTGAATAGCACATTTGAAGCTAGTTGCTAGGTCATCATCACAAGGTAAGAACTGCGCGCACTTCCCGAGGGTATAATCTGTCCTCGGGAACTTCGCGCGGTGTTTGCCTTGTAATAATAACATGAAATTCTGAAATTAACATACAGCTGCTTTACATGCGACTTCTACCACAATGCGGAGGTCGACTTGACATTTTGTTGTCTTTTATTTTTTTTTTCGTAACATCCGCGATCCAGGAACAGTCGCTAAATTCAACGAAGGCTTCTCGGGATAGCTAATTTCAACCTTGCCTCACAACACTTACGCAATCTCAGAAACAGTCTATCTATCTATCTATCTATCTATCTATCTATCTATCTATCTATCTATCTATCTATCTATCTATCTATCTATCTATCTATCTATCTATCTATCTATCTATCTATCTATCTATCTATCTGTCTGTCTGTCTGTCTGTCTGTCTGTCTGTCTGTCTGTCTGTCTGTCTGTCTGTCTGTCTGTCTGTCTGTCTAGCTAGCTAGCTGTCTATATCGGGATGCTCTACTGGTCGTCTCAACCTTGTATATAGACCAGAGCACGCCTATCTCGCACCCAGGCGCCTAGGCTCCCGGCGGCATACTCTCGCACCCGGACGCCATTTTGTCCTGAACTACCAAGGCGTGTATCTGTTGCGCCAAGTTAACAATGCAAGAGGCGTCTCTGGGACCTTAAAATACGAGGAAGTGCCTATTCACGCCGCTCCCGCTTACAAGAAGTCGTCTGGGCCCCACTGCGCCGTCTTTGCGAAAACAATCAGCGCAAGTGCAAGATGTTACTGAGCACTGTCTGTGAAGATCACAGCACGACGCGGGAATCAGGTCGGTGCGGTGTTTTCAAATTTCACAGATTTCCATCTTCAATGAAAAACGTCCAGCTCCGCCGCTAGTAGATAATCGCAATCACCAGCAAAAACCTATGAGCCCCAGTAAAAGTGTACGAGTCAGTACACTTACTTCGTGTATTCAAGCGTGATGCCAGCTATATTGCTTTACAGCAGTAATTTGAGTGCTGTATGCCTGTAGTATGCGGTACCAAATCATTGCCGTACTCTTTGGCAGGCCGCATGCCAACGATAGGAGATATCACGACTCACGCATTGACGCACACTGCGCACGTTTAGTACAAATGTAACGGCGTACTATTGCGACGCAAAGAAACGTTAACAGCGGAAAGCGTGGAAACTGTGACATGTCTTGACTGTAGCTAGGCGAATCTGTGGTTTCAGCCCTTGTCACCGTGGCGCTATAAAATCTTGCTCTGGCTCTCACTTTCGCACCGCGTGTGTATTTCGAGTGCCAGGCATGACTGGCAAATCATAAACACATGTGGTGCATGAGCGCAAGCCGGAACGGGATTCTAGCGCTACAGTGAAGCCGCATTAAAGCACACGTTTTGCCTAGCGACAGTCAAGGCATGTCGCAGTTCGACGGAGTCGAAAGCCACGCTTTCCGCTGTTCACGTTTCTTTCCATCGCGACAGTAGGCACCTGACAAAGTTGCTTCCTCAGTCTGCAATACACGTGCTGTAGACATTCCAGACTGTCGAGGAAGGTCTTCTCGATGTTTCACAAGAAAACGGCGCAAATTTCCAGGAGAGGAAAAGCGCGAAACATGCTAACAGCCGGACTTGGATGGGAAGTTTCCCGTTTGATTTGCGGAGCGTCTGCTAGCATGGCAGTTCAGGGTGTTGCTTCGCTGCACTTGCGACAGATGGCGCGACGTGCTGCCTAAATATGGCGCACACACTTAACTGGTTGTGTTCTGGTGTATATCAAAATTGGCACTGGGGTACGTGAGCGTGTGACGAACGCGATTCACTTTTTGTGACATGAATAAAGCGACTTCCCCGTCGAGTACGTGATAAAAACCTCTCTTCTAGTAACGTGAGGCACAGACTTGTATAACACGGCCCATGGTGGGCGGGTATGCACCACAGGCGATTCACAGTCTACATCAGCCCAAGGTGATGGCAGAGTACACTCTCCAAATCTAAACGCGATAGCGTTATGGGGCCCCTGTCGCAGAAAATACGGTGCCGGCGTCGACGGCGTTGTCAATAAAGGACATGTCCCGATGGAAGCGAGTAATAAAAATCACGACTCGAGACGGAATCGAACCGAGACATTTTACAAGACAGTCGAATATTCTGCGACAGAGCCACGCTCGTGCTTCAAACAACTTAAGATAAATACCGTACACAACGGTCATATAGGGGCAACACCCCTTCTGGCTGCATTGTAGGCTATGAGCTCCTCAGACAATGTACTAAATATTGACTGCACAAGCCGTAGTCAAGCCTAGCTCGAGTACGCCCACAGACGCTAAGTATGGTATGTAGTACTTACATCACCGCATCGCAGCGTGCACTTCGTGGAGATAAAACTGGCATATATGCTCGAACGTGAGTGCCGACGGGATGGCGGACCATAAGCTAGCTTTTACGTGCCAGTGCAGTCGATATGCCTTGCAAGCCCACCATATGCAAACAACTACTGAACTTACGCAAATACGCAGTTCCACTTCGTAACGCTTGGCTCAAAGCGAAAAAATTAACATCATCTTCCCAAAGGGAACCCTGATGGGATGCGAAGCAGCAGCGTTGCGCACGGGTGGCGTCACGGGTTGAACGGCGCTAACGTGCCTGCTCCGGTCCAGCGCCCGTGTCCACTCTGAAGAAACGACAAGACCTACGCCAGCCATCGCTTCAAACGAATCTTCCAGCGCTCACCGCAGCAACTGCGTTAGCGCCGTTCAACCCGTCACGCCACTCGTGCGCAACGCTGCTGCTTCGCATCCCATCGGGGTTCCCATCGGGAAGATGGTGTTTATTTTTTGCGCGTGAACCGACGAGTCGGCGATATAGCGAGCGGCGGTAGCGGCAGGTGTTGCGGGCGAACGGACGAGGCGGCAGCTGCGGGCGCTGCGGCGAGTGTGTGGCAGGCGAGGGAGAGAGTGACGTCAGCGCGCACTGCGAGGGGAGCGTGACGTCAGCGCCGTGACCTACTTGGCACCGCTCCAACACCTGCGGCGAGGGGAGCGCGTTGCGGCGCGTTCGTACGGACGCACGGAGGGACAGCGTTACACAGGCTAGTCAAAGAGCTGCTTCGCATCTAAAATCCGGCACACGAACCTACTCGCCAGCTGCTTCGCACGAACGCGATTTCCCACAACGCATCGGATCTACCGGCAACTTCGTTTACCTATGTAACGCTTTCCTGCGAATGGACAACTGTAATAGCCTTCGATGTAAGCCGAGAGAAATTTCAGTATGAGGGCACCTGTGTTTGTCGTACTTACACAATGAATACCGGCATTGAAGGTGTGCACGTACTACCCCCTCGGCGGCACCCTGCGTGAGATATAAGGTATTGTTTTACCCGCCCCGGTGGTCTAGTGGTTATGGCGCTCGACTGCTGAACCGAAGGCCGCGGGGTGGAATCCCTGTCGAGTAGGGCGTATGTTCTATTGACGCGAAAATGCTTGAGGTCCGCGTACTTAAATTTAGCCGCACATATTAAATAACCAACGGTGGTCGAAAATTTCCGGAGCCCTCCACTACGGCGTTCCCTCATGATCATATCGTGGTTCTAGGACGTTAGTTCTATTGACGCGAAAATGCTTGAGGTCCGCGTACTTAAATTTAGCCGCACATTAAAGAACCAACGGTGGTCGAAATTTCCGGAGCCCTCCACTACGGCGTCCCTCATAATCATATCGTGGCTCTGGGGCGTTAAACACATCAACAATTATTATTAGGGCATTCCTTTAGCTTCTCCTATTCAGCTGTGCAAGTAGCAGAGAATACTATGACATGTGAACGGCTTTGTATAATATAAATCGTTGACCAGCAAATCAGTGCCAAAGAATGCATGCACTCCCGTTCCGCATGATGCCTGGTGTGTTTGGAATTTTCTGTAACGTGTAAATATTACAATTCATAAACTTCGAAAGAAGGGAATTGTTCGAAGGGCTCGTGTTTTTTTTTTCTTTTTTTTTTTTGTTAGACACAACCAGCTAAACCGACAGACAATTAAGCCAAGGAAAGCTTAGGGGATATTAGCTCATGTTTTTTTTTAACGGCAGTGTTTTGATTTTCGCCCACAATCTTTGAAAAAGGCAACTCATAAAGATTTTGTTCTTTTCTTTCTTTCACCTGCTTTAGGAACGTGGCGTTTGCCAAGGGTTTTATGAACCTTGGAAAGCGCCACACACAAAGCAAGAATCGTAAGTGTTGTTGATTTCCTTTTTAGAATACCAGTATTTACTGTAAAGGAACGTAATTGTAATTGTCTTATTGTGCTGCTGAACGCCAGGCATTATGATATACTGCCAAATAAAGGACCTATTTTGGTCATCCTACCGTCCCGCGAGAACAATCACTGTCTTTATCCTGTGCCTTCCATGCGTTATCGCCACACTTCCGGTATTCCACACCACTAACGGTGTGACCGCTATCAGCGCGACATGGCACCCTTGATAAGAAAGTGGGGAGCACCGAGTTTTCAAGAAAGGAAATGCCAGCGAGTCAGATAACAGTTATTATTGTGGGACAAACAGACTCCCCATTAAACGCAAGTTCTTTTTAAAGAGTACGCGGGACGCAGCAATATGTTTCGCGACGTTATTACACATATTAACTGTTTGAAATCTTTGCGAGAATTAATGTATGCCTAGCAATGTAGTTAAGGCATTTTTTTTATTATATGGTATTTAAGAGATATTGGCGCGTTTGTATAGCGCCGTCTACTCCTTTTCACGGATAACAGAATATGTGAAAAGCACAGCAATGAAAAAAAAACATAAAGAACACCTAGGCAGAGTTCATATAAGTCCATTCGCATAACAACAAGAAAAACAGAGAATAGAGTGCTGTCACATAACACTATAGTTCACATGAAAATACATTTACACGAACACTGTAAATGCTGCAAAACAACGCTACACAATGTCCCGTCGCATAGCAGCACTCAAATTAGTATAATCCAGTCATAGGGACGCAGAATGAGTTCGCACATGAAGTGACACAAAGCGCTACATCATATTATCATATTCGGCGACAAAGCATGATTTCCTATTAATAACCATTACAGTTTAGGCATTCAATGAGGACATGCAAAACGGTTAGATTTTCTCCACAGTGTATACTTGTCGGTGAATCACTGCCTGTGAGAAGGTGTTTATGTGTGGCATAAGTGTGGCCTATCCTGAGCCGTGCTATGGTGACTTCTGTGAATCTATTTAGTTTTTGTGGGATAACTTTTCTTAGTTGCGGTTTTAATAAATGGAGCTTGTTGTCGACTTGTTTGTCCCATTCAGCCTGCCAGTGGCTGCGTAGCCCTCTACGTACAATAGGTTTTAAATCCACACCCGGAACAGAGCTTATGTCTGTAGTGTGCCGACTTGCAGCTTCTCGGGCATTCTTGTCCACTATTCCATTGCCCGCGATCCCAGAATGACCTGGCACCCAGCATAGAACCCAGCATAGGACTTCACCAAGAGCGGCTGACTCATTTTAGGGAGCTCTACCGGTATCGTATTCCACCTCATCCCGCGCTATTTTTATCAATCGATTCAATGTTTAACCTTAAGAGACTTTTTAGTTATTTTGCCAAAGTTAACTTTTTAGCAATGGTATCATTCCATCCTAGTCACCAGGCTGGGCGTCACGTGTGAGGTACCGCCTGTTGCCAAAAAGTATGTCTGAGCCTTCGCAGTTCTTGCTCAAGCAAGGACTGGGCAGTGAGGGTCTCGGACCTTGCTGACTCATTTACCATAAGACTGCTGTCAAACAATTGAAGGCCTTCTAACAGAGTGACACTCATTTTATATGCACTGTACTTTTGTACATTTCATAGATATGGCCAGCAAAGCATTTATTTTAAATTATTTTCAGACTAATAACCCGAAAAGACATAATACTTGTACTGGTGCTCTTTGGCCTCAGATGCCCTTGCGCCAATAAAATAAAAAATAAAATTAAAATTTAATGAAATTACAGTTTAGGCCAATGATTGCATGTACGCTCGTGAAGATGTAATAGTGTTCTGGGGCACTCTCTTTACTTTCAAGTTTAAGGTCACTTTCAGCTTTTGCTTACCAGCCTCCGAAAGACATCAAGGCTCCGTAGAATGCATCCGTGATTCCCGATGTCTTAACGTTAGTCGAGAAAGCGGGCGCCTCAAGCTCCCCGTTACCTGCAAAAGGGCACCACCGATTACATAATCACCGATTCATTCACGGGGTACATCGTCGTGCTTGTGGGAGCGTATTGACAGGCTCGAAAAACGCAGTTTCTATTACGTTTAAAAATTCTTTGGGTTTTAAGTCCCAGAACCACAATATGTAGAGGGTGCCATGAAGATTTGCTTCCCGCTATGGACGCCGAGCGGGCAACATGTTTGGAAGGCCAGAGCCGCCGAAGAGCAGGCGAATTACTGATCTGCATATCCTACAGCTTTCACATTGAGTACAACTGCATCTTCTTCTTCTTCGTTTTTTTTTTGTTTTTACTCAGCGCATCCTACTCAGCGCTACGACACACGATCTTGTCAATATCAACTGTGATTTCGTCCGCGGCGGCTGGATACAGCAGAAGTTTCATTTGAGCAGTTCCAGAAATTTTTAGTTGCCATCCATGATTGCCCATCAGAAGTCAGGTTTTTTCCGTAGCTGCGACGGCTCTCTGTAGCTTCGTTTGGACCCTGGGTGCGTAGGCCGCGCACGTGCGTTCAGAACTGCAGGGACGCTGCCTATGATCACCTCCTTTGCGACCGCGCTTTCGTCTGCAGTGGATGGGTCACTCAGTACCTTGGTTTTGACTTGGTACAATGCGCGCGCAATCCCACAAAACTCAAACATGGTGCAAGCTGTTGAAGATGAACTTGCTGCCGCGATCCGCATGCTAGCATAAAACTCGCCTCCTACATCGCGGTGGCCTAATAATCAGTTACTGGGCATTTGCCTGGCATGAAAACTATTGGCAAGTACGCATGGTGGTGTTGATGGTAGCGGTACGCAATAAGGGAGGGGGAAGAGCATCTATCTATCTATCTATCTATCTATCTATCTATCTATCTATCTATCTATCTATCTATCTATCTATCTATCTATCTATCTATCTATCTATCTATCTATCTATCTATCTATCTATCTATCTATCTATCTATCTATCTATCTATCTATCTATCTATCTATCTATCTATCTATCTATCTATCTATCTATCTATCTATCTATCTATCTATCCTTACATCCACCCAATATTAACAGCCATATATAACCCATAGAGGTGGATGAAGTTCGAAGCAAACACAAGAATAACTAACCTCTAGCAAAAGAAACCACTCCGGTGATAACAATGCTGAGAAGTATCAGACATTTCAGAGAGGACAGCGCCTCCTGAAGCCATGATGACGTTTTGCTGGAGACGCAGTTGAGCGCTGTCCCCAGACCTGCAATAAGAGACACGCTGCGAGCTCAGTGGCTAATGCCCTCCAAAGTTAATAGGGCTAAAGTCTTATATGCCTCGTCAAACACGACCGTTGACCGTCGATGTCGTTGGGACCAACACGGGGATGCACAAAATCATCATCACGCGAGAGTCAAGATATGATGTGATCATGTGGTCACCGATCACCGATCTTTGTGACATCACCATGACGTCGAATCGAATCACATGACGTCACATGTCACATGCTGATGTCATCACATGATACCGTCGCTTGGTCAAAGGTGGGCTAATCACAGAGTCAGTGCAAAACGAGCTGAAGTGCAGAAAGCTTTGCAGTGCCACCCATCCCGAATCCAAGTGCGAAGCCACGTCAGGCGCATAGAGATAGCGAATACACTTTTATAGTGAGGAAGCGTACTGTGCGCCCAAGGGGGGCGGCCTCCTTATTCCACGTAGCTGCGGGTCTTCGCCATCTCTCGCGCCAATTTAACCAGGCTTCGCTGATTATTTGTTTGCCATTTTGTCCGAGAACTCGGCCTCCTACTGCTCTTGGGTTAGTGTAGCAGTGCTAAGGTTTTGTCTGCATCCCCATACCATAGGACATAGGGTGTCCAGGACGTCACAGTAGTTGCAGATGTGCGAGTACTAGTCGGTATGATGCGCAATAGTAAATAGGAGTGGCGAGATGACAGAGGCTTGAGGGGGGTTTTTTTTGTTTGCCATTTAAAACTGATCTGATTTCAGAGTGCCAAGGTGCACGTTGTTGTTCTGCTGGTAAGAAAGTTTTGTATGTAGCGGTATGTTCTTTCGCCACAGTGTGTTTCTTGGAGATTCCTCAGTACCGCCCTATGAGAGACATAGAAATATTTCATATAGAGGTGGGAAGAGAATCATCAGATCAACTGAGGTGAAACAAGATGGATTTCACTTTGGAGCCATCTTAGGTGAATGCCTAATGAAGTGTGACTTCTTTTGTATAACAGTGGACTGCATCCAGGATCGGAGACATTGGAAGCTTTCTGTACTTTACCTAGCTTTGTACTGCCCTCGTGATAGGCCCACCTTGACCAAGCGAAAATGTCATGTGATGACGTCAGTGTGTTAGGTTACGTCATAATGACATCATAGTGACTTCACAATGGCGTCATAGAAACTTTGTGATGATGCCACAGATTTAGACTATCTGTAACGTTATGATTACGTCATACGGTGGCGCCATCACGTGATAATTTTTTTGCATCACTCTTGTTCACGTCGGCGGTCAATTTGCATGTTTTGTGAGGCATCTAAGGCTTTCCCTCAGATGGCTATGAATGGATGGCAGGCTATGAATGGAACGACTCTGCGCGTCGTTCAAGTTTGCAGTATTCTACTCACAAGCGAACGTCACCGCCACCAGAGCGCTGGCTGCATACGGAGGTGTGCATTCCCCGTGGACTAGGCTGAGGGCGTATATCGAGAAGGTCTGGCCCCTGAACGGCTCCGCTTATGGGGTCCGATAGTATAGCGAAGCTCCAGGCACACATGAACGCTGTCAGGTCGCCGACCCTACCCAGGGACCTGCCGGCTGCGACAATGTAGGCGTAGTCGCCCCCCGCAGGCTGGTAGCACAGCTGCCAGTTCCGCGTAGCAGAGACCACCTGAATGTCGTCTCAATCGTTAGTACCATGTAACGTGATTGAACGACAGCGGACAAGCGTAAAATGGCTCTAAAACCTAGGCTGGTGTACGGGGACCTCACCCCTGGGAGTTTTATTCAGCGGCGCTAACAATCCAAGGTTTGCATGCACATAGATACCGGTTAAAGCGGACGAGAGCACGACCGCCACCGTTGCTCAAATAATAGATAGGGCGCGTTTTCCGAAGGTTGCCGGTTCGATTTCGACCCGTGGCAAGTTGTCTTTTCATCCACTTTACTTTCTCTACAACTGTATCACGATTACTACAGTACACTTAAAGGAGTACTATTAAAGTCCCCCCATACCTTCCTTGGCTTCAATATCTACTTGTTTTCATCAAGGTGTTGTCGAACAAAGAAACAAGCCCTCCGAAATTCGCGTCTTTCAATCATTAAGCTTACACAAAAGCACTTGTCCTCGCTGACCTTGAGACGAGTTCCTCTATTGAAGCGTTCTTTCCGGAGACACGTCATGTGAGAACACTGTTATTCACTTGAAGCATCCAGCTGCCGTAATGCTCCTGTAATGCTTAGGCTTCAGCTCAGCCGATACGGCACATTATTCAGGTTGAATGTGTGACTAATTGAGAAATTATAGCAGAAGCGGAAAAAAATCCACGCATCTCCACGAAGTGAATCATGACGAGTATGCAAAGCTCTGGGTATCGTATGGGTGAGTAACCATACATTTCCCGAGCGTTGCCCCATATAATGCATATTGAATGACATAAAGTGACATAAAGTGACATAAAGTGACATAAAGTGACATAAAGAGTCGACCGCAAAGCTAGGCCTTAAGGTCGATAATGTCTACGTTGAAGTCGCCGACTCGTATAAAGGGTTTGTTTTTGTAGGTGTTTTATATTGTTTCGTCACAATTATGATTGTTGTGCTATTGTAAACATTTCTTTTCTTTTCACATCGGCGGGTATGTGCCACAGGAAGGCGCGTATGTGCCACAGGGGATTGACAGTTTAAATCTACCCACGAACGGCGACAACAGAAATTGGTAATTTTAACGCGAGTTTACCTTGAAGTCGCCGACTAGTATAAAGGGTTTGTGTGTTCACACTGAAAATGCAGCTATGTCTTTCACGCCTTGTGCTGTAGAGCGCATTAGGCTAATCCACAAGCGAGGCCTGTATGCGCCGCTAGACATAGGTGTACATTTAACCTTTGTGACAGACACTAAACACAAAGAGATAACTTGTCGCGTATAACGGTTGCGTCTGTTCTGTGTATTGGGTACATGTGTGATTTCGTATGAGTGTTTGTCAAATGCAGTGCGTGCATCAATGTGGGATAAACGAGTATTTCATACAAGAATGTAATAACTTGGCTTAGTATGCACGTGCACTGAGCCCATTTAATTTCCTTCAAAATATAAGTCCCCCGTCACTTCAAATCAGCTTGCAATAAGCTTAACACAACTAAAGAACTTACCCATCAAGGATATCACCCCACTGATGCACCATATCAACAGGGCCACTCCTACTGATCCTGAATTTCTAAATATTGAACTGGGCATCACAAATATCCCGCTGCCTGCAAAATAAAACATGGAACACTTTTATTTCGTTGTCCAGTTGATTGTCAATGAATGCATACTCGATACGAAAACAGGCTTGTGGATTTTGCTGACTGTGATGATTTTGATATAGTCCGATTGGCCTGACATATTTGGTAAGCGATTTTTCCCACTGAATGTCTCTTTGAATCTTGAATACGCACCCACATGTTTATCCCGCTTCTAATACTTCACCATGAGTTGTACTCGAACCAAAACGCGACACCATAAGTTAATTCCCTATTAATTACCTATTCACAAGTTGATTCCCCTAATAAGCACATCAGTATAAATAGAACACATTTCTGATGTCATCGTGACTTCACTACGAAGCGACTACATTGCCACTATTTCATTCGGCCTAAAATTGGCCACCTTAGCTTTATCCCACCTCTATTACTTCACCATCAGTTACCTTCCCATAAAAGCTGTTTGCCTAATTTCATTTGACATGAAACACAACATCACAAGAAGCGCATGACGCTGTGAATGCGTCAATAAGTACTCAACACACCTAAAATACGTCATGATGAATTCATTATGCAACATATACGCAAACCTGAGATAATTTCGCGTCATGGCACGTCGCTATATGTTAATTGTTCACTATATACATCATGGAAAGTTTCTTCCACTTTAAATATAAATAAGATGAATTCCATCCACCTTAAATGTGGCATCAAGATCTTACTGCGAATGAAATACCCCACCATAATTTTCAATCCGCATCGCATACGTACCCCTTTTATTGCGATACCATTTATATGGACCGTCTGGACGGATTTTTGCTGTCGCCGTCGGCGTCACGTCGCGTATAAAGTCCAAATTGATAAGATCCCCCCAGTGCACCGTACGTTCTACCCAAGGGTAATAGCGCGCGAGCGCGGGCGCCGAGCTCGGCTGAAGCAGAGATCAAACAAGCCGGCCCATTTCCGTCGCTCGGAGGCGCGTGAGATAAGATCCCCCCTGCCTGTTAGAACGGTGGTCGAATGCTCAAGCAGAGAGGAAACGCCGCGCCCGTCTTTAACGCGCGTGAAAAGACGCGAGGGGGGGGGGGGGCACCTCGAGCAGAAACTGCGATCTTTGATTTTACGAGCGCGGTCGTCGCTGGCGCGCTTGTCATCTGGCAATCTCGGCAGCAGTCACTGGGCGTCTCGTATACCCTTCTACGGTGCGAAAAGTGTGCCTGGAGCGGCCGTATTATCTTACACAAGCTTTTTGCAGAGTTGCGTGACATCACATCCAAAAGAGTTAGCTGCCAGCCTATCTTCGCATAACATTACAATTTCTTGCTATCGCATTCATTGCTTTACCCTTGCGGTGAAACAGTGACATTTTTCCCCCCGATTTAAAACATCTTACCGTGAGTTCAATCTTCACCAAGTGTATCTACGCTCCCCAAGTTGAAATAGAATTTAAGTGCACTTTTACTTCTTCAGTATTAGCGGATGCAATTGCAATAGTTCGCTTTATCGACTGGCAGCAAAGGCGAGTACAATATACTAATTATTTTAGTTTTGAAAAATAAACCAGCAGTCTTCAGCAAGCGGTAAGCTGCCTTGCGCGAAAGTTTGCACGATATCCTTTTAGAGAGCAATACCAATGCATTTCAATTATACGTTCCGTTCGATCTGTTGAGGGGCCCTTGTTTTCATTATCATTAGCAACTATTTCATGCATAAATAAAATATTTCCGGAGTCTGTGCGAAATAAACATAACCCTGGTTTGAGCAGCGGAACTTTAAACAAGGAACAAGAAGAATATAGACAAGGACGTCTCTGTACTAACAACTAAAAGTTTAGCTCCATGCGCGGGGGGAAATAAACAACCAAACATGCAGTCACCAAGAAAAATCTAGCAGTGATTGGCGCCTGGTGTCGATTTAACGAACTGTTTTTTACTTGCCAGAGATGTATGAAAGTTATTTTCTTCTCAGAACCGCTGACGCTGCACGAACGCACGTGCTACCTTGCTTCTCGATCTCTATGGTTTCATTTATCTCCCGCCTGAGTTTGTTGCCTCCTTTCGCTATGACGCAGAATTTCTCGAGATAGGCCTAGCCTATCTCGAGAAGATTTTATTGCATGTTCTGCTCCACCATCAGTTGTTTTTGTTGTCCTCTGTGCATGGCACATACCCAATGCAGGGGATCAGCCGAGTAACGGGTGAATTTTTCCAATATTTTCTTTGGTGGATTATTCCTAGATGTGATAGTCAATTCCCTGCGTCCCCGTCTCTCGTGCCCTCGTCGTGCTCACTCTCATCGTCCCTTCGCCTTGCCCGGAACGTATAATAAAAGTTCTCTCTGCTGTCAAATTAGACATGTTTCCTGTTTTGTCTATGAATGCTTTAGCTCTATTTTGCCACAACTTTTATTTCCCTTTGTTGCAATGTATTTTCTCTTCCATACGTTCACTCTGACATGGAAAGACATTGCAAGCTTTCTGGCTGCACGGGAATCCGCAAGGCGTACCGCTAGAAGTGTGGAAACAAGCTTTGTTCAACAAGCAAGTGCAAATGATACCTGTTGTACCCCACCACAACTTGAGTGCACACCAAATCAATACTTGAGTTTAAATCGGAGTTAGTATCTTTCTCCATCAACTTGTTCTTTACTTACTCGCTGTAGCAAATATGCTACGTACCTTTTTTTCTGATAATGGAAATTTCGAAAATACACACATTTATTTTCGATGGTACTTCAGCTATTGCTATGCATCTGCGCAATTCCATGAATAGCATTATGAAGATACTAAAAATAGTGCAGTAAACGGGTTAAGAAGCTGATATGAATGCCACTGCAATTATGACAAGGTTGTCGAGAGTAGACAACACTCAATCGTCAAAATATGATATCATAAAAAAAGCGATGGCAACTGTGCTAATATTTTCTTGCTTTTTAAATGCTCGGTCTTTTTCTCCTCTAAACTGTCTGGCAGAATACGTAATAAAAGATATTACTAGCATGCAATAACAAGTTTAAATGATGTACATCACAATGAGAGCGAATGTGTGCATAATATAGGACAGCGCGTGAAATTTGATAGAACACATTTTCGTACTTGTACGTTAAAAAAATATTAGCATTTCACACGAACCAATCACGCTTCCAACAAGAACTGCAGTGCCACCAATCCAGCTGAGTTGCCTCTTCAAACGAATCTCATTGTCATCATGGTTTTCGTGTGGGCCTTTTCGACCTCGCTCCATTGCTTCACCAGCGAAAAACTGGATATTCCTATTTCGAACTTTCTCTCAGCGACATTCACCTGCGGACATATGCAATGAAAGCATTAGTTACATTGATTTCTGTCGGCAGTAGTGCGATAACTTTAAAGGGGTACTGACACAAAAACATTGGCCTCGTGTTTTTTTTTGCTGCAATGTGTTGCTGGGGGGCCTGTTAGTCATAACACGGCACATCGTTTGCTGCAGCGCGCGACAGATATTTAATTACAGGCTCCACATTACCGACCAGTTTCAGTTTCGGTTTGAGAGAGCTCGAAAAACGACAAGCCGCCGGGTGCAACTATCGCCACCTAGCGTGCGCAGAACTGTGACGCACTTCCGCACGGTCCGCATCAAGAAGTCCTTTCGAATAGGAAACGGGAAGAAACGGGACAGCAGGGTGTCGACAAACACAAAACTTTCAAGCGCACGCGGCGGCCACGGACTCGCGACCAGCCGCCGAGCGTATAGACTTTCTACTAGAACAAACGCGGCAAAAGAAAAATGGCAGCAATGACGTCATCATAACTTGTTGCAGCGTGGTCACGTGAGGGAAGTAGGGGGGTCACCAAGGGTTACCTCTGATGGTGTCAGTAGCGCGAGGGAGTCGATCGCTCACGCAAACTTCAAAATTAATTTAATATACCTTCCTAAGCTATATTGCTGTTGATATTTTGCAGATGATATGCACATGTTCACGGGAATCGAACCCGCAGGCTGTCGGCCGCGAAATTTTGTGTCAGTACCCCTTTAAGTTTGGACAATGGCATCGGCACTTTTTATTATGGTATGTCAGCAGTGGTTCAGTGAAGATTCTTGATCTTTGAACTAAAAGAATCGCCAGAAAGAGCCGCATGAATAATATTGAAAAAACTACTATTGCTCTTCGTTACTTGCAGTCAGCCCAGAGATCCAACTTTTCAGCTCATTATACTCTAGCCGACCTTTAATAAAACATTTGCCTGCGAACAGCGCTGCATGCAAATCAACGAATTTACACGTCATGCAGTGTCTTCATTATTGCTGATATTGTGTATCACAGTTTTAGCGTTTCTTTTGGGCACGTTGAAAAACCTGAAAAAACATTGACAGATCGTGCAGGACGCGCTACGTGAATAGGTGCCAAAACTGAGCAAAGTGAAAAAAAAAAACAATATATATAGAGCGAGTACACCACCGCATTTAGTTAAACTAGTAGGTTTTAAAGAGGTATTAACGCAAAGAAACACAGAGACATTAGTCCTTGGATTGTTTCAGGGTGGCAAGGCTCCACGCTCGTATAAATATGTCGAAATTCACTTGCCTTCGAAATTGTAACCACTGTAATAGCAATGAGCACGAAATGAACTGAAAATAACTCTTGTAGCTGCACGAGCAAAAGTAGGAGACTCGGTACATTTTGTCTAACTGTTATCGCACGTTTCCACCCCTTGAAAAAGAATTTGGGAACGTTTCGTTGCCCGATGAAATGATATATATGTGGACATGCATATATATTATTCAAGCGTGATTCATTTCAGCAATGCAGTTACACGTGTAGAACAACAACCAGCTCCGGTGGGGGAGGGGACGCGCAACCTTGCGCTCCTCCTCTCCCCTAGCAACTGGCTCAGGTACAGAGCAGCTGGTTTGTCGTTGACAATGCTCACTATAGTCGTGTAAAGCGAAAAACTACATATATGAAGCTTTGGGTGAATTAAACTTCCCATCAACAAATCGTATTGATACAACTCGAAGAAGGAAGCATGTTTAAAGATAGTCTCTTTGATAGACACAAAGGCACGTTTGACGGTGTCTTAAGGCGAAAGCCTTAGATATCTCATCAAAGACGAAAAGTGACTGTCGGCGTCAACAGAACAGATGCGACGGTCGTAATGGGATGACGTCACCCTATGACGTCACTGTGACATCCGAGGACGCAAAATTTTGTGACGTAATCATGACTTCACCGAATCACATGGTCGTTTGGTCGTAGGTGGGCTGATCTCGGATGCGGGGGATGTGCAGAAAGCTTCCAATGTTTCCTACTCCAGAGGAAGTGCAAAACGCCGCTAGGTGCATAAAGCTTTCGGTGATGGTTGTAAAAATGCAATCACATAAGAAGAAAAAAAAACGATCTTCGCATTGAGTAATCTTAGGCGAATGTATGAGGGACTGCGTGAGTTTATGACGTGTCGCTAGCGGCAGCAACAGCGAACTATTCTTTCCCCTCTTCTTAGGAGATGACTCTCTAGTACCCCTGCCTGACGTGCTAAACTTTCTAAAAGAATGTGGTCTTTTAAATAAGCTTTAGAACCTTCATTATCTCACTGCGCTCTTAACACCTTTTGTCTGGCGCAGCATAGCCTTAGCTGCTTTTGCGCCATAAAACACCAAACTAACTAACTTTCCTCTCTTCTAATGCTTGCAACTGAATAATTAACTTGCGTGTGTTCTCAGAGTCGGTGACTGGTCTTTTTTTTCTGCAAAAATGCATTATGATCATCACAATTACCGTATAGGTGATCAATTCCATAATTATTCCGGCTCACCAGGGCATCCACGAAATGTTGTGTTGCCACGCTAACTTACATGCAACAAGGTTTCAAGCACATCGCAACAAAGTATTGCAAGTTGTCGGTACCCATTATTGGTGCGATGCAATAGGTGCCCGACGAAGCTGCAAAACCATTCTCCGCATTTCGCCCAAAGAACCTGAATCGCAGCTCTCCCCTAAAATTTTGATTGCCATTTTTTTTTCTGGGGAACTTCCATTACGGAACAGCGCAAAGAATGCAGCATACATCTTAAATCTTAAAATGCAGCATACATCACCGGTGCGTCCTTGATGGAATCTGTCTTTTCAGCGTATAATGCCAAACGCACGACCATGTGAGTATGGCGGCTGCGATGTTTTCAGTTCTCTACGAAGGCGAAAGCCAACTGCGAAAGCACGAGTCCGGCGAGGTGCATTTCACAGATAGCAGGTTCTGTCACTGCGCAAGAATTTGTGTCTGTATATCTTTTGTTCATAATAAATTCTGTTATGTGCAAGCTTCAGTGCTTACCACGTGTACTCTTTCTGCTAATTTTATTTTTTTGTGTCTCTCTCTTCTAGCTTCCACGACTGCACCGAAGCAACAGCTGTGCTGGATTGGGTGACATCGGAGGCAGGGAATTTAACGGGTGCTACCTCGTCGCATGCAGTGTTTTTCCAGACCTCCAACGCTCTTACTCCCTAGCGAAGTAGGATGATATTGCTTATCTAAATCAACAATCAAGGGGGAAAAAAATGAGTAAACAAATCAGAAGTTGAGGAAACAATCGTAACCATAAACATAAACAAGATAAACTAGAGAGAAATAATTTCAAAAATTGCGACACGTGCCATTGTGCGAAGCTGGATGACCAGCGACGCTGTTGAGCACACGGCACCTATGTGACATATAATTTCGAACCGTAGCCAATAGCATACCCTTTCATTTTGGATCCGGAACGCCTGTCCAGGCAGTCGCTTTGTAATGTAGCGTATGCTCTTATAGTATTCGATTTCAGCAGCATGCTGCATGCGTCCTTGTGCTGCGTGATGAGTTTGTGCGTGTGCCTTCCTTCTTCTCGTTTTTATTGCGCAGTTTTAGGCATTACGCGTCCTTTTGTCGCATTGTGCGTTTCGCGACTTGTCCCATATTGCCTGATGTGTGCAGGCGCTAGGTGTTTCTCCTATAATCTTAATAGGGGTTCGCAGCTCATGTGTTTTCTTTTTTTGCTTTAACAGGGGAGCTGTTTGGGGCTAGCTATGCCCGCGGAATATCTCTGGTTGTCACGCAGGGCGCATAGCGTGTACCCTCACAGGTTCCCCAGCTGGGTCACGTAGCCTTGAGGTGTGGCGAGAGTAAGGCTCGGTAGGAAAGGGAAAGGACCGCGCCTCGCCGAGAGTGATGAGAGAGGGGCTCGCTGAGAAAGAGAGAAGGCTAGGAGCGCCTTTCTAGCATAGAGAACGGTTCTGAGCTCGTTCAGATGGGGAGAGGGTGTACATGCAACGCCGTCTCGTGAAACTTCGTTCCCCACTGCCTACAGACAAAAAAGGGACTCCCTGCGACGGTTGCAAACGAACTGCTGTTCCCATCGCATCCCAACCACCGGGCTCTCCAGACACTCTTGGAGTTTGTGGAGGCGACCGGGATCACCGCCTTCCGTTGAGCGCCCGCGACTTACTGGCCTCCCTTCACCAACGGCCTCCCCCATGAATGGACGAGACCCTTGCTGTTTCTTTTTCTGTTCTTCTGCTATCCTGTTTATTTTCCACTTACCCTGACGCTGCGCCATTCTCCCTATCGGGCTGCAGCAATAAGATTCATTTGCTCAACTAACCATTACTACTACTGTTGTGTACCGCCAGGTGGTGTCGCTGTAGCAACCCCTGCGCGGGAGCGGAGCAGCCATGTTGAAAGCAGCAGGCAGTGCTGGCTGCCGCCTTTTGCGCGGCTGTCATAATAAACCAGTTGAAAGAACCTTCCAGCTCTCCAAGTTCATTGCCTTGTGTTCCACATAGCCACCGGTGCGAGCAGAATACAACAGTGGCGACGAGGACGGGACTGTATCGTCAAGTGCGTACGTTTTGAAACATCGCGCAAATTCATCGTGACAATGACTTCCACGCTAGGCCTGATCGAGCCTTTTGATACGTCCACGCCGGCCAAGTGGGATTCGTACGTAGCAAGGTTCAAGTTCTTTCTTGATGCAAACACAGTGGCGGGAGAGAAGCGTCGTTTGGCGGTGTTCTTCAGCGTGTGCGGCGCGGACACGTTTGAATTGCTGGAATCACTCGTGGCCCCGGCGACGCCGGAATCCAAAACACTTGACGAGGTGTTCGAGGTGCTCAAGGCTCATTTTTCACCGCAGCCATCGGAAATAGTCCGCAGAAATACATTTTACAAGCGGAACCAAGCACCAGAAGAGACAGTATCGTTTTACATCGCCGAGCTCCGGCGCCTGGCCCAGCACTGCAATTTCCCCAACCTCGAAGAAATGCTCAGGGATCGTCTCGTGTGCGGCCTCCGAGACGAGCACCTGCAGAACCGATTGTTCGCAAAGAAGCAGCTGACCTTTGCCGTGGCACAGGAGGAGGCTCTGGCGGCAGAAGCGGCCGCGAAAAGCACGAGGGTTGTCCGGCAGTCTGAAGAAAATGACTCTGCCGCGACCGTTGCCGCGACAAACCAAGTGAAACGCCAGGAACCGGCCGCACTCGAGCAGACGGACCGTCCGGCTACGAGTAACGGCACCTGCTACGGTTGTGGTGGGGCGCACCTCCGCGCCGACTGCCGTTTCAAGAACGCGCAGTGCAGGGCATGCAAGAAAACCGGCCACATCGAAAGAGTCTGCCGCAGCGGCGGCTCGAGTGGCCAGCAGCGAAACCTGCCGCCTCGACAGCCACGGAACTCCAAAGCGGCGTACAACGTAACTGCGTTGCCTCATGATGAATGCTACTACAACAACCACGTCGGCGCAGAAGGCTCACAGGTGTCTCGCAAGCTTCGAGCAACGGTTGCTATTGAGGGCCAGACTTGCGAAATGGAGGTGGACTCTGGATCGGATTTCTCGATCCTCACCGAAGAGACATTCCGCCGCCTCCAGCAGTGCAATGGAGAGCTGGCACTGACTGACTTCTCTTCGACAGTGGTCGATTATCAGCTGAGTCCAGTGGATGTTATGGGGTCCTGCAACGTGCATGTGGAGTACAAGGAGTTTGCGGGCCCGCTGACGGTACTGGTAGCAAGGGGCACCCGCACCAACCTGCTGGGAGTTGACTGGTTTCGACCACTGGGCATTATCATTACAGGTGTCTCCCAGATCAAAAAATTGACGGTCGACTCTGTGCTCTCAGAGTTCAGTGAGGTTTTTGAAGAGGGCCTGGGGAACTACGTGGGCCCACCAGTCTCTCTGCACCTTGACCCCAACATTCAACCAGTGCGCCTCAAAGCAAGAAGACTACCTTTTGCAATTCAGCCGAAAGTGGAAGAGGAGCTGGACCGCCTCGTTCAGCAGGGAGTACTAGAGCCTGTGACACAGCCAATGTGGGAGACGCCCATAGTGACTGTACTCAAGAGCAATGGTGACGTTAGAATATGCGGGGACTACAAATCCACAATTAACAAGGCTCTGAAGCAGCACCCGTATCCGATTCCCGTTGTGAGTCAGTTGCTGTCATCTTTATCCGGAGGGAAGTGCTTCGCCAAATTAGACCTTGCACAAGCGTATCAACAGCTGTCCGTAGATGAAGCATCAGCAGATGCTCAGACCATCGCCACGCATCGAGGGGCATATAGAGTAAAGAGGCTGCAGTACGGGATAAGCAGTGCTCCCGGAATCTTCCAAATGCTAATGGATGGGCTCCTCAAGAACATTCCTGGAGTAGTTCCATACTTCGATGACATACTTATCGCTGCTGCGACTCAAGAGGAGCTTGCATCGCGTCTTCGCGAGGTGCTTCAGCGATTCAAGGACGCCGGCCTGCGGGTCAAGAAAGAAAAGTGCGTTATCAATGTGCCAGAAGTCGAATTTCTGGGTTTTCGTGTAAGTGCTGCTGGTATTCTTCCCACGGGCAGGAAAGTTGCTGCTATCCACGAGGCACCACCTCCCAAGAATAAGCAAGAGCTACAAGCGTTTCTTGGCTTGCTCAATTTCTATCACAGCTTTTTGAAAGGTAAGGCCACAGTTGCCGAGCCCCTTCACCGTCTTCTGGACGCAAAGGCAGTGTGGGCCTGGGGAACGAGGCAGCAAAAGGCATTTGATGCATTGAAGAGCCTCCTCTCCTCAGACACAGTCCTGACACATTACGACCCAACTAAGCCTGTGGTTCTAACATGCGACGCAAGCCCTGTGGGCATTGGGGCGGTGCTTAGCCACAGACTAGAAGACTCCAGGGAGGTGCCCATTGCATTTTACTCGCGCACATTATCAGAGCCAGAGCGCAACTATGCGCAGATTGATCGTGAGGCATTGGCCATAGTTTCGAGCGTGAAGAAATTTCATGACTATCTCTATGGGCGCGAGTTCGTGATTGTAACAGACCACAAGCCCCTCCTGGGAGTTTTCGCGCCGGACAAGGTAACCCCGCCCATCCTGTCACCTCGAATGCTCCGGTGGTCCATCCTTTTGAATGCGTACAGCTACACACTGGTCCATCGTCCGGGGAAGGAGGTTGCCAACGCTGATGCGCTAAGCAGACTGCCTTCGCCTGCGACTGTATGTGCACCGCCACCATTGCTCGAAGTCTTCATGCTGGAGTTGACCACGAAGCCTCTTCTGCAGGCCACAGACATTGCTGTTTTGACGCGGCGGGACCCTGTGCTGTCTCGTGTTCTCAGCTGGGCTCTTAGCGGTTGGCCTTCAGAGCGTCTGGGTGGCGAGTTTCGGGCCTATGAGCAGAGACAGCACGAGATCTCAGTGTACAAGGGGTGTGTCCTATGGGGAAACAGAGTTGTGATCCCTACAGGTGCTCGAGCTCAGGTACTGGAGGCATTGCATAGTGCGCATCCAGGGATTGTCCGTATGAAGGCCCTCGGTCGCAGTTATGTGTGGTGGCCGAAAATGGACGCCGACATTGAGCACAAGGTGAACGTGTGCGGCACATGCCAGGCATCAAGACCAGATCCCCCCTCAGGCCCCTGTGCACCACTGGGAGAGAACAAGGACACCGTGGTCACGCCTCCACGTAGATTTCGCTGGGCCATTTCAAGGGCAAGTGTTCTTCATTGTAGTGGACTCTTTCTCCAAGTGGCTGGAGGTGGTTCCAGTATCGTCCATGACCAGTTCCACTGTCATAAGGTGTCTGCGCCGCCTCTTTGCGACTCACGGACTACCTGACATTATTGTATCGGACAATGCAGCACAGTTCGTGTCAGACGAGTTTCGACAGTTCTTAGCGGGCGGCCTGATTCAGCACGTGACATCTGCCCCTTTTCATCCAGCAACCAATGGGCAGGCAGAGCGCATGGTCAGAACAACTAAGGACTCTCTGAAACGGATCATCCAGGGTGACTGGGACCGACGTCTCACGAGTTTCCTGCTCCAGCAGCATGTCACTCCATGCACTAGTACAGGAAGGAGCCCTGCAGAGCTACTTTTCAATCGCCGTCCCAAGACAATTCTAGACAGACTGCACCCCGACAGGATGAGAGACGACCAAGGCCAGACCGTCTGCACTGAAGGAGAGCCAAGACCAGCGCGCAGTTTTGCGTTCGGGGACGCAGTGTATGTGCGAAACTATGCTCCTGGACCACGCTGGGTTCCTGGAAGTGTTGCTGAGGTGGTGGGGCCATTGTCATACCGGGTTCACACACCTGATGGCCAGGAACTGCGGCGACATGTGGACCAGATGCGGCGCCGCCATGTGGACTCCGAGCTTGCTGAGCAGCCACAGGCTAGCAACTCCGCCAGGCCGAAAGACTCTCGCATTGACACAGATCAAACGGGCTCTCGCAGTTCTTCTCGCCATGTCAGGCGACCAGCTTACTTAAATGACTTCATCTGAAGTACAAAGTTGGGGGGAAGGGACTGTTGTGTACCGCCAGGTGGTGTCGCTGTAGCAACCCCTGCGCGGGAGCGGAGCAGCCATGTTGAAAGCAGCAGGCAGTGCTGGCTGCCGCCTTTTGCGCGGCTGTCATAATAAACCAGTTGAAAGAACCTTCCAGCTCTCCAAGTTCATTGCCTTGTGTTCCACATAGCCACCGGTGCGAGCAGAATACAACAACTACTACTACTACTACTACTACTACTACTACTATTTGGTGAGGTCGGCACGTCATGCAGAGCAGTAGCGCTTGCAACGCTGCTTGCGCTCCAGTGTAGCTGCGGGAGTAACACGCGGTTTGTGCGGGTGGCGGGTGGAATGGGCCACCGCCGCAATAGAACGCAACGGTAACGTTCTAGCACGGCCGTAAATGAGCATTTCGTCGAGCGGGGTACACAGAACAAAAGAAATTATTAGTGTGAGCTGCCGAAATATAGAAGCAAAGTGTAATGCCTCACGCAAGGGGCGACAGCACATGCAACGGTACAATAAAGCACTGCTACCACTACATAGCTCAACATAGGGTAACGTATGAAGAACAATGATACAGTGCGAAAATACTTATGAAAGATTTGCAAAGCAGAAAAATGCTACAGCCTGATGAAATGGGACATCAGCTTCGCTGTTTCCACGGCTTTAATGGAATGGAGGTGGCTGGAATATTTTCGCGGTCCGGTGGTGAGTGGCAGCGCTTGCCCAATTTGTGTAGCACATACGTTTTTGTTGACGGACAGGAAAAATACACGAGACTTGAGCCATATAAAGGAACGCTGTAAAAACCCCGTGCAAACTCTTCATGATTTTGAGGAGCGAATTGAGGAAGTTTTTTGGACACACACAGCAATAACATCTGCAGCAGTCTGTCGTAAACATCTCCAGTCGTTTAAAGATACTAGTCAATAATGGTGGTGCTCGCGGGCAATTTATTAAATTGTATAACAATTATCGCGCTGTAAGAAACAATACTGTTGGCTTCATAAAAATTAGGTAAATATTTAATAACGTAAATGCAATTTTCAGAAGAGTCACTTTGCATTCACGCAACACAATTGTTTTAACTAATTTGTCATATCTTATAAAATTTTAATGTGCCATTGCACTGCTGAACTAACACTGCGTGCAGCTTAGTATTTCTAACGCCACATTTCCATGTAGGTCATTTTATGCATCCTTAATTTGAGACTGCGCAATTTCGAATATCACAAATTTTGTCTTGTTTACTGTTTTCTTAGCACTTTAGAAAATATTTATCTCCCTTTGCAAACATTTTCATGCTATTTCAACGTGCCTAAGGTATATCCATCTGTTTATGAAACGGATATGAAGAGAACAGCGCTGAAACCGAGGTTTCGATGTGCACTTGTTGCTGCAGTTGGTGACACGGTCAAGGGCACAAGTGGCGCACAAGTGAAAAATACTGATACGTATGTGGCTAGTACTCAAGTGTAGTTGTGTCCTTGAGTTTTTATGTGCTTTATACTACGTAAAAGATACCAGTGCAAAAAAAAAACAACAATGGATGAACACACAGAGACAAACGAGTGCTGACTTCCAACTGGTTTATTTCTGAAGAGACAGAATTTAGAGCACTGACACATCACAAGAACCAGATTATCACAACATGCGCGAAAACTCATTTTCTTTATGAAGAAGAGCCATCGAAGGAGTGCTAACGCACTGATCACCAAGCTTATCAATCGAGTCCTCTTCTATAACTTCGCGCGCGATCTGTTCCCTGTTTTTTTAAACGACACTCGACTCGACATGCAACGGAACGCACCCGCAGCGAGAACAATCATGTGCTAGGTTGCCTTGCTGATACTTTTCTACATTGTACTTGTGCTCAGATAATCTAGAATTGAGGCGCCTACCTGGCTGGCCTACGTACAATTTTCCGCACGATAACGGAACACGATAAACAACGTTCACTGCGCACTGGAAAAACTTGATCTTGTGTTTAACAGTACATGCCGCAACTTTTTGCGGTTCGGATCAGTGATCCTGCATATCTTGGACAACTTGTCAGGTGCCGAAAATGCAACACGAACATTAGATCGCTGTGCTATCTTTTTTCAGATTATGGGAAAGAGTATGCAAATATGGAACTGCTGCTGCTTTTCGCATCTGTGCAGACACCCTGCAAGTCGATTGCTGAGACCTGTGCTCATTTCTGAGTAACCCTTAAACTACCAAGGTTAACAAAAACTTTGGAAACACCGCGTCTGTTAAACTAACGGCTTGTCTTTTAAGGCTTTCGGTTATGGCATGATGACATTTTTAAGAGCATTAGTGAAACATGGCTTAGCTATTCTTTATTTGAAGAGTTTTGAATGCGCGGAGTCATACTGAAGCAAAGGTTTGTTTCCGCGCGTTACACAAAATACAACATGTGTGAACGTCAGTAAATGTTAGCTGAAGGTCTGGAAACCTGATAGTGTTGTCCGCTGCTGTTTCATGAGTGATTACTAGAGGCCGGATTTTTAGGCACTGAAAAATCGTGTTTTAGGCGCCAAAAATAGGCAGGAAAAACACAGTTTTAGGCCCCCCAAAATCGCAAATATAGGCACAATAAATTTTTACAAAAACTAAAATTTTCGAATAAGGACGTGCGCGACCTGGTCTACGATAGGAAAGCAAACAAATGTTATATTTTATGATTGTACAAAGGCGTTAATGATTTAACATAGCCATGCAATGGTCCCTTTTCGGGCACGGTCTCCAGAACACGGTTTCTCATTTTATTGTCCAGAATGGTAAGTTAACTGTCCACCATCGTATAAACACGCTCCTGGGTCTGCTTCTTTTCGGCATGGCTGGGAAGGGCAGCACAGGATTCAATAGCCAGACCGCTAAAAGGCCAGAAGGGTCTGTTAGCCTTGCATTGGCCGGGTCTAATAGCGCAGAGTCAATTTCTTCTCTTTGTGTGAACACCATAAAGGGCCCCTTACCAGGTTTGAGCGTTTCGAGCTAGAAGTGTAATGCATGCATTGCGCTAACGATCACGTCTGCCAAGATTTGCAACGCTACGCTCCCCGGAAGGAGGTGAAATGTCAGACTGAATGCCTCGTGCCCTTTATCTCACGGGCGCGCGCACCAATGTGGGGGGAGGTGAAGTTCAACAAGGAATGGTCCTGTGTATGTCACGGTAGTACATGAAACTGCGAGAATTATTCGAGGCTACATGTGTAATTTTTGCAACTGTTGCTTGAATAGAAGAATGAAAGTTAATAGAAATATTAAAACATACAAACGGAATGTGTGCGCACTTTTCTTTAGTTTTTTCTTCGAATCGAGAGCGATGCGAGACTTAGCTGCCTATATTTCTTTTGTGTTCATGTTCTCGCCGTTCCCGCGTCGTGCCGGCGCCAGCCCCTGACAACGCTTAGCATGTTTTTGGTGCATCGTTCCTTACAGCAGTTCCAGCTGTGCGACGCGCTGTGTCGTGGTAAGGACACATGATCCATGCGACCCTCTCCAAACGCATAGACGGATCCATCCCACAGAAACAGGCAGTACACTATAGAGCGAACGCCGAAACGATACAACACCGCTTGTGCGCACGACCTGGCTTGGGCATGTCATGTGCACATAGTGTAATCTTGCGTGCGCATGGCGTGTTGATGCGTCAACGTCGTGCGATCTTCCGGCTCCGAGTTTCTCTGATACCGAAGAGGGCAGGGAAGGAATTTAGCTTGCGAGTGGCAAAGGTTTCAAGCTCATCTACCGGCATCATGCTTTCGCGGCTCGTAATGAACCAATTTTTTAAAAAGTTCTTGTGGTACAAAGCTCTTCATTGGGCACGCGAACACTTCCAGTATCTGACTAAAATTTCTAATGTGATCTGGTGAAGCGCCCTTTAAGAGTAAATTACAAACGAAACAAAAGCCATGTGCACACCTGATTTTTTTTACCTACTTTCTATTTTCCCCTGACGGCACTCCATGGTTTCACATTCGCTCTCCATATTCCTGCTGCTGAGCGCAGGCACCTCCTGTTTTCTGCCCCCCCACCGCGCCTAAGTCTTCAAGGAGGTGCTTCAATTCCATGGGAACACTGGACTGGAAAACCGGCGGTAAAAGCCGCCCGCCACGTCCTTTGCCATAGACGCCACTCTCCTCTTCCCCTCTCCTCTTCCCGCCTTCCCGCCTGGGACGTGCTCCCATTTAGGGTTGCAGAAATAGCGCCCTTTCCTGTGCCCTGCTCCAACCGCTCGCGCCATGTCAGTGCGGTGGGGGTAAGGTGGCCGGCGCGTCCCATTTCACTGCTGCTACCGGTTGCTTCCCGGATGTTTGTTGAACTAGGGAACTATAGGTTGTTGCACCCCATAAAGTTCCGAAACGTCAATTTTGCCCGGTAACATGAATTACGGTCTCAAACTGTACTCGAAAGCAAAATTTGAGGCTAAATAGCGTTCATATAGGCACCAATTTTGAAAATAGGCATTTATGGGCACTTACAGACATTTAGGCACAAACCCCAAAAATAGGCATTTATAGGCACTATAAAAACACTATAAAAGCCCTCCTTTACCCCTAATTCATGCTCATATATCAAAGTGGCGCGATAGGAACGCAAGGAAAAAAATAGGCATTTGCCTATAATCCGGTCTCTAGTGATTACCAATGGATGGAGAACCTCCTGAAAAATAAAGGAATACAAGTACGAATACTTGTATTCCTTTATTTAAGCGCTACAAAAATAATAAGTAATAATATCTGGGGATTTACGTGCCAAAAGCACGATATGATTATGAGATGCGCCGTAGTGGAGGGCTCAGGAAATTTTGATCCCCTGGTCAGTTCCTGAAGTCGAGAGGCCGATGTCAGGGACCGTAGTTTTCGACATGAATCTGAATTCATCGCTGTTTATCTCCTTTTCTTTTAAGGCGAAAGCTTCAAGTGGCTATGTTGGCACTCCGATCCGCGAGATGTTGCGCGAGACTTCACGAGACCATACGGTTTCTCAAGGCGTCGTGAAGTCCCGCCAAAAACCCACGTGACTTGTCCGAGGCGATGACGTCACATCATCACGTTATCATAGCGTCGCGGTTAGACAGAGTTGGGGACGGCATCATGGTGTCGTGGCATGCCGCCACCACGAAGACGTTGCGGGGTCGGAGTTGGGCGTATCACGGAGGCAGTGCAAAACCGCATGAGGGGCAGAAATCCTGCAGTGTCTCCGATCCCAGAGGCAGTGCACAACCACATTAGGTGCAAAACGCTTTCGGGAAGGGAATGGAGGGGGGGGGGGTTGGGCGAGCGATCAATACAATCGGTTGAAAAGAAAAAACAAGAGGACAGCGTTCACCTCAGAGTCGTATTCAGGCGAATGCATAAAAGACCACATGGCTTTTTTTTATTTCAATGTGTACTTTTGCACCCTTCCCCCCCCCCACTCCCCCTTAGGTGTTTTCTTCTGGCCACTATCGGGCCAACGGAGAAATTGTGCCCACGCGTTTATCGCAGATTCGCCCAATTTGCGCAGATCTGCTTATCGGAAAGCTGCGACCATAGGTCGGCAAAACTTGCGGAGCTCACTCAGACTCACTCATGAAATATATTTTGAGCTTAGGACTCACTCGGACTCAGACTCATCAAAATTTTTCTCCGCCGGACTCACTTGGACTCACACTCACGAAAATTTTCTTCAACCAGACTCACTCGGACTCGAGCTCACCGAAACATTACTCACCCGGACTCACTCAGACTCAGACTCACGGCTCGATCTGAGTCTGAGTGAGTCCGACTGAGTCGACTCATGAGTCCGTTAGCCTAGAAATATCGTTTGCGACCATGGTGCCAATGCTTTTTAACGCCAACATCTCACGTTATCGGTGCTATTCTTGGCGTTTTTTGATATAGTACCTTCGAATACGAGTTATGAGTGCTCGTAAACTAGTAAGCTCATTTTTCTTGAAAGAGATGACAAGATATATTTATCAAGAACTTCCTTGGAAGAATTGGCAAGGGGGGGGTGGAGTCAAGGCACTCTTCTACGTAATTCCCACCTCTGATTAATAAATACTGAAATTGTGTATAAAAGACACTGCTTTGGAATACGTGTGAGTAGGCGTGCGTATATACATGAATCCAGGAAAGGTTGATAGTAATGTTGAAGATGAGTAGATATGATGGTAGGTCGGCAAAACAATGTGAAACTCACTCAGACTCACTCAGGGTTGCCGTTGGTGGCTACTTTGCGCCAAATTGGCTACTTTTGGACCCCGTTGGCGACGAAAATTTCCAGTTGGCGCCATGGTTCTTTTTTAAACTTGCGGTTTTACTTATTCAAAATGGTTTTATTTATTCATCAATAGTAAAGACTCTGTTGATAATACCGCTTCTGTTCTATTTGGCTATAAATTCGGCGATAATATCAAATTACATGGCTACTTTGGCTACTTTTGGCGTGAGTTCTGGCGCCTTTTCATGTCCACCCAACGGCAACCCTGGACTCACTCAAGAAATATATATATTGCGCTTTGGACTCACTCTGACTCAGACTCACCAAAGTTTTCCTCAGCCGAACTCACTCGGACTCAAACTCACGAAAGTTTTCTTCAACCAGACTCACTCTGACTCAAACTCACCAAAATTTTACTCAGCCGGACTCACTCAGACTCAGACTCAGAGCTCAATCTGAGTCTGAGTGAGTCCCAGTGAGTCAACTTATGAGTGAGTTCGCCGACCTATGGCTGCGACCAAACTCAATCGGAAAACTTCGACTGGGTGTTTATATTTTGTACTTCGTTGTGCATTCAAACCGAACTCAAAGCTTCTTGCATCAGTGAGCTGCTTCATTCACTATTGAAATGTGACAATGACGCATGCGCCTTTGAGTGCTCCAAATTTGGCCTTGCGTACTCTTCTAATAGGAGCTGGAGTATTAGGGAGCCACTATCAAAGTGAAATGACCTCACTCACAAGAGAAATGCGGCGTCCAAACTCCAGTTAAGGCTTCATAGCACCGCATTCGAGAAGCCAGAACGACCTGATGCGAACATGGAAGTAGTCAATTATTTGCACCACAGTCACGTGGGGTCATACATCAAATGGAAAATTATGAGTCTAGACCGCGCCCACTGGCTGGCTGACGATAAAATTCGTTCTTCCATTTGACAGTGCAACCAAAACAAGCAGATCGTACTTGCGAAAGGACGTGCTCTAATCAGTGACACACATCAGCCGTGCTCAGACGCACGCCCCGTCCATACGCATCGTCTGAAACATCAGAACGGTATGCATATTCTATTAGTTCCTGCAATCAGTCGGCCTCGTTATGGCTTAGTTAGGGTTATCGATTTGCCCGCTGCTTAATGGGCGAACCGTTTGAGCGGCGCCTGTGAGCCTCTCAGAATTCTGATTAAGCTTTCTAGATGCCTACTGCGCAGATTCCGGATGCTGTCTAGTTTGTTCGCTGCTTCTGTAGTGACACTCGTTTAAAGTCCCGATGCAGGTCACTTGGCACAGAGTAACCGCTGGCATCATATCTTCTAGGACATCATCGTACTGTCGAGCTTTTGCAGGCAATGTCATACGCATGGCGTGCGCAGGCTTCTCTGTTGTAGGGTGGGGGCGGGAATGGAGGCAAAATTTTACGCAGCGTCACCCCCCCCCCTCGCCCCCCCGAGAAAACAAGCATCGCAATGGATGGAAACATTGAAAGGGAGCGGTGACGTTCTGCTCACAACAGCCTTGCTAGCTTTTTATTTCCGCCGTTCCTTGGGTAAAGTTAATTAAAGAGTTCCTGGAATGTCGTCAGGACTCATGATTCATAACACGTAGCGCATCATGACAGGGACATAGAAGAAAGACAACACACACACACACAGCGCTAACTTGCAACTAATGGTTTTATGTGCAATCCCACATGGATTCATGTCTTATAAATCATGAATCTCAACCAACAGCCCGGCAACGTGCCTTAGCGTGTCAGGACTCCACGGCAGCCCTTATCGCCAAAAACATGCATGGCCATAATAATGCGCATTAAGCAGTTACGGGACAGGTCATCAGGCTGGGAAAAGGGGTGGGGCAGAGACTTGGCAGGCCACCCTTAGACGGTTAGGGGTGGCGCCTCCCCCCGGTACCGGGCCCCTGTGCGCATATACCTGTGGTCACCCGCAGGGTTAGTGGAAAGAACAAGCGACGCACTACATGTGCAAATAAAACTGCCAAGGACGTTTGCTTGAGAAAAAGAAAAGAAAATGTGGTACACCTCTCCGGAGGGCTATCAGGAATAGAGGTTTGCATGCTTGCAAAAAATGACGACAAACCAAGATCAGTTTCGTACACTTCCCATGGTTCAACATAAAGATACTATTGCACCAATTAAGTGAATTCGGGCCCTGTTTACTTTGAAATACCTTTGGAACGTTTTCTAAATGATGGTAATCAGCTTGCACGTGCCGCAGAAACCTAGATATGCCAACTACCCGAAGGTCGTGGTTTCGATCCCGGCCGCGGCGGTAGCATTTTGATGGAGGCGAACTGGTAGAACCCAGTGTACAGTGCGATGTCAGTGCTCGTTAACGAACACATGATGGTCCAAATTTCTGGAGCCCTCCACTACGGCGTCTCTCATAATCATATCGTGGTTTTGGGATGTAAAATCCCAGACATTATTATTATTATTATTATTATTATTATTATTATTATTATTATTATTATTATTATTATTATTATTATTATTATTATTATTATTAAATATTCCAAGTAGCAATGCATGTTTCTGGCTCGGTTTGTTTTGAAGGGGAGCCTTCTGTCAAGAGAGCCGAGTTTATGAACAAAACGTAGCTGTCCAATTCACGAATAGTACCTGATTATATTTCGCAATAACTGCGCATTTGGTATGGACGTAATCTTCAACAAATTCTTCCCGAAATGATTGCTACGAAGGGCAAAAGCTTTAGCATTATTCATTAATATTTTTTCGGCTTGGAGCACTGGGCGCAATCGAAAGAACGGCGCCCTATGATTCATGCAAGAATGCATCTGCATTCTGCAGCAGGTAGTGCAAAATACGAAGACAGAAACGAGGAACAAATAGACGAGACGAACGCTTCTTGCATGGATACTTACAAACTCGCCCAAATTTGAGTGCTCATAACATTTGCACCTTTTTACGTGGAGACAGTGGCACTGTATCATCAATTAATCATTTAAATTTGATCGAAAATTTTAACCAGCGTTGGAAAACTTTTGTTCGTTGTATAAATCTCGTATGTTGTGTTTCTCAATAAATGGGAGGCCTCACACGGAGTGCTACCAGCGGCTGAATTCACGAATCTCCTTTTTCTTAAATGCTTTTTCCTTTGACTCGCCGGAATCCGTATCTATATGTTCCCGCATCAGGATTGGTGGAAATTTTTTTTTCTTACGAACGTTTTAGGTTGATAAAGTTTTTGTGAATTCGGGCCAAGGACTTTAGAATTCGAAGGCATGTTGTGTAAATGTTCCTTACGGGGTATATTTACGAGTCATGTTTGCCATAATTATACCTACCTGGCATAAGACGCATTTAGAGGTGGCTCCCGACCATCAACGAGTAGATTCCGTGCAGGTAAAGAGTAACATCTGATCATTATAACATGGCGAACATATCTACGTGACCTCATGTCCACTGAACCGAAGTGGCATAAGGCATAATTTTTAAAATCTAGTTGTAGGGGTTCATACGTTGAAGAAGTGGAGTCAAGGGAAGTGTCACTGCGAATCGACAGCATCACCGCTCCCAAGCTGAGCGGCGGTCAACGCGGAAATTTCTGTCGATTCTGAAGCTGCATTTGTCTGCAACAAGATCAATACGAAAAATCATCGCGCTCCCTTTTTTGTACTCATGCACCCCAAGTTGTGATATTGTCAAGGCTAAGAATGAAAAGTAATGCATAAACTGAATGAACTAACGCGCAACGAACATATGCTACTTTCACTAAATTTACGTAATTCGCCTACTAGCACTTCAGTGTACTAAAAGGTTCTTACCACGAAATTTCGCTATCTCCTATTTGACTTTCCAATAAAGAAAGGCAAAATAAACAGCCTTGGCCATTCCTCGGTCATTTTTCATCTTTGCTTAACAACCGCTCCATTTATTTTAAATATTTCGACTGACGGATCAGTTTCTAGGTGGCGCCTCAAAACCAGCTCCTACACCCTGCGATGTTCCCAAAACAGAACTGAGGTGTACTACATCTGTACGAATAAATACGGTAGCAGAAAGAAAAAGAACGTTTCCCTTTAATACAGCCAACCACATCATATAGAAAGCAAAGAACCAAGCTTTCAGTTTCCGGCCCACCGCATGATTCACCCGTCATATATTCTGCATCGCATTTTGTTTGACTAACGCGGGAAGGAAAATGCCTTATGCCATGACGATGTGGAGATATGCCGGTATAACCAACCCTGCGAGTCGGTCTGGGCGGCTTGGTTGTCTTCATAAATTTTTTGGCGGGTTTCTGCAGGGACGGTTGTGGGAGTACAGGGGGGGCTGTGCGGAGGGTTAGCACGCGGCACGTAGGGGCCAAGTAAGAATGGAGAGCCCGATCATACGAAAAAGCATTCAAAGAGGCGCGGCGGGTGGTGTCTTCCAGAGCAACTGAGCGGCAGGCGGAAGCCCAACAAATAAATAAAAAAAAGACGCTGACCGCTCTTCCGATTCAGGACGGAGCGCGCAGCGGGCATGCTCGTCGAACAGTGTTGCGCGGCGTCGGCCTTTCGTTTTCTTCGGTGTTACAGTTATACTTTTTTTTCCTCACGTCGTCGTCTAACTCGAATTGTAGATCGAGATAAGCGAGGGGGGGGGGGGGGGAGGGGAGGCACCGTGTGCGCGTCGCGTTCCGTTTGCCTATGCTTCCGCACGAGTTGCGCGAGGAAGAGTTCGAGCGGGACGGTCGCTGCCGAGACGTTCCTCCTCTCCCCTCCGTCTCTGTCCGAAAAGAAAGAACGGTACAGGACATCGGAAGCTGCGCGCTTCAAGTGAGAGTGTATATCCGTACGGTATAGAGGCCCACCTTAGAGACCCTCCCCTTGTGACGTAGCAAGGACACAGCGGGGGGTTGCTCGTGTAGGGTGGGTATAAAAGACCGTGTCGCCACTACGCAGAACACACGTCTTCCATAGCTCGTTGCCCACTTGTGTCCCGGAGCAATCTCCCAGTCTTCACCATGAACGTCTTGGTAAGGACCTAACCGCCCTTATCCCGCTCTCAGAAGGCCTTGGGTTCCGAGAGATTCTCGACTTCATCAGTTGGGGTAGCATCTGCTCACGCCACCAAGTAGTTTAGTGTTGCGCTGGTGGTTGTTTACACTTTATGCATGAGTCTATATGCTCCTAGAGGAATACTGCACCAACCGTTACAGCCTAAGAGCAGTCAGGAATATACCAAAGATATCACCGATGTCGCTTCCATTAACCTAAGATATTCCTCGTGCACTGTTGTGCACACACTGACGAGATTTGTCGCACATCTTTATGAAATCGTATTTGGCATTAATATATTCCGGGAACTCGGTCATGCGAAATGGGTCTCCAGAGCACATTCTTCTCTGGAAATGACCTTAGTCGGTTTATCGGCGCAACCGCAGATAGACAAACTAAACTTAGCAACCTATAGCGACCAAGATTACTTGTGTATAAAATACAATGCCCCTCTCAACGATGAGCTTAAGCTTGACTCTTTGCGCGGCATGTCTTACCGTTGGCATGGGGGCGCATAGCTTTAGTTTCCATGGAGTATGTGAGGTTCAGCCAGTGCGGTCGCCCTTGCTTAAGAAGCTTTCGCTCTTCAACCTTTCCAAAAATTTGTCCGTATCGACGAATCGTGCGTCATATAAGTGCCCTATGAACAAAACGAAGAACTTCCAGGAAAAAAAAGACACTTTAAACTCCTGAAAGTGTGGCAAAACTGGAAGCCGTGGAGGAAGGAGACGCTAACTCTAAGAGGTACTTAACACAACTCAGGCCTAATAATAGCACCTGTGAAACTCGCTTTGTACCGGCAGCTCTGTAGCAATGTTCGATGTTCGTCACTTATCCGGATTATGCGAACGCCTCTGACTAGTACTGTTAAGCGTAAATGCAATCACTGCTCATTTACTTTAGTCTTTCCTTCCTCTCTCTAATCTTTCTATTCTTCAATCATCTTCCTATTCGTGAAGTAGCCAACCGGAACCTCTAATGGCTAAATTGCCAGCCTTATATATTTTGTTTCCTACCTATCCAAGCGATGCGCAACATTTTGCCACAATATTTCCTAAGAGTCACTGGGTTATGTGTTACAGTAGGCATGACAAGCGAACGTACAACTGAAGTAATCAGTTCATAAGTGTATTAGTTAACGTCTGGAAGAAGACTTAGCATGCCAGCATAAAAAGCATTAAAAACGGTTGCAAATCAAGGCTAGGGGGGTTACAGAGGATTTCAACACACTATTAGCTCAATCAACGTAATCAAGGATTGAGAATTCTCTACGTCCAAATCGCTGCAGGTGTGCAGTGTTCTACTGAGTGCCCTGGTTGCCGGTGCCTTTGGCGGCTTCATCGGAGGTGGCGGCGGTGGCCTGGGCGGTGGTCTTGGTGGTGGATACCTCGGTGGAGGCGGCCTCGGAGGCTACGGTGGAGGCTACGGCGGAGGTCTGGGAGGCGGCGTAGGCTTCGGAGGCCTTGGTGTCGGAGGCGTCGGAGGAGGTGGTGGCAACGTCGGTGTCGGAAGCAGCGTAGTCCTCCTGAACGGTGGCAGAGCAGGCGCCGGAAAGTCCGTGGCGGGACCGGCCTTCTTGGTCCGCACAGTGCACCACGTCTCTCAGGTCCACGGCGGCGGAGCCGTCGTAGCCCACTCTGGTCTCGGAGGCGTCGGCGGAGGCGTCGGAGGAGTCGGTCTGGGCGGTGGTCTCGGAGGAGGTCTCGGAGGAGTCGGAGGTGGATACGGAGGTCTAGGTGGAGGATATGGTGGATACGGTGGCTATGGTGGTTATGGTGGTTACGGAGGTTACGGAGGCTACGGAGGCTATGGTGGCTACGGCGGCACCGGTGGAGGCGTAGGCAAGGTTGTCGTCGTCAAGCACCACAAATAAGAGCCCACTTCAAACACCTTCAGCATTCTAGTAAGTGCGTCTGTCATTTTGCTTAGGAACATAATATGGTTGAAGTTCCTTAAATTGGGCAATGGGCATTGGTGTTTTCAAGAGAAGAATCATATGTTTCATTACAAATGTTAGCCAGTTGTGCTAATATTCGTATTTCTTATTTTCAGTGTGAATAACCTTCCAGCAGGAGTCTGTACAGAATCAGCCTCTGGTGGAAAGCATCAGCAGCTTCTTGTTGCCTTCTAAGTCGAAGAGATATATCCTCAACAGTGCAAATTGTGTTTGTGAATTGTGTAAATAAATGTTGACGAGGACATTGTTCCTTGGCTCCGCAAAGAACATACTTTGTCTTTATTAAACCATTTCTATAATGTTTCCCGGTAGCGTTGCCTTCAACACAGGTACAGGGTCCTCCCCACCTAATGTCGACACCTCATTAGTAATCAAGACGGTAAAACTAAAACCCTTCATTCTACTTCACAAGGAAAATGACCACTCTATGACGGCTAATCATGGTGTCAATGGACGCAATAATAATTTCCAAATGATATATTAAACATCAGCCTCTAATGGGCCTTGAATACTAAAAAGGTGTGGACGACCCTGTGCCTGCAAACGGAAGGGCGCATCCAAACGAACGAACAAGCAGCTTCGACACATCGAATGTCACATTCAGTTGTGCATTTGGAAAGAAAAATGTCGCGCATAGTCTCTTTTGCCTATTAATACATCTGGTTTATTAGCAACAGTGCATGATCACGCACAAGAAGATAGTTATCAGTTTCTGATATTGCGTATTCAAATTTATTTTTTGAGTTACTGTAATCAGTCGCGGTTCTCAACAATTTAGACAGGTTTTGGTGAATGCATAAGTCACATTAAATTCTCAAAAATCTATATAAACTTAAAACTGCCAAGCAGAATCAGTGCAATAGGTCCACTTATGATGTAAGACATACGTCCACAGAATGTGTTACATGTACTATATTTCTGATCAGTCCATCTAAAGCGACACGCGCTGGCATGTTTTACTACGATTGTTCGTCGACGTATGCAGTTATAAATATCTAATTTAAGGCGTTCCTTACATAATGTCAATTATGTCCATCACCTTGTGTTATCCAATTGGTTATAGATATATAGAGAGAGAAAGGTTAAGTGAAAGGCAGGGAGTTGTCTGAGGCGTGAAGCACCTGAGATGCTTACTAAAAGTGTTACGTTACATCGAAAGTTCCTGTCGACAAAAAGACAGAAGTTCTAAGCAATATTGCTACGCATTAAGAATTTTGTTTCCTTGAGGTACTCGAACCGAAAAAACAGACCTTGTAATATAAAGCGATGACTTGCGACAGAAAAGAAACCGCAGGAATACTCTTCTTTGTCTCTTTCATCATAAAGTTATTCGCAATGAACGGCCGCAGTATGCTTGGCTAGGCTGTTGCCTGTCGTTTCCGCGTCGTCCAGTCCAAAGCAGTGTTTTGTCTTTCTTATCTAGTATTTAACTCAACGCGGCTGAAAGTGAGGGCTTGGCTGTCGTTTGGAAGTCTTACTCGCGACAATGCTTAAACGAACATCCTACTAACTATAATACATAATGTGAAGAAGGGATTGGTGTTTGAATGCGGAAACAAGGTTACTTAAGACGCTGCTGGTCAATTCAAGCTTTGTTCCTGATCCATAGATGCTGAATCGGTGGACCGCCCGGACTGATTGGGCTCCTGCGATAGTGATGAATCGGGCATTCTTCTTGCGAATGCACGGAAGAAATGACTTTCATGTGTGGATGCCGGCACAGCACATTGTGTTCCTAGAAAGACCCTCCCAAGCCTGTGATCAGGTGTCACACCTTAGTTCACTTTTAATGCACACTGGCTTGCTATACATGTTTCCATTTACCACAGTTCAACTAATCCAGGTGCTCAGGCAAGGGGATCCCGGCCAGGGTTGCCATTGGTAAAAACTAGAACGGAGCCGCAAAAGAAGCTGAAAGTAGCCAAGATTAGCCATGCCATTTAACAACACTATCGTAACAAACAGCACATAAGCAATATTGTAGATATATTTGTGTAATGTTGAGCACTAAATCATATTTATTTATTTATTTATTCCAAGTACCATACACGGCCACAAAAGCGATTGCGCATGTGGAGTATTCAGAAAATGTTACGTGATTTACACGCGACTCAGATTTATACAATAAAAAAGAACATTTTTAATAATTATACGGTGAAAAGTGCAAAGGAATTCAAGCATGAAGGATAATGACTTTATGACAAACAGGCTACAAAAAGTAATGTCAGCTCTAGAAGGCATGCCGTCATACAAATCACGAAAAGCGGAAAACACTGTTAAGTATTATAGAATATCAATGAATTGTACGCTAATAAAAAAATAACATGGCAGTCTCGAACCGCGAGGCGCGATGGGAGGCGGCTCTGCTCAGCCACGACCTCGCCGATCAACTGTGGGCCGTCCGGCACGCCCAGGAAGCCACCCGTGTCCAAGGACTAGAAGCTGTCGCCTAGGCTGGGGTGCTTGTAGCCCCACCCCTCTCAATACCACCGCACATTCTCAATAAAGCTTTTACTCACTCACTCACGCAATGAAATCACTGTATCAGCAATGAAACAATAATGAAATACTCAGAGTCTAATGCTCAGAGTCGAATACCAAATACATAGCACGAAGTTAATGAAAGAAAACTTAGCCGTGTGTGCCCCGCGGTGGACCGTTTGTACAGAAAAGAAGGAAACGATAACTTGTCTAAAAAATGTGACATGCGCCATACCATGAAGTTCTTAGAATGCAACAAGAGTGGCGTAGTATACCAGTTATCAATGTCGTGTGGTCGCGCGTATGTCGGACAATCGGGACGGTGTGTTAACGTTCGACTACGGGAACACCATTCTTCTTTGAAATGCAGGCCAAGTAGCCACCTGTCCCTTCACTGTGCAGAATGCAAATGTACCCCGAGTTTTGATGATGCAACTATACTATTCCAAAACGGCGATCAGACAACTAGAGAGGTAGCCGAAGCCTTTTTCATTGCGAAAATGGGAGAAAAATGCATTAGCCACCCGTCCTTATCCCTGTCAGATAAGGAACTTGGTTTGCTGAGCTCAGGGCTCTAAATAAGTAAATTGAAGTGCTGACTATGCTTTTGATAATAGACGGAGTGATTGCGCATGACCAGATGTTATATGTATATATATATATATATATATATATATATATATATATATATATATATATATATATATATATATATATATATATGTGTTGTCTTTCCGAATAAACGTCAGTTGAAAGTTAGCGCCTGTATCGTCTTTCTCGCCTGTGTCCCTGTGTCTTTTTTGCGCTATTCAAATATGAAGTTAATGAAGACAAATCGCTACTTGTGGGAAAGCACGTTAGTGTGGTGAAAAATGTTTTCGTTATTGCTGTCACTTACCAAGGCATCAGGAAGCTCACTGTACAAGCGAGTATAATACGTGAAATGGCTGATGAGGTAAACGTGTTTCTTATGCGGTACTTTATTCTGGTCCAGAGAGCACGCCGGGCGAAGATTACATTATCATCTTTCCTTTAACCTGCCTGCGTGTTCTCTGGACCAGAATGATGTTAATTCATCTCATCTCATCCCATATAATCTTCGCGACGTGAATTGAAATTGAAATTGAAATTGTAATTTTATTTTCAGGTCAAAAAGCAAAAAAGTACAATTTGCCAAGGGGACCGGCGAAAAGGCATAAAAGCCTGACGAGGCACCTGCCCCCTGTGAACCCAAAATCCCCCCCAATATGACACATTGCTCAGTGCAGGATTAACAGTGAACAAGGAAAAAGAATCATAAATGAGAATTGCTACATGCAAGTCATATGTGTATCAGAAAACAAATGACAAAACTTGCAGTGTAACCAGTAATCGCCTTGTTCCGTGCACGTAGGTACTTCTGAAATAATGATGGAAGGCCTAAACACGACGGCTTCTCAACCATTAAATTGAGAAGTTCTTTTGAATTTGTATTATGCTTGTGCTGTGGTTACAATTTTGTGGGATAAATTGAACCGCTCTATTTTGAAGGGATTCTAGCATTTTCTTGAATAAGCATACTCATACAATTAACAAGACAATATGTTTCCCGCTCGCTTGGTCTTCAATCCCCTGATAAGTACCAAACGTTTAAATTATTGTAAGTTCAGTGTGCCTACGTACACTTTCTGCGGAATAGATATAGTTCTTGCCGGAGTAATTTCAGACCAACTACTCTATAGGAAGTCTAAATGCGACATTTTTTTCCTTGAAGCCGTAGCCCGTACTTCTTCATTAGAGTTGCCAACACACCAATACAGATTCAAGTACCAAAATGTTCTTGATGATGAGCTGTCCAGCTACATTTTCTTGGCGGCTATCTCTTTTTGCCAAGTTCACAGGACGACGCGAGCTGTGCTTAAGCATTACTAACCGGTATGCAACGTGAGCACATATGGCGAGCAACGTCAGCAATGCGCTAGCCACGCCTTTGCTTACACGCGCACAACTTAGACACTGCGTCTATGTAGCTACGTTGCGTGCTTCGAAACGCATCAGCCGTTTGCGGGGGCAGGAGATGCCTGAACGTTGGTGAACGCTACCGGAACGCATGGACACAATGGTTATTTCTTTGGATAGCTCACAATTTCCTGCAGGAATAATAGTAGTCGTAACAATAACAACAACAACAACAACAACAACAACAATAATAATAATAATAATAATAATAATAATAATAATAATATCTGGGGTTTTATGTCCCAAAACCACGATATGATTATGAGAGACGCCGTAGTGGAGGGCTACTTAACTTTCGACCATGTGCTGTTCTTTAACGTGCACTGACATCGCACAGTACACGGGCTTTTACCATATCACCTCCATCTAAATGCGATCCGCAGCGGCCGGGATCGAACCCGTGACCTTCTGGTCAGCAGCTGAGCACCATAACCACTGCTCCACCACGGCGGATTGTAGAAATAACACAAAAACATGGTTGATCCCTCAGTCACGGAAATCGGTATAACACGAATGTAAACTGTGTCTTCACTAGTTTAGTTGATTGTTTATTGTGAATTGATGTTGGTGTACGAATTGAAAGCTTGCACAATGCATATTTCGTGTTTGTCAGTTATGGAACCGTTTGTTGTGGATGCATCTACGTTGACTCCTTAGTGGCACATCTCCATCCCCACGACTAGGCATCCATGTTCATGATACAAACCTTGTGGTAGCTGAAGTAGTTATTATACACCTGGACACAACATACGGTGAATACAGCGCAAAGATGGAAAGAAACAAGCACATGATAAACACTGCTGCTCAATGCGCAATCATTCAAAGCATCGTCATATTGAGGAGAGCAACGCCAAAGAGTCCGCTCCTCAGTCACACGGTAACCTACGCCTGTGCTCATGCGTATACTACACCTCGCTTCTGGAACGCGCGAGGCAGAATTTGTAGCTTGAGCCAATGTTCTAAAAACGTTGGCTTGAGCCGTCAACGCGGGAAGGCGTTCCTACTTCCCGCTGCCATGTCGCTCGCTGCACCAAAGCACTCACTTCGCGACATTCGCCTGTCTGCGTGATTGCCTTCCTGTGTGACTTAATTGCAGCAGTTTTATTGGGGCTGTGTTATCGCACTCGCAGTAGCAGGTGGCAGAGAAACACCTGTTTGTGCATGTGAAAGCTGCACTACTTTGGTGACGCACGTTCACACGACGTGGAAAGCGAAGCACGTGCCGCGTCGCCACCGAACCGAATGGATGGATGGAAACAACTTTATTGAATGGAAACAACTTTATTGCACCGAACCGAATCACCGCGAATGAGACATTGAACTGTTCATGTAGAGATA